>OY720640.1:53829249-54437326 GCA_963169105.1 Ceriagrion tenellum
GGACTACACACAGTATATCCCATGTCGCGTGGCAGCGTCCAGTAGGACAAAAAAGCGCCCTAACCTAACAATGTAAGCTGATTTCCCAAGACAAATCACTGTCAAACTCAGAGCAATGCCAGGATTGCAAGGATAATGCGTGAAAAATATACATTGTAGTCGGGGTGAAGGAATACTCGTACTATTATTACGTCAACTTATTATTTCACGGTATGCTAGAATTATTCGACCGAATAGGCTAGAATTTCTCGATGCCGAGTATCTTCTAATGAATTTCGAATCTATGATCATCTCCTTTTCAGATATCTATTTTTAATAATTAAAGGAAATTTGTTTACAACACCTTAAACGTATTAATATAGATAAATTATTGCAAAAAAGAAGTTTTGGGTGACCTCCACGGCATTTTTAGGTGAATGTGATTAAATTATTAAGCAGACTTACTTTCTTAGGTATAGCATTTGTAAATTCAGCAAAACCTGTACTTAGTGGCCACCAGTGGGCCCAAGGCACAATTATCTCTTAAGGAGGTGATGGCGGAATGGAGGGAGAATTTACATTGCTTATATGTGTGGGAAATTCATTCCATTGAGGAAAAAATCAGCCTCTAAGAGAGGCGATCGCTTAAGGGAGGTTGCCGCGGGGGTAGGTTTCCCTGTACATCGACTGTGCATGCCTCGAAATGGAATGCCATGATGGACATAACTAATTTCAAAGCTCTGATCTTGCGTAAGGAGCCGAGAGAGGACCTCTAGATCTATCTAAAGTAGCCCCCTCCTTGTTGGGGAGACAATGGGACTGTATCCTCACCACATCTCTAGGTTTGACAGATGCGATAAAATGCGAGAGAAACACTGCCGAACAGATAGGCACATAGACTCGTTCTTTCCGCACACAATACGCGACCACAGTATAAACAGAGCTCCTCTAAATATATTCCTATATTATATGTCACCATTTCACCTCCCAAAAACTTACATCTTTACACGGCTGGTGACCTAACACCCCCTGCCACAAGTACATGCCCCCCCATGTCACACTCGGCTCACAGGGTATTGTGTAGATGTAGATGTAAATGCGTCCGTTAGAAAACTCATCGGCGCGGCCCCCACCTATGGTTCCCTGTCGCGTGGCAGTGTCCAGCCTTTCCCCCTCCAACCCCCAACCAGCTCATGTTTCTCTCCCCGCCTTACTATTGTTTCCTCCCCTGTGCTTTTCCCCGACTCGCGCCGTTCATTTACGCTTTTCCATTCTACCCTTCTTGCCCTTTTTGCTCATTTTCTTTGAGCGCCGTTTCGTTTTTTTATCTCAGCGCCCATATATATATTCTTTATCCCTACAAAATGACTGCCGTTTCCGGCCGATACAGTCCTCGTTGCACTCGGGTTTTTTTTAGGGTGTTCCTTTCTGGTTTTTTATGTGTGATTCATACCGCGAGGGGTCGGGGGTCCACTTGGTGTTCAGGTAACCGTTTTTGTCGCCGCTGGCTGGATTTGTGCTTGGTCAACGTGGAGAAAAGATTTATATGGTCGGAAAGGAAGAGATAAACCATGTTGAGAACAAAGAGTTGGCTTAAAGAGCTTTAATGGTAAGGTATTCGCCACAAATATTTTATGAAACGCATTCCTCTTTTAGGTCACCATCACCTGGAGCGTATGTGAATTTCATCATGAGACGTCAGTGCGGTTTGAACCTTATAGATACGCTTGTAAACCCTTTGCACAAACGAGTTTTTTTGTTAATTTTTTCAAACTCCTTAGCCATTTCTGTTGTGATTCATCATTCTCAGTACTGATTTCACTATGCCTCAGATTTTAGATCATCTCTTTCCATGTGGTTACTTCTTTACATAGTTACCTCATCTGCTTCAACCTTTTACTTAATGATGCATATCTTATTTTCGCTCTCTCTCAACAAAAAAACTACATGCTAAATAAATCGTATTGTTTGTTGAAGCAGTCTTTTCAATATATTATCTGTTGTAACAACATCCTCGTTACTTAATTGTCTTAGGTAATATTAAATTAGCTCGCTTTATGTCTTGAAGAAGAGTAGCTCAATCACAACCATGCAATACACCCGATGTAAGTTTCACGCCATTTGGTACTATCGTTTGTTATTCCCGTCGTTCTGGAGAACGGTTCCAATGGTATTTAAATTAGTGTATCCGTGCCTCAAATATGCCGTGTTTGGTAGGGCGTTTAAAGTTGCGTTTCGTCCATTATCCTTCCCTTGCACACTATACGTTTTAATTCGTTTTTATAAAAAAATATTAAATCGAATTAATACATTTTACGACTTCAAGGTACTGATAATGAGTGGCTGGAACACAGAATACACGCAATTTAGCGCAAATGACTTTTACATATTCTTCAAAACCGTAAGGTTTGAATCAACTGATGCACATCAATTTACACATAAGCGGCAATAATTCCAAGGGGAAAGTGGCTAGAGCGGTTGCAACTACTTTTTTATACAAGTGAATATACTTAAAAGGCCATTGTTGCACACATTTCAGTCATTTGTTTCAATTTTAAAGCAGCATGCTTCTACGGTATTTCCGGTTCGTTCCTCTATGAAGGTACACGATCTTTGGCTTTATTAAAATGGTAAAGTATTTGTCTATTAATAGATGATGTTCTCTGTTTGTGATCGTGTGATTATAATTACCAAAATCTTGACGAATAAATATCGAACATATATCGTTGTAATTTTTCATGCATGTGTCCATTGTATAGACTTAGTCGTTTTAATTTCTTGCAAACGCTTGAATTTATTTAGCCTAATTTTTCTGACTGTATTTTCAGGTCAGGTGTTTAATTATTGGATATTATTTGTTACACCTACTTATTACCCTGCAAGCCACCGCTAAGGTTTTTGGCTGGAGGTGACTTATCACCAACATGAACTACAGTGAAGAAATTTACTTTCACCAACAATCACCACACTATCATGTGCTACAAATACTATGGAAACTACTAAAATCATCTATATTTGCGCTAATACTAATGCAGGAAAATGTATATTATTAACTGCTATCGATTATCATTTGTCTTATTCCCCAGAATCTTCTTACTCAATTTTTCTCAATTCAGACTAATCCCTATGTTAATCCAAAGTCTCAATCACTCATCACGTTATCTTATTAGGAAGTGGCCCGATTATATTATCCTGTCGCACAACGGATGTAAGTTCTTAGTTTTTTATCATTGTTCTTTTGAATGCTACTCTTTTTAACCTCATCACTCTAGTTTTCTTATGATCTGTCCCACCCCCGAGTGCGAAGCGAGTGGCTGCGGCAGAAGGTGTTTCTAGAGGACGGGAATTTAGGGCGAAGGACGTCACTCTCTCTCTCTCTCTCTCCTCCAAGTCCTCTCTCTGTCGCCGGTCTCTGCGTCACAGGCGCGTCCTTTTTCTCGTAATTGCCCCTCCTCCCCCCTTTCTCCTTGGCTCCCCTGCCGCCGCACGCTCCAGACCTATCCACTCTAATTCTCGCCTCCTCCATCTTTTTCCCTCCATCTCTTTTCGTCGCTAACTCTCTCTCTCCCTAACCCTCTCTCCCTGTACTTCTCTCCCTCCTCCGCTGCCCTACCAAGTCCTCCCTTCACACCTCTCCACTCCCCGTCTCTCTCTCTCTCTCTCTCACTGTTGGCTCCGACTCGAATGCAATCTCTCCCTCCGGAAATAACTCGGAGCCAATTTTATCGCGGGGCGTCCGCATGACCCTCCCACCCACGCCTCGCCTCCCCACCGCTTACTTCTTCCCCTTCCCGCCTACCCCTCTTCACTTGAGAGTGCGAGGGAGATGACCAAAGCAACCCTACACACTTGTACCGTCGTTGCTCCGTATCCGCGTTCTTTCAGCACTGTACCATTACTTCCCCAACTACAGTAGTCTCGATTACCCCTGTCCAGATTTACCAATGTTTCGTTTTGATATAATATATTCAGCTATTTACATACTTATTTCCTTTTTTCAATAATCGCATCGACAATTTGGGCAGAGAATTTGAGAAGAATGAGAGAATGCAGGTGAAAATATCACAAAAATCAAAATTGGATGAAGCACCATGGTGCATGTTATTTGCAGATGACATCGTACTAATTGCAGAATCAAGGGTGGATGCACAAGCAAGAATGGATGCCTGGGTTCAGAAACTGCACAAGTTTGGGCTCGGAGTGAGTAGGACCAAGACGGAGTAAATGGTATGTGAGTTTGATGCCAAAAAGCAAGCCGGCTTAGTTAACATCTCGGGAACACCTGTGGCTAAGAAGGATTCTTTCAGATAACTGGGTGCTGTAATAAAAGAGAATGGAGGCCTTGCCCTAGAAATTAAGGACAGGGTATCTTCAGCCTGGTACAAATGGAGGTCAGTGACAGGTGTGACCTGTGACAGAAGGATGCCACCTAGGTTGAAGGGTCAGATATACAAGACCATCATTAGACCAGTGTTACTCTATGGAGCTGAGTGTTGTGCTACTAATAGTACACATGAGAGGGTATTGCATGCAAGTTAAATGCGCATGCTGAGATGGATGAGTGGGGTTACCAGAGCTGACAGGATTAGGAATGACCACATTAGAGGGAGTTTGTGAATTGCACCTGTAACAGAAAAGGTGAAAGAGTGCAGGTTGAGGTGGTATGGCCATGTTGTTAAACGAGACGGTGAATATCTGGGGAAAAGAGTAATGAACCTGAAGGTGGAGGGAAGGAAGAGCAGAGGAAGGCCAAGGAAAACATGGATGGAATGTGTGAAGAAGGATATATTGGAGATTGGTGCCAGAGAGGACATGGCTTTGAATAGAGCACGCTGGAGGCTGAAAGTCCAAATAGCTGACCCCAAATAATTGGGATTAAAGCTAAGAAGGAGAAGAAGAAAAGCAGGTGAAAAAACCCGTTGAGGTCTTCCCATCCGGTCCTATTTTCTAATTCCTTTGTCGAGAGAATGGGATTCCGCATATAGCCGGTATTTCCTCAGACCAAGTGCGGCCACCTTTCTGAGGTACTGACGTTGTAGGTGGATGGGAAATCTCTAATTCATGGGACAATGGGACTATTTACTCGAGGAACCCTCGAACATACCAATTGTTGATCCTTAAGGAGACCGCAGAGCATCACGTGGAGATCGCATTCTCTTGGATAGAACATTCTTTGGGGTTAGTGCTTCCGTCACTCATTTCGACGCTGCTTAGGACAAAGCAGTAATACCTATCTTCTATATCTAGAATATAATTCTACAAGATCGCTTCTATATATTTTCGGTCACTGGTAGTTCTTTCCATTCATATTTCGATGTATCTGAAGGCGTCCCTAAAGTTGTAAATTCAGACTAAGAAGTACGTTTAGAAATTGCATTGGAATGTAAAATATGCAGGATGCATTCGGATAGGGCAAACCGTACAATTATTATTGAACACCTTGGAAAAATTCTTAATCCTCGGCGCTACAGCCCTTGTAGGGCCTTTGCCTCTCCGAAAATTTAAGTCCAGTTATCACGATCTCTTGCTCGTAGGAACTATGGGTAAGAAATGAGAAAGAGGTTGGTGACAAGCTAGATACGTAGCGCAGCGTTATATGGGTCAGAAAAGTGGACCCTCAGAAAGGTGGACTTGAATAGGCGGCAGGCATTTGAGATGTGGATGTGAAGAAGGATGGAGAACGCGTGGTAGACGGAAAGGAAGACGAACGAGGAAGTGCTTAATATGGTGGGCGAGGAAAGGTAACTTCTGGAAGAAAACGGGAGTAGGCAGAGAAGGTGGCTAGAGAAAGTAGTACAGCACAAAGGGCTGATCATGTCTGTGATTTAGGGAAGGATATTGGGGAAGCAAGGATGGGGAAGAAAAAGTACAGGTTTTATGGACAGGATGTAGAAGGGTAGGTCGTATGGTGAGGCAAAAAAGGAGAAACTAGCGATAAATATGACCATGACATGGCTTATAACCGAAAGGAGTTTCTCGGACTTCAACAATCCTACATGTGCCGGTAGAATACATAGTAAATGCTTCATTAAAAAATAATTATCCTCAGGCCGCATTAACTCGGATATGGAAACTCTACTCTTTATTCCCTAATCATACTATCATCATTCCTAAGGATACTTTAATGACACATCTACTTTATGACCCCCCGGAGAACGGCTATGTAAAGTGATCTTCATGCGCACTGGATCATGCAAGAGTGATGACCTTTGTTTCTGTTCTCAGCTGTCAATTTTATCATCCGAAAGTTTTTTCAAATAAAAGTAATATTTTTCGCTTATTGTAGGAGAAGCAATGAGATATTGAGAAACAAGGCCGTAGTCACAGAGGTATATGAGAGTTTTCAAGGTTGGTTAAAAGAGTATGGCTATGTTATGAGAAGACCTGATGGTTACGTGGTTGAAGTGACACTGAATATGGATGGAAGAGGTGAGAGAAGCGATGGAGACCTAATCATAGGTTAAGGGACTGTTGATTGTAGGACGAAAGTAGCAAAGATATTACGGCGTATGCGTTCGTTTGTGGAAAGGAGTGAAGGAGACTCGTCAAAAGGAGCTATTTCTTGTGTATTGCTTCAGGTTGCAGTGAAAGGAGTGTTGGTTGGTGTGTCTTGTTGATTGATTCCTCGATCTTATCTACGTTTATTTTCTGTTTCCTTACATAGATGGATTCTCAAAATCTGATATAAAGAGAGATGTATACTCAAGAGGAGTCTGATTGATTTAGTGGATTGAATATAGTCTTTTCTTGCAGAGCACCTCGGCTGGAATCCTGGTGTTGTCGGAAAATCTTCTGCGGCGTTCCGTTCCAAATTTCGTTAAATTATGCGCGGAGAGCACGTGACATGTCGTACATGGAACTATTCCGCTGAGAGAATAAAATAATCACAAATATTCCAGGGAAATTATGAACAAAATGTGTATATATTTTGTCAAACGTGTAAATGATGGCTAGTGCAAGTTAATTTAAACAAAGCTTCGTGGGGCCTTAAATTGGTTGCGAGGAACGCAAGCGTTCTGTTATCACAGTTTCAACATCGCTATTTTAAAGCAAGCTAAAATTGAGCGGCCAACTTACTTCTTTCACCCAAATCCTAATGCATCCCAAAATCCTCTTGGTTTGAGGCACGTGAATGCTGATAACGGGCAAATGGACGGATAGTTCTCATTACCTATCTTTCTAAAATCTAGTATAGAGGTATATTAAGACTCTGAGATTATATAAGATAAATTTATGAGCTATAATTTAAAATAATCCATTTTTTAGTCTTAAAATCCGTGAAAAATCAATTGCATCGCCATGAACACCATAAATCAACCACAGTGATATTGCACTTACTCCCCTTTTTAAGTTCCATGATACGAATGTGACTTATTGTCCCCACCCTTCCCTGAGTCTAGTACACCTCGGCTCAAGCCGTTTCGGCGCAGGGACGTTTTGGCGCAGGCCGTTTCAGCGCAGCCGGCTTTTCGGTAACTACTCGGCTAACGACAGGTCTAAAACTTTTAATATCGCTCTTTAAACAATATATATTAAGGAATGCTTGTCAAAAGTTGTTACCCTACCTCATCCACGTCAGCTGCCCTTATTATGTGGAATGGCACGTAGATGTAGATGTTTGCCGTCGTTCCTCCCTCAACACGCCGTGATATCATATTTCGCGAAGCATCCGGCCTCCATAACGCTTCCGCAAACTTGGAAATGACAGCGTTAGGCTATGTGCTCTCTTGAGATGCTATGCATATAATGCCTCGAGTTTTTTTTAATTCTTCTGCTAGACGCCACTCCTTTAAACGCTCCTTTGTCCTAGCTCATGTCTTAACCATTGATCAATGAGTTAGAACTCGTATCTTCACCTAGAATACACTTTCGAATGCCGACGAATGACGCTCAATAGCATAATAATTTTCCTTTGAATGGCCTGACAAAGTTCGGCATGTAAGGCACAACGTATATGTTGATGCAGATATGAGTCAGTCCCGTTGTGGAATTTTCTATTTACACATGAAAATCTCGTAAATCTGCTTGCTCGATAAATCTTTCCAGATTTGTTCGTCCTCTTTTTGGTGCAGATTAAGCAAACTTTGTGGAAATCTTTAACTTTATTATCTAATTGAAAATTTTCCAGAGATTTAATTGATATGCACCTGCAAGATATGGCAAACATCTACTTTGACTGCAGCTAATTCAAGCGTATGGCACGAAATGTTCTCTTTGAATGCATTAAGGTATGCAAATATTGTGTTCAGGGTATAAACGCATTTACATACTTTTTGCAATCGAACTCTCAGTATAGGGATATCTTTGCTGGTATGTATTCGTGTTTCTTAAGTACATGGTAATTTAGACATTTAAAATACAGAATATGCTAATTGGTCTTTGTTAAGTTCTAATATCTGTGCGAAGGTCAGCAAATTCTGGTTGAAAATTATTCATATATTCAAGTTAATCCTCAAACAAGTTTGTTGTCTCGATAACCTGTGACGCTGAATCCCCATTTCTTGATTGAATGAGTGAACATTAATCATATTCAAGCAGTGGAAATACATTTCGTATAGGTTTATCTCTGCTGTAATATTCAGTCAAAAGTTTACCATGCATATTGTTGCCAATCTGTCCTATGTGATGTTTTGTATCTTCTGTCAAAAATACTAGATTATTAACTCAAAATAACTTAGTAATGGTAGAGAAATTATTCCAGGCATCACGATGCATACCCATTTGGCATATGAAGAGATCTTAAAAAACAGGACTCCGCCAAAGTTGGAATTGAAATCTTTTTCGCCTTCGTGGCTACCACAAATTGGCAATCCTAGTAACAGTGCACTAGACGATGTTCATGCTTTTTGACAACCCCTTCCTCTCTAACGCAAAATAGGTTTAGATATCTTCAACCCCTCTCCCTTACCCTCCCAATCATGTATAGGTTGCCATAGATATTTGACTGGATGCGCGTGGGTAAACTTTTCGATTAACTTTGATTTGCGCACTTAATTTGTGCACTCTGCGCATTTAATTGAAATTGTGCCCTGTCTGGAGACACGCTGAAAGTACGCTATAGATGGACAAACCCGTTCATCATTGGTGACGCGTTCAACCTGGACCGCGACGCTACCCTTCGCATTTTTGGCAACCATAACTTTTCACTCGTTCTCCGCTCCTTATTTTTGGTCGTGGTGTTTTTTATTATCCATAAGTCCTTGGCGTTTAAAGGGAGTAAAAATAAAAAATAACTAGAAATACTTGGCATTCCATAGTGAAAGTGTTTAAGAATATTGAATAAAATTAAAGAAAGTGGACAGTACAACCAACTTTTATACGATAATTCGTAAAAAAACGTTTTATTAATGGTTCATATGAAATGTATTTCTAGAGCTAGAACCATCTTGTAGAAAATAAACAAAGTATAAAATAAATTATCGGTTTTGTCTATGTTAAAGATGCTGTTTAAAACAATAAAAACGGCAATATCAACATTGCAAGTGAAGAAGACATTGATTCGGTGTTTGTTTCGTGCTTGCAGCCGCATTTTTTGTATCGTGCGTGTAAAATCTGCACAATATACAGTGATAATTCTGCCTAGCAACACGCTTCGCGGCGGCCGAAGGTCAGTTCGGGCAAGATTTCCACAAGCTTCTAAGCACTTCGGCCAGAATACAGCAGATAACATGGAGAATGAATCCTTAAACCAAAGTAGGAGCTAACAATTTTATGAGCTTAATTTGGCTAGGTGCGCTTGGAATTTCGCAGTTGTTTTCGCAGTCGCCTAGAATTTCGCCGGCCTCGGCTGCTACTGTTGCCGAGTTGAAGGAGCTGAATGGCGCCACTATAAATAAAAATAGTAAGTACTACTCATTAGACAGCTAGAGTCCGCAGATGAATTTTTTAGATCTAATGAAAATAATCTTATCTCACGAAGATAGGAACGAAGGACCGAAATGAACGACGGACCAGAAGGAACGGAGAACCGAAAGGAACGACGCGGCGGACCGAAAGAAACGAAAGCCCGAGAAGAGCAATGGGCCAAAAGGAACGGTCGTTTCACAGAAATCATTCCTCGGTCTTTACGTTTAATTCAAGCACCCTTTCTTCTGGATCCGTTCCTTTGTAAACTATTCACCTCTAAAATTTAACTGGATATGGCCCTGAGCGATGGGAGAACATATCTACCCTATCACCATCTGAGACAGGCCTCGCTAATGATGGTGAATCCGTCTAATTAAAAATTTGAATAATAATTTTCTCATATATCTATCCATATAGTCTCTTGTCACTTCTTTCAGCTGAATTAAGTACCAGATTTAGGTACCAGATACATCCATGCGAATTCCGGGTTAAAATTGACGAAAGTTCATTCGTGGGTCAGCATTTATCAAATATCGTTAGTAATATGTTTGCCATCATGTTTATATAATAATTTACTACGGGTATGTACGTTTTCACGTGTTGTATTGTTAGAATGCATATGGTATAGGCATATTCTAAGGGCATTGAATGACACTCTTTGAAATTTCAGGATCGAAATTCAGTGGTTATATAGATGAATTTTCATTTTATCATGCCTGATATCGTCAATTTCAGAAGTGCTAATGATTACCGTATTGAATCACCATTATTTTATCACCACATCTTCCCGATCACCTTCCTCTTTCTCGTTCAACCGAAAAGTGATTTTACGTGTTCACATCCATCCAAGTCTTTGTTTGGCCAAGTAAAGAGGAGGACGTCGGTTAGTTTTGAGGGTGAATTGAAGGGAGGGAAGAGGAGAGTGGAGAAAGAGTACCAAGCAGAGGATAAGGGGTGCGGGGCGTAGCATTTCCGGTGGGTAGCGCGGGCTCGGTTGCTTCCGCTCCCGCACCCGGTCCCACCACTGCCACGCTCTCGGGTACGGCAATCTGACGACGGGGACTAACCCGGGCGGATGAGCGGCGCTTTCCGGCGTCGCCGCCCAGAAGACCACCCGCCCCGACTTCTCCTCCGCTATCTCTCCCATTCCACTTCGCCTATTTTCTCTTTTCCTCTTCATTTTCATCCTCTGGTCTACCGTTATGGATCCCCCGCCACCGCACCCTCTACTCGCACTCATCATGCGTAAAATTTATTTTCATCCCTTTCATTCAGCATCATCTTTCTTATCGCGTCTTTACCTGGAGCACGTATTGTTGTTGTCACTCGAGGATAATATTGCGATTAATTGCTATCGCTGTTTATATGCGTCTGGGTGAGGTATTGTTTAACTGCATGCTGGTTCAGCACGATTTGATGGTGGAAATCTACATATTAATACAAGCGAGTATCCTAAAACTTGTGCTTGATCTAGTATCTTGTGTAAAATCCTTAACATATTTGCTGCGAAGCTCATATATATCCGCATTGTAATCTAATTTAAATTGCCTTGTGGCCCCGTTATGGGTGCTAAAAATGTAATTTAATATAACTAATCGACTGCCGTTCTCTACTACGGAAACGGCTATTGACGAGCATTGCCCTATCAGTATAGCTCCGGAAAACTACCTTCTCTCCACGTTCTTATTCTTTTTCCTCACCGCTGAGGAAAACTTTCTACTCTGAAACAACCGTATAAAAATTATTTTGCAATTTATACTTGAATGTATGTTAATTAGTGTCAATGAACTCTAATAATGGCCAACAAATTTGTTTGAACATGTGTCGTAGATGACGAGCGAAACCAGCAATTTAGTTACGTAGTGTAAGAATCAAGGAATCTGTCGTTATTTGCAAAATTGCATTCATAAATTACTTTTAAAAGAAAATGAATTACTTCATGAGCTTTTAATTGGACCGTATACCTTAAGCTTACTACGCAAACCATCATAAAAGCAAAGTGAATTGAATTCAATCACAATGCAGGAGGTTAATGGAACTCATATTTTGGCCCGTGTCGGTTATCAATGATGGCACTCGTTAATGATTTAGGTGAGTCAAAAGAGGCTCAGAATTGAGATATTAATTCCCCTCCCACCACTAGCTGTTATAAGCTGGTTTAAGAATATTTGAAGAAAGGAGCTATTTAAATTTGCCGGAAAAATCGAGAAATAATAATCTCTGGTTTTTCAATCTCTGTGAAGATATCAGGTTAATAGTTTCAATTGTTAGTTTTTTAATTTACCCTCTGTCACCTACCTCTTCATAAAATGCCTTTCTTCTAATCGGAATGCGTTTTAACTTGCTGCAGACGAGCCATAATACTGCTCAAGGTAAGATAAAGTGATGACTTTAAACCCTCGAATTGCTTCGGCTCACTGAGGAAAAATCTTCAGGGTTTATCAGAAGGCTCATACGGCATGAAGTTGTTGGATTTAAATGCTCGCATTTCTTTCCTCCAATTTGAGTTAAGGATAATATTATGTCTAATTTCCTTAGTTATGATGTGATGAGATTCCTGGTCCTTCCACCGTTCTGAACCAACTTTAATATTCAATATACGAGAGTTTACACCAAAGGTTGAAATTTGTCTTGAAAAGTCATTTGGCTTGACCGGAAAACCGGGCAAGTGACTTCGTACCACATCATTTATTAATGCAATCATGAGAAATACGTGAGTTTCTTTAGAATTTTACCATTCAAATATGAAAATATCTGGTTAATCAGGATTTTAGAAGTCAAGTGTGACAAAAAAACCTTAGGTACTGGACAAGGCTTCATTTTTCAAAGTTTTCAAAGTTTTCAGAAGTTTTTGTTTTCATTAAATGTTAATTATTTATGTATCAGAATGGGGTATATTTATTTGGGGTAGAAGGTTATGAAGTTCTCCAAACTTTATTACTTGCTCTAGGGCCAGAAAAATTCAATGCGGTTTTGCTTTCTCCGCGGGCACATTCACTATGTAAAAGATTCATGACCGGATTACTTGTGGACAGATTTTGTTTTATTTATGTTCCCATATATCACTGTTTGATTTATATTCTCCCTCCTTCACGAGGCTGGTTGTGTTACGTGATTGGCGAAACAGTTTCAAAGCGTGAAACTGTTTTAGAGGCCTACTAATGCAAGGAATCTACTGTGTACGTGCCTCGCATATGCACTCACATTGAACATATGCAGGAATATGAACTAGTTCTCCTTTAGATTTATACGAGCTAATTTTACTTGCAAACTCGTCTACTTGCGGGGGCATAATCACGTAAAATGGTCTCTGTTCCAATTCTGTGCCTGCATCTTCGTATTGTTTTTGCATTTGCCCACGCAAATATGTACACAACTAAAACATGCCTAAAGAAGTAAAATGCAAGAAGCATACTGTACGTAACTGCGTAATTACGGTGAGCAAGGTAGGTACATATACTGCCATCCAATTTCCAAATGTGCCAAAAATGTAAGATTACCCCAGAGCAGGTCAGCGTAATCACATAAGTGCATGCTCCGAAGCTCTCTCCCGTTTTTCAAATTACCCTTAACCATTAGGGCAAAGCCTTTTTTCCCTTCTTTCTTTTTTTGCTTCCCGGCATTCCCCTGGCCGATCTATTTTCTTTTTGCCCGTTCTTTCCCTTCGTTGCGCGGCGTCTCCTACCCTCGCTACCCCCTTAGATATCTCGACGAAACCCTCTCTTTCTCGTGGAATGCGTTCTTCCGACCGTACAGTATTTCCCTCGCCGTGTCATGGCTCCGCTTCGATCTCCGCCGTGAAGATTTGTTTCTCGAAAATGTCCATTTTCGCTCGAGATGGGAGGCTATGGAGACAGGATCTTTTGAGGGAGAAAGGGTAGAGGCTTGGAGAAATGTGAAGGAAGGGTTCTTGGCCGGCCATTTTCTCTCGTGCGACCCCAAGATGATATTCTTGCCCATCAGTGTATATTCTCCGCATAGAATATTTTTTTCACTCACATTTCCAGCTGCAACGCCCTTGTTACTCTTAAATGACGCCCGTTTTGTGACTCGGAGATCAGTTTCAATAAGCTCGCTGATGAAATCTTTCCTCTTTAGAATAAGTTCTTGTCGTGTCACATTACCGAGAAGGTGTATTTCAAAATGTTGGGGTGATAATAAGGAAGTTATTACTTATTATCACCCCAATTATTTCTCGTAAGGGCTGAGTCAACCAACTTTTTGGCTGAAACTCTTCCACTGTTTTAAGTATTCGATACGTTTCAATAGTTCACGCTGTATGGTTCAAACGTATTACGAGCCCCTTTTAATAGGAATACATCCTTGTATCAATTTTTACTATCAACTTTTGGATTCAATGGAGGACGACAGGTCGTATTTCAAATATTTCAATGAGTTTCATAAATCGTTTGTATATGTTGTTACATGTTACAGATTAAAAACTTGCGTCACATTCCGTGCTTAGTAATATACGCTAATTTCCATAACTTGCATTAACTGTCGATGAGTGCATGAATGCTATCAAAAGTTTGGGTTGAACTATAACTGTCGTTTCATTTTAATTTGATTTCCTGGAAATCTGATTATATCCCATTTTTCTTTCGGCTGCATTTTTATCCTCGCCATTACCGCGCAATCCCACGCTTATGTCATTATATCGTTTTATCGGGTTTAATCAAATCTTTTAATCTTCTCGTTTTTTACCGTTATTAATTTTTGATTATTTCATATAAATGGCAAAATATCAATTTGAAATATGAGTTGTAGTGCATTATCAATCAGATCACAATTTCATTTTTACGATTGCACGGAAATTTGATTTTCTGTTTGAGAACCCCATGGAAATCATGAAAACATATGATATTCATAAAACCGGAAATAGTCATAAATAGATTACTTTTCTGGGAATTATAAAATGATTAAACTAGTTGTTTACACAGTCTCATACAATGCTTCACGTTCTTTTTATCCACTATAATTACAAGTTAAAGATTGATTCACTCTCAGGATGTTAATGTTATCTACCCCGTGAAACTTTTTTAATGGAAAAATGTTTTAGAGAAATGTCTATCATTCTGTTTCAGAAGTTTTCTTTGTAGAATTCGAACATTTCCTTTGCATTGCAGATAGTTCAGATATAAATGGTAGTTCCTACTTTAATTATGGACATATACCGGTAAAGGTTTGTTTATGTGAGAGGAAGTCAAGATTTTAACATAATCAGGGCTCTATCTCCCAATTTTCTTTCTCCATCTCAGCATATATTCTATAATTCCTCATTTCATCCATACAACCTGTCTCCTTACATCCCTTACCTACTTAACTCAGAATATTTCCTTCTAACACGGCCTCCAGCAACCCTTGGCGCCTCCCTGTAATCGCATGCTTTGCCTCCTAATCTTCTCCATAAACTTCCTTTCTGCACCAACCTATAAAATCACTTTATCTCTTGTTTTTCTTTCCCGTTCGCCGAAACTTCTCCATACACCTCCATCTTAAAAGTCTGCAGTCTGTTCTCTTACATCATTCACTGAGCACACGTTTTTCTTCTTGTCAACCCCACAATTATCATAAAACTCATTATCAACCTCTGTATGTATTTCCTTACTCGAGGTTCCCACCATAAACTCCTTCCTACTACATGAACACTAACAGTAATCTTTAATGAATTACAGAGTGGTCGAATTTTGTAACGGATGAGACGGCGCGGAAAGTTTTTAAGAAGAGGAAAATGGCATAAAAAGTAAAAAGGGGAAAAAGGAGACAGCCATCGGAAAAGTGTGGCCAATGGAAGATATATAGATCAGTAGGGAGAGCAGAAGCAGTATAAAACAGGGTGGCCAAAAATATATATTTTTACATACCGCGATGGAGTGAGGATGTCTGGAGTGGTGTATAAATATACCTTTGTCGGGATTCTTATTCCCTCAGATCCGATGGAGGGATGGTGAGACCGCTGTGGTAGTGAAAGCCAGTG
This sequence comes from Ceriagrion tenellum, assembly GCA_963169105.1. NCBI lineage: Eukaryota > Metazoa > Arthropoda > Insecta > Odonata > Coenagrionidae > Ceriagrion > Ceriagrion tenellum. Next base: position 53,845,052 of record OY720640.1, read on the forward strand.
GACCGTAAGCAATGATCCACGGAGATTTGTCCGCGGATAAAAGAGGTGATACAAGGCAACACTAAAACCAAAAAAAGGATTCGGTGGTAAAAATCCAGGGAATGTTCATCGAGGGTAAAAATTCTCATAATAAGGTCGGTTTCGGTTGACGCAGGAATGGGATTGCTAGTTGGGATGACATGTAAGCAGATTCATGTGGATATCATGAGCCAGCGTACGATAATATCACATGGGTGGACAAAAAATACAAAGTAAGGGTCAAGAGTAAGACTCTCCGCTGAAAAGTATAAACATTCTTTTTTGCCTCCCTCTAGCCTCTCAGGGCAGAACATTAATGGAATACATATCCTACCAGTTAGTTTATTTTTTCTTTTTTGGGTAATCTCATTCTGTAATGTAATTATTCCGTGGTTTATTTCTCCTTGAATTTTAGAAGCAGGAGAGTGATGAAAAAAGAGGGATATTGACTTTGTCACCATACCACTTTTTAAAGCAACAGGTAAACAAGCAACATCGACAGTACTCCAGGTGCTTATCTTGAAAAAGATGATGTGAAGTGTATTTGATCTAAATTATTTAAAGGTATTTGTCAGAAGGTAATGTAAACGCAGAAATCTGGATCCGTAGTAAAGAAAGCGCTCTATCAATTTGTACAAAAAATCCCAAGCTCTATATATTAAGAGATAGTGGAATACTCTTCTCAGTTCCAAAGTAAAACTACCTTCAGTTAAACTCGAGGTTGAAAGTTTTAGCAAAATTTCCATGTATGTATACATACATAAACTACTATTAAACTAAAGGACTACGTACAAACATACTATTATTATTCGTTTTAGAGCATTAGATCATAAAATCGTAAGTACACCAATCATTACGTTAATACTCTTCCCATTCCAGTGAATTTGTAAAGAAAAAAAGATCCAAGCCCGTTCAAAGGCCTCAGAAGAGGATCAAATTTAGTGTGTGCCACTCCGTCTTGCGTCATCCCTCGTATCAAGGGTGTCGACAGAGAAATGGAGATCTGAAAATTCCTTTGAACTGGTTTCGAGAACTGAAAATATTTTTCTCTGTCGTGAAGTGAAAACAACAAATACTATTGACTTCGTCTCTGTACGCTTAGGATCTTGCCGTGAAGTTTTGACTTCGCTCGAAAGACGAGGACGCCTTTTCATCTGAGCTGTATTCCTTTCACATCATTTCCCAGAACTCCCACGCGCCAAAAGACTCACAAGCTACTTCGCGTTCGTTTCTTTCATTCCGAAGCTCCGACCAACCCACGTGGGATTTTTGTTTCCGCTGTCGGACAGGATGGCGTTGGAATTTCAGTATCATCCCGTAACGTCGATTCCATTTCAATGGAAGCAATGCAAGTGCTTTCCACTAACTAATCAATATTAAAAGTACTTTATGTACTTATTAAAATAAAATGTAAGGAAAAAAGAGTATTGATAATTAATTGAAATATTTTTGGAGACTAAAAAAATAATTTATTGCATTAATACCCAAATGCTAAAATTGTTAAATTATTAATACATTTTAATGAACACTTTATTCCTCTGATGACCTCATTGTTGGTGCTCGTAAGCGTTAAAAAGCCTTCAGGAACTGGATTCCAGTACATGTCATGCGTGTTGTAAACAAAATTATAAAAAAATAATCATTGTAATCTACATTGTGACCCTGTTTAACTGTGACTTTAAAAAAAAATGATAAATAGTAGCTCATTTATTGATGAGGAAATCGTATTACATTTGAATGCATATCTTCACATGTGGTGAATATTATTGTATCCTCGGTATATATCTGCCGTAAGTTATAATTATTCAACTTATTTAAATACTTTTATTGTATTGGCAGTTAATTTGAATACTTTTTATCGTAATTCATATAAAAACTCGACATGATATGCTTAATTAACGTAAATGATTTTCATAGTGTTTGGAATGTATTAAAATACTTGTGCCTTTTATGTATTTATTAAGTGGTTAAAAAATAAAATTACGACTATTAAATTATATATATGCATAGGCAATTATATATATGCTTAGGCAATTAGTACTCGTAGAAATAGTGTGGGTATCTCATTTGGTTTGTTAATGGTATAAAAAATTACGTTGAGTGTCAGTTTGTTTGAATTATTAATTTTTATATTCATATTTAGTCAATATTAATTAAAAAGCGGCATTAAGCTGTGGTAAAGAGGGAAAAAACTGTGGAAAATATACAGTTACGACTGAAAAGTAGGGCAGTAAGGCCGAGTACCCACACCAGTTCAGAGGGCAGGGTTCCGACCAAAGTAAGAGCGAAGGGTACGCAGCCATAGACAAAAATTATGCAAACTATTGGTAAAAAGCCATTTTTATAAAGTCTATTTATTCAATTTGGACCTATTACATGAAATGTGTTTGTAAAATTTGCGCATTCTAGGTCAAATCAATCCAAATATAATTTCCTAAGACTTTTCTTCGCCGAAGATAAAATGATTTTTCTATGTCTATAAAACTCTAATTCCATTTGTTTTAACGCCTAAGATTTCCAAGCTACGCGGTGGATTCTAAAGCTATTTGGCAGACATGTTGCCAAGGACTTATAGGTGTAATTTAGCTAAATTAGATAAGCCTGTGGATTCTTTTTAAACCAAGAGTGACTTTCATTAGAAAGCCATTGCATTTGGTGCAGTGCATGGTTGGCTGAAATCGAAAAGAAAAGCTGGCCATACATACCAAAACTGGATTTTTCCCGTCTGCAGCGGTTTCTATTCTGATTTTATAAATTACTTCTTCTCATGCTGTCGGTTGAGATATCTATTGTTGGATGGCTGATATAATAAAATGTTTAAGTCCTGCATTTATTTTTCGGATGAGTTTTGATTTTGGTAAAAATTGGGGCTTTTTTCTCCATAATTGTGATTTTTGCACAATTACACTTATAGAATTTTCTATTTACTGGGCATCTGAAGCATTTTCTTGAAAGGGGGAGTGATTCTTGTGGTACTCTCAGGTTAAGGGATCATAGCAACAGAGATTAAGTGATTTTTTTAAATAGGGTATTTTTTACCTCTTGCTCTACAAGCGTGGTTTTTCAGTCTTTATTTTTCTGTCAATACAATCCATTTCAGCGAGCACCATTTTTTAGATATTAAGTTCACCCTCGCAATGTTTGATTCTGATATCCATTATTTCGGTTCCGCGAAGTTCGTGGTTACCGGTCCCGCACAAGTGAAAGATAAAGACATCCAGCTCTTGGAATAACTCATCTCGTGAAGAAGATAGGGAGCGGTTGAGTAAGAAGGCCGAGCATTGGGGGTTAAGCAAAGGGAGTTGAGGTGAAAGAGCCCGGATGAAAGATGAAGACAGGGAAAACGGTTAAAGCGAAATGGGAGGTGATGTTCGGAGGAAAGATGAGAGGTAAGGAGAGAAAGATAAGGTGAGCGTGAAAATGAAGACATTGAGTGGGCGGGTAAATGGCTGCAAAGTGTTTTTTATTTGCAACTGCTGTGGGATGAAAAAAAAATCGTCTCATTTTTCATGTTTGAATACCACGCCATTTGCATGAGAAAAGCGACGTCGATCACTGTGTCGCGCCAATAAAGATGGGCGATTATTCGCGTCTTGTAAATTGCAGTCCCAGTGATGACTCAATGGAGAAATCATTTCGGCTTTATCCATTGTCCTTCATAGATTCCTCCAAACATTTATTCCGTTTTCTTTTTTTCCGTGTTCTACTATTCCCTCCTCTGGCCTTCTTTCCTCTTCCTGTATTTTCCCAGTGACACTAAATGATCATACTCTCAACTTTTAGCTCTACGCCAATTATAACTGGATAACCTCAGTTGTTTATTTCCAAATGTGTGTAAAAAAAGAAGTTGGATCTACTGAAAAAGTATTGTGTAACATTTAAGGCCAGTAACTAATTCGCTTTATCTTTGATTTCAGGTAAATGATTTCGCTGTACACCTTTGTGGTTAGCAAAAGAAAATTAGTTCAATGGTGAGTAGCAAATATTATTGTGGCATCTTTTGAAAACATTTATTTCAGCTCTTACGCAAATGACCGTTCTGGTTTGTTAGGTTATCGATCTCCGTCATACAGGATTACTAAATAATTAATTATCGGCAACGACTTTTACACTAACATTTTGATTTGTCAAAAAAAATTATTTTTGGCTTAAATACAGCCTATTGTACTTATTCTTTTGTTGATAAAATTAATGAATATTCCATCTGTCCACTCAGCAATTATTTCCATCCTAATGTTTTTTTGGGTTTGTTAGAAGATGGGTAAATTATACTCCAAATTATTTGTGCACCTTTTCCATACAGTAATTTCTTTTACTTACTTTAGTTTAGTTTTAGAACTTAATATTAGTTCTAAAGAATATTTCTATTCCCTGCTTCTTCTGAAACTTCATAGTACTTGGTCAATTACAATCCTAAGAACTATGTTACCGATGGAGTGAGGCATAAATGATGCATTGTTTGGAACAAAGAGCATGGCCGAGAGAGTTAGGACGTGGGTCCTGCGTTCGAGTACACTAAAGTGTGGGCCTAACAAGGACCCAACCTTTAATTGGTGGAACAGCAAAATCAGGGGATGCTTTTTGTTTGGAAGATTAAGCTTTGAGAGACTGACCACAAAAAAGGAAATTGGGCAGAAGGGAGGATGGGAGGGTGTATTTTGAAGGGTGGAATGGAGGTAGTCGACCACGTTGTGAACAAATCGTGGGATCTACGTTTACATCAGATCCAACAACCCACTCCCAAAAAATCTCTCTTTCCTTCCATTAACTCCTCCTTTCTTCTCCCGCTGCCCGTTCTTTTCGCCGCTATCAAATCCTTTAGTCCACCCACGCAACGCTCACGTCACTCGGGGAAGAGCCCGATAAAGACAGGTCAGGATCATGGATGAGTGATTGGTTTTCATATTTTTTTACACGACCGGTTTTTTTTGTGCCAGAATTTTTTGCTGCGTGCCCTCTGGTCCGTTCGAGTGGTTTTTGCGTGGGTGGTTTCCGTTTTCGTATAACTTTTTTATCCCTGCATCGCCGCCTACACGTTCGCACATGCTTCAACTAACTTTTCATCATTCTCTCTCCTCCCTCACTCTATTACACGCTTTTCGCTAAAAGTAATTGGCGAGAATCTAAAAATCGTGGAAAGAGTGGATTTTATGCGCATATTGGCAATAAAAAACTCAATCATCGATTTTATCATCCCCCTCTGTTGTGTGTTTTGTTCAAAAGTCAAAGCCTTGTCGCTCGTGTGCATTCAATAGTTTCGATCGGCTGCCGTTATTTTCATCTCGTTATGCAGTTGATAATTGGCATTATCATTGAAAACAGTGTATTCGGAAAGTATTCTTAATTTCTTATTCTTAATTCTCAATGGCAAAGTTTGTCCATTAAAGAAGTATTCTGGGAAAACATTTTTTTCCTTAAAATCAGACGCGCGCTTGGAGGCTTGAAAACTCTTCGTCATAGAGAGCCTGTCGATGACAATACAAAACGGCGTTTCTGGGAGGAATAAGACACGTTTTCAATTGGATTTCAACTGAATTACAATTATTAACGATTTTATTGTCTTTGATCGAATACAATTACTCATTACAATTTGGCCTTTTTTGTTGAAGTACATGTAGAGAAGATAAGAAATATCGTGCGGTGATGTCAAGGTATCTATATGACGTTTATGATTAATTTATTATTGAAATCATATCGTCATTTATAAAGTCAATGTAAAAAAAAAGCAGTTTACGTTTTGGCATATTCAATACATATTAGGGATTGGTACAGCATTATCTATCGCGTACTTAAATTACTGTACTGTATCAGTTAACCTCCTTATGAGTATTTTTTAAATAACAGTGGAACCTGTATCAAGAGACCACCACCAAACCCATGAGATACTGGCCGCTAAATGAGGTGACCGCTAAAGGGAAGGAAAAATTTCATTGTTCCATTGGAAGCAGCTATATCTGAAGGGATGTGGCCGCGTAGGCTGGATTCTCTGAATATGAACTTTAGAATTAGTAAGTCACGTAAAATGGTGTTTTTTGAACTTCGCCGTGCCTTCCTGTTACCTTTAACTCAAGTCTATCCTAATGAGCGATACACCGTGGTGCCCACCAATCAGAAAGCTCTGTAGGAATCACCACAGAACTCACAGTGAAGCCTGCATCCGCGGCCACCTCCCTAAGGCGGAACCTGTCTAAGCGGCATTTGTTTTCGGGATCGCAATGTATTTTCTATTCACATAAGCAATGTAAATATTCCCTCCGTTCTGCGGTCTCCTTCTAAGCGGCATTTGTTTTCGGGATTCCAATGTATTTTCTATTCGCATAAGCAATGTAAATATTCCCTCCGTTCTGCGGTCTCCTTCTAAAGTGGTCCTTATCGGCGATTCATTGTACATACGCGACCTTGGTCACTTATGGAACTCCATGCCGGAAGTTGTGAAACCGATAAATTTATCGAATGTTTCCGCAACACTTGTTGAATGTTTGCCATGGCTTATGGATCACATAAGTGAATTTAATTAATTTGTGTTTTTCCTGTAACTGGCCATTAGCCACCAACTTTTCTAGGAGTGTCCCTTATATAGTTAAACATAAATTAAAAAATTCAACTTCATGTCTGCTCAGAGATGAATAACGATGACACATAATCGTTGGTATTTTCTCTCTCTGTAATTGACGCGTGTATATTTAATTATACTAGCTAAATATTTTGTGAGAAAATGTACTAAGTTATTTAATTTCTGGAATTGTTAATCATAATCGGAATTCAGTTTTCCAAAATCGGTTTACTCCTCTTTACCAATTGCTTCATTCATTCATAACTATTCGTTTGGACATACTTGATGATTTTTCCTGAATTATTCTTTCTTTGTCTTTCTCTGTGATTCTACATAAGTATTTCTCCTTTCATAGTTTTTAAGATAGACATTTAGGATTCAAAATGTATCCAGTAAGTTTTTATCTTCTTCTTCTTCTGGGAGTGTTCATTACTTCTTTATCACTAGCTGTCCGAAGACTCCGAATCTGGTGGGACGGATTCTTTGCCATGGTTGCTATTCCCACTATGACTTTCTAACTTAATGTTAGAATTTCAAAATCTCACCAAGTAACACACTAATTAATTTTAGTCCTAATAGGCAGTGCAGATTTATTCTTCTGACCTTATCCGTTGCAAAGAGCAGTGCTCAAGTGACATAATTCCTTGAGGAGACGTCAAAAGATCTTGAGTACTCCCTCTCTATCTTGAGGATGGGTATATTATCATCTCTGTATCCTATTCCTTCTTCCCTTTCTTCTCTCTCTTCCCATTCTTCGCTCCCTTTACTTCAGTTAATCGTGTCTCCCGATAGAGGTTTTTTTAAACCTCCTTTGCGCACCCACGCCCACGCATAAAGCCGCCCGATGTTCCGTGTCCCTCAGTGGATCGCTGCCGTTCACACGTGGGAGGAGTCGAGTTCCCTCGCACCCCCCTCCCATACCCCTAAAGACCCTCCCTGGAACAAATGTGCGTGCGTATGCCATTTGAGGGGGCGTGGGATGGTTCGAAATACCTTCGTCCCTTGCCCACTTCGTTCCTTTTAATCCCACCGCGGTCCGTTCTCAACCTTTTGTTCGTCTCCATCCCGGTTGTCACTCGCGATTAAGTCCCTGCGAAATTTCGGGCGTATGTTCGTACCGCCGCGCGCGTGTTGGAAATACAGACTGCTCAGCAATGGGTGAATAGGGCGGGGAGGGCACGAACGTGCGTCTAGGACGAAGGAAAAACTGACCGGAGGGATTTTGTGGGAGCTAAAATGTCCATGGAAGCCACCAAAATGCCCCTTTTACTTTGGAGAGTGACTTCCGCTGCTCCTACGGCTTAGCTTTGTCAATATGGAAGTTGTCATTAACGATGCCCTCACGTGTCGACCTGGAAATGTGGAGTTGATATTGTGGTTAAATGAGGACACCACCTTTAAACTGAGGGCTTCAAGTAGCCATGTCCAATCTGTACGCTGTTAAGAGAATAATCCTATTAAAAAGGATAATTTAAATGCTTAGGATTAGTTAATTAAGTACACTTTCTGGTGGTGGTGAGATTTGGGTTCATATATGGGTTGTGGGTTTGCTGGACATTCTAAGATAATGCTGTCCAAAAGTGCTGGTCGTAAATCATCCATTTTCAGTTAAAATGTAAAAATCTGCGAATTATTTGTCCGTGTATGCCTAGCTTTTGCGTTCATCGTTCAAGCTAACGAGGTATCCTGAACGTTTATGCTATGGTTTAGGGCCCTCTCATACATTTGAGTGCGAAATGTACTTAAGATTTACTTTTTTTACCGCCTGAATCGGGCGCTTCCTGTCGTGACGTCATGCTTCGTGCGAACCCGCTTCCTTCCCATCATGCCACGCTTCGCCAAACATTTACGGAACAGTTGACCGCCCTTTTTGAGAGCAACGTAATGCGCGAACTGCGCCGCTCTCCGTAATGTAGATGTCACCGCCTCTTTGCTAATTTCCTGCTGGCCGAACGAGTTATCTGCGTCGTGTGCAGTCTCAAGGTCTCACTTATCGGTACCAATCCCGAGAACAGTGACTCTAGTGTCTTCCATTAATGGATTCATTGAGTACTCAAATCATCTCTCGGAGTGGTATCTTTGCCGGTTGGGCAGTGGAGGAAAAGAGAGATTGTATTACGAGCGATAAAGTATTGCCTCGATCTTTGGATGAAATGGCGCGTGAATCACTCTGGAATTTGAATGGTTATTGTGCCTGGACCATAACTGGACAATAAAACAAGCATAAGAATTGTTGCATGAATTCGTATGCATGAGCGCAGTTCCGAGGGGAAAAGCCATTTGCATTGTCCGGAACTGAAACCTGCCATTGCTTTAGCCATTAAAACCTGCCAAAGACTCTTGATCGTTGTAGTAACTAGTTGTTCAGGATTGCCGGACACATTATGCTACAGTGGCAATCCAAAAATGTGCAATTAGCACCACAGTCCGCGATAAGGTGATTGAAGCGCGACACGTTGGTCACTGAGTGCATATTTTAATAGCTTTTCAGGTAAGTCGAATAAAAACCTTGTATAACGCTTCACTCATTACATTTATCTATACGTTTGAAACAACTATAAATGTTGTAATATAATCGATGCAATAATCGTATTTAAACGATTTCGTCTCGATGAAAGCATTGTTATGACTTGGGTTTATGGTAGTTTGAGTGATATACCTTTTCACCTAAAAATCAATGAATTTGTTCTCATAAAAAAAGAAAAATCTCTCCCTTTCTCTCTCCTCCACTCCAATATCACGCTCCAAAAATTCCAAAATATCAGCCCCTCACCGAACTACTTTCCGAGGTTATTGGTGAAAAATCCCACCTCTTTTACCTGGGAAATGGTACGTGTATGCACTCCAGAGAGACTTTATTTTAAAAATGAGGAATTTTTAAAGTCTGGATCTCGTTAAATAATTAGCAGTGTGTAGTCTGTTACCTAAGCTTTCTCTGAAAATAAATAAAAATGTCACCGTGGTAATTTTTTTTCCAAATCATAAAGCAAATTTCCGTTATGAAGGAGTTTTAAACGCACTGCGTGAAAACATTTGTCAATTTAAAGACTTATATAGGTATTTTATTGAATTACATAGAATTTTGTCGTATAAAAGTGTATTAACTCACAGTTAATACTACAATGTTTACTTCATCTACTCTCATCATATCTTTACATCATAGCTACTGAAATCAAAACATAACATTCGAATATGGTCTCCGTTATGACTAGGAAACTATTTGCTCAATCTACCTTGTGTCGCAAAATTCAAAATTAATCGAAAATTGTTTGTTAATACGTGATTTTTATTCGGCATAACACCATGATATTTATTAGGGAACATTATGAAACGTATAACGTCCAGTGATTCAATACTTTTTTTGAAAAAGAAAATGATAACATCAACCCCGAATTGAACAATGTAATTGGTGACCCAACACCATCAGTATCAACAATAAAATATTAGACAGCCGAATTTAAACGCGGTCGTTCGAGCATTTTTGACGACGAACGTCCGGGTCGTTTAAATAAGTTCATCGTACAAGAATTGATCATTATAATCCATGGGAAACGACGAATGATAAATAACGTAGCACATAATAACCGAGACTATGGCCATTTCGACCTAATGAGTACTTAATTTCTTACGCGAATATTTGGAGATACAGAAGCCCTGTGCCTAATGCATTTGCTCTCTATCTATAAAAAACGTGACCGTCTGGCCATTTATAAGGAGTGTTTGACCTAGTTCAACCGCTATAAGAAGGAGTTTTTACACCGTTTCTCTATCGTGGACAAAACATGAATACATCACTACACATTAGAGATGAAGATGGAGTGGAAATTATGGGACTCGAAGGAGACGAAAGCAAGGGTGTGTATGTCAGGCAGCAAGATTATTTTGACTGTTATTTGGGATGTAAATGGCATAATTTATATCTATTACCTCGTAAAGAGTGAAACGATTACGGTTTTGCTGTTGGATCGATTAGATACAATTTTCAAGCAAAAGCGACAGTATTTGACGAAAAACATACACATCAACCAGGACAAAGCACCGGCGCATAAATAAAACGTCTCAATGGCAAAATAGCATGAGCTGTGCTACTGTTTCATTCCTCATCCGCCTAATTCTCCTGATTTGGCTCTATTCGACTATTATTCATTACTTTCCAAGCTTGAAGAAATGGTAAGAGATTGGGGTCGAATGTGGAGGTCATCGCTGAAACTGAGGCCTACTTAGAGTAATCCCTGAAATCGTATTATTTGGAGGGCATAAAAATATGGAGAATCTATGGACGAAATGTATTTAACTCAAAAGATATCGCGTTGAGAAATAAAATTTGTTTTGCGAAAAGAAGTTGTGCTATTTTGCTTCGGCTGTCAATACATCAACCGCCCCTCGTAGATGAACAGACATCCAGTCTAGTAAAACCTGAGGGAGGGAGAATTGAGGTGGATAGGTTGGTTGAATTGAGGTGGATATGGTTGAGATAGGGTGAGGGAGAATTCTTGTTGCACACGAGAATTATAGTTACCATGACTTGAAACTCTAAGCATTGAAGCATTAATAATGTTCGGCAAACTCAGTTGAATTAACCAGTTTGAGTTTGGTATCACAGCTACACCGGCAAGCTTTTTCCTCAAGTATAGTCTGCTAGAGTTTACCGGAATTTTACTCTGACTGAATATTTTACAAGTGCAGAGACAAATTGATTGATGTTTCCCCCGGCAACAATACGCCCCTATACGAGACTCGCCTAAGCTATTAGAAGTTCTGCAAGCGGACTTTCAGAGATGATTACACGTGGATTGAAGGCAGAAATTGCTTGCAGCAAGGAAAATCTGCATTATATTTTCCGGTAAAAAACCCACGGTATGGTATGAATGCTGCCAGTTAGTAGAAACCTTTCCATATCGGAGCAACGTATTCCATGCTTGAGAAAATGAATGCATCGTGCCCTGTGGGTTAAGCTTTAGCTTGAAGTGTGAATTAAGTACTTGCAATGTGAAAATATTACTTTTTCTCCTATGTTAATCGAATAAATTTTAATAATGCGGATGCCCTTATATTTTTATATTGCATGTAAATCACGAAACCGACGACAGGAAGCGGGGAATGATATGGAATAGGATGCATGTTTTTTTCGAACTGGTATATCGCCTCGTTGCAAAAACCTCTCGAGCGTGATGCTACGCTGAGGGCACTCGCCATCCCCGCAGGTCATGTTCCGTGACCTTTCATTTGCCATCCTATCCGTCATTGAAGAGACGTAGTGATTCAGCACCTCGTAAACTGACTGCGCTACATTTCAACGGGAGCGTCCCACGAGTGTAATTTTTTATGTTTAGTGGTTATGGTAGAGTTCTAGTTTCTGTTCGAATTTCATAAGCTGTATTCAACTGGATTTCTTCATAGAATGATAATTTTTTTTACTGCATATGATATTTTTATATGAAAGAAAGGTATTGGTGGTGTCGTAGAAGCGTGCTATCATTAACTCAGCCGCGATTTATGTACCATCTGCTTCATATTAATGGTCATATCTATTGATTAGCGTAATGTACATGAAAAACTACTTTTTCATTATTTGGAAGAAGTTCTCCCGTATTAAAATAAGCCCCAAAATGTTTCCTAAGTTGATAATTACGAGAAAAAAAATGTCTCCACTATCGCCAGCCATTACATATACATACTGTTGTATATATACCGTAGAATGGCGAGATGTCTCCAAACCAGGTGTTGTCCATATTTATTTTTATGATCCTCGCATAACTTTCATGGAAGTAAAGTTCTTTCCATTATTAAGATGCTGTCGTAAATTTATACATTCAAAGAATTAGAAAGATATTTTATCCAACAAAATTCAATTAACGAACTTGATAATGATGGCAGATTAGATAACGCATGAAATCATGTCCCTGATCATACACATAGTTTTCTTTTTGTATAAAAACAAATCTTTGATGATTGAGGTCACATTCAGTGCTCTTTTCTTTTAGAATCTCAAGTTTGGCGCAAAATTACGATATCCTTGGCGAAGGGAGCAATTAGTTCTGTGGATTAGTAACTAAACAGAACGTTTGTGTGAACCAGAAGAAAATGGGCCTTGAAATGAGCCATGAAGTAAACAAGGCATGGCTAAAATTCGCAATAATAACGAATAAATTTACCACTTACCTGATGGAATATTGTGTACCCTTTCAGTATACAATTTAACGGATAAAATATTGAGAAAATTCCGTAGTGAGATGGAAGATCTGATGTTGTAAAAAATGTCTTCTCTTCCAACTGTTTTCAAGCTGCTGTGTTGTATTCATGTATTTCGCAAAATATCTGTTACTCATTTTTGTTATTAACTTAATGGAGTTAAAATTTCTTAGAGTATATTTTTTATGATAAGAAAACGATAGCGTTATTTATTAGATTGCAAATATCCAGATGGCACCGCAGAAAAGGGAGCTCTTTTTTTTACAAATACTCCCATACCTTTTGGCCGAATCCTTATTTCTCTTTACCTCTCGAGGATACAGCTTATGCGATGTGGTTTTATATCTACGCCGTAATATAATTTATTATTTAGCAATACGATGAAGCTTCGAGGATCTGTGGCCGCTCATCTATAAAAGTATGAGATATTTTTATACAGCTCCGAGTTATTATATAATCTTGTTTCCATCACGTCTCCTGCCTCGTTATGAGTGCCCTATCCAGCCTTTTGTGAACTTTTGACCCGCCGGTGCATCAGTGGATTTTCTCCGAAACGCGAAATCATTTTCCTCTCTTCCTCTTTGTCTCAGTATCTAGACTCCAATCGTATGCCTCGCGGTGACACGTTTCTTAAAAAGAGGTCAAAGTCAACTGGGACGTACATTTGGAGGATATTTTGTGCCCCCTTTGGTGTGTCTCGTAGTAGCTTAATCTAGGCGCATCGGTCGCTGTCGCTGTCCCGTGGGTCACAACGCTCTCGCGCCACTCCACCGGGAGGTTTGGAGATTGGATAATTTCAGCTCGCTTTACCTTTGAGTTCTGAATGGGAGGATTGTTTCCGGAGGGATTTCCTCTAATAAACGGCGAGTACGTGAGGTTCATCTGGGACTGCACACCTTGGAAGTGGACGACTATAAGGGTGAAGATAGAGTTGTGAGCGTGGGGTGTTGTTGCTCCAAATTCGTTGATGTCTCCCGTATGCTGTTCAAAGACGCTTTAACCTGCTTGATCAACGCTTTAGTTTTGAGATGGATGGATTGAATTGAATTCTTTAAACTTGGGAGAAATTTTTGCTCCGTCTGACACTTTTGATTTGAATACTTCGATAGATATTTACGATTTTATGAAAAAACCTAAATTTAATCGTATCATTGCCTTTATTTATTCGATTATTTATTGCTAATAACGATTCTCAAATAATAACTACGATTCTCAATTACGAACAATGATTATATTCCCTATTATTTAATGTACCTTAATTATCTTCCCATTAGTTTGTTCATGTATTGAAAATGTTATCGATAATTATTCTTTAAAAACTATTGAAATTGATTTTATAATTTAGTTAGGCCATTTATTCCCTAATAAGTGTTCACTTTTATGACGTGATTCGACCGATATGATCACTCATATCCCACCGAATTGGGTTAGTACTTGTACAGAAACGGTATATTTTGCTTTTCCGGTTATTTGTTTCCCGTGCAACTATACTTTTCTCGTCATCTATTATTTTTCTCCTATGCTCTTAATATTTAATAATCAGTATAAACTAGTATTTACTCGCTTCATAACCAAACGAAGGAAAAAGTGGGTCATATCTAGGAAAGTTGTTGATAGATCCTATTAAGGACTAAATAGAGAACCTACTTATCAATCGGTTGAAAATCACAGAAATATTTCAAGGAACAGACTGATCTATTCACTTGAAATTTCATATTTGCCTCTAATAAGATGAATTTCTCCGTGATCAATTGAATTTCATACGTGGAATATGTTCACAACGCTACTTTGACCTGGGATTTATTCTTTTAGAAAAAATATTCTTTTCAGTTAATTCTTTTTAGGCTTTTAACCACCTTCATCTAGTTTTTGGGAAGCAGTTTCTTCATCTGCATCTTAATGCACCTACCCTTAGAGCCACCGGAGAGGCAGGGGATGTCATAGTATGTTTGCAGTAACCCTTAGATAGAGTTACTCATTCAACTGATCTAGAGAGCGCGGGGACAAGATAAAACTCTCCGTGTCGTACTCAAGACTCACTTGATGGAGTTTTTCAAGTAACCTAAGCCTAGAGAACAGTCTTCGAGTCTCTTACGGTTACCAACTCTTCCACCTTTTCAATGCCGCCACTACTCTCCCCCAATCATGCAGGAGCCATCAGGTGGAAGTAACTACGGAATGAGGGAGCAATCTGTAAATGAAATCGGCGGAAATCACGGAAGAATGAAGTCTTCAAACAGACGCTCGTCTCTGAGCTGCATGGGATATGGGTAAAACAGAGTTGGTGATCAATAGAAGCCGGCCGTCTGCTGTGAGGAGATCGAGAGATTCAGGCGTCGTCTATTTTTTTGCTTTCCGCAGAGTAAGCTGAAAGTGTGAGTCACTGGCGCTGTTTCACTCCTGTGCCGATCACTCCCCTTCTCCGGAATTGGTGCAGTTTTTATATCCGGACATGGCGCCGGTGGTGCTCCTTTCCTTCCTCAGCACAGCACCGCGGCACTCTAGGAATGGGATCGGATTTGTGAGGCTCTCGCTCCAGAAAAATGGCTCCACTGCCACGGAGCTGCCCCAAATCTTCTAATGGGATTGTTCTTTCATCTTTTTTTTATTCTCTTTCGTCATTTGTCTCGTCGTCATGGTGATCGCGGGCTTGGTTCGTCTGGAGATTTGATGGAAATGCGCGCGGAGCTTAGGGTTGGATTCATCGGCGGATACGCTCCGCGGCGGCCATATGCTCCACTTCCTTTTTCCGTCTGCGGCCGCAAGGGATGCATTTCCCACGCATCACAAGGAATCGTCTCCATCCATCTTAAGCCCGTATAAGACCTGGCTTAGAGGCGATGTTGTTCGTTAGAGATAAAATATATAGATAATGACGGACGATGGGGAACTCAAGTGGAGGAGAAATTAGTGCGTCGTGATAGAATACTCCATATCTACCGATATATTGAAGAGATTATTTTCTATTTAATTTCTCTCAGAAGTGCTATGACTTCATAAATCCGATTCACTAGCAGAAAAGTTTTTGCTATAATCGTGTCCATCATTCGACGTTAACTACGGTAAACTCTATTGAATAAAATAAGAACATTGATGAAAATGATAATATATTCCGGTTTAGTCCAATGTTAAATATACACTGAACTATTTCTCCATGAATTCAGTCCTCCCAGGAAACCCGCAATCCTCGTTAATTGATTGCTATCAATTTACGATATTTCCCTTAGAGTTTCCTCAGTAATATGTCAACAATTAACGTTGAGCAGAATATTATATACTTCCTTAACTATAAGTGATAGTATCACACCATACCATTTAAAATATTTTTATTTTTATTAGTCCTTTAAATAAGGTAAGATTATATGAGAGAAAATGACCTGCACAAGTCAAATGAGATTATATTTATATATGATAATTAAATACATCTTGTAATTGTAAAAATAGAATATGTACACAAAAATAATAAAATATTATGTAATAATAGTAAATATTTTGAACATTCAACGTCCCTTAAGATTAATTTGATGTGAAAACTTCATAAGAAATCTTTATTTGGTTATTTACAAATTGAAAAATTTCATTTACCTAAGTCATCCTCGTTTGAAGCTGGTCTATTTGGATGGTTTGATATTAGTGGACCTGGAAACTCAAATGTGTTTTTGTTTATTAGTGGCATAGTTTTGTTTATTTTAAAATTTGTTCTACTTATTGCGTCAGAGTTAGAAAACCTTTAACGTCGTTTTGCAGTCGCTCTTTAGTTTGTTTATTTCTGAAAGATAAAATGGGCTTCTTCCTTTACTTTTACCATAACATAGAAAATTATCTCAATAATAATAATAATCATATTCACCCTTTATTCCCTTTATTTAAAACCTTTCTATGTGAAAATGTGATTATAATTTTAGTCCTACGGGTATAGTTTTGAATAAATAAATTCGTAACATAATATTTTAGTGCTTGCACGTCAGAGAGAAAAGTTCCATGCTGCCTAATATTGTAGTGCTACATTTGAGTATGTTGAATATAGCATATATAAGGGGAGGTATTTATTAGTTTCCCTGTAATTGTATTTTAATTTTATATACCCACCCATTAATTTGTAAAATATTTTTCACCCTGCGCGACTCTCGGTTGGTGGTTGGCATGAACAAATTTTCCGTCTTTCCTTAGAAATACGTCAAAAATACAGTTATGTCGTTGGGTCACTGAATAAAGCTTCCAGCGCAGCCAGCTTGAGCTGGCATCTGTACGGTGAATGCTTTATTACGTCGTCAAAACGAAATCTTCCCGGATTCCTTTTACGAGCTAGAGGGCAGGGCCGTGTTTTTGGTGCGTCCGAGGACGTACAATTTTCAATTTTTAACCCTACAAAAAGTATAAAATATATCATTTTGAGCGGTAGGAAAAATTTGGCTTTATATACAGTCAGTAGTTTGTAGACGTAAAGTTACCGATTGCCTTAAATACATTAAATTTCAAATCATACCAGGTTTTAGTTTGTATTTGATCGATTTTTTATCCATGGCAGTGGAGTATTCATGGCAGTAGCAGTGGAGGTCGCTAGTATTTTTTGAGATTTTTGTTGATAATAGCTAAGTGAACAATATGATTTTCATTTTATATTGCGATTTAAAACTGAAAGATCGTGCTCGCTGAATATTATCGTGAAGAAAAACGCGTTGTTGTGCGTTCTATTTTTTCGTACGTGACTAGAATGTGCTGATTTTTTCATGAAATTCTGTTGAGTAGGGGTGAATACAGCCCTTTTAGAAGCAGTAACCAGTGATGTAATGTGGAATCTATTTCATAGAAACTGTCGAATCAAAGGTGAGTATATTAAGTTAAGTTATTTTATGATAAAGAGAAACCATCAAAACCGGTAAGGTTACAAAAATAATAAGTGTGAAATATAACCAAGTATTTATTCAATTTTAAGCTATCCGGGACTAGCCACGGAGTTTCACTTTTACGGAGTCACCCGCAATGCACAAATGTGCGAATTTCCACAGAGAAATTTTCCACAGAAAAACTTTCTCTGTGGAAATTCGCACAAGTATTTATTCATTATCGAGAGATGACTAACACGTCTACTAATGGTTTCCGCACCTATCAAATGTTACCTAAAATCTCTTATATGTTCCATATTTCTATCACCTCTATGGAAATGGGTTTCGCATGAAATAATTTCCTCCGCCTCAACCTGGAACTCGCGTGAACTTTTCAAGTGTTCTTAGTGTAGCGTTAATCATTTTAGTCTTTAGTACTTCCAGTATTGTACTTATATCAGCTGTGAAGCATTCCCTGGTTGTTTATGTAAGTTTTTATCGAAGTTTTGTGATTTACTCTGTCTATTTTCTGTGTATTAAATATTTCTGGTATGGGTTCCGGCGGTGTAGTTTTGAACTATATAAAGAGAAACAGAGGGTGTTGAGGGTTAGCAACTGATTTAATATTTACAAATGGCGTCTCTAATAAAATTTTAGAAGAGACTCCTGGTAATCGGGGACCAGTACTCCAGGAAGGCAAATGTAGAAGCAAACCTGTTTGATTAGCCAAATGGCTATTATTATTATTGTAATAATAGCTTTAAATTACATGGAACTCTCTTTGCCAACATATATTTCTTTAAAACGAAACAGCTCCCTAAATATCTGTGATTTACATTACATTACAGCTTTAAATTACATGGACTCTCTTTTCCAACATATATTTCTTTAAAACAGCTCCCTAAATATCTGTGATTTACATTACATTACAGCTTTAAATTACATGGAACTCTCTTTGCCAACATATATTTCTTTAAAACGAAACAGCTCCCTAAATATCTGTGATTTACATTACATTACAGCTTTAAATTACATGGAACTCTCTTTTCCAACATATATTTCTTTAAAAAAGCTCCCTAAATATCTGTGATTTACATTACATTACAGCTTTAAATTACATGGAACTCTCTTTTCCAACATATATTTCTTTAAAACGAAACAACTCCCTAAATATCTGTGATTATTTTGCGATTTAGGAAGCAATTCGTCATTTGCTTCGGTGTGGTACGCCTAACTCCCTTTCACTGAGATGGCATTTCCTCTTGCGCAATTAGAAGATTGCTTATAAGCAGTTCTGTTGGAGGTTATTATTACTGTCACTCAGGGTTTATATTTCTTTTCTAGTTGTTTTCACCAGGTACCAGCCGCCAAACGCTGCGAAACTTGTTGTCATATTATTTTATATGATTCATCTTAGCGTCTTAACAATGAGCTTGATATCTAGACTAACATGCGTCCATGTTCGAGTTGAGAGACAATGCGGCAACCTATCGATTACCACTATTTAGGCACGAATAATAATCTCTACGTTCAAATTTGTTTTGAAGAAAAGGAAACATTTTTATCCGAAAAGTTTTCTTAAAAATTAATTGATGAAATTAAGTTGTGAAAATATATACGGTATTCCGCCGTACTTGTAAATCTTTAAATTAAGACATCACCATTTGTCGCTGTCGATCTTGAACTTGAATCATCAAAGAGTGATCTAAAACATATTTTATCTGATGTGCCTCTGAACGCTGTCCTAGGTCCTATCCTTTCTCCGGTTCTGATCAGGCTATCATGGTGGCCATGAGGCTGGCTAGAGTTTTAGGGTGCATTTAGTTTCTATTATTTGGATTCAATATTGTACTACATGCCATTTCCTCTGGTGAAAGGCTGTCTGTAAGACATGCAATAGTGAGCCATAAAGAGGTTTTTAAGCGGTAGTCGATCCATAACTTTGTATATTTCCCATGAATCCTCCTGTATTTTGCATCCAATTTGGATCTGAGATCTAAGATATCATGCACATATTTGCGGTTGATGAATATGTTGTTATAGATGAACTATTTAACTCAACGGATATTGAAGACGAAATTGTAGGCGTTAGTCCCAGTTCTAATGGCTTGGAAAAGGAAAGGTTTTTACCTTATAATTCATTATATTTGTGTACCCTCTGGCTTGGGACGATGTGATTAGTGTGCTGGGTATTTAAGTCTTGACCCTCAATGTAGTGTATTTTTCAGTTCGAAAATTTCTTTCTCTTCTTCTTCAACAGTTGGCTATATCCCCGTATATATATTTGCCGCAGGCTTTTCTCGAAATAGCTTCCCTCTCGCAATGCTAAATAAATCTCATTAGTATTGCTCAATCTCCATTGTGGTGCTACACCAGGTGGATCCAGACATTGTAAGGGTCCAGACATTGTAAAAGTTTGACGATAATTTTTAATGAAGTCTAAGAGTCGATACTTGATTTAGTGACTTCAAATCGGAGTATCTATGTGCATTGTCATATGAGATGTTCTCCGTTACCTTTGTTTTCCAGACCAAATTATAAGCAGTCTTAACTTATTCCTTGTAATTCATCAGTTATTTTTGTTCACTTGTAGGAGAATTAGACGTAAATGAGAAACATTTTACTGTCTTTCTCTTCCTACGCTAACTACTTATTCTAGATTTATTTACCTGACAAATCCGCAAAATAGGTACCGAAGGTCGCGTATGTGGTCTATTTGTCTCTACAGCGTACTCATTTTCAGTGACTAGACACTCAAGTGTTCCTCTGATGACAAATGGAAAGATATTTTCTGCGGTGAGAAATGCGGGTCGAGGGTGTAGTTAAGTGTTTCCTTAATGATAGTGGAGTTAATGTGCCGCTTGAAGGTACGCTCGGAAAATTGAAAACTTATCCGCTGGACATAGAGAGACAACAATTTTTATTAAAAATATTTTACGGTAGGTTGTTTACGAGGCTCAGGACCCAATTTACGGGCGGGAGTCGTTAAGGGGGAAGCGTTCTTGGACAAAGCACGTGATATATAAGATCGCCTCCACTTAAGGTGATTAATAGACTCAATTGTCTTTCCCAGAACGGACAAGAGAGAAATTGGGTGGCTTCCCGAATATAAAATATATTGAACAGACCGGTCAATTTTTTTATCGCTGCTGTGAACCATTTTAAAATATTTTTTTTGTTTTATATCGCTCTGCATGTGATACGTACGCGACTTGAAACGAATGACTGCTATCTCCTGTGAGTGCAGCCGGAGTTGCGAAGGGAAATGTGCCCCGTCGCTGGGGGAATAATTCAATTTCAGAGCGTAGGTGTCGAGGGCAATTCTTCACGGGCGAAAAGGCAATGATAAATAAAAAATAAGATCTTCCACCACTCCGAGAGCAAATTTTTCGCCGTTTTTGAGCGGTGCGATGATGTCAAGAATACGTACGGATCAATTCTGAGACTGTCGACGCATATTTGAGATGGTTAGATATCATTCTCAGCATTACTTGTCCTTCGTATTGCGTTTCATGGCGTTTCTCGAGCAGACAAGTATACCTGGTGACCTTTGTAGTTTATGGATGAGTAAAATAAGGATGCTTTAGTATGCGAACGGAGGCGATTCCTCTTTTGTTGCCGTCATTTCACGGGAAGTGAATGAAAAATTTACTGTCCTCGTAAGGGGGAGATTTGGATTATCCGAGCTCAAGTAATATTAGACTTTATCTTTTCGTCGCCCCCCTCATATTTTACTGCATTTCCCTCCGTCCACATGTAACTACCATAGAGCTGAAAAGAGCTGTGAGGTTATATTCACGATGTATTTTCTAATAAATAGTGGAACCAGGAAAATAGAAATTCGCTGGAAATACTCTATTTCGGTCTCACATTTCAATTCCATTATTTTAACAATGATCTCTTCATTTCAACCTCCATGACTTACAGTTTCTAGTGAACGTAGAATCGGAGGCTGAGAGACCAATTTAATTCAACCATGCTCCGAGAAAAGTATTCATGATAAAACCATATATTAGCATTATTACCATCGACGGTGCAGTATTATTTAAAGTAAATTGGAATATTTTACATCTTTCTTGGTCGGAAGGAAGGAAAAATCATTTTTATGTTTTTGCAGCAAATATACTCCAAAACCTGCTTTGGAAAAAAATTCTTATTCCTATTGGCTCCATTTCATTACCCCTAAAGCAACTCATACCAAACGTTCTATAATTATTATTCCTCATTTTCTTATCTTCCACTACAGTCCTCGTTAAGCCTTAGAGATCTCGAATCAATGTCTTATCGGCGAACTTAAACATCTAGCGGAATGGCTTGATTAGTTCTGTTAATCATTGCTTAACGTATCCGAGAAGGAAAATATTTTCACACATACCCAATCTGCCGTTTCTATTAGAGGTAGATATTGTCAAAACAGTTATACTAGTTATATTTGACCAAGAAATTGGCATCTATTTAAAGTATTTTCTCCATAGTCTTATGTTCTTGAAAACCTTTTTCTCTCCTGGAGCAATGATAGATTTTTTCATTCACACTATCATTTTGACTTTTCATATTTCTTGCAGTGCGTGATTCATCCTCCACATTGAAGAAAAGTCGATAAAGTTCAAAATCAGATTTTAAATTAAAAATAACTATAAAATTATATGCATGGAATATCGTTTTAAGCAGAGGAAGTTGTGTGATAACCAAATTCTCCAGGTTTACATCCTTCACGCATCCTTCTGTTCACACCACATTTTACGTCTTTTTTATCGCTTTGGAATGCATTAAATGCAATGTTATTTTCATCCGAGATATGTCACGTTCATTGCGATAATCTTCATTATTTTTTTTCAATTATACTCCACCTCTTTTAGTGGTGGAAATTAAACGGTAGAGAATATTCACATCATTTTCACGGTGCATGAACCAACATAATGATGACCAGTGATTCGCATGAATTGCCACATATTTCTGTGGCTTTTGCAAATGCGGCGGAGTTTAGTATTGCCATCATTATTTTTTTTTTAATAATTAAAGTTAGCGGTTTGTTTTTGGAATTAGCTGCTTTTTCCTTTTGCTTTGCTGCTATTCGGGCCCCCATGGTTCGACCGAAGAGGGGTGAACATTGCGCCACGTGTTTGCTCAGGTATTATTTATGGCGGCGAAAATGCAATATCTCGATATAAGTGCGTCCTATATGTTATACGGGCCAGCTCGAGTAAATGTTTGTCAGGTATCCCTGGTGCCCTGCTGGCCGCGATATTTTACAAACGCTGCCGGACGCAGAGGGTTACGCTTACACTCTCGCATTGTTCGCCTCTCTTTTTTATTCCTCGTGGCAGCCGGGGCGAACTTTCGGAAGAGAATTCATAATTGCACGTGCTTGGTGATCATGGAATGAATTTGCGCCGTTAATAATTTGGTGAAATGTTTACAGCGTGCCTTGGGAAATATTAATTTGGCTCCCGCGAAAAGCGCCACCGTTTTATGTGTAATGTCGGTAACATTCATGGTCATTTCTGGATCGTGGTATTGCATTTTGGGGAACTGAGATTAAGGTGAAGAGAAACATATAAAAGGTGAATGCGATCTCTTATATTTCTTTCCTTCTAAGCTTTATTAACATGGTTACGTCATTAAATGAATTACCGAATAAAATTATCTACGGTCCATTACCTATGGTTATGATTTTACCAAGTGCAAGATAGTGAGTGGCTCCAACGCATCCAGTTACCTGGTTACAATTAGCAATACGTAATGGTTGTGGGTCCTTCCAAATGTAAGGTGCGAGTAAAATATTTTGTCAGCAAATATTTTGTTGTGAGTTGGTGCCCTTATACCAAATAAAATGTTCCTTAATTAAGTGGGAAATATTCTGACACCCGATGTTTGAGACGAGATTCTTTTCTATGGGTAATATGCCTATCCTAGTAAGTCAAAGTAATGCCATCTAGTGGTCGCGGCCTTTATCTTGCTGGACTCAAGTAAATATTCTAAATCAGAATGTTTTCCTAATTGCGTGGTGAGGGGGTCGTATTAGCACTCCCTTGAGCACGCTGTCCACAGTCGCTGTTCGAGAACAAAAGACTATCTAGGAATACTGTTCGCGATCATCTGGTTTACGTGTACCGTTCTCTTCCTCGTTCGGAAGCTCGACTGCGGTGACATCATTGATCCTCAACATCGGCTCTTTTAATTTGTTATACTCTGCGGTCGTCATGGAATTGGACGCTGGAGTCGTAGAATGTCTAATGAAGAACGATTTTATGGAACTTGAAGAACGAATCATCGGTGAATATGCCCCGAGGAAAATATATCGTACATCCATAACTCAGACAGCTCTTAATAATTTCAATTATTTTGATTCCTAGTTTCTGTATCGAATTTTGAGTCTTTTTATTGTAGTCTGACATAGGCTCGATGTTGCAAATTTTTTTCTAATGCATGTTTCCCTTTAAGTAATTTGAGCTCACGTAACGCCTACGTGCGGGTGAGGTTCCCTTCTCAGACATAATCTGTATCTCATTTTTTTTGGAATAGTTCACCTAGGATATCTTGCAGCGTTTTCATTGAAAATTATCTTTTAACCTCAAAATGAGAAAATGATAATGAGCTAACTTCTCTTTTTCGTTTTTTTCGTCTGTCTCTCTCTCTCTCTCTCTCTCTCTCGGCTAGAATACCTATTCTTGGCTTCCTTAGCTGCAATGCTAGAATTCTAAATTTGTAGATTTTGAGAATTGCGTAGAATCAACATGGACATAGCTTTGGTCTAGTCCCTTGCTTCGGCATTATTTTTATAGGAACTGCGCGCTTATAACGTTTCTTTAAGTCAATACGAGCATGACATCCTAAGATCCCATGACAGTATCAGAAGCTGGTTGGGAAACTCTATGAACGTCTGGTACTGACCTCGTATCCCTAAACTGATTGATGTGTTCGGTCGTAAATTATCAAGATTATTTGCCCAACATTTGGATATTTCAATTTGATTGTTATGCCAGGGAGTAGAAATGACGTGCGATTTGTTCTGTCTGGACTACATTTTATTGCTTTCGAAGATCATTTTCTCCGTGTCAAAATTAGGCCATCTGCAGAATCGCTTCTTGTGTCATCGAAGGGCTTGATAAAAATGTAGCCCAAGTTACCAAATACAGGCGTAGGTGACGGTAAGGCATGCAATCTAAATAAACGTAGTCTCTACGTCTTTTTATGTGCAACCATTTCAATTTTTGCTGAAATTTTTATTTTTTGAAGGACAAATAATACCAATATGTAGAAGTACTTTTGCTTTATTTGCAATGCCTATGTTCTAATGTATAATTCCATAATTGCACCTCTATGCTGTATTATAATATGCTATTATTTCTACAAAATAATTTTGTGATACTGAAAAAAATATTTGTCCATTAAAGTAGTAAGTTTGCATTTTTCACTTTATTTCAATGAAATAGCTATATTGCTTATGCAAAAACTGCATATACCCCCATTTAATTTATGACTGTGTTTATTTTGGCACACTTGATTTTCTTAATTTAATAGCCCAGAATTCTTCCAGAGGACAAAGAGTATTCTTCATGTATTTGAGCAAGCGTATCTCTCAAAAGAGTATTTTTGTTTAAGAATACAGGACTCCGGCAGATGTTTGGGTATATTCTTACGTTTATATTAATGTTTTCCTTTCTATCATTTTAGTGGTAACTTCTCAAATCAAAAATATTTTTTTGCCATATACTTTAATGGGATTGTGTTCTTAAAGCCAGAGGGTAACTTTTTAATTCAGTTTCGTTTTTTCGGTGACAAACGAGGATTGTATACTACTCCACCTAGTATTTTGAAATGTTTATTGTAAGGAACGCCTATGTGATTAATATTTCTGAGGATGTTTGACCTGACTACTCTTGAATTTTCTGCTGAAATGAGACCAGTTGTCAGTTGTTTCTGGAATGCTATCCAGCACATACTCCCATTTACTTATTTATAATTAATTTTTATAAAATTATTAAACTACCCTAGTAAACAATTCTCAATGAAAAGAGTCGTTTGTTCTTTAGTCCTCCTGAAATGCCCAAATTACATGATAACTTTTCCCTCTTTTGAATGGAAAGAAGTTTCAGTTTATATTCGCTCGTGATACACCTGCGCCCTTTCAGTTAATAGCGGATGATATTATTCTCTTCTATAATGATGGATCTTGTATCAACTACCTTTCATGGAATAGTCTTCAATCATATGATAATTCAACTTGAATATAGCATGCAAAAATGTATGATTCCTGTAGGATTTTTTTGCGGTCCTGCCGGTTTTTATCCATCATACTGAGGTCCTTTCTATTTTTTCTTGTGTAAAGTGTATATAGTTGATATTATCATTCTAGTTTTCTATTAGCCGGAAGAAACAGTGGGAAGATTTATTTTGAAAGGATGGGACTAGGGAAATCGAAATAAGGAAAGGAGTCATGTGCAAGGGAAACGAATTTTGAGTTAGGACTGCAAAAAATGATAGTTTTTGTTATCCGTAGAGCGGTTTCGCGTGCCTTCGATTTGCAGTTGATACAACGGCGCTATTGCAGCTTACAGAGTACCGTGTTTTAACTTCTTTTCCGCCTTTCTCCGCTACCCTTTTCCGAATCCTTCCCTCAACACCTACCGACTCCTCTTTGATGTCCATGCACCGAGTGAGCGGCGGCGCGCGGCTCATGGCACCCGCATCCGACTCAAAACGCGCCGTCAAACAAGTTTCCCGCACAATGGGCAACGCGCTGACCCTGTTTCTCACTTTACGCACCCACTTGAAAGCCCGCCCGCTTCCACTCCGTCCTGCCCCTCCCTTCGTCGAATGCTTCCCAGTCTTCCCAACACTCCATCCCCCTTCTTCCGTCTCCTTATGAACGCTTTTGATCCTCAATTCCTTTCTTGTATCAAGTTACGGCGTCTCTTTCCCTCTCTCCTTCACTTTTTTTTATTTACTTCTGCTTGAAAGATTGCCCTTTTATGAGGCATTATGAGCTCATCGGGGATTAATTGTGTACTTCTCGTGTTTCTCTCTCCGGCCTTTATAATTGTACTTAACTGGGCTGTCTCCATAGATTGAACTGAAAAAATTGGAAGGGAAAAGGAAAAGTGTTTTTGTTCCAAAACGATGTTCTCTTGAACTTCTGCTGTTTTCTTGGCTCAGATTGAAAGACTTGATAATTGAGAAATGGATGTGGCACTTTAGTTTAGAAAACACACGGAAATTCGAAAATACTCCAATATTTTTCATTTCCTTCGTGAGATTGGTATCACTTACACCATAAATTAGTGGAAACGCTTAGTTTGGAGCAGCATTGGAAAAATGAGTGTGGATTCCAATTATTATTCTCGATCCTATCACTGAGAAAATATGTCATTTAGGATTGACTTTCTTGAGACATTATGAGCCCATCTTGGCTTAATTTTTTGGTCTTCTTGTTCCATTCCGACATATATAATTTGTACATTAGCGGGGCTGTCGTCAAATACTTAACGGAGAGCTGGGAGAGGAAAGCAAGGGTTTGTGACAGCAATTTCTCTGCTCTGAGTTCCTTGCAATTATTGAAGTTTAACTAACTATAATTGAGTGGGATTAGTTGATTGTGTAATCGAAAAGTAAGTATGCCTCGGCGAACGTGTAGAAATTTTAACTCTCTCATACATTTAGTACTTTACTTAATATTGATGGCAATTATGTCAAGTTTTCTGAAGCCTGCGAACGGGTGACTTTCTCCACCTCTGAAGACGTTTTGTCTGGTAACTTTTCTTTTGTAATGTCAGCAGTTGTGGATTATATCACCCATTTGGCAACCCGAGGAGAGTTTGTATCCATAATTTGCCGAAAACACATCAAGCTTCTTCGTTCCGGTATGGTCACATCTGAATGCACCGCGAATATCTGGGTCCCTGCAGGGAGAGATTAAACTTATAAAATAAACAGGATGCAAACGAAAGCGGCACTATTAGCTAAAAAATGCAAGTAGCATGCAGAAAGTGTCGCACAGCTAATGAAAGGAATAGGTTAGGAACCGCGAGAGACTCGGAGGCTGAAAGATAGACGCCTGTTGCTTAAAATACATTGATATTATCGTTTAAAAAATATTTAATTCAAGAGTGATCCTCATAAGGACTTATAAGATTATATATGTAATACTCAGTTCTATTTTCTATATAGTCCTGTTATAATAGCCGCTTGTGGTCTCTGACTATTTGATGAATTATAAACTGAAATTAGGTTTGAGAAGAGATTCCCGTTTCGGTTAATTGTTATGGATCGTTTGACGGAATGAGAGAAATAAAATTGATTCAGCAGAGTATGATGTGGCATCAAGGGATCCTTCTATGTTTTTACTTTCTCTTTCGATAGTTTTTCATAAATTTTATCTTACCTTAGTGGCAGCATATAGTTTGGCATGGATTTAATATAATGAATTGCGAATGGAAGTAGAAAGTGGGATACTTGTGATAAAGATGAATTAAATTTTCCAAAGTTCCCTTTGGGCCCTAGAGGTAACTTAAAACTATTGGCCCGTTGTCCAAATCATCTTGATTAAAATTTACTCCAGAAGCCCTTTTGGCAGTACCGAAGGCCAGAGTGTCCCACATTGGCTAATCCATAATATCCTGGATTTCCGGAAAGGGAATACTTAGTTATCGATTCTCATAACTACCGATTGGAAGGCATTCGCACAATCGATGGGAAGGAGTTTTTTTCCACTTCGCTCCAACTGCAACTCGGTATATCCTCAATTCCTACGTTGTAGAGGAGCTTCTTCTCCCAATAGTGACCGGTTAGCAGTTATATTATTGCTCTCAAATTGCTTTTATCAATTGATAAAAGATTTCCTTTAAAAGACTGGAATTTGGTCCGTCCATAGATTTAAAGAGGTTTTAAGGAAGCATCAATGTTGTCAAAAGTTTGTACTTCTCCGACATTTCCATAGTTTTGGAAAGTAACATGGTTTTAGATGCATATTCGAAACTGTCATAAATTTATGTGTGATATAAGGTCGATTCATTGCGCTAGTAAGGGTGGTAAAAGTTGTTGAAGAAGTACCTAACAACTTGTCATATTTTTCTAACGTCCAGTATTATATTATGTCGAGTCTCTGTCTGGAATTTTCTCAACCTTTCTTCCATTTCATTCATTTCAGAATTAGCTTCCAAGTCCTTTCCGAAGGTTCATTTTCGAAGGAACGCAGCAGATCCTATCTTGAATTTAAATATTAATCTCATGAATGGAAATTGCGTAGTTTTAATGTGTCTCTTATCTACCTAATTATTTTTCCTCACCTGGCGACTATAATGGTCGATTCTTCATACCATCTACAACTCTGTTTACAACCAGCTACCCTGTAGTAGATGTCGCTTTTCAATCGACATTACCCGGTCTCCTTTCATTGCTCTCAATGTGCTCCTATCCAATGATAGAAGATTTCATGCGTAGTTTGGTCTTAAGTTGAAGTGAGTTTTCAGACCGATATTATTAGCACTAAGCAACAATTGAGCAAATTTCATTTCTCAAGGTTGAGGATTTCGATATGTCCAATATTTCCTAATTTTCCTGCCCCTTGAAGAGCTGAAGAGCAAGGCAATATGAGGATGTGCCGCTTTTACAGTAAGAATTAGGAGGTTGTAGAAATGGTTAATATGACTCATATTATTTGTCATTTTTTGAGGATTTCCCCGGGATCCCTGGGACAGATTCACGAAATTCATCGTTCTCCATAAAATGAGGGAAGAAACTTTGGTTTCGCAAAACTAAAAGTGGTACCACGAGATACACAGATCTTTTTCTTTCTTTCATGATATTATTATCAATTCTTGCAATAAGGAATGGTCGTAAACTATTTGGAAGTAGCTAAAATTAGTTTAAAAATTAAATTTGAAAGGATGTATAAGAATTTGACCCCTGATTTACTTATAGACCGATCATTTATTTGCTACATTACCATTTGGGGAATATTTTACATCAGGGACTCGTATTAAATATGACCAAATTAGGTTATTTCACTTCGGTGAAATGGAATGTGCTCTGCCGAAGTGACCGGTAATGTGAGGAAATAGTGATGCCCTAATGAGAATAAGCGGAACAGAATTCATTCATAAACAATCTTATTTGAATTTATTTCCCCAGAAATCCCAATGGAATACACGCTTTCGAGTTTTAATCAATGATTAGTACCAATTCTTCGTTTAGGAAATGTACGCTCTCGGTTGTGCGTACTTTAGGCCATATATGTTTCCCCAAACAAATCTCTCGGAATGCACATCTAGCAGACCTGGTCCTCGTGCAAAATTCAGGTAAATTCTCATATTTGCTGTTTTACCCCACCTCCTTTTTTTCGGTTTCATTTCTCCTTCGTTTGTACAATGCCTGGATGTGTGGAAAAAAAACCGTGTTTGGTGGAGTCTCTCGGTGTTTCCCAGTCTCCATAAAAATCCGTTTGGAGAGCTCATTCTCCATTCTCATTCTTCTGCGTGCTATTTTTTCATTCGTAATTTATTTTTTTCCTTTATCCCTCCCCCACCTTTTTATCCATTTCGCTGTTTCCGGCTGTATCTCTTCGCCAATTTCCATTTCTCCTCCCGTGCTTCGTCCTTCCTTCCTGCCACTACCCACAGCCGCGTGCTCCACCTTCGTACCGGCTCACACCATGTTTTTTTTTTGTTATTCCAGAGGGCTTAAATCAAAAGGCATGGGCAACGTATGGGGTGAGTATAGACTCGGCAGGAAAGAGGGGAAGTGATAAGAGGAGAAGGCTTTAGGTCGGTGAGCGTCCATGGGGTGATATGGGACTCGCGGTGGTGGCGGAGAAAGGCACGAAATATTTGGCTACATACTGCTTTTAATGAAATATAATCCGACCAATTAATTTTCTGAAGTAATATGCCGGTTGTAGTAGGTTTGAATGGAAGTGAGTTTGAATCCTCTTCATTTTGAAATTAAAATAGAATATTATTTGCACTATTCCCACTGGTTTATTAATACCGACCATGGTTTCGACAAAATTATGTTATTATCAAGGTACTACTTCTTTCTTTTAATGTAGACATATACAACCTGATGGTGGGTGGGACAGGCAAGAAAAGGAGGGTTGGTTGCAAAGGCAGGGAAGGGGGTGGGGGGAAGGCCATTCCTATGTTTTCGAAGGTTAGTATTTCAAAAAGAAAGGTCTTCAAAGAAAAAGTAGTGTGTGTGGGGGAAGTGAAGGAGTGTGGGGGAAAAAAGGAACACTGTGACTAGGAAAAGTTATGACGTAAACCAAACATCATACATGACATGATATAGATAACATCTAAAAGTTATAGACAATAGCTGTCAATGTGAGTCAAGTTTCAGCTCATGAAGGAGATATTTACATTTACATTTATATATATATATACAATATTTTTTTACAGAATGTACGGTTTCTTAATGTTCTAGAGCGCCTAGTTTTTTTCTATTACACTATACATGTAAAATGTCAGGTATAAAATAATCATGTAGTTACCTGCCTGAAGCCTGAAACTTTTATTTTTATGGGTAGATCTATATCTGTCTACACAACTTCTTTCTTCATCATCACAGCATACCACCTGTCCCATTTCATCCCGCCCGTAAAATCCTATTCTTGTTCTTCTCTTCCCCGCCTACCCATTGCCCTTCCCTCTATAATAGATTTTAACAATCTCTCACCACTTATAAACTCATCCTATAAGCTTTTTATCTTCTACATCCACCAAACCGATCGCTTCCTCGTTTGTCTACGTTCTCGTCTACCGGATCTAATCCGTTTTAGTAACTTAATTATTATTATTTCCAGTATGTAGGCAAGTTTTGTGCGGACCATAGAAGATATTTAGATAGTATCTTTATTAATGACCTGTTTCATCGTCGCAGTGCCGTGGTAGCGAAATGTAATGACAGTCGTCTGTATGCATCATAACGTCGCAGACGAGTAGGTTCGTTCTGAACTGGTCGCCAAAGGAGCAAATTGTAAGCAGTGCCTCCAAAACAACTGCCACCATGGGTATGCCCTCAGAAAGCCTTCTGTATACCTGTATGTTGTTAAAGGGCCTCTTTCGTTATTTTTCTCCTATACTGACCGCATCTTTTTCGCAAACAGGGTTCTCCTTGTAAAATTCTTTCTTCCATGCCGGTTTTATTTTTACTTATCCTAATAAATCGCCGTAATCAGCAACTGTCTATTACTATGCCGATACGCCTGTTACTCTTCAAGCCATTAGATAGCTTCCATATTTTGGGAGCCGCTAGAGACTTGGAGGCTCCATGTTAGGCTTTGTTTGCCGGAGAAATTCAGAAATGCTGTGATTCAGAGCGTCACAGAGAATAACATTTTGACGCCACGCTAAATTTCTAGGTTCGGCAGAAGCGATAAAATATGAGTTTCCGAACGGATAGGTACTAAAATAGTTCTTTCCTTGCACAATAAGTGACCATAGTAAAACCTGAGTTCCACTCCGTCAAACACTCCATTAATACATTTCATCATATTACCTCCCTAAACATTATCCGTTAATACCTTAACGCGGTCGGTGTCCTAACACCCCCTTCCACACGCAAATGACTCGCTGGGCAGTATGTAGATGTAGATATGTTATATTTTACAGAGTCCTCTACATTGTGCCGAATTCACTGTTTGTAGTGTCGTTGGCGCAATGTAGGGGACTCTGCTATTTGCATTTTATGCTTCTTACGGCTGTTAACATTTGAAAACAAATATTCAAATGAGGGGTATGTTATGACTGTGAAAAAATTCTACTCGCATCACCTTAATCGGTTGTCCACCTTCAATAGAAAGCCGTAAATGGTTTGCTTATACCTAAGGATAGCTGGGTGTGTTTCAATGCGGAGGAGATCGTAACAATGGTCAGGGCCCGGGGTATGGCGGGTAAGGGTCGAGTGAGAGAGGAACGTTGGCGACCGAGGGTAGACACCAGCCCCCCTTTGTCATGTTTGTTGAATAATTATTGCGCCGAACACCGATCGTCTCCCTGTGTCTCCGTTTCCCTGACCGTCGCCGCTACAGCATCCTGCATATGCCGATGACTCTCGTTGCGCTAATTAGTGTTGGTGCACGCCGGAGGTAGGGAGAGGGTTTGCGACGTCAGCGACACAGGTTGGTGCAGGAGGGCAATTCCTGCCTCGAGTGATCGTTCTCGAGCGCATTTCCCCGAGAAAGTGCACACCTGGCCTGAAACATAAGACGTATCGTAGTCGATGAAACTGAAGTAGTGGTCGTCCATCTATTTTGATCCATTCCCCCCTTTTCACTTGAGTGCAGAATTTCTGCTCTACCTTCCGATATAATTTAGCTCAAACGTTGGCATTATAACAATATATGCGCATTCAGGAATTTATTTTAAACCATGGTATTTCATAAACTTGATGGAATGCCTCAGGATTAATTAAAATATGTGACACGTTATAATTTTGCGTTATCTACCGAGAATAACATTTCCAAACTAGAGGTCCCAAGATGTCTCCATAACTCCCAAAAATCCCCTCGGGCTGAGGAACACTCCTCTGGTGAAGAATTCCTATAATAAAGCTAGATTTTTACGGCATTAACCAGAGTATTTTGATGAGATGCTTGGAAAAAAGGTTTTATGTAGGGAAAACTCAGTTTATATCTCAGCAACAGAAGTTCACATCGCATGAGATTTTACGGGAACAGAAAAATTAAGCAAGATGAAACCTTCTGCTGATGCATTATTTCTTCCGATGCCGTCTTCCCACGCCGCAAATGAGGTCGTATGTCTAACTATTTTACACTATTTGAGTTCATGTTAATTGAGGTACTTTTTTCATTCAACAGTATAATTTCTATTTAGTCATTCTATATAATACCATTTGTATCTTAAATTAAGGTTTTGACTCATATAGTCCCTTTTAAAGCATATATTATAGTATATAAAGTGAACTTAATTTGTAATTTTACATCAGATATAGAGTACCAAAAAGTTACACCGGAAAGAGTGGTCCTTTTTATTCTAAAATGAGTTTTATTTCGTAAGTTATTTAAGAATATCTTGACCTTTTGAATTGTTTATTCAAAACTTTGGTGGAATTGGGAAATAATAATCATAATGCTGACATTACAATTTTATCTCAGTTATATTCTTTTCTATTCTCTCTCAATTAGATAATTACCTGATCCTCCATGTTTAGCTCACTAATTTCTGTCTTTGCCAATATATTTTTCTTCAGTTAGTTCCAAAAAAAGGGACCACTGCCACTTCGTTTAGCCATTGAATCTTTCAATCTCTTTCAAATAGAGAGAATTAGAGGCGTTTTAGTTTTCTATTCATACGCTTTACATGCGATTATCTTCAACATTCATTGCCAAAGTGCCTAAGAACGTTCTTAATCAATTTATTTTTTATTTCAATGTTATGCATTAATAAATCAATAGTCCTCGGCTTCAGCTCGACTTTATAACTTTTGCTTGTAGTGCTGAACTGATAAAAAACAACCCAGTCCCTCAAAATTGATCAGTATATCCAAAATCTTCATTATGAATACGTTTGTTAATTCAATTTTATTTAAAGTTCCGTGAACAAATAGTACGAGTGACATTTATCTCTCTCAGCCTGTACACCACATAAATATGAGTAGGAAGAAAATTCAGTATTACGAGGCAACCCTAGTGTTGATACAGCTGATGAGAAGCTATGCTAGCTCTAAATATTATTTTCTTTGATACTGTTCACCCTATATGTCCTTGCCTTGTTTCACAAGATTCCAGGTACCTCCTCTGGTTTGTGTGTGGGATTGTCTTTGTTAAGTTGGAGTCTTTTTTAATTACCTTGAATAATATAAAGCCTCAAATTGATATTAGGCGTCCATTCGCCTCATGAAAATTCAATGCCACTTCAAACTGACCTTCGCTCTGGTGTTCCCGCGGTCGGTTGCGCTTTTTTGTATTCAGTTCTCATGAAATAAAAGTTTATTACCAGTGGTCTAATGTCAGCTCTGAATCATGCATGTGACATTTTAGAAAATTACTGCGCAATTGTGGTGATATTATCATATGGAGTGATTGAAGACCAAGTTTCAGCACTGTTGCACTGAATGCTGGGTCTCTGAAAATCATCATTTTGCAATGAAAATTAATCTTATTAAATCTTATCAAATTGAGGGGAAAAGCTTACCAAAAGCGGTCGTGAGCCATTCGCTTTGCTTCCGTTTTCATAGTAGCCATCGTTACGGTGCCCCATGAAGTTGGTCCTGGTATTTTTGTTTGTTTTTTTGAATGATCATTGTCACGTTTATTATATTTCTCCTTTAATGCGTTGGAAACCCTTGAGTATAAATGTATGCGACGTTAAGTGGCGAAATGCTGCTATAGTTTTAGTGTTTGTTAAAGGATCATTTCGAATGAACAACGTGAGCATTTCGAATGAGCAACGTGAAAAACAGAAGTTTTTCTTGTTCCAAAACGATGGTCTAATTAATACTTGGATCTACGCTCATTGGTCATTCCAATGTCGGCTTAAGCACTGATCGTTAATTGAGCATCCCCTACATGTTAAACATTCAGTGGACTTGCTTGAAAGTGGACTGTTTAGGAGAGAATTATCATTTGGAGGCGTTATAAGGATTGAGGTAATATTACTGTTCAGTCATGTTGGAACTACATGCCAAACGCTTGGTCGAATTTTCCCCTTACACAGTACCTTTTGCTTCTGTGGTGTTTGTAAACGCACAGTTGCATTGTCGAGTGGAGTGCTAAGAAGTTTCTTAAGCCTGATGAAGCCTGCCGTATTAACCCCCAAACCGTGACGTCACTTCGGTCCCTCCAACCGTTGTCTTTGAATCACTATTTAGCGCCTCTTCATTTACGTGAAGCCTTTTACCCTCTCAACGCCTCCCGCATTACTTCAGAAGAGTTCTCCTCCTTAGTACCAAATTCTTTTTTATTAAAATTATTTTTTCGAATTAGTTTCTGGATAATTGGTCTAAGTGATCCCCACAAATTTAGGATAATTTACTTTTCAATGCATAGGAAGCTCTGAAGTATAAGACGGGAAATGGTAGCACAAGTAAATGAAGTGAATAATGTACACGTTTACCCTGGCGTTGTTCTTGCTGTGATAGAACTCGATATTAACTAAAAAGTTATGAGACAAAGCGTATATTAGGGAAATATTACTTAAGGCTACAACTGCGATAATGTTGAGACAGCCATGAGAATCTAAGATGGTAGAGGGTGCCTGTGATGGTTATGATGTAAATAAGTATGTAACAAAAACTTAAATATTATAGGAAATAATAATCAATGTATAAAGTAGCTGTCAATGAGAGCGAGTCCTTCGAGAATGGAACTTTTTTTCACATCACGGTTTAAGGGTAATGAACTGCTAAGACAGTTATTTATTTCCCCTTCCCTTTCTCTTGTAACCTGCTACTTAATTATTTAGAGGAATAATGACAATGAATTACCTGCAACGATTATGGACGTTATTAGATACGTGTAGAATGAATGCTCTGATCGTCCGGCTCTGGAAAATTGTGTGGATTTAGGGACTGCGAGGGACTACCAAATTCCTACAACGCAAAACATGAGTTCCAACGTAAGTAACGTAGATCGCGGCGAAAATTATGGCAAATATCAATCATATTAGTTTTAGGGAATTTTGCCATGTATATCCGTATGATGATGAAAGAGTGAAGGAAAAAATGTCGTTAAAATTTTTACTTAGACCGTTTGTATAAAACATCGTCCCAGTAAGGTCACATTTTACTTTTGGATCACTTGTAAATAAAAGGTACTATTTTTGAAAAATGATGGCAAAAAGGAGCACAGAAACGTTGCTCATTATTCTGTTGAAATCCATCAAAATTTTATTGTATTAATTTCCTGAGTGACGAGGGGAATCAGGTGTATTTCGAAATTAGAGTAATCAAATCCAGCGCTTGATACTACCCATGACATTGAGGACTCAGTGGTAGTTTGTATCAGATTACAATGGTACAGCAGTGACAAATGAAGAAATATTCTTTCTGCAGAGAGTGAGATCCTTCCTAAAAATTCTTCTCCCCTGCAGTGTTCATCACCACGGGAAAAAAAGTGGACTCTGTGGGACCGCAAAACTTTGGTTCACCCTTTTTTCCCCCGCTGTTTTCCATTTTAACGGTTGGAGGCCTTCTCACCCTTCTTTCCGCGCACCTTTTCAGGGAAAAAGTGTATTTATTGAGTATAATTCTGCATTAGTAATTAAATATTTTATAAATTTTCGCCTCGCTTGATTTCATACGACTACAGAACTTAAAAAGAGCATCCGTTACTTCAAATTCAATTGAACTACACTTGCATGAAACTATGATTTATTTCAGATTGCCTATCATGAATATCTACTGCTTTTATTCCAAAATCGAGTGCTGCTCACACTCAATGTACGTTGGGTACAGTTTAGGAGCAGATTTGTATGATAATGAAGATCAGAGGAGCACTTATTCTATTGTCTTGAGATCTTTGAGGAATTTTTTTGTTAGAAGTTAATGAATAATGAGTGAAGTACACGATTTGACGTTGACTGTGACGTAAGAAACTCTAAATATAGCAGCTGGAGGAAATGATAAAGAAACGTTTTCTTCTGTGGTTCTAAATATGTTCTGTTCATTTATTTAGAATATGAAGTTGGATTTAATTCTTTCATGCATAGTTTGATTTATTGAGTTTTTTTTATTTTTGAATTGTAGCTTGGATGTATATCATAACCTAATTTGTATTTCATATTATGGACTCTATTTAAATAGCTTGATTCACATTCTTCAGAAATAGTGGTTCTATATAAATTATTTGTATTAACTTCTCATTACCTGGAAAGTTTTGCCTAGTTCTAAAATTAATCCATTTGAACAATGATAGTTTAAATGGCACTTAATACGTAAACTTTGATCCAATAATAGTCAGTCCCAAATATACCAAGCATAGTCTTAATGAACCCTGCCTCAAGCCCGTACAGTGGCTCGCGCGGTTCAACGGAGATGAAAATATATTTATCTGCTCGAGGCAGCCACATTAATTTACTCTTCGTCCAGTTTATACGTCTTATTCCCTCCTTTTCTTAGTTTCTCCACCATTCCGCGAGCACTTTTGTACCTCGTATAAATCAAAAAACTTTTTCTCATTAAGAAAACTCGGGTTTTAATTCTTATAAACAATTGGGGGAGGAAAACAAGAGGGAAGGCTGGGAATGTCCTCAGGAACCTTATTTCTTCTGGAGCTCCCATCCACCCAAAGCTTCCAATTTCTCTTCACGGAACGACTCCGTCGTGTGGCGTTCCCGCCGCCCTACGGGAGATGAACGCGGCACACCCATTGCAACCCGGTTACTCAAGGCTCTGCAGTTGTTTTTCTTGCGGCAGGGCGAAGAAAATCTTCTTAGTACGCTATGATATCTTCTTTTTACACTAAATTATCGCCTATGTGCCATAAAATAAATCCAATAGACGTTCAAATATCACCTCTGTACTCAACAGTTTATCCCTTATGTGCTAAAATGTATCCTACGTGTGTTAAATATATTTCGTGTGCGCTTCATTACCTCCTGCGGGCGCCAAAATATCTCCCGTTTATGCCATAACGTCTCCAATATGAGGTTAAGTATTCGTATGTTGAATAATGTCATTTTATTAAGCAGAAGTAACGCTAAGTTATATTCTATGAGCATTAAATAGCTCCCATATGTGCTGTATGACCTTATGAGTGCGCTAAAATGTCTCTCCTAAGCGCTAAAATATCTCTTATGAGTGCTAAAATATCTCCACTTCTTTATCCCACCGTTGGTATTTTCTTCCTTTTGCTTCTTCCGCTCCTATCTTATCCTTTTGTTATCTCTCTCTTCTCCTGAATGCGCTACTACTAACCCTTCCCTCAATTCGGTGTGACCTCGCATAAAAGGCGTGGGGTATCTTTATTGCCCTATCCTTTCTGCGAGGAGTGGACCCCTTGGCGAAGCAAGGACTTAAAATATTAACGCCCCTCTCCGTTTTCCGGCCCTTGTAGATTTATGCAAGGGGGAGATTAGCAAGCCAAACGACGTTTTATTGAATGACGGAATGCCCGCGCCGCTTTTTAGCTCCCTTGTTTTTCCTTCGGTAGTTTCTGGGTCGAATTATTTAACCTACAGTCTTCTTTTGTTTCCAAGGTTTTCTTTTCCTTTCAGAAGATTTTGTCTTTGCCGTGATACGAAGCGTGGGACGGAGGCGGCATTCGATTTTTTGGAATCGAGCTACAATGGTTGAAATTCGAGAGGTCGTTGATGTATCGGTGCTGCATTCAGGTGGACTACCTGGCGTACGCTATGAAATATTTCACATTCGGAAATCTATTATTTTGCTAATTCTGCCAGGCAGTATTTATGCATCTTAATTGGAGATCCATCACATCGTCCTATATTACGACTTTACAGGTATTCGTCCTAATTAAAGGTGTATAATTTGTTTATTTCTTAATCATATGTTATCGATATGAAGTGATTGTTCCATGTTTTTGAAATTTATAATGGAATATGACGCGCTGTAGATAGATTATAAGGCCATTTTCCTGCTTGATTCCGTATGCTTGTTCTATTTAAAATATGAGTTCTTTATAAAAAAATTCATTTATAACGTGTCGGTTATTTAACAACAGCACAAGATGTACAATAATCTGCTTTACTGTGAAATCCGACATGTCTTAAGTCGATATTAGTAACTTCTCTACAGCTACCTGACCAATTGGAATAAAGGAAGAATAGAATGCCGGTTATCATTTTGTTACTGAAACACAAAATATGGGAGTAGTATTAAATGAAAAAAGTTAAGAATGTCTGTTAAAATGAATGAAAGCACTGCTATTTTACTCCAACTTTATGCATTCCTCTCCGCTTTATTCCAGACTATATTTTTCGCCGATAAAAGACATTCACAAGGTAATGAAAACTACATCTCGATAAAAAAATTCTTATGAGGAAACCATTGTTGTGGACAAATAAGTGCGGAATATATAAATTTATTAATGCAGGGAGTGAAGCGTACTTTTTCCTTATGGTTGCGTTGAAAACCGCCGTTTTAATCAATCGTAGACCCTGATTCCTCTGAAGCCTTTGCGTCTGAAATTATGGAATACAGGAATTGCAAATATTCAATTGCATCTTGCGATTTCATTTAGGTAAAGGTGTAGGGTGACGGAGATGACGTCGCACCCTATACACTATGACTTTACACCCCTTTTACTGTCATAATTTGACGGATAACCCTTCCCTGTGATTTTTCTAAACCCCAAACCTAAGATAGCAAAAATTAAAAGATTCTCCAATGGCCGTAAAAATGGCACCACTCGTCAAACGTGCAACCACACAACACTTACTGTGTTGGTTTGCGGGAAAAGGGGATTCCACAGCAGGGACAAACCACAGCCTCTCTACCAGAATACCTCCTGTGATGGTCACTGGCGAGGAAGTAACATTCCCGTAAACCATCAGAGGAGAGTATTCGGGTAGAGAGGCTGTGGTTGGTCCCTGCTGTGGAATCCCCTTTTCCCGCAAACCAACACAATAAGTGTTGTGTGGTTGCACGTTTGACGAGTGGTGCCATTTTTACGGCCATTGGAGAATCTTTTAATTTTTGCTATCTTGAGAGGCGGTAGAGCTCAATTTCCTTTGATTTACCCAAACCTAAGGTTGAAGTGCCGGAAAGTGGGTGGCGAGAAAAAGACAGGGAGATGACGAAATAAAGATCAATTAAATCGTCGACGGTGGAGTGTGGTCGGAGACGGATCGCAAGGAAATTGTAGCGGGAGGAGTAGCAGGCAGTGAACGTCAAGCCATTCACGGATAATAGGGTTAGTTCCCATTTCCCCACTTTATTTAGTCGCCTCTATATACTGGGGTGTTTATTTTTTTGTCCTGCTTTGTCGCATGCGATCGTTCTGCCGGCGAGCCCTAACCTCCATCTCTCTCCCTACCCCATAGCTCCTAGTCTCTCTTACTGTTCTCACCCTCTATGTTTCTCAAACTTCCTCGTCTATACCCGCTTTATTTTTCTTAGCCCATTGTCACGGCATTTTGACCAACTGCACCGGCACCCTGTCCGTTTTTTTATGTCCGACCGACGTAAATCCGTGATATTTTTTGGTCTCTTTTGGCTCTCCCAATACTTAGACTTTATTTTACCTGGAGTTGTAGCTGTGTTTATTCTCTACTTGCCGACGGATCTCTATTACCTCTCCTGCTTCGATTACGTTCAATCGTGCAGTGGATGTGTGTGGGCTTTTTTAATTGAATCCATTGAAGATGGAATCGTTGAAGTTGGTCGCGGCCTAGTTTTGGGGCTCTAGTACGTTTTACAACGTATAAATGTCACCAGTAGTAGAGTTTATGCACGGTTTTTATCACTGAACAATAACGTGAAATTTCCTTTCTTCGTGTGCTACTATAATAATATTACGCATTGCTCCAATTGAATGGTAGATTTTAAGGCAATCCTGCCAACATTTTTTTAAAAGTCGCATTGTAGCCTTTAATGTTTATTTCACGTTTTTTGTGAAATTGAAAGTCAAAATTCTTTTTCAACTTTTATCATATATTTCATCCTTCAAGCTGTCCAAAATCCGGCCTTTTTCCCAAGATTGGGCTCCGTCACCCTTTTTCAACGATACGTTGTTTCTTAAAGCGACGCATCACACCCGCTCGACCGGTCGAATTAGTCATGATTTCTGGATCCAAAAAAAATATTTAAATCCTACATGTTCAAATTGAAAATTACAGAATATATATAATAGACCTTTGATAAGGAAGACTTATATCTCCATTATGACAATTTTATCTCGGTGTATAGATAAATCACCGAGTATTCAAACCGAGTCGCAAGCCGAATCGCAAGATAATTAGTTACTTTGTGCAAAAACTAATGGCTGTATTGAAAAATCTTAAACATACGGAAATTTATCAATGCTTCTCCTATAAAAATAATAAGTAGCAGCCGCCATGGTTGATTGGTGAAATCTCTAAATGGTCCTTTTCTACAAACTTGTACCTCATAAGTGTTGGACCTCATCCAGTAGTCCATACCAGGAGATCCGATTTGGGGATTATTTTATCTCCGAAATTTTTTACTAGAAGGAATGCCGTCATGCCATGTATATAATTCAGGGCTGCATCTTCTGGAGAGTCTAATTCGGGGGTTTCCCCGTTGCTTTCCACATGACAGTACCCCGGCCAGTACCGTAAACTTCAGTCTCGCCCGAAGCTGTGGCTGTTGATGCCGGTCCGGTCTCCTAGATCTGCGCTATCAATGCTTTCTGCTGAGACTGCTTCTCAGTGGTGGGGTCAAATTTGGATTGGCCAGCCAAGAAATTTTTTTCCGTCGCTTGATATGCAACCTACTACCCTCGGAACGAGTGTCGAACACACTACCACTGGTCCAAACGAGACCCGTTCAACAAAATACCCGAGTGGTTTTGGCGATGATATGCTTGGATGGTGACGAGAATAGTTCTGACTTTCCTCACATATCTTTGGTCAGGGCTGCCTGTAACTACATTCAGGATACTCAACAACAACTTGCAGGTGACTAGACTGTTGCCTCAAGCGAGAGGTATCCTGACATCAAAACGCCTCATTCAGGTTCGAGTGTCGCCGTGTGTAGGAATTTCTACAGAACTATTCCTTACCGAAGGGTAACATGCGTCCTCTTATCAAACCTTTCAGAGACTTTCATTTCACTCTGGCATCCATAATAACACCTGCTATACTCCTTTTTGGCTACTTGAAGGCTAAATTTCCACCTCTTCTTTCCTCGTTATTTTAATTCGTTCTTTATTTGTACTTACGTACACACCCATCTCGCCGCTCCCTATTTTGGTGGACTGACAAAATAATTAAACTGTCGGTGAAGGGTCTTTAAAGCTAACTGTTCTTTTTCCTCCCTGCTATGTATATTTGCATGCTTCTTTAGCTTCAGGCATCCTATAAATTACTTCATACACATCTTCCTCTTTCTTATACTCTTGATATTCCTTCTCTTCTTCTTCCACCATCTACAGGCATTAGTTTCTCGGTTAACCACTTCCTCTAACAACATTCACTTCTTCAATACAAGTACACTTCATTATTAGAATCTCATTATACTATTTCTGTCATGTAAAAATATTGTCAATTGTCATTATTTGGGTTTAGACTAAAATCCTAGCATGCGGAAGAGAGGAGCTAAATGCAGAAGTCACCCTAAGAGGAGAGAAATTTGAGCTAGTGGATTCCTTCATCTATCTCGGAAATACCATCACGTGGGACGGAAGAAGTACATCGGACATCAAGTAGAAAATAGCCCAAGCTAAGAAGGCGCTCATGGAAAAAAGATAACTGATGTGCTCAAAGAAGATTGGACTACAAACCAGGAAACAATATTTGCAAACTTTCGTGTAGAGCGTAGCACTCTATCGATCAGAAGCATGGACCATTGGAAAAGCTGACTATAAAAGAGTAGAAGCCTTTGAAACCTGGTGCTGGAGGAGAATAATGAAGATAAAATGGACGGATAAAATAAGAAAAGATGATGTGCACAGAAGAGTAGAGGAGGAGATGACCATATGGACAACAGACAGAGACATACAGAGAAGAAGAACAACATGGATTGGACACACCCTGAGGCACAGTGGGTTTGTGAAGAACATAATTGTAGAAAAAATAGAGGGAAAAGTTCCCAGAGGAAGATCCAGGAATAAGTTCAAGGACCAAATAAAGAGGAAAGTACATAGGAAGAGATACCAGGAGTTAAGGGAACTAGCATTAGATAGTAAAGGGTGGAGGGTTGTAGTAAACCAATCTTAGGGTTGAACGGCCGATGAATTATTTGGGTTTTGTGTGCATCAAGGACTGTTCGAAGAATATATATTACTCTCTCTCTGCTCATCTGAAAACTGAAACTGAACCGCTGAAAATACTCACTCTCTGCATACATATGCGAGTCGCAGGAAGAAAGAAGCCATTCACTGTCCCCGTCTTCTCTTTCGTTCTTCTTATCCCTCTCCTCTCCTTGGGATTCGGGTGTTATGTGCGACCCGCGCTCTTCCGGCCTTTCTCCTGGCCCCTCTGAATCCCAAGTGGGATTACCGGCTTTTTGTCCTCTTCATTCCTTAGATGACTGCCTATCGGCGTGCGAAGGCGGTTGGAGAACGGGGAAGAGCCATGCAAATGGACGGAGGGAAAGTGGAAAGGGATAAAGGTGCTGTAAGGGGGTTCGTAACATTGAATATCTTGTCGATTTCCTCAATGAAATATGGGATGTGCCTATTTTCTCCTCTGGGAAACACCTGTTGTAATGATTTAACATGTGTCCTTCATGGTCTTGCAAATCTAGCGGTAGGTCAGAATGTACCAAGAATTAAGTGAGGATTAAAAATAAAACCATAGACTGAAAGCGTATAATTTGGCGATGGTGCATTGAAACCACTTACTCCATTTAATGGCGAATGTCCCTATTTATGAACTATTTAGGGTAAGTTTAGCTTCATCTTCTTTGGATCCGAAGGGGTTGAGATTTTTTCTCAATTTATTTGTATCAAGTTGTATCACGTAAACGATCATGATGTTTTTCGAGGTCATAATGCATCTACAAAACGGTATATTAGGGGCTGATTCGCTAAAATGAAATGATTTGCTTCGTTTTTAAAAACTGTGCCAAATCTTCAGTTGAGGAATCAGTGAGCTAAGAAAAATAGTGAATCAGTCTGATGAAATGGAGCCAAATAACCTCGCATGCGAAGTCTGACTGTTCATTGTGTCTTCCTTCAGTACTATATGTATCATTAAAGGTTGATCTTTAAGCGGGACGAGTTTATCTATAAGAAGTTACTAGTTTGTTACTATTTCCAGTACTTAGTTGCTAAGATGAACCGCGTGGATTGTTGCATAGTTTTTTAAATGCCGTGAAACGTGGTGACAGGTATTTTGCGATATTCTGAGTCTGGAATACTAAATATTTGATAAACACTGTCAGACTGCCTTTAGAGGAGCGGAAGATATTTACGGTTTTTTGGTTGTTAAAAGATTTTTAGCACAAGACTATGGTGCTATTGAATATATGGCTAAGAAATTGTTGGGAAATACCGTTATTGTGGCCTTTGAATGTAAATAAATTAAACAGAATTAATGTCTATGGTAGGTAGAAAAGAGAAATTTTTTTCAGAAACTGTGTAACAAATTGGATAGACTATTGGAGAATTAGGACTACAAAGTACTGCGAATATTGTTAGTATATTAAAATATAAATTGGGAATTAAAACACTGGATACAGGCATTAGAGGTGAGTTTGC
Organism: Ceriagrion tenellum; assembly: GCA_963169105.1. Classification (NCBI taxonomy): domain Eukaryota; kingdom Metazoa; phylum Arthropoda; class Insecta; order Odonata; family Coenagrionidae; genus Ceriagrion; species Ceriagrion tenellum. The sequence continues at coordinate 53,889,942 of OY720640.1, forward strand.
TCTGAGAAAAAAGGCTGTAAGTCTTATTAAGATTTTTAGGACTAGTCTTTCTGTGAAGAAAATAAAAACGGTATCTTAATTACCATCTCATAGAGTTGATTAATCTGGATTTTTAAAGTATGTTCGCTATAAGAAAAATCCAAAGGACTATTATTGCCCGCCGACATGGAATTTTGCATAGGGCGATAAGAAAAAGAATAGGGAACAAAAGGATAGTAAATTATGAATGTAAATAGTTCAGTAGTAGACGATATTAAATCACGGAGACTAAAGTGGTGTTGCGCAAATTGAACGGTGAGTTTTATGGACCCAGAGTTGGAGGAGGACGGAGTTTAGCTGGGAAAAATTATCGAGCTGGGAAACGTGAAGCGGCAGGACAGGTAAGGTGTGGAGGGAAGCCGGAGGACGGAGACAGAGTAGAAGGACGAATTACCACCTTCCCACCAGTCGAGGCGATGAATGGACTCTCGAGGGGAAGCGGCATTGGAGAAGAGATGGAAATAGATTTCCTTTTCTCAGGCTTCCACTCTGATTTCACTACTAGCCTTCTTCTCCACCAGCCAGGTTTTTTCCATGGCGTGCGTTATTATCCAAACACTCAACCCTCACGTGCGAGCAAGGCGATGGTATGGTTGATGTATCATCGAAATATATCGTACTCGTTCCAATTTTTTTGAAATCAGTATAAATTGCACTGACTTCTTGATTGTAAATAAACTTCTCGTGTTTAGGTTTATTTACATCCCCATCCTCAGGTAAAGTGTACCATTCTTTGTAACTGAGGATGACGACGTAAATACGACGAAACACGTGTTATAAATTGAAAATAAAGAGGCCAGAACTGTATCTACTGATTTTTATTTTGAAAATGCTGCTCCACCAACTTTCGCCGTAAATAGTGGAGTTCAAATTTCCTTATCCCTCTATGAAGTAAAAAGATCTCTTTTTATCTCGCCGAAACCCATCATGACTTACGTTTATGAAAATGAAGCCCAGGTCATTTCTAGACTGGAAAAAAAAATATTTAAAAAAATGAAATTGCTACATGCTGTCGCTGAGTTGGCCGTTCTGTCTGTGGGTGTTCGGTGATATTTCTCCATAAGGTCACCATATGGCACCGTTTTACGTTTCCATTTCCCTGTGGCGTCTTTTACAATCTGCCGATTAGGCATGTTATGAATACACTGATTCGAGTGATTTGAATGGGTTGAGTGTTTCGTGAACCTATTCCCGGAGTATACTGGGGGAGTGTTTTTCAGAGTGCGATGAGTACCTGCGGGCACATTGATCGAATAATTTTCTTCAAGTTTCATTGAGCTTTTTTATGCCTCATTTTACGAAAAATTTTGGCTGAGATTTTGAGGAAAATTTCGGAATAAATAGAGAAAATAGATGAGTAGAAATTACATATACCTATGGTTCATCTGAGACTTAAGTTTGATTTTTATTGCTTGTGATTAATGTGAAAGTTTATCTTTTTAAACTGATTTTTCGACGATATATTTTGGTGAGGGGAGCAAAGGGTAGCGTATTTGGCTCTCTATTTGATCTGTCTCATCCGAAGGCACTGCTAGTAGACTCAATAAATCGGTCTGGTATCAACTGCTACAGCGTAGGGTGAGAGTGAAACACACGGAAATGGCCTGAGTAGGTACTACAGCATTTAGATGCCAGCAGTGGGAAACCACCGCATTAGTCTCCATATCATATGCAGCATTGAATTAACCAATACGTCGCATGACGTTATTCCTTCTGGTGAAATATTGCGGTGGTAAAATACCTCCCTAATCGGATATCCGGGTGGGGTCTAATGAGATGACAACATCAGTCAAAGTGGACATTGATCATAGTGCAAGAGTAAAGTACAGAAAAAATATAAGTATATAATTAATGTATATTTTCAGTACGACCAAAGTGTGGATATCATAAATAATTCTGGTTTGTCCTTATGCTTAAGGATTGTACAATATATAGAAATTTTCACCATTGTAATTTTTGTCTTAAGTTTTGGGCCAGTTTTTAACGATGTTGCCATTTGTTTCCTTGTATCCATGATATGCTGAGCCCAACTTAAGGTTAAACTAGATAAGCAGTTGAATTTGAATATATCCATAACACGGAGTAGAAAAGAAAGTTGATCATGTTTAGCTCCTCCTACTTTGATCAAGAAAAAATTAGTTGCAAATAACATTCATGACCTCTGAGTAATATTCTTTTAAAATTGTGGGTGAGTGATCTCATAATCCCAGATCCCGATTACTGTTGGGATTATTTGTATGCGTAAAAGTATGCATATATATTTCTTCTGACGAAACGAGAGATCCAGCGCTCAAATGTCAAGCTTAAAGTTTTAAAATGTTGGTCAACATTTGTTAAATTAATTTTACTTATTATTATAGAACGCAATTCCGTTGCTTTCGTATTTTTTATAAGCACGCATCGTACTCGTTTATGAACACTTTCAATAAAAAGAGGAGGAGAGAGAGTTTTCGTTTTATCATTATGACGATCTTCACACCAATATACATTTGTATAAGTATAAAGATGGATTTGTCCAATTATTTATATTAATATATCTTCTCCAGTTTAAATATTCCTGCTGATGTGCTTATTTTAATTGATAGTAATAGGGAGTATAAAATTGGCAATTAATAGAAATGGTACCTTCTTTCACTCAAATGGATTTTAATGGTTTCAAATTTTTATCCTGAATCAATTTTCCCCCTGAGCCATTATCTATCAAAATATCTTAGCTTTAGACGAGGCTATATTTCTTTTCAACGGTGAATGCCGTGTTTAAGACTGTAGTGCGAATTAATGATACCATTTCTCATCTCAACATATACTTGTAAAATGTCCTGGAAGTTATTTTTCAATTCTATTTAATTCTATATCTGCAAACGTATTTTCTGTTTTCCGGATCCGTGTGTTTAAAGTTTATTGCCGTATTCAATAAGCATTGTGAAATATATTCATGAAGATGGAAATCGTTGACGTTGTAGTGAGATGCTCCATTGCAAGAGAGATAGTGTGGTCATCTCGTCAGAAAGAATGCTCGCTCTCGATTGCCCGACGACGGGGGTCGACCTTCTTTTTTGTTAGATTGCGGCATTTTGAAATACCAATTTTCTTTCAAAATTGCTTTATTTTGGGAAACGAGAGATGGAGAGAAAATAATCAAGAAAAAAATGAATTGTTCCCATCGAGTTCTCTCGTAATTAAGGCGAAGAATTAAAACGGTTCTCAAGTTCCCATTGCTCGTGACGAATCGCATTTTCCGGATAATTGTTTTCTCTTTTTATCGTGGATCCAATCTGAAATTCTTTGCCGCGATAATAAGTTGATATAAAAAGTTACTATTCGGATCAGCCGAGCAAAATATTCTCCAGGTCAATTTATTTTCTTATCGAGCACTTTCCACGATAAATATAGAGGGCTGTTCGAGTCGAGTTCGAATCGAGATGGCGTGCGAGGAGTCCATTTTAATTTACATACATTGGGAGTGAACTTTTCTCTTCTCTTTGTTAGTCTAGAGTCTCCCATCTCATCTCGTCAACGAGATATTCGTGACATTTGTGTCATTGGTGCAAAGTTGTGTGATTAAAAATCCAACGCTCGAATGAGAAGCTTAAAGTTTTGAAATTTTGGGTCAAAATTTGTTAAATTAATTTAGCATATTTATATTGAACGCAATTCCGTTGCTTTCGAAAATGTTTTCCAAACGCACATCGTACTCATTTATGAACACTTGCAATAAAAAGAGGAGGCGACAGAGTTTTCATTTTATAATTATGACTATCTTCACACCAAACTATGTCATCAGCTACGGATTTAATTTTTATTGAATTGTATGTTGACGTCGGCATTACGTCTCTCGTTATTGTGCGATTCTGATATTTATTGCGTTAGCTTTTTTATAATTAGCATTATCATTCGTTTACACAGGGCCACGGTATCATGATGAAACGAATAGATGATAAAATGTTGAGCAATTGGGTAAGGGAAAAGTGAGTATTTGTTTTAATTCCACTTGCAATAGTAATTTTATAGTATGCAGCCAATTCATGTATTTGATATTCGCTTGCTCCTATTCCATCAATCACCAAATAGTGAAAATAAATTTTAGGCCCCCTCTGGACCAAACTTTTTATTTTCGTGGGAGATTTTCTTTTTCCTTAACATAATATTGGAAGTTACAAAAGCAACAGTAACATTATTGTAATTAGCTACATTTCATACTTTTGCTTAACCGAAATTGCCGCATTGGGTGCAAGAGTAGAGATATCTCCAGAGATGTCTAGTGAAAACCTGGCATTAATGGGTAATCCCTGGTACAGCCCATCGAATTTTATTGTTGCATTCTTCCTGCATATTAAGTGACTTTATTGGAAGGACATTCACCCTGCCTCTGAATGAATTAACCTAGGGCTGTCGAGTTTTCTGCGTTTAGTTGAAAGTATGGGCTCTATGCTAAACGCTGTTGCAAAACATAAGCTTCGTGTGCTCGCCTCAAGGCCTCGAGGGAAACCATACCCAAAACTGCGCTAAATGTAATTAAATTAATCTAGGAAATAGCATTTGCACATTGAACGATCCCTAGATGTGCTGTCAGGGTATTGCGTAGCACCAAGTTAATTTTACCCCTGTGCTTGGCAATATCCCACCTCTGCCCTTATGGAGATTTGCGCAGGAAACGAGTCTCCTCGTAGTTACTCTTGGAGCTCGTCGTTCTCAGCTCTCGAGTCTTGATGCCGTACATAGCGCCCACAGTTGGACTCTATTTCCAGCGCCGCTGGAGGCCGTGGGACTTCACGGTGACTCAACTGGCCAACTTGCCACCTGACGCCAGAGGACGACTTGGGTAAAAAAAACCGCTCAAACGTCTTGTGTTCTCATCCTCCCGTGCTAAACGGGAGCTCCACCCAGTCCCTAGGAGCCAACCAGTCTCGCCAGCACACTCACGCCCGCTGCCTCGCGTACAATCCCACCTCAGTAAGCCCGGGCACGAGCGAGGCATTTGTGTCAACAACCGCGCATTATCTTCCGCTCTCATCTGAGACACGTGACGAAGCGTGCTGGCACGGCCCGGCAGTGGGCTCGCGCGCGCGTGTTGGTTATCATGCTGAAGAGAGGGTTGAATGGAGGGATGGTATGGTGGTGGGCTGGGATGTATTAGTGAGGTAGGGTTGGGCGGGCCCGTCTTGTATTTCGGACCCTGGGGTTGGTTTCGGAACTGGCTATGTTACGTGGACGCAGAGAATGAAGTGCGGACTCTAAAAGGTTTCGAGTTTATGGTAGGAGAGCGTGAGTGATGGATGTTTACTTGCTTGTGGTGACTAGGAGGATTCGGGTGTATTTAGGTTTAGGAGGGCAGGTTAGGCTCATTTTGACTCTCCAAGGGCTCCAATGTTGACTCGAGTTATGAAGTCAAGCCTGTCTGACAGGTACAGAAGAACCCTCTCCTAGCGCCCGAAACTACATAGATGCTAGTCCTCTGTTTCCCAAACTTTTTGCTCTCCCTTGGTTCAAAAAATCTATACCCAATGCCCCCGAACCGTAAGCTTTTGAATCATAGACGAAGGACAAAATCATGAAGGTAATAGAGATAAATTTAAAAGAATTATGATTATGTTAGTGTTTATTTCAAATCCAATGGATAGAGTTTATTCGTTCCATGAAATTTAAGTATAAAGTACGGTTCGGTCAGTAATATGGGTCAGAGCCCCATGCCACCCTCCTAGATTGAAGATGCGATCAAGATACTTTGAAAACTGACGCTGAAACAACTGTTTCACCAATTTCTAAAAAACCAGTATTTCTTGATCGTTCACCGGTAGAAAAAATGTTAATGCTCGATTAACTCTTCTTCGCTGCATCTTTTCTTCATACTCACTTCAACTTCATCTTCTCTACTAACCTGACGTTTCCCTTCCAAGGTAAAAATCACCTGTCAACATTTCGGATAGGTCACCTTCTGCTCCTATGTTGAGTTCTCCATACATCATCCCTTTCAAACTATCTCTGCCTCATTTTTTATCTTGACATCCCTCTTTCATATTTGTCGCATATTCCTAAATCTATCTTTATAAGAAGCGTTCAGTCTGTTCTCTGTCCTTTTCCTCAAAGGCAAGATGGAAAAGCATGTATGTCATGGTGATGCTTTATAGAATGCTGGACTGACAAGTCCTTCCGGCTCGTCTTCACTAGTATTGAGTCTTATATTTATTTTTGGATGACGCTTATTTTTGTACTGCACACTGTAACGTACTTCTGGCAGTTATATAAATAGTATATTTCTTCTTTTATGTCCCCAGCTATAATAAAAATTGGCAATATTTATTCGTTTATCCCCATTAGATACGTAAACTGCCATTCAAAATTTTCACAATTTCCACTTTAATGCAATATTTTTCTTATTTTATGGGGAAAATATTTCATACATGAACTTTTCCATATGAATTATGTACTTGCATCGACGGAGTACACCACAACGTATTACATAATCTCTTGACGACGAAACTTTGCAATTCATGAACTTGTTATCGTGGGATGAGAACTTATTAAGCATTTATTAAAGCAAAAACTCTTTGAGTATTTGTACCCGATGACGCTATAAGTTGACAAAACACATCAAATAACTATGAACATTTTCAGAAACTAATCGTGTTTTAAATTTAATCATAAATACATACTAATAATTTTGAGCATGGATATTTTCAGCCTGTTTCGACTTTCCTTCAACATATATAGGTAATATCAATTTTGTAAATCCTTTTCTTTTTTCATTCTCCCTAACTTCAATTATTTTACATTTGGATACGACTTCACGTACTTCCTTATTGCAAAATAGCTGCATTTATCCTAGGAAATGATCAAAAACCCGAAATAAAATTTTCGCTGCATGGGTGAGGAATTCCGTATGGCGGAGGTACCCAAGGGCCGAAGGTAGCTTGGGATCGTATCTCAGGTCGGCGCTCTCATCTCCTGCCATTCCTGCGCTCGCCCTACGGAGTAAGGGGAGGACGTGGGGGAGAGGGGGAGGGGGCGAGGCTGGGCAAGAAGGGTGGGTAGGGGTGGGGGATACAGAGAGAATGTGCCGCCCGCTGCGGTTATACGGGCTTTGAATGGGCGAGAGGTCCGGAATCTTAATGCCAGGCTTGCACCTTACCTGGAGACGCTTATGTCTATCCACGACTGTGGCCGCACTAGAATGCATGTTTGGGCTGATTGTGTCGTGTCCGGAAATTTTAATAGTTCTACCTCGGAAAGTTTCTAAACGGCTTGATGGCGGGCGAAGATAGTAGTGCTTACGTCTCCAAAGGAGTCACGGTATTTCGCTTTATATCTAGTGCCCCTTGCACGGCGGCGTGTCACGTACGAAATACTTTTCTTAATCACGGTAGTTCTGTTTCGCGCCTTAGCAGTACTATCACGCCGTGTTCATATATTTTCTAGGGCATTTATCGTTGTGTTTACTTGAGTTAGAGAGTGTTGAAGTAGTATTCGTCTTGGGAAAAGGTTTAATTCTGTAACCTTACAGGCAACAAAGCAGCGTATTTCCGAGAAAAGAAACAATAATATTCGCCGGGAAATTTGCGGTAACTTGCGTCAACCTACTCTTGATGCTTGCCGACCTCTTTGAGTAAAAAGGAAGAAACGGAAACGAAATTTGAATTTGACTCTCTTTATATTGAAATCTCATACTCCATAGTTATTTTTATCATGCTGCCTATCGAAATTAACTTTTATGGTTGAATGTAATACAACTTAGAATTTTTTCGGTTTAGTATTCATACAGATGTTCGATGGAAAAATTATAAGGTATGGAGGACTTTGATCATTCCCAAAAACAACATTTTGTTTCATTAATGGCAATAGAAAATCAATCGTACTGCTAATGTTTTCATTCCATATTTCGTGGTAATTTATGGGATATTTGTAATAATTTGGGAATGGAAAGATTTCAGACTCCGTTGTACCCTTATAAATGGTATTTATTATTGTCGGGATTATAGAGTGCGTTGCGTCATTTTACTTCAAAACAATCACCATTAATGAAATGTTCCTCAATGCCATATTTTTCGATGACCATGGATTCAAAATCTATCATGTCATTATCAGTGTAAACTTCTTCTAAAGATTCTATTCTTCAATTTTCCTAAGGCCTGAAGTTTTAACTTGTACTACCATAAGCACTTCTCATGCGCATTTTCATTTTTTTATTTTCTTTCGAAACGTTTCCCAATGACGAATTTGGCCCTATCTACGAGTGGATGAATAGCTATAATTAGAGATAGGGAAAAATCGCAAAAGCGATATTTTGCGAATAAATGCGACATGCGATTTTTTTTGCGATGAAATGAAATAAATGCTTATTCTTGCTATATATTCAAGTTTCCAGCATTTCTTTAGTTATGAGTAATTTTCACGCATGAACTCGTCGAAAAACAGCCAACCACCTGACCCGCTTCACAGTGCGAAAGTGACTGCACGGATTTCACTGATGCGGGCGATGACTAGGGATTTCCAAACGAGCCAATGATATTATCTTCACTGTAAAAACAGACAATATTACGTCCAAATCACTTAGTCAATTACAACTAAACTACTGGAGTTTTTATCGATGATATGCTGTTGACAACGTTTTTTTCTGTTCAAGTTGTGAAGATAGATAATATCGTTGTCACTTTCGGAAGCATCCCAACTTGTTCCCCAAGGCCACGGCAAGTACGCTGCCACGCTACCACGTGGAATCATGTCATGTAGGGTTGGTTAGTTCGCTGTCTAGCTGCTAGAATGAGCTAGGATACTTAAATTAACGCACTCCGTCGCAAATTCGGCGAAACACGCACCTCTTTCCCCACTCATGGCGGCTGGACGGGAAAGAGTGAATAGAGCGTGCTGCAAGTTATAATGATGGGAAGTTTTAGGTAAGTGATACCAGAGTTTTGATGCATGGGATACGTAACGTGCGCCTGGAATGGAAAAAAACAGATACCTTGAACAAGCGCATATCATCACGCGTATATTTATAAAATAAAATAGAAGGCCAAGAATGCGACTGCCAAACGTCAGTTGACAATACAAGAATATATTAACTCCCATAAGAAGGCTAAATAAAAAAAAATCACTTTCATTCAGGATACGATTAAAATGCGCCTTGAGGCGAACATACCCATAAACAAAATTGACCATCCTGCACTTCGAGAATATCTGCAAAAGTAGGGCCTAGACACACGATTTTTTTTACCTACTATAAGTCTGACTTACTGTACACTAAGGCCAAGAAATTGATGTCTAATGCTAATTCCCTAGTTAAATGAAGAGTCTAGACCTAGGCTAGGCCTAGCTATCTCAGTGGTGGTCTACTTATGTTAGACCTGTGCGCCGGCTATAGTATTTGTTGACGGCGGAGTCTGGGCGTATTTTCAGCGGCGTGCGATGGCGCTCTGGCGTCCACGCCATTGGTATCTACGACGTGAATTGCTTACTGACGACTGACAATTGAACTCCAAGATATAAAGAGTGCAAAATAAAGATTAAATATAGAGTTACATGCTAGTACTGAGTAAATTTGAACGAGCCTCAAGATCTGATTTTGACTGCGACAGCGCGGTGGCAGTATGCCGACGAGCAGACACGGCAACGCGGCGGTAACTAGTTGTCTGCGGTGTACAGGTCTACTGTCCATTAAAAAAGTCGAGTCCGTTGAGTTTACGACGCTGTATCTTCAAGTAGGGTCAACCGATTTTAACGAAATGAAATGCATACGATAGAATAATCTATCTACATACAATGGCTACATCACAAGTCACACGCGTGCGTGACTGGAAAGCTCGTCCTGATATATCTTGCCCAGTTTTGTTTGTGGGACATCAATAATATTTTTCAACCAATAAGTTTCTTCATGATTTTGGTTTGAAAGTATTACGCGTTATTAATTGGTCTTTCCCTCTGGTGATCGATGGCTTCCGGTTACAAGTAGCTGACGGCTTCATTTTTCTTCTGAACAGAATGGGTTCCACTATTGGTGTCAAAGTTATTTTTTACGCAGCTGATGAGATGAATTGAGTGTGTTCGAGGAGAGAAAAGGAATATGGCAAGTGTCATGAAAACATTGTGCCGGATATTTGGATTGAAAAATGAATTTCAGTTTTACGTGGTGGAAATGTTAGATATGTAGGGGTGACACTTTTGTGAACACCTTAATTGACTCGGTTATATTTTATTTCCCTTAATTGACCCAAAGAAAGAGGGTGTATCCTCTCCTAATATCATTAAAATGTGGCAATATGGTGGGATATGATTATGCTCTTTAAAATAACCCGTCGTCCGAAAGTTAAATGCAACTATTTTTCTGTGGCCAAATAAGTTCCTAGCAACTATAAAGTGAATCATTTCCTCACTAAGACTTAATTCCCTCCAAGGAGCGAAAAAATTTGTTTCTCTAGAGATAAGCTCATACCCCAGTCTATATTAATTTTACTTAAATTTGAAATTCCCTGCCACAAATAAAGGAGAATATACATTGTGAACGTCCTTTTAGATTCAGTTTGTTTAGGTGTATTTCCGTTTTTTGGGTTTAATATAAAATACGATGTTAAATATATGTCCTTCTAAATCTTAACTTTGTGCATGTTTGTGTTTTCCTGCACATTTATCGGGATTTCCGTGTGGTGAGGTGCTCGTGGGATTATTCGAGTGTTGTGGCTCTCGTCTCTCGTAGCCAATGCATACTTTAGTCGTGATGTATGTGTCGGTATGATATATACTGACTGGTCCGGAATTTCCTTAGCCATCGTACTACGTAGAGTCCGCAAAATTTATCGCCACTTCTAGTCATGTGATTGCTTCGGACGTAAATTCAGGTGCTGCGTTAAATCTTTTGTCTCTAAATTTGTAACTCTAGGCTGAATTGTTGCTTACCGATGCACTTTCCAATATAAATGTAAAATAGGTCGACCAAAGTGAGTTTCAAGTGGGGGAACGTAACTAAAATGTTAATATCATATTGTTTAAATATAAAATCTGTCATATTTATCAGTTTCATCAAGGATGCCTCATTCATGATGAATAAGGAGAAGTAGTGGTCTATTTAATAAAGTTTTAGCTGATATTTTTTGTTGTATAAACGTTTGTTGTAAACACTGCAGCTAAGCCGCATTTCATATGCTAAGGTGAAAATTTGGGTGTTCTGCCATGATGTTTCGTGACTGATTTTCCTATTTTTATCCACCTTTTGCGATTTCCTAACTTGATTCTCTCTAATTAATGCTGTCTACTTAGCGCTCTCTTTAAAGATGGTTTTTTCGTTGCACTATGTCGTTTCGTCCACTATGAAGAAGTAGAGTACCTGGGGAAATCTGATGAATAAAACCATGTTCTTAGGTCGTGAAAATATTTTAGTTTTTTACATGGCCTTACTGTATATTATTAAATCTACCAGAATGGGAATAAATTGATAGTCTGGATACGTAATACATATACCGAACTGAGGAAGGAAATATTGTAGAGGAAGAAATATGGGAGGCCTTTCACGTATGAAAAATCGGCAGGTAGAGCCCATTATCCATTTAACCAAGTACGGTAGATTACCTCTATTAATAAAAATTATGTTTTTATTCCCTAATCAACCTCCTTTAATGAAATGTAATCGTATTCTGTAGTTAGGAAAAAATTACGATTACAAAGTCAAAAGGTACAACCATTCAGGAAGAGTGCACCAGAATCCCCTCAGAAAATGATCCAAGTGGTATACGCTATGTCGTGCGACCAAGGCTACGATGGTTTTTGGAACAGGGTATGCGGACCAACCCATAAAGAGAGGAAGATAATAACTTATTAAATGAGTCAAATATCCCTGGAAAAGATATGGGACATGTTTATCCACGAGTGACATATATAGGGAAAAATAATAATAAACTATTTCTATATCGGTACGTCTTCACATACATTTCCACCTCATTAATTAATGATAAGTTCGACCGATCCAGGCGTTATACAGTGGGATTTTGTCATAATGATAAACTGTGATCGCATTTTTTCACAGATTTTAATTATAAATACTACGCGTTTCGATTCAGTCTTCATTAGTTCGCATGGTACTCGTAATGAAAATGTAAGTAAATGTGCTATTGTCGTTTGTCATTTATTCATTCTTAAAAGTAGTTAATTAAATGCTTATTAAGTGTTAAATAACGGTGAACCCTTATTTGCTGGCGCACCTCTTGATATAGCTCATTTTTCATTGTACCAACCCTTCCCTAAAGCTGAAAAAAATCATCAGCCTTGCAAATGCAACCGATTGCTTCGTTTCCATGACCCGCGCCATCCCACAAATCGACCGGCAGCGCCGTCGGCCGCTTCTCGTGGCTCTCATTCCCGTTCACTGGTAAAGCCATGCCCTCCGTCTGTCGGTCAACAGCATCCGACACAATCCTCTCTCTCACTTGGATCTTCCCAAACGACCCTTTTAACATCCGGATCCGCCCCCTAAACGTGACCCCGCGGCCACGAACACGGCGGCACGTGCTCAAATCCCCCTCATCTTTTGCATCCCCTGCACCATGCTTAATTTTTTTGTTTCAGACCCAGGGAAACCCTTCAACCCTCATCCGGAAATCTCTCACAAACGCGGAACAGTAATATGTGTGAATACGTTCTGGTCGACATTCAATTTACTCCGGCCATTTTGCACACTAGCCCCGCGAGATGCGGTGAGGGCGCCCAGAATGGGCCACGGGATCTGTATCGAGGCATTGGATACGGCTCGATTCAAATGATGGTGATGTTGTTGAAGACTAAATGCTAAGAGCGGGAATATTTGCAAATATTTGGACGCCTAGGCATATACTGCGATGAGAGAGTACGAGAAAGAAGCTATTTTACACTTGTCAGGCCTCATTTAGAATATGCCGCTAGTATATGGGATCCGTACGAGGAAGGTATGATTAAAGAATTAAAGCTCGTGCAAAGGAGATCCGCTAGGTTTGTTAAAGGCCGTTATGATGATTGTATAAGTGTTACAAGCTTAATAAAAGAACTAGGATGGGAATTACTATCAGAACGCAGGTTAAAATTTAGGTTAAACCTTTTAAGTAAATTCGAAACAGAGTTGTTCACAGATGACGTTAGATATATATTGAGAACCCCTGCGTATTATGCTAGGTTTGATCATATTAACAAGATTAGAGAGATAGATTGTCGTACCGATAGATTTAAAATGTCATTTTTCCCTCGTACTATAAGAGAGAACAATAGGCAGCGTAGCAAAGGGATAGGTAGGTGAAATATAGTTAGAGTAATCTGTACTGCATGATGCATGTGATAACAACCAATAATCCCTTCCTTATTATGTAGATACTAACCATCTAGCATGTGAGCCTATTATCTAGCATATTTCCCTTAAATATCCTACTTGCATGTCAATAGTGCATGTTTGGTGATCTTCACCCCCTGCCACACACACTCGTGGTGGCTCGCAGGGTATCACGTAGAGATGCAGGATGTCACGTACATACTTCACGTATGTTCAATGGAAATTGGGATTAGTGTGCAAAATTGAGCTGTTTTTATCGACCACTTAATGGTACAATCGTTTTTACGATGCTGTTCATTGCTCTCGTATTTCTAAATCTGTAGAATGGGATGACGTTGTAGACGAATGAAATACTGAAAGAAATAAGTGGACCTCGTGTAGTTCACTTCATTAAGAGCAATCTGTCTTTCGACTTGTTTTAATTATTGCTGCGTTTGTACATGGATGGAAAACAATAAAAATTGAAATCATGTTGGAAAGTACGTCGTTTGTTGAAGATTATTGGTAAAACGCTGTTGTGCAATATTACGCCACGAATTGCATCTTTTTGAACGTCAAATTTTCTGTTTGAATATGACATTTCTTCAGAATCTTCCTTTTGAATGACGTAATTATTCTAATTATTATGGAAACAAGGGTGGCACTTATCACTTCGAGAGAAGTAATGTTTTCAACCCGTAAAAGTTAACGTTGTGGAGTGTCAAGTACCGGGATAAATTTTCGTTACTCTAAATATTCGGGAATCCTTCCCCCCAGGGTGCAGGTACTTCAAAACTAAATATTCATTTTTCGGCCAGAAGTTGCGCTCTACATGTTGAAAACGCAATAGTGAAGGTTTTCTGTGCCAGAATTTAGTCGGCTTTTATGTATCTTTTCTAGTTTCTGAGTTAAGACTCCCATCCAGTTCGACTCACCACCTAATGATGCCACCCAGCACCACTGCACCACTGAGGTATAGTCGGTACCACACTCTGCTCCTCTTATCTTTTGCATGCACCGGCACATTGTGGGGCTCAGTCTAGAGGAAAGAGGATCAATGTATTACCTCTCGAACTTGTACATGGTGTGCCATATCCTGGGGAAATTTTCATTGATTTATTGTTTAAAATGACGCTGGGTCTGATTATTTTATGGCCTGCTTTCAATATCAAGTACTCGGCAGATCTTTGTAGGGAGGGAGGGGGAGATTCTGCGCCCGTTTCACGTAATGCGGGCTTCACCATTGGCAAGACAGCAATCGTAGTGGTAAAGAATTTTTTTTCACTCAGAGTGGATGGTTAAAGCCGTCGGTAGGAATAACTTTCGCAAACAACAAAAGAGTTTCTAATTAAAAACGGTGTCGACGCGATCAAAGTTCTGATGCACGCTCTTCGTCACCATCACATCACCGTGGAGTCGTCGCCTTGGTGACGGTTGCACCGCAGATCTGTTCTCGTTTGTGTGTTTTTGCTGTGGGAAAAGGGGCGCTGGGTGGGTGGGTGGAGGGAGGGGGAGAGAGGTGGTTGGGATTTCGAGAGCGTTTGAGCTCGGGGAAGTTTGAACGTTAAAATAATTGAAAAACTCGGGGGAGAGGGAGATTTTGTGTGGGCGAGAGTGAGGGAATTGAAGTGGGGACGAACGGGAAGAGGAAAGGGAGGCCGAAAACATTGGACCAAACGGACGAGAGTAGTGGAGAGTAAGAGAACAAGAGGTTTGGAGATTTTGCTGTGGTGGACTCAAAGGATAAAGGGTGCTGGGAAATTTCAAAGCGGCCATCCAAATCCGAACACGCACCATCCCTCCTCGTATCATTCTAGTAGTGCAGTTGGTAGAGTTACAGGGGAGGCATCGATTGAGATCTTTGTTTCAACAGTCTTGACGTTGCTTTCATAGCTCTTTTATATTATAAAGGAGGCTAGCTAAAACTCACCCGTTGACCATCATTCATTGTCTTCCTTGCGCTTTATAGCATAGTTGCTAAGTCTCTGAATTCAATTTTGTTCATTTAGCACTAGAGGTATCGGCCTGAACCGCATTCCAATTAGTACCGACGTGAGTCAAATTGACCTTTACGAAATAATTTATTTTAAATATATAAATTTTAGGTTTATAGTTAAATTAATATGAAAAAGTGTAGAAATATCTATTTTTTTATTGATGTATATATTTTTGAAGAGAAATTGTAGTTTTCATTATGATAATGCCTTTTTTACAGTAGAATGTTATGTATGGCCGTTTCCGTATATGGCCAGGTGGAAATTTTAGGCACCAATTTTGAGTTATGCTATAGATATTTTGTATATACCTTATACTTCAAAAATATAATTATATTATAAGTTAATTTTGTACTCGATCATGCTAACGGTGAGCAAATGGGTGAATATTCTCTTTGCATTTAGTAGAGAGACAACAATTCATCCACTCAGTATTTCCTGTACACTTTCTACATGAAAATTGTTTGTATGCGTAAAAGTTTTGTACCTATTTCTACAGTACAATGTTTTCTTTCAGTAAATGTGTAGTGGCGATTTTACTCTCTTATCATAGTTATATATAGTTAGAATGTAGGACTGCATTTTGTAGGAAGGCTAATGTGGTGGTTTCACCGTTGCCTTCCACAATGCAGTACCACGGCCGATTCCGTGAAATTCAATCTCACCCGAAGCTGTGTCTGTTACCACCAGTCCGATCATCTTGATCTGCGCCATCAGTGCCTTCTTCTTAGACTTCTGCCTTTTCAGGGTTGGCATAATCGAGGATCATAGTTGTTACTGTTCGACCTTAGAAATTTGTCTCTCTTTTTATCATTTTCTCCATAACGCTTAATTCCTGCAAGCCTCTTCCTCTTCTCTTCCATTTATGCATTACTCCATGCACTCTCTGTCATTCCCAAGACTCCTAATGTTCCTTTTCTAGTATCTCTTTTACATCGTATACCTTTTTGGCACTTCTGTTCCTCCCACACCATTTTTTCCGCCTTAATCGATATGTTTCGTAATTTGATCCTCATTCATTATTTCAAAATGACCAAACCAACTATGTGTACACTTTTCATATACATCTGTCGCTGAAGATGCCAACCCAAATTCTTTCATTATCCGCTCCTTCCTACCCCATTAAGTGTATTTTTCGTTTAAGTGTTGTTAAAAAGGAATAATTAAAAATAATAATAATAATATGATTAACAAAAGTGATCGACGTTTTTAACCTAATATTCTAACATAACCTACATCTCTAGGTCTGACAGAAGCGATAAAATATGAGTGGTTCATTGCCGAACAGATAGGTACTAAAACTTATTCTTTCCGCGCACATAAGTGACCGCAATAAAAACTGAGCTCCACTATATACACTCCCATATTACACGTCACCATTTCACCTCCCAAAACCTTATCCCTTACATCTTTTCACGGCTGGTGTCTTAACATCCCCTGACACATGCCCATACGGCGGCCCGCAGGGTAGGATTTATATGTAGATGTAGAAATCTTGAGTACATTCTATTTAGAACTTGAATTTTTAAGTTTAATATGACTAAAGCACAAGTTTATCCAATGCATTATTGCTTAGATAAAAAATAATTGCAATTATACTATTTTTCATATCTGCAATGACGCTGGACTTTCTTTACTCCTGAACCACGCCCGCAAACTCCGTTTCTATGTAATTCTATCTGAATCTTTTTTATTTGAGTATTTTTAAAGAAAAAATAAACTGGATAACTAAAATAGCCGACTATTTTAACCTAATTAAAGTAAGTAAATTTATTTTTGGTCTCGAATTTGTATATTCAGCACAACAAATAATTAGATGAACACTATGCAAAGTTCCTTAGACTAGATAACTTTCGAAATTATACTATTTTCTTTTGCTACCTCTACTGACGCTGGACTTCCTTTACTCCTCTATACCGTCCATGAACTCCGATCCGATACAATTCCCTCCCTTCTTATTCGGTTTCCAGTTTAATAGTGGAGTAGGGTCAGTCGCGGGGATTCGTAAACCCGACGTGGAACATACAAAGGGGTGGTTTACTTGGTGATCAACTTCTCTCTCCCCACCCCTCTGGATGGATGGACCACCATCACTGAACATCCATCCAAATCTCCCTCCCCACTGCCCAACACGCTCCCTCTATCCGCCTCAATGCCTCCCCTCCTCCCCTTGTTTCTCTTTTACCCTTCTCTTTCTCCATTATCCCCTCTCTGTTTCCCATGTTTCACCCTTGTTCCTTCCCTTCTCTCTTCTTGTTTTCTCCTCTTACAGTTTTCCTCTCTCTCCCTCTCCCACCAGTTTTGTATCTGTCCTTCCGGAGCATTCATTGTTGGCTTCGGTGGCGATGTGGTTACGACTCCGGCCGCCATTACGGGGGCCCTCGCGGGTTCGAGTCCCGCCTAAGTGGTAATCCCAGAACTCACGGCATGGGTTGATGTAATTTGAAATGAGTTGAACTTCAGAGAGTTCTGAGCATATTTGTTTCAATAAAGTCTCCGTGAATTTTTTAAAATCCTCTATCTTCCTTTCCTGCCGCAATTGTGGAATCGGAGCGCAGTGCTGCGACACAAAACAGTATTATATCACTTAAGGCCTTTTATTGCTTGATTAAATAAAATATATTGCTTGCAAATTAAACCATCTAAATTTGTTGTTCAGATTTATGCCGTGAATACCTCCAAAATATGGTTCTCAATGTCATCGTCTGTGATGTGGCTAAATTGAAATAGAAACTAAAATTTAGCGTGTTTCTTTAATATTTGGTGACGTATGTCACGCAAAAGTACTCTCATTAGATGAGATTGTCCTAAATAATGTTATTTTTCTCCTTAATTTTTATGGAAAAATGCGATGGCAGAGATTTAAGTTCTTTTTGATTATCTTATTTAGAACGATAGGAGAGGCAGATTTGTCAATCGCACTTTTCTATTAGGAAAAGTTGATAAAAGTACCTGTTGCCTGTGTACTTTGTATTTATTGTGAAGAATGTCGCTAAGAAAACTCTCTCATATATTGATTTTGATAAGTATAATGTCACGTTTTCACTTTCTGGTGGTAAATTTAAAAAAATTGGCTGGTATTTAAGATATGTTTATTCAGCCCATCGGCTTAATAGCCATTGAAATACAGAAACTATACCCTCCTTCATGTCTCTGCGTTCATATCATCATCCTTTAGAGGATGTCGGTTATAATATAACATTGAAACAATTGTGAATAGTCGATTAAGCAAATAGTATAAACTTTCACTCATATTCATTTCAGTTCAATGGTGACGAGGGGACGGAAGCGGGCATTAAAAGACAAAATTAAGCTCTTATTTGATCGATAATTTAGCTATGGTAAACAGCGACCTTCATACTAGCGAAATAATAATCAATAATATAAAATCATACTTTTATTCATTTTGTCAGATAATTTATTTGAATAAAATATCTTAGTTCTTTTAGTAATTTACTCTCGCTTTGGTAGAGAAATAAAGTATTTACCTATTGCTATTGATTTCTTTGACCTTTTGCATCATCTCTTTCATTGATTCTGTGATTTTGAGGGTAGTATTTTAAGTGGAGCATTGTGATTCAATCGGCCGATGGCATTGGTTTAAGCACGTGAGATATTTATGAGCACCATCTCTCTCCCCCCTTGGTTTGAAACATGAGCCCAATTCTTTATTTTTTCATCTCCTCCGTCACCTGTCGATCTTTCACATCTCCGCATACGCTGCGTCCAATAAAACAATCTTTGCTTTGGGCTTCAAGTCAAATTGTACTCTGTTGATCCATACCTTTGGGTAAGGCGAATGTCAATCTTTGCTCTGCCTGAGATCTTTCCAACTCTCAGTAATTGGTTCTGGCATGAATTTTCAATTTATCTCAATAAAACTATTGATTTCCTTGTAATGGAAAGCTGAACAGCTCAAAGTCCGACATTGTATGCGTTTATTCTTATGGTGGAAGAAATTGCTCCGAGTTTATGGTAATGACCCATTTTAAATTTATTGTTACAACCACGCATAGCATGAAAATCAGTATCAATGCCCGTTTTGTGTAAAACGCTTTCTCATAGTTACTTGTTTATCATGAAAGAGGTAGAAAGTTTTTCTCTATATTGAATGAAGTTAACAACGGTGGGAGATTTTTATTTTTGATCTCAGAATCCACTCGAGACAATAACTCAAATTATAATTAACTTAAATGATCATTACCTTTTGCGTTCAGCCGACATTTTTCCGAAGTGTGCATTCCGAAGTGGATATTATGATACATTGATGGACGTAATGCTGCCTTAAATGTTCTAAGATGTTAAAATCTGGGTAAATTATGGGTGAAGGGAACAAATATACACACACACACACACAGTTCATTATATCACATTCTTTCTTATATTCGGAAGTCAGGAATATTGGTGAATTCATTCAAAGCATATTTTTCCCTATTTTTGTTCATCCCCAGTTAGTGACTTAATTGCATGCCATTTTGAATCATGAACTTAGGGAATTCATAAAAGCAGAGCGTGGAAACTAACGTAATCAATTTTTCCCTTGGACTAACCGTCGGTTTATCATTTACAGTGAGAATGCTTTACTCATGTGAATAATGCAATGGTTATTATATCATTAGTACAGCTATAATCAAACTTGAGTATTTGTTGAAGTTATGAAAAGTAGAAATATGGGTCTCTTAAAAATGATAATTGATCATGATTACTTCTTTCCCCAATTCATTTGTCCTATCATAGCGGTGTTTCATTTCACTGTGTAACAATTATATATATTTCATTTTTGATCACTTAATGAAGTAACGCAAAATTCATTTGCAGTATTTTTCTCTAAACCGATAGTTAATTCTATTCATCCCAACGGCATCAATTAAAGTTATTTTGATATTTTAGTTTTTCACACTTCTAGTCGTTTTATTTCAACGATTTAACATCCATTTCTCTTTATTTAATATTTGTTGTTCTATGACACGGTAGAGAAGTTTTACAGATTCTATTTGTGTAATATTTGAATTATATATATATGTTAATTATAAAATAGAGTATTATTTATAAAGGTGATTAAATACATGCATAAGGCTGGAATAATTTATTTCTTCCTCATATCCACTTCATTGAGGTAGTCATTTAGTAATCGATTCGCGCCTTCCTTCATCCATCCCACAAGCCACTCACCACAGCGCCTCCTGGGCGTTCAATTTTGGCTTAAAACTAATCTATCATTCCTTTTTTCAATTCTGAGCCTTCTTCCCTAAAACCGAGTTCATTATTTCCATTTCCGGGGAAAATAAAAGGCGAGGAATACGAGAATACCCTGGCATTCTCAATTTCATCCGGATAAAGGCACCTGCCTGAAGTGATTCTTTCTGCTTCACTACAAGACCGACCTCGAGCCTGTATTTCCTCTAGCTGGCTCATCTTATTGCATGGCTCTCACATTGACTGTTATTATTTCCTTTTTTTAACAGTCACGTATTTGAACAGTTACTGTTCACCCTCTTTTCTGGGAAACCTCTTCTTTATTTCGACTTTCTTGGGAACGGTATTATGGATTCTTCGAGCTGTTTCTCAGAGGCCGAGATGTTTTCTACTTCACTATGTTTTTTGTGATTTTGTTCATTTTGAAGTATTAGTGCGTTACTGTGTGAAAACTCGGGTAAGAATCCATTATCTATCTCCGTGATGCTGGAACATGTGATTAAATGTTTTCGACTTATGAGGTCATGTATTATCTCGAATCTTAATGACCTTTGTTTATTTGTATAAAATCGCCTCGGTTTCATTTTTCAGGTCTGAGGAAACAGTTCTTTGTACATTTAACTTCGTTCTTAATAATCAATATTGGTAAATTTATACGTCTAAAGAAGTGATTTGACCAGAATGTCAAATTTATAACTAAGATAATACTCTTTTAGATGTATTGTTTAGGAAGTTATCGATTGATATACTCACCTATTTTCTCTTTTTCAGGTGAGTCCCTCAGCAGTTTCAAACTCTGTGCCTTGTAACTGGTCTGGTAAATTGTGATCATTCTTCAAGAAAGCGAGCATATTCGCAGGTAAGGTGCCATCCTTTAAACAAGTGTTTGTACGACTCTCTAGCTGTTTCAAGTACTTTTTAAGTTAGTCCTTACCTTTTCCTATCCCGATGTTTGAAGGCCTTGTTTCAATTTCTGTGCCCCCAATGATTTTGCTTTTACTTCTGCCTGCTCAAAAAAGGCTTACTTAACGGTTTTTGGTCGGCGTTTTTGAAGAAATCCATTGATACTTTCAGCCATGAACATGAAATGGTATTTTAATGAATCACTCTATTGATATTGATTCATGGTAGCTTATCCTCTTCAGATACCATGTTATATATACCAAAGGAGAAATATCCTCATTTTCGACTATCGTATGTCTGTATCGATTCACCATTCAATAGTTTTTGTATATTGCGTTCAATGAAAAGATTGCTCATCGTTTTATATTACGTCTGGCAGAAATTCAAAGGTATTCCTGGAGCATATATTTTGGACAGCGTTGGGTTCGAAGAAGAAAACAATTATCCCTTTTTGACATGTCATATTGACGTGCAAGACGAGAGAGGAGGTTGAGGTTCTTGAGGAAAAGAGAGGAAGGGAGAACAATTATTGGGAAGAAGCGGGTAGTCATGAAAACGAAGGGGATCAGATATCCGTGAGGGAGGAGCGAGTCTTGGATTAGCAGAGAAGAGGCAAAAGGAAAATATGTTTTAAGAAACGAGATGAACGTGAGGTGAACTCATGCAGAGTTTGAAGACTATGGTGGTATCGAGGGTGGTCTTTATCAAGCTCTACCGTCCTTTGAGAGAGGAGCAAATGGGGCCATATTTCTCCTAGCGTCTGCCTTAATCATAGTTCATTTATTGAAGTAAGATATTTTGGTGAAGTTTATCTTCAATAGCAGACATTTCTTTCTATAGCTATTCTTATATGTACATGTGTGCTGCTAAACCAATTTCCCTGATACTTTGGGTTGGACATGGGAAGTACTAATGATAATCAACATCTGTTAATTGTTACAACTTAAAGGAAGGAAACGGAATATCCCGAAAGAGAAACTGTATTTATGTGGTTAATCGTATAATTCCAAAAAAAAACAAATAAATGAAGATGAGATGCGTGATGCCGGAGCGCAGACTGCAGTCAAAGTAGAAAAATGGCATGTGAACGAAGACAAACTATGAAACATAGGCCGATTTCATAACGCATCTCCGCGGTATAAGAGGTATGTTTGGCCGGGCAGCAAGATATGTCCTCCAACTTCCCAATTTAAGGGCGGGTTTACGTTTGACTTAGCCTGATGTGACGTAAATGGACGACGGTGTTCACCAAGTCCTTTCATGATTGTTGCGCAATGTAGCTTTAAAGTTGTCTGGACATTAAAGGACGAAAGCTGACGAGTTTCGGCGCCTTGTCGAAGTCAAACATTTCCGTCTTGTAGCATCAACGTCAGCCAAACGGATGGGAGCTTCATCATCATTTTAACTATACCTGTTCTATATTTCCCATCTATAGTGTCAGCTTTGCTAACATACAATTCAAAATCAATGTTCAAAATGAATGGAAACAGAAAAGTTGAAAATTTGGGAGCATTGTTTGTCAGTATTTTTGGAAACTTTTATGTATTTGGCTCGTGAAATATGAAAAATTATCTACTCGGCAACTATTATAAATTCCACGTCCAAAAACGGCCAATTATGAAAAAGTGGAAGCTCTCCTCAGTCGTTAACGTATCCTTACTTGATGGGAGCACTATGGTAAACTGAACTCCATCGTCCATTTCACTCAGGATGAAAAGAAATGACGTCAACCGCACCATCCTTTCCAGTCACGGTTTTAAAGTGAGCAAAAGCGGACGAGGGAAAGTGGTTGGAGGGTGGGGTTTCAGAGGGAATGAGTTGGTGCGCGGCGCCACAGTGTGTTTATTCGCTTCGATTTATTGCCACAAATGAGTGTGTGCTCTGGGATTGATTTGCTCCCTCCCCCCTTTCCCAATCCATGTTCTCCCTCTGCTGCCACTTAAAAAAAAAACCCTCGACGACCAGACTATCCGATCGCCATTTGCTGTAACTCTGGTGTTAATTGGCGCGAAACGAAGAGGTGAGGATTCAGCCGGTCTGGATTTGGGAGCAGAGTTGCCAACTCATGTGATAATCGATAAAGTCAATAACTACCTGTAAAAGTCACTATAATAAATAACTAATTATACATAAATATTAACATAAAATATATTTTTTCTGCTGTTTAGAACAGTTGCAACAGTTTTTTTTATTTTACAAAAAAGTATATTTTAAAAGTATATATATGGTTTAGTATTTATAGTGGCAAAAAATTGAAGAAAACCGGAAAAGTAGTTAGATTAGTTGCAAGTCCCCAGTTGCTTATAGTAGTTCTCCATCTTCAAAGAATGTCCTCGACAGGCCTTATTACGATATCAGTATTGCATAAAAAGTAAGAATTGTGTTAATGGTAATAGTATTGTGGTGCAATCAGCTTTCAAAAAAAGAATTAAAAGCTGTAAGTAACAATTTTTGACGTCAGGTAATCTTTTTGTCTGAGAAGTAGTTGCAAATGTCAGTAGGTGCCTAATTTTACTTTTGCCGCCTAAGGTTTCTAGAATCGGTTGATCTAGCTGCAAAGTCGCAATTTTGCCATCTCTGCCTAAAGTCTTTAGTTTTATCGTTGATTAAGCATTTTATCTCTTAAAGTGCTCAACTTTGTCGCTAGGTGCTTAGATCGCCTTAGGTTTTGGCACCAAATACTTGTCAAAGTCGCTAGCTTGGCAATTCTGGCTGGGAAGGTTTAAAAGAATGGGTTTTTTTGGTTCGTAGATTGCTTTGGAGAGTGGTATTGGGAGGACGAGCAGGGGAAGAAATGATGATTAAGGATGTGAAGGGAAATCGGCGTGTTGTTGCGAACGTTTGGGAGTCCCGGCAGGAGGATGAAATCCCGCCTGGTGGAGTGGCATTGCGGTCTATTGCGTTTGTGGATATATGAGTGGCGTTGAGTAAATTTTTTTCATTCCACCCTCCCGATAGAGATTAAGCCATTTCGTTTTATTTTCTCTCTTAGTCTCCACGGTCCTCGTCTGTGGACTCGTTTAAATCGTTTTTCCGCCGTGATTGAAATACGTGTATTGAATGAGTCCATTCCCCTGAAATTGTCATCGAATCACCTCCCTCTCTCTCTTTCTTCAGTCTTTTATTTATTTCCTCAAAATTACTCACAGATATCGGCGCAGGATGCGGTTCCGCTGAAGAGATCGGTTTCGACTCTCTCTGATGATTCCCCCTAGCACGTCAAAGAGGTGTGCCTCGTCCCCAAGAAAATAGTTTTTCACCGTGAAATAGGTTTTCGTAACGTGTTCTTTCCCTTCTCTAATTGGGTTAAAAGGCCTCGTTGACAGCAACAATATTTGTCGCATTGGGCTCCCGTGTGCGGAAATCTGTGCCATTCTGATCTTGCGATTCTTGCTATTTGCTACAAAAACCTCGTATTTGCCGCTAGAAAAATCTATTGTAGCTCCATATTTCTTAGAAAATACAAAAAAAAATAACATAAGAAGCCTATCCGAACAAATAGAAATAATAATCAAAAACATTGGTCGTAAACAGCGTATTAAACCATAAAACGCATTCTATGCATGTGGAATTATCATTTGAATCTAATAAAGACCCCATGACCATATTTGGCCCAACTACTCGATACCTTCCTACTAGAACGCCTGGGCATAAAACATTAATAAAATATAGAATTCGACTATTTGCACTGTCAAATTATAAATTAAGCGTGTCATGGCAATTTTATATTTGTTCTCTTTTACTTTATATCATTTTGCTAACCTTTTTCCTTCAGTCACGTGAACTGTCAGAGAATCTGCATTCGAGGTTAAAATGGGCAACTAAATAATACTTTATTCTCTATGGTGATTTTTCATGCCCTGGTAATTCACATTTCTTCAAGTCTAACTCTTCTCTGCTTGGCCAAAATCTATTCTGTGTGTGTTGGTTATGATTTTCTTAATAAAAAATATTATTTTGGGGTAAATCATTGCATTAAAAAGGGATGACTTCCCAATGGCACACGAGAATTGAATGCTTTTTGCTCGAACATTTAGATTGGTATACATTTATGGTAAGTATATTGTAACATGAAACCGTAGTCTCCTAGGTTATGTGATGCGTCGATTTATTTGGGTTCCTTTATTTTTTGGGAGAAGTTACATTCGCGTAAGTCGCTCAGTCTTCAATGCTCTGGGCTTCCGCAGCCATAACTCCTTGTGTCATTTTTGTATTTTTTCCGGAGCATAAATAAACATTTTGATATCTTTGATTCGCATTTTCGTCATTTTTTTCGTACGTGAGTGATGTGTCATTTTATAACTTAACCCTCACGCTCAGCTGTTTCCATGACATTATCCTTTAAAAATGTGGATGTGCATGATTTAGGGTATTTTGTGTGTTATTTTAGAAGAATCAGAGTTTATACGTTTTTAAATACAATACAGTGAAACCTGCATCTGCGACCACTTCTCTTCGGCGGTAACATCCTCAAGGATCTCTATTCTTGGATCTAATTATCTCATCGATCCGGTGGTGGCCGCTTAGTAGAGGTTTCACGGTATACAATTTACTCATTTATATTTGTAATGGAATTATATGTTTTGAACGACTCCTGAAGTATTCCAAATTGACACATGGGATGAATATGTTGATTACTATAAAGGAAAATTTAATTAAAATGGAAATAAATGAGTAATTACCAAACAAGGTACCCAAATGCCAAATAAAGATCCAAATCACTAGTTTGTTTTCCACGCTTAAATGTTTATATTATAAGGAATACTAAATAAATTAAATACAGAATATCATTAATAATTAATGAAGAGCGTTACAAAAGGGATTAGACAAAGTTAGGAAATAATTACAGATTTGTATTAAGTATAATATTAATGCAACGAAAAATGCAGACCAAAACCGGCTCCAAGGTACCAAATGGGAGCAGAAGAAAAAACTTTGAAATAAGAAAGATTGAATCGCAGTGTCGTCCAGAATCAGCATGATGCTGAATGTTGCTCTGTACGGTAGATTGTGCAGCCGAGGATTGAGTGGGAAGGGTAAATGGAAGGCAACAAGGCGATTTGGAATGACATGAACGGGGGAAACCCTGGATCCACAGTTCACCACTAATGGTCGGTCGCCTCACGATCGACCGCCGAGAATACCGTTGCTTATTCGTGCGGACAAAATCCCGAACATTCGTCTTGCACGTTTTCGGGATTTAGTGCATTCCAGATGAATTTGTCTTAATTCGCCTCCATTCCGTAAATGAAATAACGCCGCGAAATAGTTGTAAGTTATCAAAATTTATGGTACTTGTGGGTCTATGTTATGTTTATAAATTGAATCTTGAAGTGCTATTGGTTGAAATACCTTGATGAAATGATAGTTTAACGATAGGTTTCGGGCAAATTCATGCGTCAAGGAATGGAATTCGCCATGAAAAAAACCGATCGATCATACCAAGCCTGGCTCGATGGTGTGACTGACATGTGAACATCAATTGAGATATCTGAGTTCGAATCCCGGTTAAGTCTAAGATTTTTTTCGTATGAAACTTCATCCATTGGTGTATATGCATCCGTGCGAGTGACTTCGAAATATTCCTCATTACATGGAATGATTGAAAAATGCACACTTAAATGTTCATGTTTAATTCTGTATAAAGGCCCGAAATGCTCATTCTGCTGTGCTAATTTTCTCCAAACTGCACCATTCTTGCATACAACTTTTGCTTAATTCCCTCTCTTAAAGTCGGCCCTGGTGGCGGCGGGGTAAAGTCCTCGCCTGCTAACCCGAGGGTCGCGGGTTCGAGTCCCGCCTGGGTAGAATATGCCTAGGACATGGGTGTCTGTGCATGTAAACTGGGTTGGGGAAGAGGGGACGGTTCTGTCCCATGCAACCCAGGATAAATAAAAGTATGAGGAAACATGAGGAAATACTGCATCGTACATTCCTTTTAGTTCCAAGGTTCCACGTGTTAAGGGTAGGTATTTTATTCCTCATTAACATATTAATCTTGGTCTACACCTTTTTCTCAAATATTTCTCTTCTCTGTCTTAAGTCTGACTCATAATTTGATTCTCCTCCGTTCAGTCATAATGGCTAAACCAATGGAGCACACTCATTTTCATACCAGTACATTACTGGAGCATCTATTCCCTATTTTTCACCAACCGCTCGTTCTTAACCATAAACCCTCTGATTTTACTGCAGCCGTTTCTCACTTACGCCATATCCACAACATACGTTGACTAAGTTACTGTGCATGACGATTTCAGTAACGCAAATGAACCTCGGTAGACAATCAAATGCAAATAACGTAACAAATAACAAATGAAAATAATCTTTTTAACAACTACAAATGCCTTAATCCTGGATAGTGGAATTTTAAAAAATACATGAAAAATGGTTTGGATATTTTAAATGGTTACATTAGGGTTTGCTACGATAATACCTCATATTTTGTCGGACGAGTTAAAATATCTACCTGACTTCATCGTCCATGTTATCTTTAAAGCTTTTGCTGTCTACCCTTACTGCATCCTAATCTCAGCGTCATTTTTCTCGGGAGGCGTTAGCATTTACATGGAGAACGAAAGTCTTGAGCATTTATCGGGCCTAGGAAATGTCATGGAGCTGATCGTCGCCACTTACTGATAGGGTTATCGTGAAGAATAAAAAATTCATATCATCAAGTTTTCTTTAACGAGGTAGGGATATCATTTTTGCGCAAGGGTTTGGAGTAGTCGAAAATATAATCTTCCGCAAAAGTATTTACATCCGCAGTGCCAGTAGAGAAATCGTCGGTTAAAG
Organism: Ceriagrion tenellum; assembly: GCA_963169105.1. NCBI lineage: Eukaryota > Metazoa > Arthropoda > Insecta > Odonata > Coenagrionidae > Ceriagrion > Ceriagrion tenellum. The sequence goes on from OY720640.1 coordinate 53,918,127, forward strand.
GTTATTTGCTCTAGCTTTCCTGATTTTCTATTTGCAGCTAGCTAGCTTTCATGGATCTGATATTCGAGATCGCTTGCAATCTCTGCGGAAGCAGTTGCTAGAAAAGCTTAGTTGTTGGAGTGAAATTTAGGTTCGTAGAGAGCCCTCATTGAATGTTTTCTATGGTTTGAAAAATTTTCAATGATCTTCTATCACTTTATCTCACGAAATATGTGGCACTAGTGACTGGAAGCCATGATAAATAAATATTAACGTAGAGAAGGCCGTTCAAGAGGGAAAACTAGAGTACCGTCGTACAGGAAATATGAGCGGAAATACTATTTAAAAGGTAACGTTATATAATTCATGCCATCATGGAGAAAATGTCCGATAGAAGGAATTGGAAGGGGACAGTAAAATTGGTTTAAGGACATAGGCATGGTATAGAGGGGAGATGTTGTCATATTTGGGAAAAGCAAGGTAAGATTAGGATGTTTGGTCTACAAGAAAGGTGGATAAATTTCGACGAAATAAAATAAATTATTATATTTATTTTTTATTATACCCGAAAATTGTCGATGAGGATATCTCGTATTTTAACGCTCTCTTCTTCTGTATAAATATCAATTTTTTTTACTATGTCCTTTCGCCCCGATTCTCCCAACGAATAATCGCAGTTGGAAAAGAGGCCTGTCAATAGAAATAGTTCTCCCCATTAATTGCTGAAGCGAACTATGTGGCTGTTAATAAAAAGAGCTGCAGGGACTGCAATGGTTGGAGATAGGTTGACAAAATAAAATATTACAATATCCGGGAGCATTCTACATCGTTTGAATCAGCGAGCGAGTTATAATATCTCATATAAATTTATTGGTGTCTGTTCGTCAACCTTCTCCTCGAAAAGCACTGAACGGATTGACATTGAATCTTGCTTAATTCTCGCTTTAATACGGTTTATTTTTAATGTCTGCATCCAAATTTCCAAGGTAAAATTTAATTAGAAATATTATCTCGCAAATTGAACTGTTTATTATTAGTTTTTCCATTTTACAATAAAGAAACTGCAGCAAATGAGCTTTAAGCGACTATAAAATCTAGTTCCTCCTAGTAAAACATTAATAATATAATAAAAGAAGTAAGATTCTCCTCCGAATGGATCAAACCACTATATTATGTCTTTTTCCTATCCCTTTCGTTGAAATACATCGGATATTTCTACTAGTTTAATAGAACCTACAATGTGCTACGTTTGTGTGCTGATGATGGACGTAGAAGGTCATGAATATTTGATTGGTGACGAAAAGGAGGAAGATATTGGACATATTGGATGAAATGAAGAGAAATAGGACTTACGCTGAGCTGAAGAAATGGAAATATTTAGGAAGCGGTAGGGACGTTATTAATGTGTGTCGCTATTTAGCAAAACTTCCTATCCTGATCCTATTTCTGAAAGATTTTATATCCTTTTGAGCTCCTAGAGTGCATTCCCTATCTCGGAACGCATAAAAGAATTTGATGACCTGCCTGGAATCGGGTAGCAGTATCAAAATCCGGAATCCCTTTCCTGGTCCGCGCGGATGTGCAAGCGCGTCACGTATCGGGGAAGAAATCACAAAAATTCTCAGTATCCTATATTTTCCACATGCTCGTGCGCGTATGGAATAATATATCTGAAATTCGCTGTATTCCGGGAGCTAAGAGTATTGGTTTATTACTAGAAATTTCCAGCCACGCTTGGAGAAGAAGTGTGTCATCAGTTTTGGGAATTCTAGTGGGAAGGTAAAAATGAATCACAGTGATCTTCAGCTGCAGCACTAGGTATCTATTTGTAACTAGAATTTGCTTTTGGTATTATCAGATTAACCAGCTGGTTAGGTGAAATTTTAATGGAAGAAAGTAAATATTCTTGAGATTATTACTGGTGCATGATAGAATTCCCTCTCACAATTTTTTTCTCAATTTAAGTGGACATCACTCCTTTTTCATTGAGTCCACAATGCCTACTCTCTTTCTTTTCCCCGCCTACACAATATCCTTCCCTTTATCACGGACTTCACCATCCATTCTTCCATTATTTCCTATTACTGCAGCCTGCACTACCTCCTCCTAATTTCCTCCAGAGGTTTTCTGTCCTAACCACTTTATTAGTGTTACATGTAACAGTATAAAAAATGATCCTAGTTATTGTTTCGAGATAGAATAGCCGTCAAAAGCGTTCTTGAGGGTCATCGTAATTCGACGCCTTTATATACGAAATGTATCATATTTTGCTCTCGTCGCGTCGCTATGATGTATATGCTTTGGCTTAAGAATTGGTTTTTGACATTCTTGGGAAAATGCGCCTATTTTTTTGTACTGAGAAATAAATTATCTTGAAATTATTAATTTTTCAAGGCTACTCACCTTAATATTATTGAAAATCTGGAAGTTGCGTCGGGAGCTCCTTGAAAAATCCGAGAATTTCTGCTTATTTTTCCCTTGGTACTAATCATTGGAAGGATAATTTTTTTTCAAACCACAACTTTAGGTCTGCGTAAAGTTTTTCAGGCTTTCTTACTTTTTTATTCAAATAGTGAAATCTTTAAAATGTGAAATGTCTTACAATGTTTTTTGTATTTCGACCGTTGTATCTCAGCCTCTCATCAGATAAAGGGTATTTAAAAATACAGAGCCATCTACTCTGGTGTGATAAGATAAAAAACATTTTACGGGAGCCTTGTGTTAAATTTAAGGTCGGAATGTACCGTTTAATTATCCCCACTTTTGTAATATATAAACCAACGGCCTCCCATTTACCTTATCAGGCATTAATAGATACCTATTCAGGAGCCTCAGGCTTCAGTTCTATGCATATCATAGAACTGCTTTATGTCATTTCAAGTAATTAGTAATGTCCTAGCTTCGGTTTGTATTTTTGCCTTTAAATTTCCTGATGCTTTTAGATATTTTATCACAGTTAACGAGGTAATTATATCTGACAAATTTAATTGGAATGTGTCTGTTTTTTCGTCTCACACTTCTACCTTGAATTGATCGCCGAGATCGGCGGTCGACGACCCTGAACTGAATGAATAAAAAAAGCTTTGGCGAATGACTATATTTTTCATTAGTTTCGGGACGCATCCATCGGTTTCCGTCTCGCTTTATAACCCCTGTTCAGATATGAGCAGCCTATCTGCTCAACCCTAACATTCTATTTTTTTTTCATGCAGTCTCTTCATTGAATAAACCAATATATACCCCCATGACTCGGTATTAGTCCCTTAGGGTTCAATTTATTCCCTATTCAACCCCGCCGACCTCTTTAAAACATCCTTACTTGTATTTTCCTCTTTTATCATTATTATTAAATCCAATTAGTATAGCCAATCCCATTGATTAATATTCATCCATGTAATTAGGTACGCCAAATAAATTCAATCAATATGCTAATTGAAATCAGCTGATGTAAGCCGTACGGAATTAACAGACTTATTGGTCTTCATTTTAGAGTCTATTATGGCTATTTTTGTGGTTGTCTAATACTCCAAAGTGTAATTGTTAAATGATGAATAGGAGCAAATGGTAGTGCTCCTCACTTATTTTGATGTAATGACCGGTTTTAACGTCCAAATGTCAGTGTTAATGGAGGATGACATTCACATTTCGGCGAAAATATGGATAGATGTGAGATTTTCCCCGGTGAATGCTGTTATAGAGGCCCACTTGGTATCTCCACTGCGTCAAATTCTGCGTGGCTACCGACGTTTCGGTGTTGGTGTCGCCCCAAATCTCTTCTTAAACCCATAAGACGATGGACCATCGAAGTGCCGGCAGAAATTAAAAAATTGACCCGATGGAAACGACGAATATATATCTAAGATATTGTGTGGATTATTACTACTAATGTCATCTTTATTACTATGCCACAAAGAGTTATTCCAAAACGTACCGATTACCTCCCTATCGTTATCTCAAGTAGTTTTTTGTATTATCCTGAGCAAATTTTATGAAATATATAATACCTACATTTATTAATCCACAAGTTTTCGTGCAAAACAGTTTTTTTACCATTTGTCAGGAGTTTTAGAAAGATGTAAAGGTCACAGACCTTTGGGGATGTTGCTCCATGAGTTGCATTCACTGCCGAATGATAAAAAAACCTTGTAAAGTATGTATATCTTATAGCATAATAGAATTTATTTTTCTCCATAGAAATTTTAACTAATCAATTTCAAATTTTTTTCATTGGCCTAACATTGCAATCACATACAGCTAAATATTTGCAAAACATACAGTATACCGTTCATATTTAGTCCTTTTTTGACCCTCTCACCTGTATCTCGCCGTGATCGCGGTCGACGACCTTAAAGTAAGAAAAATGAATCCCCGAAAGTTTCCTTTTTTTTGCTATCGTTGTGATGATGTTCACATCTCCCTTCCCCCTTCATTTCTGACACCCTCGATCCATGTCACTTAACCCATCTCCAGCCTAAAACCCCATCTGCATATCGTACTCTTTCCGCCTGGAGAAATACCTCTCACTTAGCCAACCTCCTCCCCCACCAACCACCTTCGCTCCTTCTCGTCTACCCTCTCTGCCTTTACCCCCTTATGTCATCATTTCCCGACTCTGGCTTATGCACGACGATGCTCGGCAACTTCTCTCATTATGGCGTGACACTCACAACTCCGCCCCCTCCCCGTCCCCCAGTACCATTCAGTGCCTCTGAGCAGAGGGAAGATGGAGTCAACAGTGTCACACCGTGAGGGCGTTCTGCCACCTCTCCCATCCCCTCTCCCTAGACGTTTCCATTGCGCTAACATGTTAAATGCTTTAATAACCTCGTGAAAATCGTGTGCTCCACTTCCTCTCTCAAGGGGTGGGCCCTTTCCCCCCTCCCCCTCCTACTCCCCTCTCTCTCACCGGTGGCAAATGAGATTGCGCGTCACGTAAATGTTGAATGTCGATCGTTTTCCTCTTTGAATTTTCGAAAAGGACTTTTGGCACGGGGGTGAGGGTGAGAGGGGTTTGGTTCCATCACTTCCAAGAGGCAATAAGGAGGAGAGAAAATAAAATGTAATAAAAAAGTTTGCTATTTGAATTTTCATTTAACCCGGGGGTACCTTCGTCCGGGAGAAAAGGTGAGGTGGGGACTAAGCGAGGAGATACACCTTTGCGGCGAAACTTGCGCTGGAGCACGTTGGAATGCTTCATTTCCCTGACGGATTTGCATTTAGATCGTCAAGGCGTTTTATTCGTGTTTTCCACAACAGTCATCCTTCCGGAACCCGGACTACTATCTTTTTCCAAAGTAGAGTAGAAGATCGATAAACCGGAATACTATACAACGGAAGTATCTAAATAACGGAAGGTTTTCAACAAATTTTTTATGTCGCGCTATTCTCTAAGGGCCATGCAGTCGTTAAAAAAGCCTGCTTAGAGCACTGTTTGGCTTCGTGGTAACCACACGGGGAGCAGCCAAGGTAAGGAAGTCACGATTTCCTTCCAAAGAAGATTGTCCTATTTCTTCCTGCGAATACGTTAGCTGGCGATATCTTAAATGGTGTATATATGTCTTAGTTAAAAGTGCGTCAATTTGATTGTTTGTTCCTCGAATTTCTTACCTCATTATCGAACCATAGTATCTTTAGGATCAGTCACTAAACGTTTTTCAGTATAACTACACACTAAAATGAAAGTGATCTGAAGACAGGAAATATCTAAATTCTGGAAAGCTTCAGGAAGTTTCTGGGTTATCGATCCTCCACGGTAGTATACCGGAGTACTGCAAGATTTACAAGCTTTTGATGTGAACAAGTAATGTTTTTGAATACCTGTGATGGGCAATATCTCTTCAAAGTGGGTCTTTTGAGAACTTGTGTTTTCAGTGTGTGTACAAGTCATTGTAGCGCAGGTTTCTCTATCACTATGAAGTAAGGCAAAGTAATGTATTCCATTGTCATTTTCTTCGGGATAATCTGCATGTTTAAGAGTTCATTGTACATGGAGGAGTTTTTTAAGATATGTTGAAAATTAAATTTGACAATTAGTTGGGCTCTGTGACTGAACAATGGCATATAGTTTGCAACTTTGTGCTGCATACAGTAATAGCCATAATGTGTTTTTCTGCAATCATCTGTTGAAGGGATTAAGGATTTTATTTATATGTGGATTCCTAATCTCGCCGCTGGGTTCCTCCGCCCTTTTACTTATAACCCTTTTAATTTCCATTACCTTGTTTCCAATTATCAGTCGTCATTGGGCCGTGTGATGGTCAAATTATAAAAGATTGCCAATCTTCATGCAATATTCAGCTTGTGCAAATCTTCCCATCATTTATAGTAAAATTACAAGAGATCAATCACAATAAATAAGCCAGCATGCGACTAACCTCTTTTCCCTCCCCACCCTCATTTTCCACTTTCCGCCCCCTTCCATTGGTGGCGTCCCAAGATCCCTTGCCTCACGCCTCTACTTGCAGGGTAGTATGTAGATGTAAATTAAAATCTGTGCTTTTAATTACTTCCGAATTGTAACTTTTGCAGACATTCGAAGCTGAAGGAAACCCTATTTCAATTTTTATGGATGTGAATCGTACAAAAGTGTGGGTTACATTGTAATAGATATTTATCAGGCCTAAAAACAGTTAAAATAGTCTTTGCCTTTTTCGTGTATTTAAATACTAATTGAACATGTCATGTGAAACGTGTGGTTGCTTCGAATCGGCTGATGTTCATGGACACTGGCGACTACAGCTGAAGGGATTTCTTTCGTGTCGTTCACAGAATGCAATACGTGAAGGTTTTGGCCATGATTGCTGGCATCCCTCTTGTCCATCGCGATGTAAAATTCAAGAGGAAAACACACAATGACTTTGAGCACCCAGTTATGCGCAGTACAGTACATTCTTTGGAGTACTATTGTATTTCGGTGATGGCTCACAATATTGCTCGCGTTTAGGTTAGCTTTTACGGCGGAGGGTGACTCGAAGCGTGGCAGAAGAATTCTTCTCTGCATTATTTATTTACATTCGGCTCTGGTTGACTCTTTTGCGGTGGTCTTTCGCATACAAATGCATGATGTATTCCATTCCTTGAGAGCCGAGAGCGAGCCGCGTGCAAAATTTAAAGCGGATCTGGGACTGTTGAAATATTTAACCTCGCATCACTGTGAGCTGAACATCGCCTCACTTTTCAGCGGTGATGTCGCCTTTTTTTTTAGTGACGTGCTATTGTTGGCGACCAACGTTCGTGCTCTCTGTACGGGCCCATGCACTCCCTCACCCCCCGCCGCCCGATCAAGTACCGAAAATTCGCACATGAGGGCACTGCGGTCGTCCCCAGTTCAGAATGCAAACTTTCGGCCGTTGTTCGCCTAATTCGCCCCAGACGAGTTTTTCATGTCGCATGAGAGTTCGTTTGTGTTTCATTGGAAATTTTGTCACTGTACTCATGGAAATTGCCTGCTTTAACCAACTTAATCGTATGGGAATAATTCTTTATCACATTCAATGTTAACTTTTTCTCGCACCAGTTGAGAAAACTTTCACATAGTACCATTATCGAATGGTATCCGGAGTTTAAATTCCTGTATTGAAGGTGTTGGTCTTCTTTGTTACTTTTGGTAAAATTATTCTGCTAATAACTTAAAAGGATTGAGACTGGGATTAATTTTCACTTAAGGTGCATAATATCACACGGTAGGAAAATATTGAGGAAGTCTGAGAAAGATATTTCTCTTAACTCAATTAAGACTTTATAGATGGTATAATGGAATTTTATTTCAAGGGAATTTATACCTGGAGAGAAATGTATAGAGAAAATATTACTGTATTTGTGAACCATAAATTTTCTGTCTAAGGTTGGATTTCTCAGTATTGAGCGAAATATGCGCACATGAGGCTTTTGCCTACTTGTTGAGTACTGGAATAGCCACCACCTCCGGACTTGACATGGGGTGATTGCAAGATAAATATGTAATACGCGTCTCAGTTCGGGGTCAATCTAAAGAGTTCTGGGCCCAGTTGTGAGTTTCACTCAATCTGAGGGTGACATATTGTATTTCTTCTCTCATTTTCTTGACTTTGTAATAATGTATTTAAGGAAATAAAAAATGTCATCGATGGAATTAATATGTAACAAATTTATTTATAATCGAATGCCCAAACTGCCTGCCTCTACTGACGAGAGGCTGCAGTATCGGCAGTGAGTATTTGAAGGGCGGATTGAGAAAATCAGTTTGATATCAACTCCCACCGTTCTGGATGACAGTGAAAATGAGGTAACGGGAAGCCTCAACATAAGTCTCCTTAGAAGATGCATTATTTTTGTATTCCCCAATTGTAACTTGAGAGCATTAATCACAATTATATAATCCGGAGGTAAAATAGTCCCTCATTCGAATCTCCAGTTGGGAAAAACTGGGAGGGTAGTATCAGTCAAAGAAGTTTTTTTCGGGCTTTCAATGGGTTTGTAGGATCATTGCTTCGCCCACATTGCAGCAGGCGTCTCAAAGGGAAATGTTATGAAATCAATTTTAGGTAGGGACTGTCCAAAATGTATTAATTAATCGGTTGACTACGACATGAGCCATTGGTTATTTCTTTGAGGGGAAAAGATAAAAAAATAATTTACTTGATATTTGAAATATACCAAATAAAAATTATTCTATAAAATTTATTTCTTATGCAGTTGGCCTAAGGAAAATGAGGCGGACCTGCGCACTATTGATTCCTTACCTTTCGTTGAAAACCTATGTAAAGAAGTCCCGATTGTTCGTGGAAATTGCGACAAAAAAATGTTTTCCATACTTTGCTCTACCTCATTTGCTTATGTTTGGATAAAACTACACAATGGACGACTTTTAATTTGGAGTTTACATTGACTGCCTAATTTTGACCGTCGTTTGCTTGAGCATGGCTGGCTTGATACAGCCGTAACAGAAGGCTCGATACCTTGGAGAATATGGATCATCTATGTATTGGGATTCGGATTATCGCGACAATATTGTGTGTCCGATTTAAACAGTCAGACCTAACTTTCTGGAAGGTGAAATAGAGTGGAAAGTCCAGAGGGGAAGACCAAGGTATAATTCATGGACCAAATAAAGAGGATAGTTGATAGGAAGAGATATCAGGAGGTAAGGGAACTAGCATTAGATAGGGAAGTGTGGAGGGCTGCAGTCAACCAATCTTAGGACTGAACGACCAATGAATGAATGACCTAACTTTCATAGAAATAACAACTGGAATCGTGAAGTCATAATCGTTAATACTTGTTTAATTCATTTTTTTACTTTTTAGGGCTTGCATGGGCCATTTTCCCCTCCTCCCTTTCCGCGACACTTAGTGTTCCCTTCTCTCCCCTGGATCGGCGCCACTCTCGTCTCGTCACGTGTAGGTGTGCGTTTATGTATTTTTTTAATTTGGCCGCGCTACGCCAATTCATTCCCGCCTTCCCATCCCATCCGAGCCCACTCACAACATCGAAAACGTTCTCACGCCACTCACCAACGTTCCCATCCCATGAGATGCCCCCCCGGGGCACCATTCTTCATATTTGCTCTGCGACAGGACCGCCCCACCACCATTCTGCTTAAAATTAATGCGGCTTTACCTTCCTCTTCCTGCTCCTCCTCTCTCTCTACAGTAATTACATTTTGCATTCCACCCGTGGCATATACGTGTCCTCCCCCTCCCCGTCCCTTCCCTTTGGGTTTTGTTCGTTCCTTCCCACCCATCCTCCGTTGCCCCAAACGCGTATCTATCCGCTTGAAAACCCCCACACCGCCGGCCTTTTTCCCCCGCTCCCCCCCCCCTCCGTTCTCAACCATCACTTTCAGCTCCACGCACCCTTACCCAACCCCCCACCCCATTCTCTTACACTCTTCTTTTACCCCCAGGGCCCAGGGTCCAGGGTCCAAAACTCCCGACATTGGGCGTGTATGCCAATATGTTTTCCCTTCTACCCTCCACCCCCCCGTCATGACGTACTCGTTCTCTGTAGTACGCAACAACTTTTCTCCCCCCCCCCCGTCACCCCACAAACTCCTCCTTTCAATGCTTGCCCTTAATGTTTCCCGCTTATCCCTTCCGTTCCATTAGATCTCTCTCTCAACCCTTTTCACCCTTCAACCATCCACGCCCCCTCCATCCCACCCTTCCACAGATCCCTTGAATCATGCCACAATACCTCCGCCTACTCTCTCCCGCGTCCTATTTCGTAGCCGCCCTGTAGTGGTACAGTGGACTGTGCGATGTTCAATTTTCTGTGCTGGACTGAGATATCAGTTTGCGTGTTAGGAGACAAGATGTATCGTTCTGCATTGCATTATGCCTTGCATCAACGTATCGCGTTATAGTGCGTGTCAAATTACGCCCGGTATATACTTCCGAATGATTTCAACAGATTCAGGCGAGATATCATGGAAGTTCGCCATATTATGAGAGAAATAGCACCTTGTCTTGTACCTGATGATGGCTCTGTGAGCTGACACTTCGTACTCATTGAAATATCCTGTGGAAAAGTGCAATTTTTGTTTGCTATATTGGGATATATGCTTAGTGGCACAGTTGACCGTGCGATGTTCAAGTTTTCATTTTTAATTCAGAAATTAGTTTTCAGCGTCATGGTATTAGATATATTGTTCTGCATCGTGCGTTTCACAAATCACGTTAAATCGTATTATATAGTGTAATGCAGTGCATCAAATGTATCGCGTTACAGTGCGTGTCGAATAACATCGGATATAACCTTGAACGTAAAATGGCTCGAATATTGCATGCATCATATTTCATCATGTATCTTTTTGGATGGCACAACGAGAAATGTTTCAACTGCAGCAAATTACATGGATTTTTGCGCTATATCACGTATCGCGTTATTTTAAATGTAGAATTTTTTTACTCTGATCCGAACATCGAATTTAAAAAATTATCCATTAATTTATGTTCTGATAAAAATGTTACGGGAGTCACATTTCAATATACATGGCATATATACTCGGGAATCAGTGTCGTAATTATATATCTTCGGTGTATCACATCTCTAAATCGATGTATTTCAAAGTCGATGTAGCATTTTCCGATCTGAGACCGGTCTGTGCTGGTGCGCCGTAAGTACAACAACCGACTCTCCCCTCCCCCCTTTACCTTTCGAAACCTAGAGCTTCCACTTTCAAATCGCTTTGTTTTATTCATTCATCCTTTTTTTATTTAATCTTGCGGACCACGCCTTTGTTTTGTTCCCATTCGCCCCCTCCCACTTCCTCCCCCACCTTTAGTCCCCCTTCCTGTTTTTCCTTCAAGCCGCTTTTGTTTTCCTCCGCCGCCGTTCACCCAGCCTCCGAAAGCGAAAACATCCACTGCTCCTCCTTGTTTTTTTCCCTCCTGCCCCAACCACCGCGGTGCATGTGTAATTGATGTAAATTGTTTTTTCATCGGTGGTTTGAACTTCTCCCCCAAAGGCAGGCCACTTGATGTCGGTGAGGTTCCATGTAGTGACTCGTTTCTTATGCACTTCGTTTTATTGCTAGTCCACTCGTAATGATGTTCGGTCTTGTTTTGAAACAAGCAGCTCGTGCACAGTTTTATTTTTGAATGGTTTGAAATCTTTTCCGACTGCGTTATTATTGGAGTTGTGATTAAATTGCTGTTTTATCATCCTCGCATATATCTGCACAGTGGCACCCTCAGTCTTCTCGAATATTTTGCACTTATCTTAATCTGGTGAAGACGGTATAAATTATATGATAAGGAAACTATTAAGAGTATGGAAATAAATTCAGTGTACTTGAGTAGGGTGCACAAAGTTAGTCCTTAATAGCTATTTTAGCAAATCGCTAAGTTAGTAGAATACGGGTGTATCAGAATAAATGACCTGATTTTTAGCCATTTATATTTATTTGCGGATGCGTGCTACAATGTTGAGACATAATCCAAAATACTCGTGAGACACTAAATTTTTTGCCGTATTAGTTCAAATGCTGTATATGTCCACCACTTGCCCCACGGACAACATCTAGATGATAGCTAAATTCGACATGCACTTAATGTAAGGTTTCTGCATCAACAGAAGTCATACGAATAGTTGCTCTTATTCTGTATTCGAGCTTCTATATATCAACAGCTAAAGTAGGAACGTAGCACATGCTTCACATATTCTCACAAGAGTTAGTGCTTAGCTAAACTCAAACTTGGCCCCCGCATATACATCGTATCACCAGAAAAGCTCTTTGCACAACAATATGTCCTCACGTCTGAATGCAAACTTGAAGGTCAAACTTTGTGCCAATATTTGATTATGTTCATCTTATTTGGAAAATCGAGCACTCTTTCCATTCTTTATGTTTTGTTTTTAGATCTCGATCTGGTACTTTATGGCGAAAAATATTCCCCATGGTTCGTATAGATATAAATTGGTACATTGAAATACGGTCTTATCCCCACCTTCACGCTATACGGCGTTATATGTTCGAAACAACGGAGAGATAATCAAACAGGTCATGCGTTTTGTGCCTGAGTGATGCTCGTAATCAGAACAATCCTTGAGAGGGTATTTAGAATATTTCAGGAATGTACCCTGGGTATCATACTCGGACAAGCTCCCTAGATAGCAATGTAGTTTTGGAAGTAGGTCTTACTTTATGCGCAAATGCTCGCGGGAAATGCAGAGATCGTGGTGATTCATGCATGCACTATGTTCAGGGGCTGGAATTAAATTGAGTCGAGCGTGTTTGGAGGAGTATTGTTCTCATGTTAATGATATGAAATGCAGCTTTAAAAATATGGGTGTGGTTTGTAATACACATTTTCTAAAATTTTTAAGAAGTTATAATCCTGCATATGAGTTCTGAACGCGTGCAAATTGAGGGAAATATAGGTCAGTGTATGCATCAGTGTGAGTGAGATCGCATCCTCGTTGTTGGAGTAGCCGCATAAAATTGTGGAAGTAATATACGGAAATATAAATACCCTTGGGTTTTTTCAAAGTGCTCCGATGGCTCAGGTCATGGTATGCTGCAGTTTGCTCCCATTGAAAGCCATTCTTTCGTGGTATAACGCTGATGGTCAGGACGGGGAGTAAATCTGCTACATCTGTGAGCTTCGTGGAAGAGTGCGGACTCCGAAATGGATCTATTAACGTCAAGTGCCCTCGTATCGCTTACCTGTGGGGTGAATACGTATCTGAATAGCATGTGCGTTCGCGCTTTAGTAATATTGTCAGTTTTAATAAGTAGCAGAAATGCAATTAACGTTATTTAAACTACACCCGCTATTTAAAGTCAGTGTACTCACATTAGCTTTAGCTGTGGCTTCAAATATCACGGATTAATGTACGTTTGCGTTTTGGATATAAATAGTGACAACACGGAGGGAAGATCCATGGTCTCGCCTCTGGTAGGTTGAAGTAAAAGTAAAACATGAACTTTCTGATAATAAATTATTCAAAATATGCCCCTAAGTAATGCGTTACCTGAGCATCATTCCATGCTAATTAGTGTATATGTTTTTCGTTAGTAGTACTAGCTTGCTAATGAGTAGTACTAACTAGTACACCATGTTTCCTTTTAGTCATGGTCATGTTCATTATTGTACCGTAATTTACTCAACTGAAGCATTCATAGTTGACCTATAATGATATTACAAATCCTGTTTTAAAGTAAAGTGCATTCATTGAATGAAGTATGTATGGAATCGACTACATTATTTCGAGTAAAAATGATGGTAATGCGTACATGTTAAAAGGGTTTGCAAGATTAGTTACCTCCTGTTCAGTCAATGTCAGTGTCAAAAGAGACTAGTGTTGTGCCGTATTTTATGGCAAAAATGCCTTAAGGGGCTTTTTTTGTCCTTAGCGGTAAAAGTTGAGTAATTTGTCCGTAAAAATCAATGACTGTCTCACTATTAATTTTAGAGTTTTACTTCATAGTGAATGAGTGGGTGTTTTAGTGCTGTTTTACGATTTGACTTCAACATATAGGAAATATTTACCTTATTAGTGCCTTGAGTTATTTTTCAGTGGCTCATCAAGCAAAGCCAATTTCTTTTTGGCACAGATTTTATTAATCTACGCGTTCCTTAGACCTAATGCCCAATCGATCAGTACCAGATTATTGGTTTTGTCATAAGCGATCATTTCCATCACCAAATAATTGCCGTATTTGTCAAAGCTGCGTCAGGAATGTATGGATATTGTAGAAACTTATGTTTCAGGACTTTTTTTTGCATACTCGAATATCCTCTTCTTATCTTTCCTTTGATACTGACGCGTGATAAATATCTCGTAATAAAAGAAAACATTTGTAAATGGCGTATTAAGTGATTTGAGAAGTTGATGTGGTGCTCCTGATGGTTTGAGATGAAGAATAATTACCATAAAAAGTTTCTGGAGGATTCGGAAAGACTTAGCGCACCATTAAATTTCGCCGTTTAATGGGTAACAAACTGCAGAATTATGTGCGTTGAATCTGCTAATGTATAAATGTTTGTAGCTTAAACAGTGGGCGCAATGTTAACCTCCTGACTGTCCGAGGACGAGTGGAATAAAATATCTAAGTAATTATTCTCCACCTCTATTTTTCGCGTTTATATTTGTATGGTATTCTTTACTAATCATGCTAAAATGCAACTGCAATACGCACGGAATGGATGCGTAGATATCATCTGGGTTGTTAGAGGAAAGTGGATCCGGGACCTCGCAAACGGTAGCTTTTTGGGAAGTGATGACCCAGTTGTCGTGACCGTTTGTTGAACAATGTCTTCGGAACCATTCCACCTTTCGTAGTGGTCCCACGTCCGACATTTAAGCGAGGGGATGATCGAACGCAATGGGAAACTTCTCTTTTTTTCTGTCGCCCTATCCTGCTCTGGGCTACGCATACCGAATTTATCGCGTCGCATTATCGATTCCGTCGCAGGATTGTTATTTTTTTATCATGAGTTACAGCACGACCCGTCCTCCCCACATGTCACGTAAAACCTTATGCTCATCCTTTCGAGTCTCGCAACTCAACTGCGAGCCTTTTCCTCTCGTATACAACCTGATAAAATCCCATCCGCTTCTCATAACACTTTCCCCGCTTGAATGTTTGCTCCGGGATCAAAATAGAATTATACTATGGAAACAATTATGGTGGCTGGAGCGATTTTCGTTAACGAATAAATTTGCAAAAATCTTTGCGGTAGTTATTAGTAATATGCATCGATATAAAATAAAAATAGCATGTTACCGATTTGGTATCTTTGCAATTTAATAATACGCTATTGCGTACCCTTATCGCGCTTGACATCGATATAATTCGTTGACATATCCACAGATTTTCTTCTAAACGCCAAAACATACACATAACATGATTACAATGGTTTCTAATAAATATGAAAGTGTCATTCCGATTAAAAACACGTATTTACGTATGATTTTAGCTTAAATTATGAATTCTGCGCCGTAAGCTCAAGTCATTAGATTGGGACGAAAATTTTAAAATAAATTATTTTAACATATATATCACTATACGAATGGCTATTTTCAATAAATGAATAGCTGCACTTTATTGAAGTGTGGGCGAGAATTTTTTTCGACTTCCTTCTAACTTTCTTAATATGTGCACTCAATGACTAAAGGTTCACACTCCAATTACCTTAAGAAATAATGTAAATAACAGGAAAATGCGATTCTAAACTGAAATCTGGTGGTTATGCAGAAACATGATGGAAGTGTTGAATATAATTGAAAAGTGGAAAAGACCGTTCCTTGACAGCTATTTTCTCACTGAGGAATAGAAAATTACGTGCTTGACTACCAGTGTTCCCGTCAGTGTCAAACCTTCGTTGACAACTTCAAAATAGTCAACCAGTTATGCACATAAACCCTTGTACTCCCTATGCTTTCCATGCATTTGTTAATATGTGGATGTCCAACGAGTTAAGAATGGTATCTGCGTATTTTGATCCAGCTTTGTTTGAATCGCAAACACTCTCGTGAAACGCGTTGCTGCAGTTTGTCACCAAATTTGCAAAGTTAAATACAGTTGTGATGGTAGCGTTGCCTACCATATGATGTCCCTCAACACTTCTATTTACCGGGCCCCTTCCAAACGAGCAACTCCTCAGTCTGAAGTTTCACTCCGGAGACTCTCACCATGTTCCGCAACGGAAATATCTTTACACATTTGACTGATATCAATTTTTGCTGTCAATATACCCCGCGTGGAGAAGAGACGCTTGGTGGTGGTCGATGCGTATTTTCCTTGTTTTTCTCACTGCTCCCAGTATTTTGCGTGTATCACCTCATATGTACATATCCGTTCCTTGAAAACTATTTCATTCCCTTTCCAGATTAACGAGTCGCATCGTTATGTTCTATAGGCTACGTTGTAGAAAAGTGGGTAGAGATAGGCAGCTGATCGTATGTCACCCAACTAATAATTAATCATTGTAATGCCTTTGATAGCGCTCCGAACCCAACCAAGGGATTCTATTCCCACTGTGATTACAGGAGCTTGTTGAACGTGTTTCCCGGGGTTGACTACTTGAACATGACCGTCTATGTGGCCTGGAGTAAAGTGAGCCCTGCTAATGGGTTTGTCAACAGATTTTCTTGCGGAGAAGCCGTGGACGCATTTTCTTATGTTGTCTATGGGCGTTCTTATTGGAATTGACTTTTGAAGAAACTGCGACTTACTCCTTCTGCGATTTAAATATAGTCGGATGTCAATTATGAAAGCTGAGCCTGGTAGTTAAAATGAATGGTGACACGTATTTTTTCTGCTGTCGACTGTGTGCGAAATTATTCCATAACTTATTTGCCACTGATTTCGAAGCATTGCGAATAAGTTTGAAGCATTGGCGGAAAAGTAGACTGTTCATTGCTCGAATATTTGATCATCACCTCGATATATGGTAGTTGGGGTAGCAACGCCATGAAAATACAGCTCAATTTGTATAGCATCAGTTTCAGATATTTTACTTATAAGTCCATGATGATTACCAGTGAGTGTGGAGCAAAAATTGATTTTCTCTATGGCATTTACTCGACCTATTACAGTGGTTCTCAAATGTTTTTACTCAATGCTCCTTTTGACTACTACTACTCATCATATCGTCCTTCTTCGAAATAAAAATGATCAAACGATAATGAAAATCACCTAATGAAATTTAAGCTCTAAGCGAACGGAATATATTGAAACTAACTATCATTGTACAGATTTTTCATAGTATCTAGCAAACATTACATTTTGTCCAATGTTTGGCCCTAATCGCCTCAAAAACCTCAATTTATTCCTCTCAGGGGGAGGGATTTCCCACCAGTCAAAAGAATTCCTGCATTATGACGAATAAGTTTCTTTCGCAATTGACGAAGAAATCATTTTTATAAATTTTCCAACTTGAGCTAGGTATTGACCGTGTTTTGTTTTCATTATATTTCATTTCGCGTATCACACGGAGCATTAGATTTCCTTTGGTTGAAGCGTCAACCCCGGCGTACGCCCATGAACTCCGCCCTCTCGCCTATGAAACCATCCCTCGAGGGTTTACGACTGTCGTTATTCTCCGCAGTCCACCACGCGCACCCGGCACGCAATCCGTCAAATACATTACGCCCCTCATCGCCCGACCTACTTCGCCTCGGCGAGCCGTCCAGAGCGATGCTCTTAAACCTCATAATCCCGAAGGAACTTATTCGCTCCTCGTCCATCCCCTTGTCTGCCCTCGAAACCACTTGTTCATCCCCGAGTTCGTCTCCGCCTTACGCTCGCTTCACTTCTTCGACATCCCTTTTCTCCCGCTGAACACTGTTCGTGTGCCCTCACTCTCCCATCCGCTTGAGCCTGGTTCCCGCCACGGACTCGAATACAAATATTCATGCATTCCAATACGCGTTTCATTTACGGAGAAGGCACTATCAAAAGAGCTGAACTCTCTAATTTTGACCTATTAAACTGATTTCGATTTCAATAATTCCATCCAAATAATCTTCCCGCGCTATACTTTCAATTGTTATTTGATGTGAGATATAATTATATTGATTTATGAATGCTATCCTATTCTTAAAACTTTTAATAATCATTTTC
The DNA here is from genome assembly GCA_963169105.1 of Ceriagrion tenellum. Lineage (NCBI taxonomy): Eukaryota > Metazoa > Arthropoda > Insecta > Odonata > Coenagrionidae > Ceriagrion > Ceriagrion tenellum. The sequence goes on from OY720640.1 coordinate 53,936,158, forward strand.
TTATTAATTTCTTCCAGCCCGTTGACCCAAGGCTTCTCCTTTCTCGCAGGCTTATCACTGTACCAGCTTGAAACTATTTATTTATGCGATTGTCATCAATTTTCTCGACAGGCTCTACAGTGCGCACTTCTCACATATTATATCATATACTTGATCTTCTACGCTACCTTCCTTCGTCTCTTACTTATTCCTGACCCTTTTCTTCCTACTTTTAATGCAATCACTTCTCAAACACACATTTGCCAATATGTTCTTAAAGGTTCCAATTATCTTTGTTAATATTTATGTTTTTCGCCGTGTAACTCTGTCCTTAGTACAGGGGGTTTGGTAATCAATTTCAGTTGTTAAAGTTCATTTATAAGGTGCATCGTCAGTCAGGGTCATGTAGCACAACCCATGAAGGCATTTATTGCCTGTCTTAATTTCACCAACTAGTATTTAGTTCATGATTTTAATGAACTAGTTGAATTATGCACAAGTTATCTCTCCTTGAAAATGTAATACAAAAGATTTGCTTTTTTATTTTTTATTGATAAAGCTAAGTAGTTATCTCTCCTTGAAAATGTAATAAAAAAGCATTGCTTTTTTATTCTTTATTGACAAAGATTAATATTTGTGTTGGACAAATATTTGGAAATTTTATACGTTTTATTGTTCTTATATTTGTTCTAGTTCACTACACCGCATTTATTGGATTTAAATATGTTTCAACGAAAACTGTGATTCATTTTTTAACTTAATCTTTGTAGTTCATCTATCAAAAATTATTCGTCCTCATACCCAAGGACTTTCTCATTTTTTCTCCCCCACCTCAATTCTATATTTTCCTCCCCAGGCTTCCTTGCTTCCTCTTTCCGACATCATATCTTTCCCGCGTCATTCATTCTTTCTTGTTCCATCTCGTTCACACCCGTTGGAGCCCAGTCCCCGCAGCCCGCGCCCGAGTGAAAAATAAAATGGAGTGTAAAATTTTTCATTTTTTCCAATTTCGTCGTTTCCAATAATCCTCTCCCATCGCTTCGGAATCGGGGGAAGCTTTTTGGAGGGGGGAGAGAGGGAGGGAGTGGAAAGGGGGCTGTTGCCTGATAAACAAACACCATCTTGTTCGTTCCCCTCCCTTGTGTCTACCCCTCATCTACCCCTCCTACCGAACACCTTAAATCTTGTCTCTCATACCCCCTTCTCGGAGCTCATGCGGCATATCCGATTCAATAAATCCCTCGTAAAGCGAAAATTTAATATGGAAACCAAATACATCAACTCGCTCGTCTCTTCGCCCCCCTCCTCCCCTAGTACATGCCTCGAAACCCATCCGAATCACTTAGCAGGTTGTTGCGTGATATTCAAGAGCATGAAAATCCATTTCTCTCCTCCCCCCACCTTTTCCATATCCGGTCCCCTCCTTCTGATCATGTCGATCCAAACCCTCCCTGCCTCTCCCACAACTGTGTCCCATGTGTCTCATGCGTTGGTGAGTGTAACCTTCTCTGCGATCCTATGCGAAAGTTAGAAATGCGGGGGTTTGGAAGTGTTCCACCCTCACCCTCCGTTCCCAAATCACTCATCCTCCCACCTACTCTAAATCCCCCTATCGTGAGCTGTGACCGTGAGATTTTACGGTACATCTAAATCAATATGTGGTAGTACGGAGAGTGGGATATTGATCTTCCTGGCTATGATGCTAGATATCTTATTGAAATTATACGTGATCAACTGAAGCAAGTTGAGCGCTTTCATTGCTTGGGTAGATTGCTAAAAGGGAATGGGTGTAGAAACAAAGACATTTTGAGGAGGTTAGCGTTGGCAAAAGAAGCGTTCAGTGATGGAAGGGTGATAATGACGAGGAGTATGGGGTTGCATGGGGTGGAAACGTGGACTCAGAGATGAGGGCAAGACTAGGTTGCATGCGTTAAAGATGTTGGTGTGAAGAATATGTACTGGAAGAAAAGAGAGTCAAATAAGGAAGTGTTTTTTTTATTTTGGGTGAGGAGGGGATACTACTGGGCGATATCAGAGGGAGGAAAGGTCTGGAGGCTTACGGAGGTTCTGAGAGTTGATGGGATGCTCAAAGCCGTAATAGAGGGGAGGAAAGTGGGGAATAAGTGGGGAAGGGAAGAAAGAAAAGTTCCATATTTTTACGCTCCATTAGTTATATATAGCTCCATAGCTGCTGTATTATTTGTCGAATATGCATTTTTAAATGCGTGATGTAAAGATCCTTTGAAGCTGTTTTCAGGACAATGTGAGATAAATGAATTCCCTCCCCTTTCATGGCTGTAATCCGCATGTTACACACCACCCGGTGGTTCGATGGCTGGAATGATGATACAGATAACCATTTCTCCGTTTTGATTCAAATCCAGCTTGCGATATCGTGATATATTTGATACATTACGAGTTTATCCATGTAAAATTTTTGTGGCAATGATTAAATGAAATGTCACACGTTTCTGCAGCGGCGCACAGGGTAGAATGTAGATACAGGTAGTCGTCTTAACCGACTTGATTTCCTTCGCCTAAATCTCTCTAACACCCTGCGGGAAATTTGAACGTGTGGCAAGGACTTTAGGACATCATCCGTTTCAAAAGGTAAAGAATAAGATTTTGAGTGGTGAGGCGCTGAAGAGTACTTGAGAGTGTTGTGAGTGGAGCTCAGTTGTTAATAGGCCACGTATTGTTCGTGGAAAGAATTATTTTTTTACCTATCTAGTTATTTAATACGGCAATCTCTTAATCTGTACAGCGATGTATTTCGCTTCTGTCGTATATGGAGATGTAGGGTGTCGTCAAAATGATATTCCTTCCAATCCTGATTGTGATGTCGTGAGATATTTGATACATAGTGTTTCCATATAAAATTTGTGTGGCAGTCATGTATTGATATTTGAATATAATTCTAACGAGGTCGCACTGTAAAATTCTCCGCGAGTTCGGTTCCTCTCCACCTGGGGATGGTTTGTATCCATTGCTATCTGTTTGTCGCAGTCGATCCATCCCCCATTCCCTCTCGCATATCTACTTTGCAACCCCCGCACAGCCGCCCTGTCGCAGCAGCGACCCAATTCACCCTTTCCCCCTTTCTCTCCCCAGCCTCCTCCTCGCAGCTCTTCTGTTCAACCTCCCCCTCAGCCCATGGCGCCCTCCTTCGCCAATTTCTCACCCTCTCTATTCATTCCTCAAGGGCGCCCGTGGTCCCATCCAACTCTCCCTCCCTCTCCCAGCCCCATTCAACCTCCCACGCGTTTATACATTCCCCTCTTGGGACCCGACGAAGCGGGCAAAGCCCAAGCCGCACCATCCACTCCCACCACCGCCCGTCACCTACCCTGCCACCCCTTCAAGGTTTGACAGTGATTTAGTTAGCAGTCTCTCTCAATTGACAAATGGATGCGTGCCTGTAATGACTGTTGTGAGGACTGTTTTGTCTCCCTCTCTCTGTCTCTACCCGTTCCCTCCGCACCCGAATCTATATGGCGGGATGAGAGGGAGTCGCGCTATGTGGGACGGGGAAAGGGGTGGATCTGGATTATCTGGAGCGCTGCGTGAGGGAAGGTGGGTGATCTAACGGGTGTGAGGGGTTTAAGTGTGGGTGGAGAGGATTGGGGGAGAGAAACACAAGGAGGTTGGGACGTTATAGTGTATCGGGCGATAGATCCGGCCCCAGAGGGGTCGAGGGACTTCGAGCCTGCTAAAGGCTTGACATTTCTGGATTTATCCCCTTTCGCATGGCAAGAGGACGTGCGAGTAATAAGGTAAATGCCACAGCCTAATTCTCCCGAAGCAAGAATTATATACCTACCTCCTCCCTTCCCTTGAGTACCTCTCTCTCTCTCTCTCTATCCTCCCTCTCGCTGTCAATCCATGACTCTCTCTCTCTGTCCTTTTAACCCTCGTGACTTTGGTGTCGCATCTGTTCTTCCTCTTCTCATCGTGAAGCCGGCTTTACACGGGCGATTTCATGCTTTCTTCTCCCTACTCTGAGCCTAGCCTGTTGCCGCAGCGTGTATATTTATTGTGAGGCGTAATTGGCTACTCTATACACTGTTTTATGCCTAGAAGATGGTTGAAGTAGAAAGTCAAGGGGAAGGAAATAAGTTAGCAAGTGTATTTGATGAGCCCACTCCAATTGACCAGCAAAAAACGTTGAAAATACTGCTGTCAGAAACCACATGTATAGAGGTCGAGATACAAAAATACCTTCTCTAAAATATCTCTGTTTCTGTGTTATTGATGAAGTCTCCTGAGACATGTCTCAGGTAAATATTCACAGTAATTTAAATACAATGCTATGCTTAACAAGTAATTAAACATTTTAATGTTTTTGTATCCTGTTATTCCGCCTAGGTACTAAGGAACATTGGTGCCAAATTTTGTCCGATATCGTCCGGGCGTTTGGACGTCTAAAGCATTCAAACAAACATTATTTAATATTTATAAATGTAGATTGTTACGCGCATCCACCTTATTCCTAGCGAGTTTACATTAGCAAGTCACTTCCGTAAATTACTTTTTCCAATGCTTGCGGTATAGTTTATTCTGATGAAATATTTTTCGCATGATAATATGGAGCTAGCTTGGTTTCTGTTTACGCTTCATAAGTTCTGCTAGCTGTGTCACAGAGCCGTTTATTCGAGCAATTTACGCCGTAAGTCGTATGCTGCTAGTAACTTGTACAGTAACCATGCCAGTGTATATCCACCGTTTGATACGCATTTGAAATCATTGCCGAGCACTAGGTGATCTTCTAATTATTGTATGCGGCAAGGGGTACTAATGACATTGGTGTATATGTTATCTATTTAGGCCTAACATTAAAGAAATAAGTGGTAAAAGGTGATATTTCTCGGGAAAAAATAGTTGAATGGCATATTTTCAATATGAATCGTTAAAATCGGCGTGTTTGCGTGTTTATATGCGTTTTGTTGGATAAGGAGTATTCTAGAGCCTTTTTTTTATAATTATTAAGAGTCAAGTGGACAATAGACTCCCATGAAGAGAGTCGGTCATGCGAGCTCATTAATTTATAGTTTCATAACAGCGTCTTAACGGTAAGACGCTGTTAACGGCATAAGGTAAGATAAAGGAACTGGTGACATCGAGGAATATCAGGACAGATAAAAGTAAAAGATTTGCAAAATGCTTCATATGTATTGTACTATACGGATGCGAAACATGGACCTTGAAGAAGAGAGAAGAAAAGTACATGGAAAGCTTGGATATGTGGCGGTGGCGACGAATGGAGAGAATTGGGTGGGAAGATAGAGTTGGGAATGATTAGCTTCTAAGGAGGATTGGAGAAGAAAGGAGTATTTGGAGAGAAATTAAAAATATGAAGACTAATTGGATTGGGCATATTTTAAGGAGGAATAGTGTTCAGAAATTAATTATAGAAGGGACAATAGAAGGGAAGAGAGGAAGAGGAAGGAGGAGGCACGGAATGCTGACAGACATCAAAAAAGGAAGGAGCTATGAAGAGAGAGGCCCAGGACAGAATGCTGTGGAGGCAGTACCGTTGAAACCTGTCCAAGGACAGAATCACAATGATGATGAACAGCGTCTAAGCCCTATCAGGAGGAGAATGTATCATGATGGTTTTCCTGATGAATTTAACACTGAGTGGCTGGCAACACGGAGCAATATGCCACCAAATTGACTTGAACGCATGGAATAACACAGGAAAAAGTCAATTCCGACTTCGACTACAGCTTCTCTATCTTCTCTTTCATGTGATTCGGGCCCGCTTCACTCGACAGTGTGGCCGTTAGTGTTGCGTTCTTCTCTTTTTTTTACTCCACCCCTCTTGCTTCGGCCTCCTACTTTTTCAATTAAATCCCAATTTTTCCTTCCACCCATCCCCGAAACCCCGAAACCCGTAGACCCCCCCAACAGAAAAGGATTTCACGCGTGATTGGTCGAGAAAGGTCCGCTAGCCGACCATCCCTACAGGTTCCCCTAATTGGCTGTGTGCCCGGAATCCGGAAAATCCTCGTTATTATACGAGTAGGTGAGGGAAAGGAGGTGAGAGGGAGGTGAGGGAAAGGAGATGAGGCTGCACTAAAAGGGGCGGGGGCTATTTGCGGGGAGGTTTTGAACCCTGAAGGCAGTTCATCACTTCCCCCGCTTCCCCGGGAGGATGTCTGAAGTTCAGCTCGTTCTGATTGTCGGTCACTATCTTCTCTCTTGAAGCTTCCGGCTTATTCAAATATGAAATATCCCGTTCGGGATTTAAAACAGAAAGATAGGAGGGGACTGGTGAGACGGAAATTATTTCCGCGACTCTGCTGTTCCGGTAAATTGCTTCAAGCCGGTTTTATATTCTCTCTCTCTCTCTCTCTCTCCCTCCAGCCTTGAAACCATTATTGGTTGCCCTGGACCAGTGCGTGTGAAGGAAGGAAGGGAGATCGGAGATCACCCGCAGTAATCGTCATGGAGATGATTGATCCATTTCCCTCGCTGGGCCGGGTCTTTTTATTTTTCAGTGAAAATTTGCGCAAGAAATGAAGCGTTAACCTATTCCGTTCCGCGAGAAGAACTCCGTTCCCGAGGTATAAATATCGATTTCTCGTTGAAAATGAAAATGAAAAAGTATCTGACCTTCATTTATCTGCCTCGGCGATGTTTATTTTGGTCGAATCCAATTAAAGATATATTCCATCACTTTACGCATTAATTCTTACTATTTCAATCCATATCCTGCATTACGTTTCAATGATAATACTGGTGAAAATACTAACAAAAGTTTACTAGATTGCTCATATTAATCTATTGTGACTTTTATAAAAAAGTGTGGTTTTTTTTTGGCATTTTGTTTAGCTAAAAATTCTGGTAAGGGTTAGCTATTCCGTGAAAATAAATGCATTCATGCCAACTACATTATCAAAGTCTTTGTAGTATTTTCAGTTATTTTTGGAACTTTACTTTGTAGATAGTACTAATTTTCAAGAATATAGGAGTGAAACTTTCTAGTTTTGATAAACTTTAACGCATATGATGTAATTTCATATCAATGATCAATTTAAAAAAAGGATTTATGTCGATTATTTTAGGTATTTCGTTTTTCTGGTGATGCCATTAATGGCGAACGAGAAAGCTTAAATAAATTTGGGCGTAAAAATTTTAGTTTTATTTTTTTATTTTTAGCACAGTGCATTCTTCGAAACATACCTTATGCTTACAGAAGTAGCAAGATAGTTCAAGTCTGTCCTGCACACTACAGGCCGCGGGTTTGAGTCTTTACTTGGACATGGATGCTTTTCCTGTCATTGCAAGGAGGTTTAAGACTTTAATGTGTGATGACAAGATCATCAGTTGGACCAATAAAAAACGTTATCTTCCACGACTGACTCAAAATCATGTAACCCTGAAATTGGAAGGGTATTTCTCGATCTTATCATGGTAACTTACCTCCAGATCCTCTCTTATTCCTCTCTAACACCTACATTTTGCAGAGATACCACATATATTAGGAACTTCAGGTGCACTTCAAAATCCCCATTTTTTCTTCCCAAAAACGTGTGTGCATCTCTTCCCTCCTTTCTTGAGTCGCTTCAGAGAAATAATGCAGTAATATATCTCACTGTAAGTTGAAGTGATGCGCCGTCATACGGATATTGGGAAAATAATACGACGCTCCTCTCTTCGTGGGTAGTTAGCTAAAGCACGGCTCATTTCCAGAGAAATGTGAGCGGAAGGTCCTTCCCTCCTTCGTCCTAATCCGCTGAATACGTTTGGGCTCGAGAGGAAAAAGAGCCTCCCTTATACCTCCCCGATATCCCGAGTTCTCCTAGATTATATTGCCAGATACACTTTTATCATTCTGAATTCCTGCCTGGAATTCCAAAGCGAGAAACGCTTTATAACCTCTCCTCCAATAAAAGGCTATAAAATGGCCGGATCCCTTCTCTATTTCTCTGTCTTTCTCCCTCCTGCTGGTCCAGGTTAGGTATGTGTTCTCACCCCTTTTGACCATTGCCCGTCAAATGGGGCGGTGTGGGTGTGCGGCGGGTGGCTTGGTGTGCAGGGATACGGGGGCTTTCCCTTTCTATCGATCCTTTCAATATGGCCTCCGTGCGCAAGTGAAAATTCCCTAGCATACCCACCTCTCCTCCCACCTTCTTGATCTCCTCATCTTCCCTGCATTCTCTCTTTCTCTCCCTATCGTGTTCGGTCTCTGGGAAAGGGGAGGAGGTTGAGAGAGGTAAAGGGAAGAGCCGAACGAGGCTCTTCCATTTTCTTCTCCTACCTCCCTCCTCTCCCTTCCGCAACCCTCAAAAGCTCGTTCCTTCCGATTCCCTCTGTCCATTGCTTCCCAGAACCTTCCTCTCTCGCGACACCTACCCTTAAAACTTTATCTCATCCATTGGCCTCCTTTTTATCCCCGCAATACTACTCTCTCCGACCCTCGTAATCTTTTCATCTCTTCTCCCCCTGCTCTTTCCTCACCTCTTTCTGTTGCCCTCTCTGACCCCTCTTCTGTCCTTCACCTCTTTCTACAACGGTTGTCCTCCTTTTTTACTCGGAATTTCCATATCGTATCATTCTGTTTCATTCGTTTTCTCTGCCTCTCTCTTTGTACTACTCAGAGGAGTGGTATCCTTAATTAAGTTTTACGTTAGTTGGTGGAGTTAAGGTTCATGAGACGATAAATGATCATAAATTCTAACATGAGATCGATTTACGCGCATGATTAGTCGTCCGCTTCTTCCTTTCTTAGCCTCTCCCTGCTAATCTCTTAAAAGTCCGCTCTTCAACTCCCACCAAAGATAACGCTTTAAAATCCTAATCTGTACAAATTAACTGAATCATCATTATTATCGTGACGCCTTCATATTTTCTGCTTCGTCTACATTTCATCTGCCGAAGAACCCCTTCTTTTGTCTCTCTAGCAGGACTTTCTCTTCCCTCTAGGACTGTACTCATTTATCGAATCTCTGATTGTGGTTTTCCGTATTAATTCCTGAAGATCTCGCTGTGTCGTTTCTTTTACTATTTGCCCATTTAATGCTCAGAATCCGAGCCCCTACTTTGACTTCTAAGGCTTAATGTCAAATTTTAATCTTAAGGCAGGCGTCATAATGCAGCCGCAGCCTTGTGAACCAGATGGGATTCGAAAGCGAGTTGCCAGGCCATCTAGCTATCAACCCAGCTACCGTAGCCGTCTCATGTTTGTTCTAGTTTTTGTCTTTTTTTCGCCCTCATTTTATCCAATATTCCTAATCTTCTCACTCCGTTCTCATGCTTTCTCCCCTCCATCGCCCTCTTCACAATTTCTTCACCATTCAGTCTGTCTTTTTTGACATTCCACCACAATTACACTCATGTCATACTTCTGACCTCCCGCAAGTGTGCAGCTTTTCTATATTTGTACCACACGATGTTTGTTTTATAGCCCGCGATCTCTTTTACAGCTAAATTTAGAGGAAGCTCTACTGCTTCAACACCAATGATGGCTTTGGAAGACTTCCTTCACTCTACTTCTTCAGTTTCCATACGGAGCCGAATTTTCTAGGTGCTTTTCTATCAGAAGAATCCCTACATCACAAACTTTAGGCAGTATGATTGGAAAATGATAAATTCGGTTTCTTCACCTCTCTTTCGAGATGTCATCACAATCTCAAAGCATATTATGAGTGAGGCAAGAGCCCGTATTTTTTTTCACAAAACGTCATTTCCGGTTACTATATACGTTTGTGTTGGAGGAAGCCATGATAGACTCAAAATGGCCTCGTTTCTCTGTTTTGGTGAACGTGGCGTGACTGTACCTCTCGCAGGCATGTTGTTATCGTAATGGTAGGTAGTCCATATTATACTTAACGTGGCAGTTGAGATACTTCGCGTGACGTGTATTCGCTGTTTTGTGATATTGTCTTCCGCTGTGGAGTGTACCTTGTGCGTCATCAACTTAGGCACGCCATGAGTTGTACATTCGTTTGTGGGTCGGTTCCTTCGTAAAATGGGTAGGTGTGAAAAAAGGAAGAGGAAGAACATTTCATATCTAAAAGTGTAAAAAATATTCTACCTCAGAACCTTTTCTCTGTTTCAAAGTCTCCGAGCTGAATTCTCTTGGGTGGAACAAATTATTTTGAAGTCTTTATTGTGCGTTACAATCTATATATTTACCTGATTGTTCATGGATAACAGTGGTTCTTGCTTTACGCAATTCATCAACCTTTCTCCTCCAGTACTTATACCAATAAAATGTTAAGGAATTAAGAAATTATTAAATTAGGAAATAGATTTTGCGCCACCCTTTAAATGAAAATTTACTCTCTCTATAATTTGGTCCTTTCCCGCCGATGTAGTGGAAATTTTTAATATAAAACATTTTGTAACAATCTGTGCCTTGTGTGCTATGTTTGAAACTCTCGATCTCCATTCCATGTACTGGAAGTGCGTAACGCCACGAGAGTCCATTGTAGAACGTAAGCTGAAACATATTTTAGGACCAATACTGAGTGTAAGACTTCGTTTTGATGTTTCCTCAATTCAATGCTTAAATCAATTACTGTGGGTGACTAATATTTAAGATGAATCCAGATGATGCCCAATTTAAATCGTAAACTGAGGCCTTTTCATCTCACCGACTGCGCTTGTTGTGTAGTTTTGCGCATTGTAGAGGACTTTATGTGTAAGAAATTATTAATGACTAGCTATTGCTATTTCATTTCACATATAAGTTGTTTATGCCGCACCGCCATCATATGAGGTATAACAGTGGCAATGTAAACGTGGGATGACGTTTTTATATGCAAATCATCATTGAGTAAAAACGTTATGTGCAATGAACAGATAAGTCTACAAAGCCTGCCGGAATTAAAGATACTTTCTATTTTCCCTTGCGTTGCATGGATCCATCTGTCATCGGTACGGCTGAAGACGAAACAGCCAATCTACGGACATATGAAAGTTATTTTGAATTATTCTGGTAAATTTACTTATGACCTTTAGCCCAGGCATTTGCTTGAACTCCTTTTTCCTTGTCGTTATTTTTAATGCCAGCTAATTAGTTACAAAAAATTAATTATATTTTTTATGTAACGGTGGCCTAAACCACTCATATGTAGTGATGCTGTAATAAAATCAATTGAATCTTCTATCTGTGAAAGGCTGCTCTGTTTCTAAGCCGTGTGATTTCTCTGGACACCCTCTGATACACGGAAATATATATTTAATTTTTATGTGGGTACGATTTTTCTGGAATGCTACCTTGAAAGTAATTCGCTATTTTACTTGTGATTACTTTTAGTTCTTTGAAGATGACCAGCCGTTGGTTTGGAAAGCTTTGCGACGAAATACTGTCGTGGCTTTCTGGTTGTAGTTGGTAGTTATAGTCCATTTACCTTATCGCAAACTTGGGTGAGCGTTCGAATTTTTCCTTCAGTCCAGTGAAGCTTTCAACCTGAAAACAAGTCCAAATTCGACGATTTTTTCGAACCGCTTCAAGTCTACTCAACTCAAACAACTCACGTCTCCCATCAATTGGCCATCGGCTGTAGGATTTGATGCCCCCGCTTTTTTTTCCCTTTTGCGGTCTCGTCAATTCAGTGCACACCCTTAAACCTGCAATCCCGTCCTATTCCCATGGTTCCTCTCCTTAATCTCTTTCCTCACTTTCACCCGACGTTTTCCTTTTGACTCTCCACCAAAGCATTAACCCCTTTTCCGCCCCGACTTATCCTCACCATTCACTCTCTTTTCGCCTCCTTACTCCATTACCGTCCTCCGTTCCCCCTCACCCTTTCTCCTCCTTATCCAGCGCTTTGATCTTGTATCTTCACTTCGCGATTTCCTCTTTCGGGCTAACATTTATTTACCTCCTCTACGCACTTCTCACTTTTCACCCAGTCCCAAAGCGCCCTCACCGCTGAAGTGATTTTAACAACTTATGTATAACTTAATAATATAATAATAAGTTTACAACTTGTACTCATAACATTATAACATTAAATAACAGTGATTTTAAGGCCTGGTTATCGCCTCTACAAGTTCGCTTGCTTAAAATTAAAAGAGTCGGAACTTGGCTTGCAGAAGCGTGTCATCGCCAATGTATTCAACAACCACTGTATCTTCGCAGTGGCTCGTGAAAAAAGTTTGATCGGAGTTATTTCTTTGCCAGCGATTGAAAAATAATCTTATCTATTAAATACGACCAAGCATAGTCTGCTAAGTGACGTCGTCTCGTCTTCATACCTTGTCAGACATTCCGATATGAATATATGATAACGAAAATTAAATTTCTTGAAATTATTTTAAATTCAACCGAAGAATGTAAGAGTGTAATAAGACTGGTGCCCAAAAATTTGGAATATTTGCATGTGTAGGACGTAGAGATGAGATATTTGAGGTATAGGTTTGAAGGGAAATGGAGAAGATAAGCTGGACGGAAAGTAGAACGAACAAGGAACGCGGAACGATACGGTGGGATAGGAAAGGGAGATATTGGCGGAACTTCGAAGGAGGCAGAAAGGCTGGATGGAGGACGTTTTTAAAAGAGAGAGGTGAGTTACAAACTTTTTTGTAAAGAGGGTGATAGATGGGAGAACACTTGGGAAACGTGGAATATGAAAGATGAGGATGGGAAATCTGGATAGAATGAGAAGACGTATATGGTATGAGGAATTAACGAAGAGAGACCTAGTATTCAGCCATATACTCGAGAGAAAGTGAGAGATGTCCCAGAAATTGGGATGTTGGGAATAAAAGGCTACCATCAGCGGGCGGAATGCTCAAATGAATGAATGCATGGGATATTCCATGCAAAATAACATCGGGAACACCTTATACATGGGTTTCTAACACTCCTGCAATTCGTTTCAACCATTTTCTCTTCCTTGTACTTTTCCCGTTGCCACTTTTTCTGTCCGTCCCTCCATTTGGAACTCATATTTACTGCCCTGAACCGTTCGTAATTTCTCTTAACTCATATCCCCCCTTATCCCGCCCGCAAAAATGACAATGCCCCTTTTCCTCATTTGATGCCTGACGTCTTATGCCCTTTCTCGTCCCTCCTCCTTCAGCTATTCTCCAGTGGCCATCGCAGCGGGGGCTTACTCTGTCTCTCTGGAGCCAACGTGGCTCGGATTTTTTTTCCTTTCAGTCTCGCATTCTCTCCTTCCTTTACTCTCTCTACGCTATTCCTCTGGGTTTATATCATCGTTATTTTCCGTCTCTTTTCTCCCCTGGAAGAATTCTTTCCCCTTCTATAGTCCCATTCACCTTCCATTGGTTCAAGTCGTTTCCTCGAGAGGGAATGGAGTCATTTCCTAACGCAAAAGGAACGTGGTGTGGCCGCAAGTTTTCGTTTTGTGGCGGCAGTTTTCGCGCGATAGTGGCCTCGCAGTTATTTTTCAATAACCCTGCTCCACAAGTGACATTTTCTGCGAGGAAGATACTGCGGTATCAGGTCTCAGCCATTGATTTGTCCTGCTCCCTAGTACTTCTCTCATTGGTGACGCGAATTTCCGCGTTGCCTTCTTTCCAAGAAAAGTTTCCAAGTTTAAGTTTTTCCAACTTTTACTGTGATTCTGAGTACACTCTTGTGTGAGTAAGGGTAAAATTGCTCTTTGCGATCTATTTCCTTCGAAGTTGCGAGAACATTTTCGCGATTTTTAGGAAAATGAGATTGTATCGACTAGCAGTACTTACTGTTTAAGACCATTGATTCAAGGAGAATGTAATAAATGACTTGATGCGTGAAGGTGAAGTTTACATTTCCTATAAAATTGATCCACAGAACATGCTTCCATGATTAACTCGACCCGAATTTTGATGTATTATTTCTGATGATGAAAGTGCTCGGTTTTAATAAATTTCCTTTTTGAATTTTAAAAGATAGTTCAGTGCAGTACCACGTAATGACCGCCGTTAATGTGTCTGTATTTGGAGTAGTAACTGCAAAGTAATCCATTCACTATGGCCGACTGCGCTCTTTGATGGCTGTAATATTTTTTTGTGGCATCTTACTACGTTCACCGAGGTAGTCAGCTGGAGTAATTGCTTACATTCATTCACTGGCTGTTCAGTTCTAAGATTGCCTGATTGCAGCCCTCCATCCTTCCTCATATGATTCTAGTTCCTATACTCCCTTGTGGTTCTCCTTTTGAACTATTCTCATTATTTTGTGTAATTATCCATCCTTAATACTTCCTCTAAGTACTTTTCCTTCAATTTATTTCTTCACAAATAAATTTTTTTATGGTGTGCCAAATTCCTCTGGTTCTTTTCTTTGTAGCGTTCAATATGCTCCCACTTCCAAGATTGGAGTGTATAAAGGGTTGTAGGAGACGACTATACAAGCTGGGACCAACCAAATGATGAAGAACAAGATATATTGAGATTCGATTCGATCCTGGACGCTCTGGTTTTTCCTTCAGGGACTTTTCGTAATCACTTCGAGTCACTGGAATATCATCTGTTTAAATGGGTTTCGCTGGTTCTATGTGGAACTCCTTGCGTGAGGGCATAATAGTATGATCCTGTAGCGAAAAGAACTAAAACTTTGATTCCTAGCTGAGGTTTAGGACGTGCAGAGTCCACGAAAAATAATGTCAAGGAGAGCATTTCCTCGTATTGATGAGAATAGTGAAGTCATCGCTGCTGTGAGTATCTCTAATTACTCGTTTTGACGCTGATTAATTTATGTGAAGCAAATCCTAATTACGTGCAGTGAGAACATGCCGTCAAATTTTGAGATCAATGTCAACTTTTTATGTCTGTAATCACTATCGTTTTCAGTTTAACCAAAAAATGACTTCCCAAAACTGACTTCCGTGTCACTTAAGACCTAGTCAATTTTTGTAGGTCAACTATCTCTCACTATTACTTACTACTTGATCAAATCAACTTGCACTGTAGTTATCGCAGGATTTGCCATCACTGACGTTGTATTTTCTTCACCATGATTGATGTGACGATGAAATGTATCATTTGCTCCAAACATCGTATACGCGCATTCCGATATCGTTAGATACTCGTAATATCTGTCATTTTAATGAGCAGGTCAGTTGAAGGTGTTTTTTATACTAAGGACATTCAGGCTTGTACACTCTACTACAATTTAGGTAATACCTTAAAAGGAATGAGTAAGTTCAAAGCATGTCATGCTCATGTTCACGGATTCTGGGATATGAAAAAGTTAAGTCTTATTAAATTAAATTAGGTACATCAGAACAAAGGAAACATTGAGTAGTGTAATTGTGACATTGGATTTTTAGCGAACTTAATTGCAATAGAACAAATTTACTGGCCATTTTTAAACCATTTTCATTTTGATGGCAACTTTTGGAAGTTATTAACATGAATATGAATGTCATAGATTGCAATGTGATGGCTGATGCTTCAATAAAAGTTATTACGATTTTGGGTATTCAGATATCAGTGTGTGAGGGGATTTGTTATATGGCAGACGAGGAAACCTGATCACCCATGCTAAATTGTCTTCCTTTGGACGAATGCGTTCATTCACATCCTTTTTCGCCTTATCCCTATCACCAGCTGTTTCTCTCCACCTCCAGTGCTGCAATTCCGCCGATTCCTTTGAACTCACCTCTCGACGCCGTATTCCTCCTTAATGACGCACATTCCTTTCCTTTTTCCCCCTCTTCGTCCGATCCCTTCCTTCCTCGTCGTTTTGCTCGAATGAGCTTCAATCAGCTTCCGTCTGCTCAGTTTCTCCCTTTCGGTATTTAGATGTTTCGTAGCAAATAGAGATTGCTGTTAGTCGGGCTGAGAGGGAAGCAAATTGAGAAGTATTGGTTTGAATTGCGGCGGAAAGGAATTTCCTGGGTGAAACGAGAAAGAAAGAAAGGCCGGAGGGTAATGAGTGGGAATGGAATGTTGAGGGGAGTGACTGATAGGAGACTACTGGGAAAATGAATGAAGACATCTCGGGAAAGAGCAACGAGTTTCAGCTAGAAGTAGGAATTAATAAGCGAAAATTAGTTTTTAGGTTCCACAGAGTCTCCAGCTATAGTATTATCCACTTAGCTATAGTATTTTGTTTTGTCAACGGTTGTGAAGTAAAGAGGGAAAACTTGTTAATATTCCGCATTATATTTTATCCACTGATGAGTTTTAATGTACACATATCATCATAAAGTTTACTTGGTTTTAAATTCGATGATGAGGCATAACATTTTAACAATATTTTAAATTTAATGATAGTGTGTTGCAGTATTGTCACACTGATGATCATTTTGCAATCTAATTATTCGAGAGATGATATGTTACAGCATTGTAAATATGATGATGATGCGTTAAAATATTGTAACAATGATGTTGACGCGTTACAGAGTTGGTAAATATATGATTGTACGGTACAATATCGTTACTCTGATGATGATGTGCTAAAATATTATTACACTGATTGTAAGTCTGACGGTGATATATCAACACTGAAAAGGCTTTCTATGTTTACGTTGACTTTTCATCGCGATATGTCTACTTTATTTATAAAAAGACTTCACGTTACCTGGACTCTATCACGTCAAACAAGTTATATACCTCACGGTATTAATTTAGATTGCTTCAGAGAGGACGAGATATTTTATCTGAAACTTGACTTCGCCTTATGAAACTCAGTTGCCTAGAATGCATCACCAGGGCCATAAATTCACCACCGATGCGGCGGCTCAAAAGATAAATTAATGAAGTCTATTAAAGTTTTATTTTACCTATATTTGATAATTATTATCTTATATTTCTTTTTACAGTAATTATAATTATATTTATTCCGGTAGAAGCGTCTAATTAGTCGTGTCGAACAGACATCACTTAATGGAATTCTCTGTTTCTTTAGGTCTTGTTTTTTCTCGATACAGGAAGTGTGTGTTGAAATGTATTCAAGACGAATGAATCAGTGGTCCATTTGAAAATAGTATTCAATTGCAAATATAGTGATTTCCAAAATAATAGTTACTAATCCTTCTATGCCTCAGAACAGAAGGTGGATTAACATAAAATTAGGAGAAAATGAACGTAATATCGAAAAATCAGTGATTCACTTCGGTTATAGTTGTCTCGCATGAACCGCCAATTTGACAAAACGCAGTCCAATTCTTACATTGATTTTATTAGGATTTATACAAGTTTTTTAATGAATTGTTTGGATACTCTCATCCTCCTTTTGTACGACTGACTTTAGCAGCATGAAAGGGAATTAAGTCAATACTGTACCTGAGGTGAAGCACACTACGATGGTAGCTTAATCGTTTAGAATTCGATTAGGCTCTGTGGGGATAAATTGAAGCTCGTGTTGGGAACGATTGAGAGCCAGTTGCAAAACGATTTTCCATCGTTTTTCAGTATACTTCCTCTCGGTAAAACTTGGTCATTTTGAAACGAATAATGCTCTTGGTGTTTGGATTGCGTATTAGGGGTCTTTGAAGCAACCAACACGTTCGTGAATGCAAATTACTCCATATTAATAGGATACAAACTCGCTTTCCGAACGTGCAATCCTTTCGGGATATATACAATTCATGCAGTTTCACCGTTGTTGTCGTTGTTTCCACCGCCGCAATAGTCAATTACTAAAAGAGAAATAGATTTATTCGTCTTTAAACGAATTTCTACGCGTAGGAAACCGCATTATCTTCAGGCCGTATTTTGGAGACATGTTAGTGCGTCTGTACTTCTATGACCGCAAATGGTCGGTACACCTTGTGAGCAACCACAAAGATGTAAATTTGAGCGTAGAAACGTTGTTTATGGCTAAACAAGTATTTCGCTTGCGTGAGCAACACTTTGTTTGAATTCCGAAGCGAGTAGCGGGTTCGTATTTCCTTCTTCATGGCATTTTGCTGTTAAGATTCAATCAATGCACTAATTGCGGTGCTTACTATCTCTTTGTGGCAACTAAAGAATTTAATTTTGCCTTGCCGGTAGCAATACGCAACATACATGTGAAAATTTCGTTGGCCGTTCCTAGCCAAACCAACTCATAATAATGCCGAAGTGAGTTGGTAAAAAATTAAATTGCCTCGTGCAGTAGCTGACGGGTGTTTTTCTGCATATTAAGTTAATAATATTTGGGCATAAAAAGTGCTGTCTCAATTAGCGAAATTGAATTTGAATAACATCATTACAATAAATGCCAGCTCATGCCTAATCCACAAATTTACGAGCATGTTATAGGTTATTTATGGGAAATATCTATCTAATCGTGAATACGGTTAGTGAAAAAAATGCTTAACGTGTTATTTCAAAAATTTGATACCGTATAATGAATATATTGGAATCACGTGTTCGTAATTTGTTGGTATTCAATAATTTGGTCCAAATTCAATTTTTCTCGTTTTGAGGTCGAAGCCGCCAAGAGAGAGTCGGAGCTTTTCAAAAGTTTGATGGTGTTGCATGAAATTATGTGATGTAGTGGGCGCCCAATTATTCTTATTACGTCATTTAGATTTGATCGGAGCACCCTGCAATAGCTAAGCAAAATTGTAATTGAAAAATTGTGTTTTCCTAGTTATTGAATTACCTCAATTGAGATAAAGAACTTATATTTTTTTCAATTACGTTAAAGGCGTAGTCTGATACTGAACTTTTGTAAATATTATTAAATAAAGCAATTTAAGTTCATTTTATATATTTGAGAAGTTAAATTCTGTATTCATTAAAAGTACAGATTGAAAACTATGCAGTTACGGCGGTACTTCTTTCTTTAAATCGTTTTTGACAATTTTTAATCGTAAGAAGGAAATATCACAGATTTTATTGTTTGTGAGGTCGCTTCATCAATGTCATGTGAGTAGTTCGTTAAATAGGTAACATATTATTTAGTTGAGATTGATAAAATACAGTTTTGACAAATGAAGGCTTTTCTTACAAAAATTGCTTTAAGGTCTTATCGAATTAATTTGATGGTAACAATGTGCTGAGTTTTCCGAAATCGTTAGTTTTCTGCATAGTTTGTGATCGATATTTTGTCAACGTGAATTCATCTTTGAGCCAACGAAACATCACTCTTGCCATTCCTCATTAAGTTGTTTCTTCCATGCGGTCAGAGAATTTGGAAAATCAACGTAAAAAATGTGAATACATGCTTTCTCAGTCGGTTGATCCGGTAGATTTTATCGTTTTAGCTCCATCCATAAAGTGAGCAAATTTTCTACTCTGATTAAAGAATTCGAAAGCCTCCTGCATGGATTATCGGAAACATTTCTGTTGACTTAATGGGAACGCCTAAGATATAGCTGGGAACTTGTGCTCGCGAGGGGATTTTTAAGGGTAATGTGCTGTCACGTCGTTCGGAAAGGAAATAAAATTGAAAAGCGGGGACTGAAGCGTGTGGGACGAATGTGAGCGTCTCTCAATACGATATCTCATTTAAGCGGTCAAGCGTGGGACGTTTCGGGTGCAATAGAAGGAAGAAACTCCGGAGGAAGCCGTCCCTCTTTTCTTTGTTTCTCCGGCTCCAGAAGCAGAGGAAAACGACCTCAAGGACCGCTCATGCAGAGAGACAGAGAGAGCAAGTGGCCACCTACGTGCTGCATGCGGTGGACTTTTGAAAGGACTAGTGTATTTTTTTATTTTTGGAGTGTATTCGAGGAAATTGCAGCGGTCTGAAAGTGGTCTTTTCTCTTAGCGCTTGGAATTTCTTTCGTCTCACGTGTATGTCGGGTTCCTTCGCAAACTGGTGTCGGGGAAGAGAAAAAGGAGAAATTTTTCTTATATTGAGACTCGATTATGTCAGCGTAGGGTTTGTTCCCGAACTGAGGGAGGAAATTGCTAGAATTGGACTTTAATTGCTGCAAAATTAAAAAACACATGACTGAAATATATAATTTTACAGTGAAACATCGAAGGTTAACATTTTAGGAAGGTCTTCATGATAAAAAATGACAAGAAAGTTGGTAACTTCCACCGTTTTATAATCAAGTATTAATGAACGGGCGAAGCCGCTGCTTCCTTTTACCATTTGTATTTGTATGCGTGAAACGGAAGAAGTTTAAATTTTGATTAAATTACGCGCAGTGTAGAAATATGCGAGTCACAGATAAAAATTGTGGAGGTGTTTGTCTTTGGAAGAGTCTCTCTTAGACCTTGCGTGTTTTGTTTTTGTTTATTCATTGATTCGTTTATTAATTGTACGTACCTTTGAATTATTTTGTTGTAATAAGTTTTTGAAAATGTGAAATGATCATGCTAAGCTACACATGCGATTTTTCCTGATTCCTATATTATGCAGTAATTTTATCTCATGGAAACCTAACAAAATAGTCCTTAGGCAGTGGTTTTTACTATTTTTCTTTATGAATTAAAAATTGATTCTTCTTTTAAAAAAAGGGAGAAATAATACTTCTGTTACTTTAAAATTTATGTTGCTACCTTGACTCTTCACTTAGTTTCAAGAATACGTGTGATTTAGCCTGTAAAACACGCGTAAAAAAGGCATAATGCTTAAAATAGAACCCTCTGCAAGATTTGTGGTCGTCCTTGTTCCGTTATCCAGCTGCTTACTGTAAGAGCTGTATAAAAATACTAACACACTGAATCAAGATTTTATTACAACCTTTTGTAGTTATTTTTCGCAAAAAACTTTTTTGATTTCAATTAACTTATTTCGATACATTATTTTTATTCTCTCTCACCCTAATCTCTCTGACTGGTTCCCTCACCCAGGAATAGAATCACTGCCTATGGTCGAGTTGGAATTGTAGGCCTGTGTCTTTCGACTAGCGCTGTGACATCGTCTCCAAATCCGACATCATATAAAATATTCACGTTAAACTTATTACACCGTACATTTTCACCTTTTTCACGAAATAATACCAGCATTACTTTAAAAAAACTTAGGTGAGAAATAAGTATTTATGACCTTATTCGTACTCTGGTGCGATAAAGCACAGGTAAGCGCCCGCCCCGTTGTTTCCTTGATTTCCTGTTCTTTTCTCACGAATTTCTTTTCGGCTGGCGTAACCGAGATGAAATATCGATGGTAAAATAATGCGACGAGAATATCGCGTGCCAATTACATTTCACGATTCCGTAATGCGCCAACCTCAGGCGAGAAGTGTATGAATAATTAATGAGAAGTGTGACCTGAGGTCAGCTCTATATTTTTTAATCTCCCTCGTATTTTAATTCACTCTCCTCCCTCTATTAACTTGTTGGGAATGTAGTTTGAATAAATCTCGAGTAATTTCCGTCCCGCTTCCCAACACCAAACGAGATGTGCGGCGGGGAAGTCGAGTGGGATGGATAAACTGCCTGATAACTTACCCCTTTACTTTTATTCTTTTGAAGGGTGTCGAAGAAATGATAAGAAGTGAGGAAAGTGCTAACTGTAGGAATAAAAGGTTGTGGATTAAGTGGATTGCGTCTGTTGGTCACGAGGCGTCGGTTGGTGAGTAGCTCAAAAAAAGACGTCACATGGGTGCATTTGCTAATCCCGAGTATTTATATGGAATGAGGGTAGTCGTAGATAAACTAATATCGGAGTGATCGCATCCGCAAAGACGCTCGTATACTTAGGATTAAGTAGGTCTTCTACCGTTTTGGTCCATATCCTGCGACGACAGTTTTGCCAGCATCCAGCCAGCTTCCACAGGCCTGAAGTGAATTCTGGCATGGAGACTGACTTATAACCTAGATAATCTCACTGAAATTGTATTGAGACGAGGCTGAAACACGGAGCAACATACAATATAAGGAGACTGAGGTACATGACAACATTTTGAGGATACTGAGACTAGGTACGGTAGGTATAACCTTTACGTTATTGCAAATTCTACTGAGAGATGATCATTAGCCTTAATAGGGACTTGAACTCGGATGCCTCGATATCGCGCCGAGTGCTTTAGCCAGTTAAGGCAGTTTGAGCGGAATATAATGTAACCCAGAAATTAACGAATTTGGTATCATATGAAAGAAAAATATCTCTCTCTTCCGAAGATTTCAAAATATCAGCCCATTACCGAAATACTTTCCGAGGTTTTTGACGAAAAATACCTTCCCTGTAATAAGGGGAATGGTACATGTTTGCACTCCAGAGAGATTTAATTCTAAACATGAGAAATTCATAGCACATAGATCTCGACAAAAAGAGCAGAGTGTAGCATGGATGTTTTCTCGACTATTTTTTAATATAAATCATACTGTCACCGAAAAATTTTTTTAGAGTCGCAAAAAACCTTTCGATATGAAGGAATTTTTAATGACCGCGTGAAAAAAATTAGTGAAAATAAAGGCATAGATATTTTTCTTTAATTACTAAGAATTTTAGTGGTATAAAAGTATATTATTGCATCATCATTTATTGCGATATTTAACTCATGCTTCTTACGACTGCTTAAATTAAAACGTTAAATTCTAATTTGGTCTCCTCAATGACTAGAAAACAATCTTGCTCAAACTATCATTAGCTGTTGATGAGGTATTTTCGAAGAAACGACGCATGGTTGATGCGTAAAGTGCTACCTAAACTTGAAGTAAAATCTTGTTGTTACCTTTATAGCTTCTTCTGGGAAAATGGCCATAGAATATCCAATGATAGATTGAAGGAAACTGTTGGATGAGATAATCTAAACGACGACATGGATATAATAAAAGTATTTGAGGCAAACCGTCGATTATCGGGAATTTTCGTTAAAATATATCAAAGGTTGCATTGATAGAAACACATGTGCAAACTCTGAATTATAATTTCATGCATCCTTACCATAAATACAATACTTTGTTACGGAATAATTTATAAATTCTCTGATTGTTTAAAAACCTTTGATATTTCTAGAACTGAAGTATTTATCGAAAATAAAAGAAAAACAAAACGCAGATGCAATTTACAAGTTATTTGAATTCATAGCTCGAATAAATCCTGACCTCGATAATATTGGAAGATTGCTGAAAACAGTTCAGGGTATGAAGCGCATGAAGAGAAAGGGCGCTGATTCGCCGGTTAAAAAGCGTTGTCCATGAGATTGGAAAGCTCCCGTCAGCTGTCTCACCCCAACCATGCTGGCGTCTACGTAATAGACTCTATACTCATATTTAATATATTGCCTAATGATGTTAGCGCGAGAAATTCGATTTGGGGGAGGGACCTGAGGTAGGGACGGTTGGGGCGGAGGGGATTGATTTGGTGGTGATGGTGGAGGGGTGAAATACAATCGAGCGAGGTGGCTGACGAGGGTGTGTGTGTGATCGGGTGCCTGCGTGGTTAGGGGGGTAGGAGAGGGTGAACCGTGGGAGTGGATGGATGTATGATAGAGGGGGGGGGAGTTTTCCCACTGGAAGGGGCGGTGGAGCGTGGGAAGGTTCGGCGAAATAATCCCGACTCACCCTCATTACACACACTGCACATCACATCTTCGAGCATATATACATATATATATATGTGTGTGTGTGTGTGTGTGCACACATTTATTCGCACAGGCGAGAGTGAGCTACGACTTGCCACAGCTGCTGCGTTCATCCTCCTCACATCCATTCTGCTTCCCGTTTTATTTCCCACCCAATCCACGCCACCCTCTCTCCTGCTGAGGACGTCCTCTTCTCATGATCCTCTCTCCCTCTCTCCCTCCATAGCTTCTCCCTTTCAAGCCGCACACCCTCTCAAGGAAGCACCTCGCGCAACCTCAGATACACTCACAGCATTACCTCGCGACTCTTCTCTTTCTTCTTCGCCTCCCTTGTGGATTTTCATACTCGCTCTTTGAAGGCATTCCTCTCCACCTTGCTTCCTGACGAGCGCTGGGCACTACAGATTTCGACTTTCTGTATCGCGTTGAGGTTCTGATTTCATTGCGGGCACCAAGAGTTAGAGAGAATGTTTTGGAACAAATTCCCCGATGTAATCGGATGAAGTATTCTCGAGAGTGACACCGAGTTTAACTTTCCGTGGCCGACGTTTTGATGAGCCGCTCACTTATCTTTCTGAGGGCGAAACTGAGTGGCAGTTACACGCATATTTCCTGGCAAATATGAGCGCGTGGCTGAAACCTCGGTCATGGAAAGCCTAACCCACGCAAAGACTAGAAAAGTTTTTTCCGCTGCCTACCTCCATGAATGAAAGGCTCCTTCCGTTTATAGAAAAGTTCCTTCTCCTATGTTATAACTTGGAGTTTATTCTAGGTGAACATGGTCATAGAGAAATGGATTTTATAAGGAGAATTTTTTTTGTGAAAGAGACCTCCATGAACCGTAGAGAAACTGTGACGGTAACCTTAGAAAAAGAAACTAAGGGAAGGTAAGAAGGAAGCGTGATGTGGATTTATCGATGAATTTTAATCCTGTCGAGAGAAGATGTAACACTGGAATCGCGTGTAGTTTACTAGGCGTACTGAATGTAGCCTAATACGTAAAGAGAAAAATAACTACCTTCATAGCATTTTAATATCCGCCTCATATGGAAGTTGAATCATACATGATGTCTCTTTTCTTCATGTATTTATATTGGATTGATTCATTTGTGTAGGAAGTATGCTGGGGAGCAATATTTTAGAAGGATGAGACAGAGAGTGGACTTCATTGGCTTGGAAGCATTCGTGTAAGTTAGGTAACTACTGAAGAAATATTGAGTGAAAATTTACAGAAAATGCATGATGAAACCTTATTGTTAAATCTGAAACTTTGACGTTGCAGCTGGGAGGAGAGAGAAACAATCTAGATGGTATTAATTGGAAGAGGAGATGATAGGAAACTGAGGGACAGGTCTAGCATTCGAAAAATTGAGTGAATGAAGAAAGAGTTCTCATTTAGTAGACAGTATTAGCCATGAGGAGGCCTCTACTGTCAATTTTTTCGGCGTGTTTTTTCACCCATAGGGGAATAAGAAAGCCATTTCCAACTCCACGTTAAATACAAGTACTTTACGTACTTGTATAAAATATTTTCAAATAAATAGTCTCCTAGAGTACGATGTTCCTGCTAATATTGGAAACTTTCACCTCCGGCATTAGGGAGATTTTAACAATAAACAATCTCCACCTAAGCCCACACTGTCAGCTAAACATGTATAGAACTTTAGCCGCGTGATCAAACGTAGAAGAGAGGTCACTCAGCCGTTGGGCATGACATAGGCAGGTCTGTGCAAGGATCTACTGATGTTAGTCGTGCCTCTGATGGTAAAGCAGGTCACATCGTATGGCAGGGCAATATGTCACTCAGCCACGTGGTGAAATATCGCAATACGATATCTCGTGAATATCCCTATGGAATACTTAATGAATAACGGGGTGAATATGCAGCAATATCGCACAGGACCCTCACCTGCCTCACAGAGAAGAGATATGAGAGGTGACAGCCGACAGAGATTGGGGTAGAGGAGACTGGTTAGGCGGGGAGTAAGAGGAAAGACTAGGCGCTTGAGTTAGCGTGTGAGTGGGAGCGGCTCTACCGAGATGAGGATGGATGTGTTTACATTCTCGCCCGCGAGGGGGATGTAAAAGGTTATAAGAGACGGCTCAGCGGGGGAGGGAAATGGAAGAATCAGGAGTGAAAGGGTGTGATGTGTCTGTTTGAAGGGGAAGGCTTTTGCGGCGTGCTGGAGTGTGCCGGAGGTTACGGAAGACTTGGAAAATACGAGGGTCTCAATTGAGTTGGGGTGTGCAGAGGTGGAGCCGCAAGGGAGCCCGGCTCAAGTCGGTGAAAGTATGAGACCCGCCTCTCCATCTCGCTGCGTAGTTCGGCGGATCTGTCTCTGGGTAGGAGTCCCGCTAGGCAGGGTCATGGGTGGCATGTTGTGTTCTCATAGGTGACGGGTTGTAGCGTGAAGATTCAAGCTCTCTCTCCGAGAACAGCGACGCGGAAGGCTGACTTCACTGTCTACAATAGTGGGTGGGATCTTGTTCCAAGTCTGGCTTTCTGGAACTCTATATGCTTATCATCATGCCAGGTGTTGTACCCAATGAATAACTGTCTCCTAATCTGTCGTGGCTGGTGACCGAAGCCGTAACTGGAAGATACATTTGGGACATGATCCCCTATGTAAGTAAAGCATAGGAATTTAAGACTAAAGAGGAAAGGAGATAGGAAGCAGAGGAGATGTGGTGTTATCGAAAACTAATGGATATTAAATGGATGGAGAGTAAAGTAATAACAAAGAAGTCATACGAAGAAGAAGTATAAAGTTCACATCCACGAAAAGAAGTATAATGAAAAATCTGCGAACACGATGAGAAAAACCTATTGAATGTATTTTTTGCTTAAGTAGCTTGTTGAAAGCAATGTTGGAAGGAAAAATGTAGAGGGAGAGCTACAAAGAAAGAGCAAAAATGAAATTTATCGTTAGTCATGTCATCGAGTCTTCGTTTATTCGATTTAACAATATCAAGTTATGAATATGATATACAATATATTATGTGGTTATTACCCTTAGATTTTTAACAAAAGTTTCCCATTGAGAAGTCATATTTTCAACTCAGCTGTGTGAAAGTTTCTCATGAGATATTTTTATAAAAATGTTTTTTATGTTTTATTTTGAATAAAATGACTGGAATATGTTGCCATGTCCATATATTATTAAATTTGGTTGGAGAAAGGATGTCACGAGAAACAACGGAGCAAAAATAAATGCGTGATGATTCGGATTTGACGTTGACGAATGAGTAGGAATTTATTTAGCGTTTCATGAAGAAAAATGTCTCCACTTACTCGTATCATTTCTCCTTTTCACGTCAGGCAAAATTACATTTAACTCAAGTTCATGTGACATAACCCTTGCACTATGTTATCTTCCTCCCCGAAAAAAATCTTTCGTCCCAGTGAGTCTTTAAAAACTTATCTGGGACTCCTCACAAAACTATACGTGAACTCCCTAAGTTATCCCTACAGCGCGGTAAATCACTTAGAAATAAAATGTATATTAAAATGCTGAGACAGTTAAATTTAGTTTCTGTGCCGTGTAAATGCATAGTATTATTTATGCTAAAGAGTACAGACTGTAAAGTGTTGAGTAATTGAACTGTCTCGGTTGTGCGTTGGAGGAAAACGGTAATGGTAGGTAGAATATCTAAGGAAGTTTACGCAAGTAAACGAAACGATCGGCAATAAGGAGCCGATGATCGAGACCCTGCCTATGAATGTAAAAAAAATGCCGTTGTGCTGTGTAGCATGAAGTGCTGCGTTTTCTGGCGCGGAAAACTATATCACAAGAAAAATGGACGAGGATAGGCTACAGATGTTTGAAGTGTGGGCATGGAGGATGATGGAGGAAGTACTTTGAACGGAAAGGAAGACAACCAATAAATTTGTATGGTGGGTGTTGAGAATAAACTTTTGGAGAAGAGGATGTGGTTAGGGCACAATAAGCTGAGAATAGATGAAGGCCCTGATAGAGAGTAGGATGTTGGGCAACCCGGAATAAAGAAGAAAAAGATTAGGCTTTATAGACGGGATGAAAAAATGTAGGACAAATGGCTTGGTGGCGTAAACCTTGAGTGTCTTTGCACTTTTCGTTGGAGCATAGCTTAACTGGTTGACTACCCTAATCAATTAACTTCTGATAAACATGTGAATATCTGATGGATAGTCTTAATGCAGAATATGATTCAATGCACTGCTGTTCAAGCAAACGATTTTGATGTAAGTATGGTGTTATGTACTTGATCCTTACAGTTATTTATGGTTAAATCATCCAGTTCTTTTGTATTTTCATGCGTGAAAAATCATTTCTGATCTCATAATAAATGGTATCCGGGGAAATGGAAGTCATTATGCTTTTATGTTACCTCGACGTTATATGTATCAATTGTGCTGAAATACTTATTTTTTACGCCTAAAAATATCGAAGACGGCTAAATTCAGGGAATACAGACAGTATTTTGTACAGTAAACGTCTACGTAGCGGAGAAATAGTTCTTAGAAATAAAAACTTAGCTGAATTTGTTCAAAGGCTCTCCGTCATTGTAGGTAGCGCCTGAGTGTCAGACAAGTTGCACACACTACAGAAGTGAGTAATACAGCCACCTTAAAGCTGTAGGCAATTGAATGAATAGATTGCTTTCCTACGTGAAGCTAGTGAATTATTTCGAATGCATTCTCTGTCTGAAAGTTCGATAAGTTAATTTCGCATCCTCCGGAGCTGCGCTGAGAAATGTAATCCCGAAGCGCAAATAAATTACTTCGTGAGCCTGAAATATAACCTGTTATCGCTTGGCATTGCTATTTCACATTAATAGTTTATCACTCCGCTGAATTTACGATGCTTGACTGTGAGTAACGCGAGGCTATGAAAATTAAATGTCCTAAAGCTGTCTAAGCAAGGAGATATGTGTGGTTATGTCTAGGTGAAATTGTTAAGAGATCTCATTTAACTTTAGATTATATTATGGTTTGAATGTTAATGCCATTTCCTCATAGACCGTGCATAGACCACATCGATTCCGTACTGAGGAAACTAAATATGTATTCATGTCGTTTATTTTAAAGAATAGGGGCTATTATGCCGTCTGTTACTGCGAAGTCCTCATTTACTTTGCCTCCAAGTTACGTCTCTTCTATGTTGAGCATATGTCACAAGGTAATTTTGCAGGCTCATTTCCAAACCCCATTTGTAGCAGTATTTCTTAAGTCATTGACTGAGAGACGATCTAGCTTGTGCAAGTTATTTCTTTCATTGGGCGTACGGCGTCATTTTTCGATGGATACGGAATGAATGTGATGGAAGTTTAGTAAAACCAAATTCATATTTCCATCAAATTTAACGAAGTTACTATTAGTTTCTACTTATCGGCATTATCCTTAAGTACGTTATAAGATGAACAGGAACAGGGTAAGTTCCAGATTTTAACAATGAAGTTTTTAACATGCATTCTCAGTATATTTTCACTTAAAATTTCTTCAGTAATTCCCTAATTTCAAAAAAATGCCTCCTAGCCAAGTAAGTTCTTCACTCTCTGTCTTATTTATCTAAAATAATAATGGATTTTTAAAATCAATTACGCATACTGTACTTGGTGTTTTCAGCCCACAGTTTCCAAGCAGGGATAGGATTGCAGATTGAAAATTAACCCCAGATTAGGGGCTCGAACTAAGTTCGCGTCTTTGGAAAAGCCAGCTCACTCCAGCCATCTCACTAATACTACCCGAGGTGGATCGGCAACATTTGTGGAGGTGGATGGGGAACGTGCGGAAAGGGTGTCAAATTCGATAGTACTTAGTACGATTGAGGAGGAAAGGAAAGATTTAAATGAAATAAGATTATGAAGAGTGAGTGGTTGTAGCAGGTAATGAGTGTCTTAAGGGTTGCCTCAGACCATGACAGAGATGAGAATGCGAGGCTTGCGGAAGAAAGAAGAGAATGAGTTAAATAATCGGACTTAAGATGGACACGACCTACGCTGAAGTAAGGAATGTAATTGGTAGTTTTTTCTCTGCACACGTAAAAATGTAGTGGATATTTACTCGCATCCGATTGAGCCTAATTTAACCGGTAGATACATATATAATTTAAATACAAAATGAACGTCGTTTCTCACTCACTCCATCTCGACATTTGTCATTAGAAAGAGGATTCCTCGACTTCAAATATCAACTAGTCGATCCGGAGGCGTAATTTTCAAAGCTGTAAGGGGTAATTAATATTAATTACGCCGTCACGTGCGTGTTGCGAGTGTAATGCAACCCCAAGCGCATGGGAAGGTCCCTGAGGGGGTTTCCATGTGCCGGCGGGCTCATCCGGACGAAAAATTCACCAGGCTGGAGCGTGCATTATTTTTTTTCATCACAGGGCGCCTGTCGCCGTCTCGCAGGCACGTGCGAGTTCTGAAAGAGGTTATTTGGCGTATTTCTTCAGGCAAATCAGGGGTTTTT
Source organism: Ceriagrion tenellum (assembly GCA_963169105.1). Taxonomy (NCBI): domain Eukaryota; kingdom Metazoa; phylum Arthropoda; class Insecta; order Odonata; family Coenagrionidae; genus Ceriagrion; species Ceriagrion tenellum. Next base: position 53,965,909 of record OY720640.1, read on the forward strand.
TGTGCTCTGCGGAGGAGTTTGATGCGGAGTATGGAACACCGAATTTAGAGCGCATATTTCATTGGTTGAGTTGATGTCGCATATATTCTAAGTATGCATAAAAATATGAATATATTTTACCCTATTATGGGACGTATAGGCGTGTGACAGAGGGCGTTAGGGCACCAGACCTATTGGGGGAAGAAATAGAGAAAAGGAGTTGGGAGAGGCTATTGATGCATTGCATGCTAACGATGTACTTTACGTATGGGTTACGCTGTTTTTGTTATAAATGATAATGGTGCATGGAAAGAGTATTTTTTCTCATCTCTTCACATCTACTTGTCTAGAGACACAGCGTGTCATCAAAATAATATCATCCGTGCTAATAATGTAACTCTTCTGCTCGGAATTTTTCCTCCACGGCTTCTAAACTATTCTTACCACCAACTGTCTAGGACACTTTGATAACTAGGCAGTAGCAGGGAATTATAGAACATCATGACTGGTGCCCTAAAACCCCCTGCCACGCGCCATATAGGCGGCTCACTAGGTAGTATGCATGTGCAGATAAGGTTTGTAATGCTATCCGTATAGAGAGTCTCTAATGAGTAATGAGAGGCCCTCATTTCGACAATAAATTCACTTTTGGAGTACGCTATTTATATAACTAATAGAAGACTTATAATTTTAATGTAATATTATACCATAATTAATATTATCAATATTATTAATAATAGACTAAGTCAAGAAAGTGCTCATGGGAAAAAGACAACGGCTTTGCTCAAAGAAGATAGAACTACAAACCAGGAAACATAATGTGAAAACATTCGTGTGAAGCGTGGCACTCTATGGATCATAAGTATCGAACGTTGGAAAAGCTGACTAGAAATGACTAGAAGCCTCCGACACCTGTTGCTGGATGAGGATGCTGAAGATAAAATGATATGATATGAAAAAATAAAAAATAATGAAATGTACAAAAGAGTTGGAGAGGAGATGACCATATGAAACACCATGCAGGAAAGTAGAACAAGATGGATTGGACAAACCCTGAGACGTAATGGTTTTGTGGAGAACATAACTGAAGGCAAAATAGAGGGAAAATTCCCCAGAGGAAGGCCCAGGAATAAGACCATGGACCAAATAAAGAGGAAGGTACATAGGAAGAAATACCAGGAGGTAAGGGAACTAGCGTTTGATAGGGAAGGACGGAGGGCTACATTCCACCAATCTTTGAATTGAAAAACCAATGGTGATGATTAATATAACTCCTGATATGAAAAATATTTCTCTCAAAGTTTGAAATGCTCTGGGGATTCGTTTGGCGCGCCGAGCAATGGTTGGCGTGATGCGGATCGGATGGGTGGGAGTTCGTTTGTGGGGGTTGTTTCCGCACCGTTGGGATTAAAGCCTGGCGCCGATGATGCTCAAGAGGGCGAAAGCGACCGTGGTTGCGATGGCGGCGGTGGCTGGGCGGAACGCGGGAAAGTGTAGGGTTAGATTTTGCGAAGGGGTGCTGGAGGAACGGCGGGTGGTGTTTTGGCGGGCGTTGTTCGCCGGAAGGGGTGTGATGTCTCCGGAGAAGCACCGACTTGCATTAGCACCGTCTATGTGTACTGACTATCCTGGAAGCTACCACTAGAATGTACGTCAGGGAATGATTTCACTCCAGACTTGCGCTAATCGTGGGACATACTCTCATGATATTCTTAGTTCTTTCACGAAATGCATGAAGTTTCTGTTAAAATAGGTAACTTCAGTAGAAGGGACTCTATTACGGTTGGTAGCCACCGTTATACTCATGCGTAATGGATACTGCGCTCATTTACCACGAGGACCATTTGTTAGCGTTTTGTCAAGCTAACATGCAAAACGTTTTAGGGAATTAGAGGCACGAAGGTGAAATATGATACTAATTAACAAAATGAACGACGCCAGGCTTGACGATATTGCGTTTCGCCATTACGGATGCAAAGAAAAAGAACAACAAAAAATTTATCTTTAGACAATTTAAGTTATTGTGACCAATTTTACACATGTTATCCCATCATCGGATGGAAAACTTTGATAATGTAAAAAATTCAACTGAATGGGGATAGAAGCGGAAAATAGATTGGCTTTACTTTAGCTTCTACCACAATCCAATTGTATTTTGTTTGCCTACTTCTTGAGTTGTTTAATCCCCCCCCCCCTGTTGATGCTAAAAAATGTCAACCTCTAGGTCAAAACTATCTATATTCTTATGGCGTAGAATTTTACATGGTTCTTTTTTCACTACTTCCGTGGTAAAGCAATTTGGCATCTCTTGTAAATAAAAAGAATACTGAACACCATTAAAATCTGAAGATTCCTACAAAATCGTGTAGAATTTGTACATTTGTACAAAAGCATGTCATGCTCATGTCCACGGATTCTGGGATATGAAAAAGTTAAGTCTTATTAAATTAAATTAGGTACATCAGAACAAAAGAAACATTGAGTAGTGTAATTGTGACATTGGATTTTTAGCGAACTTAATTGCAATAGAACAAATTTACTGGCCATTTTTAAACCATTTTCATTTTGATGGCAACTTTTGGAAGTTATTAACATGAATATGAATGTCATAGATTGCAATGTGATGGCTGATGCTTCAATAAAAGTTATTACGATTTTGGGTATTCAGATATCAGTGTGTGAGGGGATTTGTTATATGGCAGACGAGGAAACCTGATCACCCATGCTAAATTGTCTTCCTTTGGACGAATGCGTTCATTCACAAAACATTCAATTTTCCACGAAAAAAAAAAATATTTTTTTTCGAATCCGTGGTTTGATGCCATTGCATAATTCTCAGGTAACTTGAAGAAGAAGCTCGGGTCCAAAGTAAATTTAATTTTTATGTGGAAAATACGCCTTTTATTTCTTCATTAAAATCCGATTATATTTAGAATACTACGTATCGTGAGTATCAACAATATATACGGCAATGATCATACCCATTGTGTTCCCTGTCGGCATTTAGATGTCTGTAGAAGTGTGGAGTTGAACTTCGCTGTCGAACTTCTGTGGGTGACTGCCTCGTTGACGGGTTGTGTTTCTTTGCGGTGGCGCCCTGTGCTAAGGGATGGGGTGTAGACGCAGTTTTTATTTCAATTCCGAAGTCTCTTTCCATATCCGTGCGTTCCTTTTCATTTCCGAGGGTCTCGGCATTTATTTTTTTCTTTCGTTTTCATTTTGTTCCATCCAAATTGCTACCCTGATCCTTCGTTCCCCTCCGCTCACTTTGTTCTTCTCGTATTTTTAATTAATGCCACGCCAATATCCCCCTTGCAGTCTTGGGGAACCTGAGTGTTACCTGCTTCTTCCTTCGGGGGCATTTAGAAGGAATGTCTGGGATCAAAGAATAGGATTTGTGTCGGCCTTGTTGCCAAACTGTTTTCCCAGACGCCGTCGGGGTGAGCTCCCTCATCTTGTCTCGGGCTTTTTTTTATGAAATCTGCTTTCGTATATAGAAATACCTTTCATTCTTATTGATATTTTTGGTCGTTTCATTCTTAAAATGGCCAGAATACATTCCATTTATGAAAGTGAGGGTCAAGCGTTTTATCTGGGTCGCTAGAGTAAAAAATTGTTGATAATTGTACTTTTTTCTTGTGAAAATAAAGTTAGAAATGAAAAAGTATTGGGAAGAGGAGTAGAGGAAAGAACCATTTAGAATTTTATACGGAAATTAAAAACAAGATGAATTGGGCAAAAGTGATTTGTGAAGAGCTTTAGGAAAAAGAGATGAAACTCCCTAGGAGAAATGGAAACAGACGCAAAACTTAAGAGGTACATGAATGTTGGTAGCTAGCAAGGGAAAGGATAGACTGGACGGCAACAGTAAACCAATCTTAAGATAAAATTACTAATGATGAAGAACTATTTTTTTAAATATCTCTTTTTCATGAAAATAATATACCTTTTATAAAGAGTATTAAATAATTTCACTATGATTCTACGTTATTATAATCCTCGCCTTAACAATCAGACACATGTGGCTGGTCTCATTTAATTTTCCTTAATGAGGGTATCTTTCACGGATGCCTCAAGTGTTCTCTTTTCCGCTCTTAGCTAAATTAATAAGAAAATAAACTTTGTATTTTCTTTTTACTCCAGTTTCCTAGGATCTATGCCCTGAAGGAGTTTCCTCGAGACGCTTTCGCTCGTTATTTAAAAAAAAAATGCTTAGTTACGGAAAACAAACAGGAATAGTTGTGCGAAGAGTCTTTGCTCAGGAATGTATTTGCTTTTAATTACTTCCGACCGTGGCAATTCTTTTGGTTTAATTAATTTAAAGTTTATCGAGTCTCACTCGACTTGGTGACGTCATTGTTTTCTTTGTACTGGAGAATGGTTCCCAGAAGTTGAAGTACATTGTATCTCAACTAAGTAAGTTGGAAATTACAGTCGGCGTTTTATGACTTTTATTCCCCATCCTCAAAGTTCTCTGTGACGGACCTTACGTGATCAGGCCCTAACTTTCCGGATAACGATAGTTGAATCCTCAAATGCCGTGCAAGATGAGAGACCGTTGTAGAAATGACAAATGTAGTACGGCTAACCGGGGAAGGAACTGTGGCCAACTCCTTGAACGACCGAGGGATCTTTTCCGTCCTCAATATGACTGAGTTTTTTTTCGCAAACGTGATTTTCCTGGCTATATTTCGTTTCTGGTGCGCTCTAAGGTTCAAGTACGATCCTTCTAGTCGTTTGGATTAGGTTTGACTGCTCCTGTCCAAACTTCCCGGCGACTTACCTACGCTCAAAGCAGCGTAACCCCATGTTAGTCTAAGACGACTTCCTTAAAAAAATATGACCTGACCATCCTTTGAGAAATGTAAGTAGCTCTTTCTCTCTCCTAGAATAGTGGACATATTTACACGTATTTCTGTTCCTAGAGTTACCGATTACAAACCTATTTAGTTCATAAATTACCATCGGTGACAACAAATTTGAAGTCATGAGCTCCTTCATCAATTTATATTCAGATTTCCTCTCTGAAAAAGATGGGGTCATGCCTATAAATGCGACTTAACTCGTTAAAGGAAATTCTGGAGAGGAAAGTAGTTGTTCTACCAAGCCACGCCTTTTACTTACTTTTCGAGCGTTACACTAACGTTAGCGATGTCAGAAAATAATCGTCTCCAAGCTAAAATGGCTGGACTCCACACGAAACCGGCACTTATACTACTTGATAATATTGCTAATTTCATCGTCATTGGCTCCCTTGCCTTTTTTCAATGAATACCATGTCTGTGGCTTTAAAGAAGTGTAAATAATTTGTTTTCGTTGAGCTCTTCCCCGTCGGCTTAAGTATATCCACACTTACGGGCAGAGAGTAAAAGTGGTTGTTTGTCTGTGGAGGCGACCGATAACTGAGGTCATTTGCGCCATTGGCGACTGGTGGGTTGGTAGTTGAGGGAAGGGTTGTTGAGGAATGAAGCACGGATGGAGAGAAACCCGGCGTTGGTGCGTGGCTACTCTCATTGATAGAAGTCTTTGATGCAACATCCCCTCCGACGGGTATTTCACTGGACGATTTTAAGTGGTCACCGAGAAGGGTTCGGGATCCAACAGTAAAAACTCCACTGCACTCGGGAATCAAACCCGGGGCCCAAGGGATTAGAAGCCAGTGCTTTAGCCTCCATTCCAACCCATTTCTTCACTAATGCATCAACTCGTACAAACCTAACCCTTATTTATCTCATCCAGCATTCGCAATACTCTTTCTCATCTTCCATCGTCGCCTTTCTTTATCCCACTTCTTCTTGCCCACACCATACGCATTTCCCTTTTCCGAACCCTGTCACTCCTACCTCTGGCGGCGACCCTTTTCTTCGCCCAAGTCTCTTATCCTTTATTGCCCGACTTCCCCATTCCTAAATCTTCCCTCATTCCCTTTGCACGCCCCGCGACGAATTTCTCTCTTCCCCCTCTCGTTCCTCGCCGTTCGTGAGCCTTAACTGCGCCCCTAAAAAGCATTCCCGCCCTTGTTATTTCAGGTAATTTCTTTGCTTCCCCCGCGCACTTCTCCATCCCGCGGCCAAAATTTTTCCTCGGTTCAATAAGTCCTTCCTGCCTCTCTTCCTCGAATATCTCCCCCGTTTTCCTTTCCTCCTCTCCTTCCGCGCCGCTTCTCTTTTGTCTCCCCCGCCTCCTTCTCTTGTGATTTCTCCCTCTAGAGAGAGAGAGAGAGAGAGAATTGTCATTTTTCGCGAAACTTGCGGCGTCGGATCCGGTCCTTTGTACTCACGATCTTCTTCCGCTCCTTCTCCCTTTCTGACTCACCCCCTTCCCCCACCACCATCCCTTCGACCTCAAACCCGGATTCCCTCTTACCGAGTCTTCGCGTCTGAAGCGTCGCCCTGGCTGAAACTGCGCCCCGTCTTTATCCCTGACGGTGGCCGTTTTTTAAACTTATCTCGATGATAATAACTCCAACTGAGGAAGCGCTTATTTACTGCAAATGGGAAGTTGAAAGAGCACTCTTTACTGAAAGCACGATGATGAGATGAGTTGAGACTGTTATGTGGTGTGCGTGGTGTCACTTGGTGCTTGGTAACTTGGTCTGTGAAGAAACTAGTGAAGCATTAAGTTAGAGATGTTATATGTATGGGCTAAGACAGTCATTGTAGAGCACAGTGCAAAATTAATTCTAGAGTTAAGTATATGCCGTCACTGCATTTATTTTCTGGGTTGGTATAGTAGAAGACATTTGATTCTTGGTGATGAAAACCGATTCTTTTTTATTTATTTTCTCCTTGCGTCCCTTTGCTGGTAGAATAGAATAGAAGAGAATTTTATTGTATATACATTTGCAGTAGGAATTTTTCCTAACAGATAGCAAAGGAAGTTGATGAAGGTACATAAAAATCGTAGACAAAAAACAAGACAGCAGGAAAAATAAATCAAGTATTCGGTAATTGAAATGAATTATTTCATGTAACAATTTTTATGTATGCATACGGCACTATTCCTCTCTTTAAACACGTAACGATTTACAGGAAATTCATTGAATACTTCACAAGGCAATTTGCTCCAGTCATGAATAGTCTTCGGCATAAAAGAGTCTCTTTATCTGTAGGAGGCAAAGAAAATTACTCTCACCTTGTACTGTTAGCCATGACAACCGTAATGATTCGGATTTTCTAACTAGACAGTTAGTCTATAGTATGCTTCAACACCACAAAACACTTAGTAAAAGGCAGTCAACTTTGCCCTCCTGCGGTTACTGAGACCCTCCCATCCTAAGTCACTCAACGTAAAAATCACACTTTCACAAATGCTATGCTAATTTTTGACGTACCTTGCGGCTTTCCGTTGTACAGCCTCAATTTCGTCTATTGAATAACATTGATAAGGATCCAGCAGTACGCTCAAGTTTCACCATCATACTTAAGAGTTGGGAGGAGTGCACGCTTTTATGCAGAGTATTTTGCTTCCATAGGCAAATGTTCATTTTTTCCACTAACTACCTGCGAAATTCTTCCCAGAATTCCCTCCCTTTTAAATGGTAAGACTAGTCCATTATCATCAAGGATTCATCTGCTATGACGACGTTGCGCCGGGTATTCTTTCCGTCGTCTGGATTTTGAGAGGAATGGACATTCAGAAATGGTCGATTTGAATTTATAATTGAACAAAAATCGACTGATGGATGTAAAGTAAAAAAAAAAAAATCAGGCCTGCCGCGAATACCGTGGTAAATACCATGAGAAAAAATCGGCCCGGATCGGATAATGAACCACGGACCTTGCGCATTTCGGGCCGATACGCAGATCACTACGCTACCCAGGCTTCCTTATCCTTATGACAATTTAGTGAGATATGTATGAACTAGATGTTAAGCCCTTGCGGTCCATCAAAGTAGTCGTTGGAAGGGAGAATGGACTTCAAGGAAGCCACAGTATGAGGACTGTGTCCTACACCAGCGCCAAATCCGCGCTTGGCTCTGTATACAAAGTATTCAGGCCTGCCGCGAATACGGCGGTGAAATATCATGAAATTGCAATGATTAGGGAGCCTAGGTAGCGTAGTGGTCCGCGAATTGGCCCGTAAAGTCACAAGGTCCATGGTTCATTTCCCGGTCCATGATGACTCCATGGCATGGCGCATGGTGACTAATTTTGCCGAGACTTGAGCCAGTTTGAGTGGACTTTTTGATTGAATGGAATTTTCGTTAGCAAAATAAAAGCAAATAATTATAATTATAGACAAAAGATAGCCAATTATAGTTATTATTTTCTGTCGTATCATTCTCCTTACACTTCAACAGCATTATGTCAAACGTCCTTACTAACATGGAAGATATAGCATGCAGGAAGATGTACATGATGTGATTTGAATTGTCATCCATCCGTTCGCCGATGTGCGATGCGCAGTACGAAATTACGGCATCCTTTTTTCTCAGTAGGTAAGCTATAAGCAGGATTGCAAGTACCGCTTGGCGGTACTTAACACAATATACGAGCATAATCCACGATATTTTGTTTTATAATTGAGCAATGAAAAGTTGCTGCTTTAGAAAATAGTACATAATTTGCTGGGTAAGTTTTCCAAGGTATTTATAATAGGTAATACGGAAAAGTAGTAAGCCAATAACACTCCCCTACTTGGCTCCAGAAGTCAAGCTCATATCATCAGAAATAGTAGTATCAGCAAAAAAATTATTTTTAATAGTTAACTCATTTATGGCAGAGTTATCGTTGAATTATATTTCAAATTTAATACTTTAGGAAAACATGAGATTGACCTCCTATTAGCAGAAGGACGTAGTTTTAGGGATAATGTTGAACTAAATACCAATTAATCACATATATCTATATTTCGACACCTTCGAGAGTCTCGTGGAAGTGGTTTCGTCTCGTCAAAAGGCGGTCTCGTATCGAATCTTGTCTCGAATTCTCCGCTACGGTCTCGTCTCGCGGAAATACTAATGGTGACCACGATGATGATTTCTCATGACAATTTCATGGTAGACTGATGGAGTCTAAATTGGAGATGTGGGTATGAAGGAGAATGAAGACATAAGGGCGGAGAGGGGAAGATTATGGATTTTCAATGAAGATCAATAGGAATCTTCTGGGAGAGACTAAGAGAAGGCTCAGTACCTAGATAGTAATGAGTGGCCAAGAAATGCTGGAGGCCGTGAGAGAGGGTAGGATGCTACGTAAGTGCGGAAGGTGAAATTAAAGAATATCTTTTATGTCTAGGATGGGGAAGGGTTTGATGTATGTATACCCAGCTGATTCAAGGTGTTTTAGTATGTTCTACACTTAAAGTTTATTGCCAACTCAGGTTTCGACTGCACAGCAATCATTATCAATAAACTCGATTAAACTCGATTAATTCTGGCTTAACTTTGTGAAAATCCTATACATTATATCCTAATAAATTCTATCCTAATAAATTATATCCTAATAAATATATATCCTAATAAATTTTTGATACGACAAAATTGACATTATTAATAGAAGTGGTATTTATAAACTTAAATGTGGTGAATGTGAAACCTGTTACGTTGGCCAGACTGGACGGTCGTTCAGAGTGAGAACAGATGAACATGAAAGACATCTACGCAATGGGGACTTAAACAGATCCCATTTCGCTAAGCATCTATGGGAAAATGACCACAAGAGTGACTTTGTCCCGGAGATTCTCCACCTGGAGAGAAAGGGAAGAAGGATGGACTGTTTGGAGGAGCTGGAGATTAGAAGGCAGTTAAAGGAAGGAAAAATTGCTATCGATAATATTTTTGTCAGCCATTGCCCCCTCTTGGATATTCCCCTGAGTCATAATACCTTTTAAGGATGACCCCAACCCCCGCCGTGGACGCCGCACTCATCGTCCAACCGTTTCCCCCCCCGCCCTCCTCCCCGCAAAATAATGCTTGTTCCCGCGTCCTCTCACATACCTTCTTCCCCCCCTTCCCCTCACCGCTTTTTCTGCCTCTTCCCCCCCTTCCAAACTTTTGTATAAATTCTGCAGCATTCTAAACTTATGTACCTGATGATGTCGCCTATGTGACGAAACCGGTCGACCTGAAATTAAAAAAAAAACCGCGAAAAAAGTATCATATCTCATTTGAATTCTTAAATCATTAGCAAGGTACATTTACATCATACACGAGTCAATATATAGAGAAGAGAAGGGGTTTCTCCACCCCCACGTGTCTTCTCTATGTATTGACTCGCATATGATGTAAATGTATCTTGATAATGATTGCTTCACAGTCGAAATCTGAATCAAAGTCGAACCATGAGTCATATAGTGCACATGTAAGTAAGTTTTCAAGTAATTTCTCACTTTACATTAGTATAACTTTAACATCTTTGTTTATTTAGCTTTTGAATGTATTATCTTATATAACTTTAAATTATTTAACTTATTTATAATAGCATTGGAGCGCGAACCATGAGTCACATCGTGCACATTTAAGCAAGCTATCAAATAATTTGGAAGAAATTATTGGACCTCGCTTCACTTAAAAATAACTTTAAATTTTTTCTTTATTTAAATTTTCAATGAATTATCTTATTTAACTTATTTATCAAACTTTATTATTCCTTCGGTATTATCATTATTTTATTATCAAATTCCTTCGGTTATTATTTTATTATCAAATTCCTTCAGTTATTATCAAATTATCAAATTCCTTCGGTATAAAAATTTTCTGGACCATCTTTTGAATCCTTTTTTTACAATAATTAAGTCTTCCTTCCATTTAGTAGTTAGATACCAAAAATTTAATTTAAAGATCGTACCAATAAACAACATAAGAGCGATTATATTGCTGATAGCGCATTCGGACATTTGCATTTGTCAAGTTGCCAATTTTGTTAAGTGGCCTCAAATTCAATATAAATAGCCATGCATGTTGTAATATAAACTATGCAAGATTTATATTTTTAAAGTTTTTTTTCAAATTGTTTAGGCTTGGGTTTACAGGGCAAGATCTCGGTATGATGCCTTAATATTTATTAGAAACCATTGCAGTAATATGAAACGTATATTTTTGCGTTTAAGAGACAATGTATGCGTATTTCATCTAATTACATGTCAAATGCCATGAGGTTACGTGTTAAAAAAACATGAAATAGCCAAGAGGCCAAATCGATAACATGCATTTTTCACTTTTTATACACTAATTATTTATAAATACACATATGCAAAGTTCCCCGCTACACTGTACATAGACTACAATCGCTCCAACCACCCAATGACATTGTATAGGGTCTGCGTAGTTAAAACTCTAAAAGGTATTTACTCCCTGCCATCTAAACCCCCTTTAACCGGTCGATCACCCAAATAATATTATATGCTCCCATTCCGATATTCCGTGCTTAATCCGAAGTCGGTTATGCCCACGCGTGTACCCCAGAATGTATTTTCTGCCCATGCGAAATGGCACACATGCTCCTACCACTCGTCTCTGTAACATGTATATTCCTTCTCACATGGCTGCCAGTTTATATTTTTCGTCTCTCGTCTACCCCAAAAATGGATGTGACCCAATTAAAAAATAATTCAATGCTCGAGATTTTTCTACCGGAGTCGGATTCCTAGACGGAGTGGATCGTTCTTTTATGTTACTTATTTATATCCCTCCCTCTTTTCACAGTCGTCTTTTTGATCCAGGGATTTACAATTTTTATTTTTCGTCGTTATTTTTTTCGTTCGAGTCAATATTTTTTTCGGAGACCGTACCACGAGCAGTTTTATTCCCGGTGAGTTCTTATTGGTAATGCGTTGAGGGCGAAATGCATAAATTTTGGCTTGTTGGGTCGCGAATAAGGTATAAAGAAATCAATGGGCTTTTCCGTCGTCATTTATAGTCGCATTTGTAGTAGTAATTTGCAGTGTAGTCCGCACAAGAAGTAGATTGGACCGTTAGGGAATTAGGATAGGCGTATGTTACGTGTACATAGAAATAATGATTTCGTTATCTCTTTAATTCCGTTATTTTTCCTCAAATTTTACAAATAATCTTTTTGTACAAACTCTCTTTTTTATTTTAAAGTATTTCCACTAATTCTTCAGGAGAGTAAAGCTAATACAAATAAATGCCAGAATTTTGCTCTAAGTTAGATAGTTATTTACCAAAGAATGTATACCTATACTATAGTTTGTCTGGTATTGATAATTTATCTGGTAATTCATTCTCATAAAAAATCCTTTTATATTTACCTCTGAATTTTTGTTTGTTGGAATTGGCCTCTCTACACACTATCCCGTATAATCGAAACTGTACTGTATTCATGAAAGTGATTCCTCTAAATTTAGTCTCCCAGACTTACGCGTTATCCATAGCTGGAGATTTCCACTTATGTTTTAACGTTTCTTCTCGTAATAACTTCGGTAAAATTTTCATCGAAAGAAAATTATCTGTGAACTTTCTGAGGCTCGTCTTGATCGGTCGTCCAGGCATGAAGAACGCTTCGTTTTTCCAAATGCTTCAACAGAGGGCGGTCCTGGACAAAAGAGCCGGATTGTTCGTTTTTTCCTCCCATGGGTCGTGGGGAAGTGGATGGAAAATAATGAAAAAGAACCGTGGAATGCGATCCCATTTTGTATTCATTAGCTTTAACTCGGAGGGGGGGGGAATGGGTAGGATAAAAAGTTTCGCAACTAGTTTCGCGTATTTTCACCAAGATTTAATTAAAAAATTTCTTCCGTCCCTCGAGTGCTGAGCGAGTAGGAAGGAAAGAAGGAGAAAGGCGTGGAGAGTGGACTGCGGGTGGAAAAATAGGGTGAGGTTCGGCTGATATGAAGGAGTAAGGGTTCGCTTTTTCGCGAACTTATCGGCCAGGGTACGTGCCTTGGAGAGATCGGAATGAAAGCGGGACGTGGTGAGGGTGGAGATATAGAAAGAGGTAGGTGATAAGAGGAATGACTGGCGGAGGACTTGTTTATTTTTACTAACTGGGTTGACCCCAGTTCGCCGCGGCTTCACGTTCCCTGGGAGATTAGGCAAGCGGACCATGGGAGTTTGGAGGTGTAAAAGGGATTTTAACCTGGAAATCCGTGACCCTTTTTCGCTGTCCCACCCTTACTCCTGCCGCTGCCAATTTCTTTGGACCTCCCTTTGCCCCCTTTCGCCGCCACGTACAGGGAACGTTCCCGCTCTTAAGGGGCACGTTAGCCTGGAGTTGCATGCACAGTCCGGCGTCTTTTTTCCTACCCATTTCTTCCCTTAGTCGCCGTCGACTGATCTTGCATTTTTGCCGTTTCTCGATATGTTCCTCGAGGAGGGAGCCAAGATAAACTTGGAAAGCTCAGGGTTCACGCCGTGACTGGATATGGGTTCGTCGAAAGAAGCGAAACGTTTGATCCGTTTTTGAGAAGCGTATTTGTAATTTGGCCGAAAAAAACTTAGTGAAGGAAGTGTCGTCGTTGCCACGTATTGCATTTTTATCACAACTGCATGCGCCCCGTGAGTCGGAAGCCCGCATCGTCACTCTCAAACATGCCCGGAGATATACTAAGGCTGCCCAAAGTGCGTCTCAATGTGTGTTTTTAGGAGAGATGCTTTTAAAACGCTAATAAAAAAGGGATATAAATCGACTAAAATAAAGGAAACCTGTAATTTTCTTATTTTCCAGATTTGGTATATAGCTGTAGCTCTGTAGTTTATTTATAAGTGTTATTTTTGGAACAACATGGCTCCGAATCGAGTTATTTTTCGTCTTTAATTACTATGTATTGAAAATAAAAAATGCACCGGAGTCCCATAAATTCTGCCATAAGAAGAGGTTTCTTCCTGTTATTCAAAGTAACAGCATGTATTTATATTCAAATTAACAGCATATAGATATTTCCTGTAAACGATGGTTTCAATATATATAATAATAATAATATAATCAATAATAAAATAGGAAATATCTATCCCTGATAGATATTTCCTATTTTACAGCACAATATTGGCGATTGTGGAAAAATTATCATATGAATATTATATGGAAACGAAATTTCAATAGTTTTGTGTGTGTTTTGCTGCTTCTATGTTAATGGTATCAATTACTTAAGTCCATTATTTTGCTTTCTCTAATTAAAAATTAATTATTTTATTGATGGATATCATTTCCTTCCATAGAGAATGATTTTGATTCATAATAAATATGTAGCTAACCGACAATTAAATATTTACTATACATTTTTCCGTTCGCGCTAGCTGACCGCATTGCCGATCCAATAGAGCAAACCAATTAAAACTTCATTTCTTCTAGTTGTCCGACAATAAATTCCAAAATGAGATGGAATTCTGTCTATAATTCATATTTTTCATTCTCAAGTGTGGGATCTAGAAGTTTTGGGGTACCTGATACTGAAATAAATCTTAAAAACGCCTTGTGTGAGCCTTTATATTTTGAATTAACTGCGTATATTGCAAATTTTTGTGTTTTCGGTTCCACATGGTAAAAATGAATCAATCAAAATGGAAAAATTGAGTTAACAAACAGAAAACAAGTAAAAATGGAAATTATGACGATTTTCTCGTTGTTTTAAGAGATTCGTGTGAAAGATAGTGTGATTTTGTTTTTCCAAACGTACTACGTTGAACAAACGGGGCCAAACTACTCTCGAAGCGAGTTGTCAAGCTTGCAAGCTAAAGGCAGTTTCTTTTTCTCTTTCATTCTGTCGCCTGGGTCATGCATTCTTGCCGTTTCCTCCTCACGTGTCCCGGGAGGGGCAGGTTCCCTCCCGGCGCGCGAGATAAGCCTCAGTTGCCCGGAGAGTGCATTTCTCGCACCCGGGCCTCTTTTGAGAAGAGACGCGACTAGGATCGCTCGCAACGTCTCCATCCTGCCAGACTTCGTCCAGCGACAATGGGCTCAAGAGAATTGGCAGATGCGAGTCGCCAGGCGGATGAAGATATCCTAATTCATACTACACCTTCAGAATTTTCTGCATTCTGTCAATCCCAGCAACATACACTTTAATTACTCCTGCCCTTTTTCTTCCATTGACGGTATTCTATTGTTAAAAATGCTCAAATGTTACCATATTTATACTTTTTAACCTTAAAATGACTTTTTTCATGCGTATTTTCTTAATTTAGGATAGATCATAACCTTTCGCTTGAACATTGAGGAAAGTCGTGATTTTGTGTGATACTATATTATTTCTTCTTATTTAAATGCTTTCGCATGATTAGCAAATTACCAGCAGCTCACTCGACGATAATGGTTAACACGGAATCAGTATAGAACGTTTGTATCACTATTATAACTAATATATCAAAAATTTCAGAACATTTCACTTGATTACGAGATGAAGACAGTTAAAACGCAAGCTATAATATTGTACTGCAAAATCGAAGTGCAGCAAAATTTACTGCCTCCGGGGTTTTATTGTTTCAGTATTGTATGCTGGGGTTTACTTTTTGCGAGAAGACAATAGAGATATGTTTTGTGAGTCACCAAGAAAACACAGTTCATCATTTCGAGATTTTTATCCTGCATTCCACTTATACTTTAGGTTATCCTTTATTTTTTCGCCATAGACCTATTATAATTTCATAGTGTTTGATACATCGTGACTTAAGTGAGTCTACCCAAATATTTTAATGCAAATTAATCATACTTAATCAAATATCGTGAAAACTGGTATCTTGTTCATAAACAAAAAAATACACTCATTTATTCAGAAAAAATAATGACTTTACATACGGCTTGAGGTACACTTCCTTTATTATTATCAGTTCTACTGGCATATTGCCCATTGTGGCGGCATATACCGAAGTAATAAAGAAACTCGTGTTGTGCTTCTACAGATTTAAAGCATGAGTAGAGGGGGTATAAGCTGGATGGAATGCCTATGGATGTAAACAGCAGTTGCTACATTTATAAATGTATTTTTTCCTAAATCTCACAACTTAAAGCAGAAATGTGTGAAAGAAATTTTTTATCGATATTTTACGTGATACGGTTTCCATTGGGTTATTCAACTTCTTTTTCAGTCTTCAAGTAATTTTTCATTTAAAAAATAAATTCCCAAAATTTAATGGGTCAATGAAGAAAATGGAAAATAAAAACATGTATGATGGAAATGATATATAAATATCTGAGAAATTCCACGTGTATTCGTTAAGCAGGTCACATGAATCCATTACTGCCGAAAATTAATATTTCACGCATGTCTTTTGATCAATGGCTACATAAATTATCAGTAATTTTTTACAATATGCTGTTTGCGCCCTGAAAATCCACAATTTTTGGAATATTTGAATTAAGTCATATATTACTTTATATATCGAGTCGAGAGAAAGTTACAAAATATCAAGAGGAACTAAAAGTCATCCAGAGGATAAGTTTATAAATTTTTACGTTTACTATAGCTTTTTCATTAATTTTCCATGCCCTGGTTTTCAAGTTTCGCGAAATGTACTACAATTGTACTTAATGAAATCGTATAAACGATATTACTCTGCTATTTATTTTATTCGTCAATCTAAACGAGGGCAGGCCTGGAGTCGACATTGTTTAATTTATATGAAATTAAATAATTTCAATATCATTCGTTCTCCACGATATAGATGTTGCTTGCTGGATTTTCATTATTTGCTAAAGGAAATTGTTTCCCAGAAATAGCGGGAATGGTAAATTGAAAATATTTCATTATATACTTGAATCGAAGCGCAAACAATACTCCAGTAAAAACTATTTACGTGGTTTATGTCCTTAAGCATCGGTGTTGGGAGAACCGCCCCCTCTGAATTTATCTCGGCTCGGTGTAAATGATTAATGGCACTGGACTTCTGTCATTGGGATACATTATGAAATTTTTCGTTGAAAAATAATCGTGATTCACCATGTGGTGGTCTAGTTAAATATATTTCCATCCTGGTGAAGATGGAGAGAGAATTAATTAGATCCTTTCACCAATCATATCCCGTCCGACTATGTGTGGTCATTACCAACTCATGAACCGCTTTTGGACACACACTGTTGTGTGAGTAACTGGGAAACGGTTACGGCCTCGAAGCAGGAAAGCATTATCATGCTCTCTCTATTGTTGCGAAAAGAACAATAGGTAGGTACGTGCGTTATCATTTTAGGCGAATCGTGTCATGAATTTCAAATCGTGGTAGATGATAATGCGCGTAGCGAAAGCGTGAATTATGTTCATTTCCCCCACATCCAACCCCTTCTCCCCCTAGGGGACGCACGCGAGACCTTTGATTGCAGGAAAGCTCTTCGAAGTTGGAAATCCATCCCTTTTCGGACGGAGCGGGAAGCAATCCATCCGGCGAGTAAAACGAGGAAGTTTGTCTCACGGTGAAGTTTTGTAAGTAGTTCGTCTCGATCTTTTTGGTAGGTAGAGAGGTACCTTCCGATGCCATCCGCCCTCACCGCTCGGTAACTTTTAACGGCAAAAATTTCGTCGAGGCAATAACCGTATCCGTCGCTGCCTCCTTATGCTCATTATCTGCGGAGTTCTTATTCCCATTGCGGCCCTCGATGCAAAAGAAAACTATTTTATCATCGCAGTCGAGCTGCCTCAAATTCAGACGATTGCACTCCGCAGGGGATTTAGAGGGATGGGTTATATGTAGGTGTACCATTTCTCTGTCGTATCTCCCTCTCGTATCTCCCTCGCGAAAAATGATGCATCAGTCCCAATTTCTCATGTTTTCTGTATGAATAAACGGTATGAGAGGTATATTGTAAATATTTACATAATCATGTCAGTAAATCCTAAAACAATATTTGGTTAATTAGTAATTACTTTATAGTCTTGTAGTAACTAGTGGTTAGCGAATCAAGAATGACGGGAAAAACATGATTATCTGTTTGTGATTTTTGCAGGATTTTCACCGATAGTGGTGTAATATCTGAATGATATTACTTTTGTCTAAAAGATATAAAATCTGAGACAAATTCCAACGTTGTTAATCGGTAGCTATGTGGTTGCTACCATAGCTAACTATGGCTAAAGCAGTTTCAGCTAGATATCGTTTCCCCTAGAGTTGAATGCATTTTTTCTCACTCAAAATAAAAATATCTCACTTTTTCAGGGATACCAAAATATTATCCCCAGTCACTCTACTTTCTGAAATTTTAACCAACGAGTGCGAGCCATTTTACATGGGAAATGATACTTGTATCCACTCCAGAGAGGTATAATTGAAAAATGAAGAATTTATAACACCTAGATCTCGTTTAGAAGTTAGTAGTGTGTAGTATTTATATTTTATCGACTATTTTCAAAAATAAATAGTATAGTCACCGCAGTATTTTTTTCAGAAGCACAAAACACGAGTTTTTAACGTGCCGCGCGAATTAGTGAGTCAAGTAAAATACTTTCGAAGATATTTTAACTCTACTACTAAGAATATTTTTGGTATGTAAGTAAATGTTTGCTCTATTAATAATGCAATATTAAATTCGTGCTTCATGCATTTTTGCTGAAATTGAAACGTAAAGTCAAATATGGTCTCCACTATAAGTCGGGAAACATCTAGCGCAAAAAACCTTGGCAAGGAGCTACAGAGTTTGATTATGTTTTCAATTCACTATTTATCTATGTCAAAAATGTAAACTCAGGTAACTTTCTTGGTGTATACTAAAAATATAACAAAACCATGTACAGTTGTTGAACCTTTTACTCCCATCATTAGTTCTCCCCTTCTCCCCCCGGGCATTGGCTTTCAATAGTCTCAATTTCTTCAGATCATTAGGGACGGAATTTTTTTAAATTTCGCCTTTCTTTCTAGCTAATTTTGGTTTAATGTCTATCAAACTTCCCATCATTCCGGTTGCTCAATTGATGTGGTACGCAGTCGCGCGGAAGGGTGCCAAGAGAGTGAAGCTCGCCATGATGAAATCACTTGACCTGATCGGAATGATGCTCTTACTTGTCGGATAAACCGTTGAAATTTATCCTGAACTAAGACCGCGTGGTTGTTTAACTGGTTAACACAACTGACCGGTAACTGGGAGATCAGTTTTCGTACTCGGTCAGATCAAATTATTTTTTTAATGGCGGGATTCTACTTGTTTTGTGAAGTACCGATCACCATCAATTTCATTGGTCATACGTTGTTATATCTGTCAAAAATGGTTTGTGGATCCAATAAAAAGTTTGAATTATTGACGATGTCTATAACTTCTATAAGGACATTTCTCGGTAGATTTCCCATAAAAGTGAATGAGCTATCATCGGATGTATCATAGTTTCTAAGTGAATGGGGAATAGGACCAATATAATTTGGAAAACTGCGATGTGTAAGCAAAATTTTATAACTATACAACCCGTGGAGGAAAAACGTCGGTAATCAGATTGGCCAAAAACTGATAGGAATGATTTAAAGACAGAAAAAAATTTCGGAGTTAATGTGAAGAGTTGAGCAGAAGTTAATGGCCATTGGAGAAGGAGGGAGGAAAAACTGAAAAGCAAATATATTTTATATTCACTTAAATTATTCTTCAAGCTGACTATTCGATTTCAACTTCAGGTCTGGTTGTGATTGCTCGAAAATTAAGCAATGAATTGATGACATTTTCATGCGTCAAAAACAAGTTTCCATTTTAATTTTGAACATACAGTTATTAGTTTTCGAAAACGCATATTTCATCTGAGGAAAATTATGTGTGAACGTCGAAATAGGGTATGTGCTCAAATCAATGACAACGTCTGCGTTTTGTTTTCCAGGAAAAGAAAGTGTTTGCATGGCTCATTTTTCGATACTTTCAAAATCTACGCGCTCCTGACGGAATACCGTGAGGTGCGAATAATTGCTTTTGTTCCGAAGGTAATCTAAGTGCGTGGGAGAATAAATGTTGGGGGGTTCACCCACCCACGCCGTCTGAAAACGACATTCCGATGTGATCACTTACGCAAACGAGAGTCCATCGGTGTGTTGCGCATAGGTCGATGACCGTGAACTGACGTGCCGTGGAGTAAGTGTGGGTTTTGAGGCGAGTACCTGCACTTGATCACTGCCCGTGCTCTTCGGTGGTGGAGAGCATTAATCATGGCGGATTCGATATTACGTGGAAGTATCGACAGGCGCGATATTTATGCGTCTCATTCAAGTCCCAACTTATGGCTGTTTTCTGGCGTATATCGACGTCGCAAAGCCGTTGGAATGACTGCTGGCCGGCAATTAGCCATCCACTTCTACGAGCTAACCAAATACTTTATTAGATTTCTTCGCATTGCCGTACCCTGCCATAAGTATTTTTCCACCATTACTATCAGGTATCCATGCATGCTATACCACCATAAAAATATAGCGTTTTTCATAGCATCATGTCATGAAATTATAGGTCTTGTCCTTAATTATATGATGGACGTCATTTACTCCGTAGCTGACGTTTCTTAATATTTATTTTATATTTATCATCCTTCCTCAGGGCAATTTAAATTCACTTATTTTTACAGCGAGTGATCAAGTCACGATTTACAAAATGATTACGTTAAAATATACGTATACCATACTAATTTATCACCACATTGATTAATTGCTAATTACACGCTTTTCTATTCGTTGATAAAGAGTGAATAATCCGTTTTCTGCTCCTTTAAAAGTTCCCTTCTGTAGCATATCATTTTATTGTTATCTAAATCATCAAGATGCATTTAATCCATCTCAATTTACAGGTTATCTAGTCGTCCACAGCCTTGAAGTGTTTTTTAATCCCAGGTACTAATCGTAATTTTCTGGTTTGTGACTTCAGTGGGCCACTTAATGAGTAAAATGAATTTACAAAACTTCGTCTGTTGCAAGTATCACCTCCATTATTAAGTTAACCAAAACATTATACCTATCACCTCTTGAAAATGTGATCATTATGAGGATGATAATTGAAATTGTGTTTTGCGTAACTAGAGAGAGAATTATGGCTTTGCGAACTGCATGATATTGACACTCGATGCGGAGTCGATCGTAGCTAAAATGCGGGTTATGAAGTCCTACTTTAACCCAAATTTCTTATTTGACACTTTTGCTAAATTTTAGAGGAAATTTCATTAAAATATTCTTCGTTTAATGCTGTTATGCATCATCATTTACTCTGTCAATGCTTTGCAGGTGATGGAAGCAAAATAAGATTATGTTTTAGGACAGATACGAGAATTATTTTTGCATCGAACGTTTATAAGCAGTCTCATGAAGTGCCCATATGACCGTACGACCATGAATAAATTTTTAAGTATATTTTTATGTCTACTGTAACAAACGACTGATATCTCAGGTAAAAAATACTCTGAAATATTTCTAACATCTACGTCTTCATCGCCATCGCTAGAATCTTCCGATGAACTGAGGTGTAGATCTAGTTCACTTTATTAATAACTCAGCTACCTATTAGTAATTCTGCTATTAATGTTTCAGCTTATCTATTTCTATACGGTAAGATTATTGTGTAAATGAGTCGTTGCTAGGATAACAAATCACGATATAAAGCGAATACGACAGAGAGCAAAAGTGCCACTTTCCTCCCACAAGCAGGGCAGAATAATTAAATTTCTCTTCAGTTCTGGCAAAAAAAACTCATTAACGTCTTTGCTTTTACAAAATTTTACTTCAGGTTTACGTTAGTACCTGGCGGAATTATCTTCGTAAATAACGATCCAAATTCACGATTACTGCTTCCGGCTTCAGTTGAAATCAGTTGCAACAGAAGTCCTTAAGCTGCTACTTCCTCTCGTCCTATCGGCAATCAATGGTGCTCACTCGTCACCGCCGACGCTGGTGCTCTGAATTTTCCCCTCTCCAAGCTCTCTCTACCTCTCTCTCTCCACTCAATTCCATCCACTCGAAGCACCCCCTGCCGTACACACTCCACGCCTTCCGCGGCGACAAGACTTAATCAGCGTCCCCTCTCGCGGCATATGGTGACGCAAGTGTCATCTCCCACGTTGACCTCGATTGGTTTCCTCGCGAAGCGTATATGAGTTACCGTCCTCCCACTCACTCACGTCTCTGCTGCTGTGCGCGACCGCGTTGTCGTGTGCGTGTCGCGAATCTAGTGTACCCAGCGTGGTGTAGGGTGGGAACCGTTGGACGGGCACCTTTCCTCATCTCCTGTTTGTTTACGCCGTAAGGGGCGTGAGTGGATAAGGGCGTCGACAGGGTTTGAGAGTCCTCGAGGGGTTCACTTTCAACCGGTTTTCGCGCCTTTCGACTGCGGGTGGTTGGAGAGGTGATTGAATCTGCGATGTCTTCCGTGTCTCATTTGTCTCTCTTTATCTTTCAAATCCCTATCACCATGTTGTGTCAAACTATGAGTGGTTTTATGCATAGTAAAAATGGCGCCCGTTGTGTAGCAACTGGGAGAAGAAAAATATAGAATTGTTAGGCATGATCAAATGAATCTTCATGATGTTATATACAGAATTGATGTACTAGACGTGCAATTGCAGTAGCAGTCACGAGTAATTGCATTAGCAGTCATGACCATACCTGGAAGTATTGGGGTAATTTATTCCTGAAATGAAGCCCAAATGCCATTCTGTTAAATTGATAATTTAACAAAAGTGGGTCGTGCCTCAAGCACTTATTACTAAACATAGGTTTTCATTGGCAAGTTACCTCCAAGGAATTTACTCAGACTGAAAGTATTTAAGCAAAATGAATACATAAATCAAATACCAGAATTTATTTTTTTACCATCCAATTTCTTATTCTGCTGTGGTTTTCCATGGACCTTTTTTGATGAGGGGTTAGATGGAAGAAGGGGCTGTAATAGTCTCAATCTCGCCCCAAAAAAGACGCCTTATTAATATAATAGTCCTTGAATATATGTAGATGCTGCTATGTAATGTTTGAGCATGAAGTCAACATGAGGTCACGTGCTATAGTGAAAAAAGTTACGGCTTTTAATAGCTTTAAAACGCTTCAGAGCAATAACCAAGGAATTTCATAACACTAAAATTTACATTTAATATGAGAAATCACTTCTTGCTCTAAATGAAGCGGAAATGCATTGTCGCATCAGCCAAATATTCCTTATGCCTTAAAATTACAATTTTTCCAAAGATTAAATAATAAGTTGTCTTAACTCACTCTCTTCTCATGATATATTATTTCATACGTTGACAATGGAGGCCAAATAACTGTCCATTATTCTGCATTTTTATCTCAGCACAGTTTGCTATATTTTTCAGCGTGTAATGAAGAATAATCAAGAACATAAAAATAGAATAGTTAGATATATTCAAGGTTTGTGGTGGTTACTCCTTGCTTTTCCTTTGACCAGCAGTTTTAAGTTCTATGGACATGTGGAATTTTTTTATCGTTTACCCAGTTGTTTTATCGAGAGTTTGGGTTTAGTTTAATTTTTATGTTATGTATTTTTTATTTATTTTCTCAAATCACCTCTCTGCACCTTGTGTTTGAAAATTGTAAGGTATAAAGTAGCATCTACATCTGTAGTTTTAGCAATTCGTTCTCACCTCACGTCTTTTGTGGCCGTTTTTCTACGGTGTGCTTTTGAGTTAAAGTTTCTTGATTTTATCAGTGAAGTATTTTTTATTTATTATCCACATCGAATCGGGTTGCATTTCGTATAACGGCTTGAGGTAACAATTTCTCTACCCACCGCTTTGACTGACATTATACCATGTGTAGAAATTGCTTTGTATTTCTGCGTAATATCTATCGTGTGGTCTATTCAATGTATTTCAACCGTCGGACGATGACTATCGCATTGCGGTTACTCTGGCATACGGCATTTGACAGTCGATGCATTGAAGTGTATGCATCGGAGAGGCACGCAGACTCATCATTATCTTTGTCCTCTGCCGTCGCTTTTCCATTCCCAAACGATCGTTCCGATCGCGGAAGTTGAAGTAATTTTGCACTGTGCCCACAGTAGGGCTCTTAAAAAGACCCGCAGTCCTTTGGTCGGTTTTTATCTCCCGCATCACTTCTTCTTAAGCACCCTCAAACGGTCAGCGTAGGTTAATGGATTTAGCTTTGACTTCTAGTCTTTGTTCACGAATGCAAATTTTTTTTCTTACTCCGCATGTCAGCGGTGAATAGGATGCAAATTTTTGGTCAAATCCAATGCTGCAAAAGATTAGATTATTCTTTCTCGTGAAATGTTGATCAGGTGTTATAATTATGGATTCTCCAGGTGTCGTTGAATTAATGGCTTTAGATTGGCAAATAGATGGCTTTGAAACTTTTAGTTCAACCATGTGGCTATAATATGTCTGAATGTGAGATAAACTGATAACGAAATGGTTATTTTCCTGAATAATTAGTGTGTATCCATTAGAATAGATGTCATATTTATTAGCAATGAAGACTGTTTGGGTAATGAAGAAGAATATAGAAATAGTTGACCTGAAAGGCTGTTATTGAAACCGAAGAACTGTTTGTTCGAGTGTTTTACTTTAATAATCCCTCCTGGGAGTTGATGCTTAAATTAATTCTTGCATTTTTGTGGTTCCCAATGGCTATAAATCCTTTAAATCTAATCACACAGGATTCATTTTCATCCTAAACTTGTAATCGATTGTATAATAATATCAACATCTGAATGCCTTTTTCCCTTATTCGTTATACAGATGGAGCTTTCTTCAGTAGAATTTTTCGATACAACCCAACACTGTATGCTGTGCCAATATTTTGAAGTGTATTTCTTTGAATTCTAGCAAAATAGGTGTGAATTTCAAGCGAAAAGGTAAAACAAGCTTTAAAAGTGAAATTCTTCTCCATATTAGAAATCCATCATAGAATTGGAGATTTACTACATTGAATATGTTAATGGTCTATTGGTTACATTAACTAGGGTCAAATTGTCCTACCTACTGCTCTGTCATGTTTTCAAATCATGAAACATATTTCAGCAAGTTACGATCTCCTAGTAATTTGAAATTCTTCGAGGAAACACCCAAAAGTCGATGGTTTATACATACTTATACATGGATTACCTGTAGGATACGCTTGATCACTGTCTTTGACGTTGGCGTGGTATCTTAATTCCTTCTTCCCGACCTACAGAAGCGGATCGCTGACTGCACCATGCTGGCTGGAGAATGGCGTCACCTTCCTCTGTCACTTGATTTCTTTGTCTCTGGAACTAAATGCCTTTTGTGCTCATGTTCCTTTTTGTCAGCGTGAACAATTGCCCGGGACGTCGTACAATTTTCTCTCATTTCTGTTCGCTTCCCTTCCCGTTTTCACGGACAAAGTCTTTTCTTCGTGCTTATCCAGTATATATTTTCTTCCTCCTCTCCTTCATTTCCTCAGCCTCTCGGCCTTGCGTTATTGTCTCCGTTTGTACGTTTCATTGCGGAAGGAAGAATGTGTCTTCTCGACTTACGCTGTTCGCGGCTCTTGCCTGTGCTCTTTCGACCAATGGCCTCTCTCTTCCTCCGTAAGAAAAAGGAGGTAAAAAAGCACCCACCCCCATCCATCCTCGACCTCGCTTTCCAGATGCCCTCAGGGCGGCCTCCACTCGGGCAAAATGAAGAATGGTGTTGTTGTCAGTCGTACCTCTTTATTCCTGGCACGTGTAAAAAATAGTTGCTTATTTAAGAGAAGCGAGCGCTTGCTTAAGTTATTTGCTGCCGTGAGCATGGTGTGTTCTTTGTGTAATTTTTGTCGGATTCGTTTCGGGTGGTGTGTATTCACGGTTCAACTCCCTGCACACACAATCACACAAGTCATCCTCGGGGGTTGAACTCTTTTTAATATGCACGAAGAAAATTGTTTCGCCAAACATATCTCTTGGACGGATGAGAGTCAAAGGGTCAAACAAAATAGTTGGGATTACCTTTTTGCTAGCTTCAAGGTAAATGGAGACTTAGCAGGGAGTGAGATCTAGATGTCTTAATTCTCAGCATTTACGGCCGAGTACGCCCTCCGTTATCTTCGAAATTATTATCTCTCAGGTTAACCAACTCGTGTGGAATGGTGTTAATTCTAAAGTGATGGTTATTGTAATTAGTCCTATATTTTTCTAAATGCTCGCATTTTGAGTCTTAAGATGTGAAATCAATGCTCACCGTTTGATATGGATACTATTACCCCTCTATCCTCCATTTTTGGAATCCTCATTCCATCTTAAATTCATACAATAGCCTCTCTGGGTGTCTAAGTTTTTTTCACCTTTCACGTTTCCTGCTTTTTTTAAAAAAAATTACCTTACAATTTTGCCTTCCATTCCCCAACCCATTGCTGATATCGATACACTATCCCTTTATAATATATAAATTGTTTCCAGGATTCTACTGCCATCCATTTTTGAAGTCAAGGATCGTGACGTTGAGTTTGAGAATGGACAGTATATTGCAAATCCTGAAAAATTGTTCAGGGATAAAAGAAGCTGCGAGAATCTTCATGCTAAAGTCTCCTGGAGAAGAGTGGGATGAAGTTCACCTTATAGAGACGTATCTCAAGAAATTATCGTGTGAAAATTTGATTCATTATGAGTAATAATATGAGGCTAAGCGTAAAAGTGAATCGTATCGACTAAGATGCTATTTACGTATCTGCGTAGCTTATATTAAAAATTGAGTTCTGTATCAGATGCATAAAGATCTGACTATGAAGAGCGGTGAGTTAAAGGTGGTGATTACATGCGTTGAGAAATTAGTGACGTATCTGAATAAAGGTCAAGCATAAGAATATTTAAGTAAGGAAATAACTTTTCACGGTGTCCTCATTGTCCTCAGAACTCTAGAGAAAATACTTCAATCGCGAGTCAAATTGTCGACTTAGATTGAGGAGCTGACCGGGTGTGCAAAATGAGATGAATTTTGGCTTCAACATTGCCGGAAATGAATTATTGCGTACAAGCAGAGTAAATGATGTACGCCATAAAACTAGGCGGGTACATGCGGGATCAGATGAAATTGGTTATTATTCTCATAGGTGATGTTTTCACTATCTTTTGAGAAACTAGGACATACAGACCGAGGTTATGAGTCCGTACAGTTTTAAATAGTGATAACGGAAACACTTTGGTTTTTTGATCAAGAGGACTTAGGGTCATGACTTGAAATTTTTTTGTGTACCAATATAGGTATACCACCTCATTATGTGCCACATTCAATTTAAGTCTGGGTTTTCTTGCGCGTTGGAATGGGCAATTTGCGCTTGCCCGAGCGTTAGGTCGAAAAATTCGTCAAACATGTGCGTGAGGGTGGACATTACCTGAACATCTCTCGTGAAAAGGCTAGGAACTGACATTTTTTTCCCCGAGGTAAAGTTTGATTTGGATTGAAATATTTTTTCGTCTAGAAACTGGTGGAAGAACATGCTTACGCATTCAAATGTGTCCCATCTATTTCTAACAAAATTCACGACCCTTCCATTACAGGATAAAATGAATTATCAGTACGACTCTTACGTCCCGTAAGCTTATTCTCGTACTATCTCGTAAACTTTCTCGGTCGTGAGGATAGTGCATAAGTTTAGATGGTGACGTCACTACTCTAATTTTGGGAAATTTCAGTGCGGCTCTAGAGAGTCGTAAGTTTTTCTTTCTTTATGGGCTTAAATGGCATTATCCGATCCATCATGTTCATTCATCCTAAGTAGAAATTCAAGCATTATATTGCCATGTTTGTGATACCTTCACATTTTCACTCTATGAATGAAATAGAACAAATAGAGAAAATACATCCCCATTCACAAGCGTCTAAATACTTCCAAATATACCCATTTCTTATTTTTGTACAATTATTTGGTAACAGAAAGAGTTGAAGGTTATGAATAAAGCTGGCAACACTTTTATCCATATGCGCTGTGGTAAAGTGTAAATGCGTAATATAGCACACCTTAACGTGGATTGTAACACAGCTGTACACTCTGTTTTTCTATCTGCAATCCCGGCACGTTTAGTACGCCATATGTAGATTCTTGGTGTCAATGAGATGGAGAAAACCCTGTGGGACCTCACCAGTTCCTTCCAACCCTTTCGTCTCACCCTCAAACCATGAATATACGCACCAGGGAGTCCCGGAACATAACTCTCGCCTTCCCTCCGCAAGTAGAGCCCTCTCTCCCACTTCATTCGCTCAACGTAGCTTTCGTCCATTCCCCATACTTTATACCGCTCCATGCGTTTCCTTCCTTCGTCCGGGCTCCCCTCTCCCCCTTCGCGGCCTCCCTCCGTCGAATCTCCCTTTTCAGCCTCGTTCCCGTTCATCACAATCAAAAAGATGGAGAAAAATAAAAGCCTTTTCATTCTTTCTGCCTCCCTCCCTTCCTTAACCTCTCCTCACCCCCTCCGCCACACGCCTGCTGCTGCCTGTTATTTTATATCACCGAAGCCTATTCCCTGGCATCGCGTGTTCTCTCGAATATCGACCCCATTTTTCTGGTTTTCTTTCTCTATTTCCTTCCTCCGGTTCAGGGTATATATTTAAGCTCCTTGTTTATTTTTTTCGTTTAAAACGAGCACCTTCGGGGCTGGGAACGTTAAAAAATATGGATATTTCCGTGCATTTTTCTTGCATTCAGTCACTTCACGGTTTCCGGTCTGGATTATCTCAATTTTCTTATGCTAAAATATAACGTTCTAAGGCTTTGGAGCGTAATCAGATGAGTGGTTCTCAGGCCCTGAGGGGCCGCTGATTTATATTTTTCGCGTTTTTCATCAATGATGAAAGTTTTCTATTTTATATGTTCTTTTGAAAAAAGATCACGAACACCATGATGATAATTTAAATTTTACATGTAATTAACATGCAAGCAAACGAAGAAGGAATCAAGCGCGTAAATAATGACAAAAAGATAGGTAACCAATTATACTCCCACAAGGGGAGACAGTAAAAAAGTAATTTGAGTAGGAGTAGCAAGTGACTAGGTTAGCGGAGACCTTAGAAGATATGGTGTATGGGTCGATGTTTTCAGGAAAGAAATATAGATGAGAAGAGAGACAAAATATTAGGCAGCGCTTGGTGAATAATTATCCGGGAGTAGGGATGTAGAGCAATGAGTAAGTTGTGGTGGGTCGTGTAGTTATTCAGAAATATATAATGGAAACCAGGTCAGGGCTGTCAGTGGTCGAGTTTTGAGTGCTATTGATGAACTTATGATAGTTTTTAAGAAAGATATTAAGGTAATAACGGGAAGTGAGGACAGAACAGCCTCAGTGGGTAGATTGCGGAGATGAGACACTCTGTTTTTAACAAGATTGGATTGAATTTTTTGGGCAGGCGACCGACAGCTAAGGTCATTTGCGCCATATAGGATAGGTAAGGGAGGAAGGGTGGATAGAAACCCGGCGTCGGCATCAGCCTGCTCTTAACAAAAGGCGCCAAGGGGACCACGGTTTAAGTTTTCACCGTTTACAGAAGAGTAGGAGAGGAAAGGAACCATTGGAACAGGATACAGAAAAGAAAAACCAGATGGGTTGGATAAACTCTGAGGCACAATGGGTTTGTAATAAATGTAATTGAAGGTAAACTAGAGATAAAAGTCCCCAGAGGAAAACCTATAAATTAGTTCATGGACCAAATAAAGAAAAGAGTACATAGGAAGAGCCATCAGGAAGAAAGGAATATAGCATTAGATAGGGATGGATGAAGTGTTGCAGTCAATCAATCTTAGGATTGCTCGGCCAAATAACGATCAATAATTGTCAAGGATAATGACTTTTATCATATTCCACTTCAGGGTGGAAGCTGGTCCCTACACCGCTTAATAGGTCGTCCCCGATTTCTTTCTCCAGATGGTTCACATTTTAGAAATACAGGGTTATTCAAAAAGAAGGATTAAATTTCAAACATTCATTTCTTCCAAACTACAAAAGATCGACAACGAACAGTTTTTTCCCTTTTTTTCTGTGATGGATGAGATGACAAGCTATTAGCGAGTGCCTTCATTTTACTCTTGGTTGTATAATTTTTGACTGAATTAATGTATAAATACATTTGAAGCCTGAAACACAAAATTTTGGGATGGTAGGCAGTGTTCTTGGTTAAAATTTCGAATAGCTTCCCTTCCAACCAAAAGATATAATACAAATTGACTGGCTGAGTTGAATGAATGAAGACCATCTTGATTTCACTTCTGAAAATAAACCTACTCGTATCGGATTTTTCATTACGATGAACTTCTTTATCTTGTTGCCTTGGAAACGCAAACCCCATTGAATAATCTTTAGCGAGACTTATATATATTTTCATAAGGGCCGGATTCAATTTTCCGCCTTGAGCACGCTCATAAAATTCTGTCACCTTCCCCACTTCGATGGCCATCGGAACGACAGCAAAATTGTTTTCACGGAGATTGTTGCCTGCCTCGGTCATCTGAGGACGTTACTCTTGAATATTTACCGCAGAACTCATGAGATTGAATATTCTAACATGCATGGAAACAAGTTAGGGGAAAATAATGCATAACCTTATTCGCCTGTCGTAAACCAGTGAGTGGAAAACAGGTGGGAAAAATGTTGTTAAAAATTAAATTAGTTCTACATTTTTGATATGACGTTTTCTAACAATCGTTTACTTCCTTTTTTCATTAGTTAATTTAGTATTCAGTGTAGAAGTGCAGTAATTTTTATTGTTAGAAGAAGAAAAAAATTGTCTTGAGTACTGATGTTCCTTGTAGATGATGTATCCACTGTCGGTTGAATGAAACAGTTTGTTTGCAGTACGTGTAATAATAATAACTGATTTTCCTTAAATGAATTTCTAAATTTTTCTGCATTCAGGCTGTAAATATTTTTATATTAGACATGTGTAGCGAAAAATTTGTGAAAGGTTGATCT
This sequence comes from Ceriagrion tenellum, assembly GCA_963169105.1. Taxonomy (NCBI): domain Eukaryota; kingdom Metazoa; phylum Arthropoda; class Insecta; order Odonata; family Coenagrionidae; genus Ceriagrion; species Ceriagrion tenellum. Next base: position 53,996,595 of record OY720640.1, read on the forward strand.
AATTCCTGAATATTTCTGAGAAATGTTTCAGTAATAATTATTAAATTTTCAACAGGAAGACTTCTGATAGAAACTGGGATCCGATCATAGAACTTTGTAGTGTGAACAATGAAAGAAAATTTGTCATGTCCACTTAGTTTTTTATATGTACAATGCGTTTCAACGATCACATCGTCATCGTCAGGTACAAAAATATTTTTGTCAGAAATATGTTCCATAACATCTTGCCAGATACCGTTGAGAATATCTTCTTAAGGGTGTCGCTATGAATGTTTTATGACCCTGTTTCGTGTGCTCCTCTACTTCAGTCCACTTTTTTCCTACTGATGTGTCCATCTCAAATGAAACAAGGTGAATCTGAAATATTCTTTACCTATAGGGTATGGTTTGGCTTCATTTCCAAGGAATTGCACGTCATTTTTTGTTCTGTAAACTTATCACTTAACTCCCTGATAATGTAAACGATGCACAATTATAAGTGAAAATGCTTGAGAGGAAGTCAATTACGAGATTTTTCCGAATTCGTATTTATCTATTCGACGTTATGTTCTCTCTTGTAAGGCATTTATTACCCGAAAACGACTGTTTACCCTCGTCATACCAATTCCCCTCTATCTGTAGGGTGACTCATTCTCTTTTAAGCGGTTTGATTGCATTTGCATTTACATTGCTTCACATAGTAGTTGCCTTTTGACTCTGAAATTGGATTCCCTGGACGTTTTTGTCGCGAGATTCCGCTTATCTTCCTGCACTATCATGTCTTTACTTCCTTTATTCCCTTTTTTCGGCTTTTGTCTATGTCAGGTTGTAAAATAAAATTATTCTAAGACTTAGTGTTAGGAATCACTTTGGAGCTTCCTGTGTCTAAACTGATTACATGAACAATAGTTGAGAATCAGAGTTTATGGGAGTTATATTCGTTCATTTCAGATATTTTGGTGTAATTATGATACAGATCTTGGGAAATACATACATACATACATACAAATAAATATTCAAACAGAAAGGTAGAAAGAAAGTGGATAGGAACACATAACTATGTGGAACACATTTGTATGTATTTGCCGCTGAGCGCTCTGAGTGAATTAACGATTGATTGTATAGCCTGAACAGCTCATTTCCTACTTCGGTTAGCGTACCCCGAAACGCCTGTTCTATTTCTTCCACCACTGTCTGTGTGCTTGAGTAATTCTTTCATTTCGCCTTATGTGTGTGTCATTCTCTCTCTGCCGGTGGGTGAAAAGCAGCCCTAGTGCCATCTATTGGCCGCTCTCGTGGGTAATGCCTTGGGGAGTGTTTGTTAAACTCCCCGCCGATTCCAGTGGTTTTTTAGTAGCTGGGTAGTTCAGTTGTCAGAGCAGTAGACGCGACATCCGAAGGTACAACTGAGCTACCCAGTCTACTAAAGAACCCCTGGAATCGGCGGGGGGTTTATATGAACAAACACTCCCCAAGGAGTGTTTTTTATATGAACTCCTCGTCCTCTACGTCCTTGCGAACAAGGTGCCAGTAGCATCGAAATATCGAAAGGAGAAGGCATTGTGGGTAAGAATAAATTCAGAAAGTTGTGAGAGGAAGTCGGTACTGGGTGTATGAGGAGTGGGGTGTTGGCTGAGGAAATTACGGATGGAACGGAGACCTTCTGAGTGGGGAATGGAAGTGTACAAGGAAGTGACATCTATAGTGACCATAATAAGTGGTGTATTATGTGGAAGTGTGATAGTGTTCAAATAATGTAGAAAGTAGTGTGTATCTTTAATAAATGAGGGCAGGGCATGAACGTGAGGCTGCAGATAGTGATCAACAAATGCCGAGATGCGTTCAGTTGGGGAACTGCAGGAGGAAACAATAGGACGGCCGGGGATGTTAGGTTTATGAATTTTAGGAAGGGTGTAGAGATGAGGTGTTTTGGGGTGAGGAGCAGAGAGAAGGGAAAGGTCACACTTACTCAAACATTCAATTGGACCTTTTTGGAGGAGGAGCGAGACTAGACACTATTGAACCAACTAACCATGTGGGCCTTGGCAGAAATTTATCATGATTGAAGTACGCAGGAAACAATGAAGAAGGTGCCATGTAGAAATTCATTTACAATAGTATCAAATATTATTTTAATTAAGGTAGAAGGAACCCATGGCTTTTGTAAGCATGTAATTTTTATCCAATTGACTGAACAATCGATATCTAATGATTTCCAGTTATCACCTGCCGCAGTCATTGCTTTGAGATGGTAAGGCAATGTCTGCTAAGTTAGTTTATAGTACTTATATATAGTAGTAGTAGTGGTATAGCATCAGGTACTTTATTGAATACCATTACGATTTGCAAAGAAAGTTTACTGAACATAACGTTTTAACCAGCATGCCTTGGTTGTTGTCTACTACAACAATGCTCGTTATTGAATTTGTTTAAATATAATTTGAAAGAAAATATAAATGGTTTTTAACTCAGTTGTTGGTTATCTCACCGAATGGCTTACTTATTCCTAAATGCAGTGTTAAAAAGCGGCAGTGGAGGAAATGCTTCAAGGCAAAATTGTGTCCTTAATGAGCATTCCCTGATGTTTTGGTCCGCAAACGCGATATCTCCTCTATTTTTCAATAGATTTCGTGTAGTGGTTGCGAAAACACCGTCGGATTTCCTTGCGGAAACGTCCATTCATGATGAACTTGTCTCGCGGGAGGGAGTAAAGTTTTCTCAGCGTTCACTCCCTGGGATGCCATAGTCTCTAACCTTGATTTAAATCTATACAATACTCAATATTCAATCCATATAAGCTTCCTAGATATCTACGGCTTTTAATCCAATTGTTTAGATATGTTGCAAATTAGGTTATTTTGATGTCTTTGGTTTTACCGTAAAAAATTATTGAGAAACGCGCTGTATGATTTTAGGCTTTCTCAGCAAATGCCGGGTTGTAGAGTTCTCCGGTTTCCAAGCGATTGGTGGTGATTTGTTGCACCGACATTTCGAAGGAGTCTGCCATCGTCAGGATAATTGCTTTGCCTTTGAGTTTGTCAATTATTTATATTGCGTCATTTGGATTAAAGGTGCTTTTAATTGGCCCTCTTTTCCAACTATTTTCCTTGTCAGTCTCAGGGCTAGTTTTCGCGCACTGCTTATCTGGAAAACTTTGTCTCTGATCATGTTTTTGGTCTCGTTGGTTATCCTCTTCCTCGCGTTTCCTCCCCTTCTTTAAGTCAATTTTCGTGCAGGTGACTGCCTCCATATTCCGCTGCCACTCGTTTCCTCTGGAAGCTCTTGCGTCATGACTGGATTTCTAGGATCGCGTGACGTCTGAGCGCATCCTCGGCGTATTGGCTGCCTCATAGCTCTGGAGAGAGGCTCCGGAGGAGGGCAGTGCAATTCTTTCTTACTCCCGTCTACGGGTCATTTCTGCGAACTTGCCTGAGAGGACATTTAGGAGATGGATGGAGTGGACATTAAGTGCAGGAAATAAATGTGAGTGCGGTCGTTGGAGTGCTGGGAAATGGCGGAAGTCGCGGGCAGAAGGTCCTTAGATGGCTGAGTAATTTTTTTTCTTTGGTGGCCCACTTCGATTAGGTTGAATTCGTGGGGCGGTATATTTTTTCTCGCTGGTCTGGAATAGATACTCGCTGTAGATCCACCAGCGGTTAACATTTACTTGACACCCGACGTGTATGGAGAAAAGTAATGGGTCACCATATATACCTACTGATTAAAGTATGAAATTAGATTTTAGAAGTATTTCAGTGATGAAAATCCATAGGCTTGAAGTCTTGCTGTGTTCATAAACTGTAGCATCATTATCATTAAATGTATTTTGTAAAAAAGTTTTGAAAATGACAGTTTTCAAAAATCTTGAAAAAATAATAATTAAATGAGTCTTCGAGAAATGTCTTTCAGGACAGAGCAGTTTTGACATTTCTTTGCCTGTCCGAAGAAATTTTTGACATTAGATCTGCCAATGTTTATCGAAAATGTATTAAGATAATACGTTTTGGTGTTTAAAAATGAAGTTCACCACCTCATTTGTATTTGGTAACTTGTATTTTTTCTTAATCCAATTTATCCCACTTCCTGGTCTCTAGCGCTAAATAAATAATTAAATAAACCTAGTAAATGTTTATGTGAGTCTGCTCCATTTGAATTTCAACATTTAATTATTAATATAATTAATTCAGTTTTATTTAAGATGATATACATTTTGATTGACAGTAAGTAGAGTTTGAAACTAACCAATCAATTTATACTTGCTCTCCTGTAATATGCGTTTCTTATCTATTTTTTGCAGGGATTCGGAAGATATATCGTAAGGATTAACAAGTCTGCACATTTAGAAACTAGGATCCGCTTCGAATAAAGGTGAGTACCCTGCATTAATTCTATTTGTGATGAAAATTCATGTCGTATTTCCACGAATTCTTATACGCTGTGGAATTACTAAACATTTTAGAGAATTAACCTTGGCGAAATTGTTTTAAATTTCCTAAGTAGCCTTGAGTCGTCCTTAAATTTATAAAACTGTCGGAACAGCAAAATTTACTTCTTCGAAACTAGATTGAAATCCCAATTTCTAAACTTTTATAATATAACACTCAGATTTTTTCTTTTCCAATTGTTATTTGAGATCAGAGTATTCTTGGCCTTCGCATTTGTTGACCACCGCGATGTTTTATGTGCTACGTTAAATGCTTTTTAAAAGAAAACGAGCAAGATGTGCTCATAATTAAGGATAGTAATGGGCCGAGTATAGTGGAATACTTCACTTAGGGGTGTTGCTGAGTTATCCTATTTATTACGCGGCGCTCTCAGAACGCTGTTTAAGGAAGCGGATGTAAATGAGACTGTCTTGTTTCTTTTGCCGACTGAGAGAATTTTATCGATTTTCGATCGGCTGCAGTTTTATTTTTATTTTTTTCCTCGCGTCAACAAGACTGCCTTGCGTTTGTCATTCTGCATTTTCTTTATTTCTCTGAGCCGAAGGAGTACTCGTTTCAACGGCGAAGAATGAAACCCGTACCCCATAAAATTTTCAATGCATTAATGCTCGTGCTTTTATGTGCCCTTTCCACATGCAGGAATGCTGGAGAAAATAAGGAGGAAAATATCAAAACCGGTCGTCGTACAGTCGATTTCTGGCCGAGTGCTTCATCAATCTTGTTGCTGTTCTTAAGTATAGCTTTGAGAACAACCTATATTGCGTGCTTATACTCCATTGTATCTCAATGTCCGTTTCGTTCAAGTACCACCTGCATTTATATTTACCATTTTTATCGCAATCAATTGCTATAGAACGCTCAAAAAAACAACTGCTCACTCAATATTCTTGAGATTTTGGTGAAAGAATGGTTATATTTAGCACCATTTCTTCCAAACGTATATATATTCTTTTATCTCGCAAATCAAAATGAGCTCCGTTTTCAGTAGTTTATCTTCGTTTGGTGTTCAATGACATAAATGTTTATATTGGGTAGATGTTATTTTAAAATTAGGTTGTTTTTGTGATCGTTTGAGAAATAAAATTTGTGAATGGGCGTTTGTTGCCCTTGACGAAGTTCTACCATAGTCAGATTTACATAGGCTGTACACGGCTAAGATTTAGTTGAGATATTTTTCTGTCGGAAATATTCTAGGTTTATTTGAATTTGCAATTAAGAAATTTCGATCTTAACTGAGAAAATATATTGAGTGGAATATATCTCGAAACGACGAAATGAGAAGTATGAATGACAGGTTGTATATGCTGATGAGTATTTTTTTTATTGTTCCACGTTTAGCTTACTAGTTTATTTTCTCTAATGTCACTTCAATGCGAACGATGCACTAATTTGATATTTCTGTAGAAATCAAAACATCTATAGCACCTCTAGCTCTTGGGAAAGGTAAGAGGTATCTATGACGTGCTTAGTATTAAATGCAAAAAGACATCTTTAGCTATACAAGTTTGAAGAATAATGGAAAGGGCACCTGGTGATCTCAACAATACGTTTACTCCGCAATTGTAATTGTTCATTCAAGTTGTCGGTCAGTAATAGGATGAAAGTCATGCTCATGTAAGTAAACAAAACTTTCCTTGATACAAATGAGAAGAGAAGGATGGTTCGGGACCTACGTGTTAGAGGGCGCAGGTTGATGGAAGAAGTGGTGAAAAGTAATAGCGAATTTTATAATTGATGGATAATAGTTGATGTACAAAGGAGTGGAAGTAAATGAAATTATTAGGTCGTGGGATGAGGAAAATTATCTGTTAGTGTTGGGAGATAATGCTTTGTACTAAGAATTTATGAAGGTTATGAAATAGTGGTGATTGAGAAATCAACGTAGGATTAGTGAATAACTCATAGTTTTAAGAAGTAAATCATCTATCATAATATTTTTAGAAGGCTTTTACTGTGATACAATGGTTAAGAAGTTTTTTTTCCCCATTTACAGAGTTTTAATGGTCGTAGCGGTCCTAATGATCCCAACGGGAATGGGAGCAGGAACTACTTCCTCTGAAAACTCTTTACGCTGGATAAACTAATGTGATATTTCTTCCCAAACTGTGGTAGATTATTACTCGTTCTCATCCACTGGCGTGGATATTTCGGTTCTCAATTGTTTGCGAAGTACGGGCTCTCGTTGGTTCAGTTTGCTTCGATCAGTCGCAAGATTTGAGGATCGTGCACACGTCGAATCCACATCCCTGTGTGGACGTCCCCTGGGGTACTGTAATAGTGGTGAGGAGTCGGCGATTGCGTCGCCCGTTCGTGTACACCGGCAGGAAGGGAACTCGCGGGAACGGACGTGGGACGACCGCGGTGAGCCCTGATCGCCTCGCTTGTTATCGCTCGGAGGCACGCGCCATAAGGGCTCCCTACCCCTTTTCCCCACGGGAGGAGGGCAAGCGGCAGGGAGTGAAGCAAGCGAGAGAAGGCCGTCTCATCTCTCTCCCTCACACACTACGTCGGCCGTTGTTTTCCCATGATCCTCCTCTCCTGTCGGCTCGATGTCCCCTATCGACCCATTTCGGGGCGAGGAGTTTTAAGCTTCTCTACTCTTCTTCCATCCTATTTTCACGTGCTCCCATCCGCTTTCCAAACGACCCCGCGGAACATCCACGAGACCCTCCGGTAAATACCCCTCGTCCTCTTTGTAGTGCGTCGTTCTTCCGCGAACACCGCCTGCGGATTGGTGCCCTTCTCCTGTAGTGGTCTTTACGGCCCTGTTCCCCCTCGAAAGGAATGAAGTAGCCTCGCCAAGATAGATTGGTGAGATTGAGGCGCCGTAGTGCGGCGCTCTAGGGTGTGCCGCACGCGGTGTGGGTGTGGTGTGGATGCAGGCTCACGTTGGCTGTGGGGTTGTGAGAAATCTCAGGCTGACCTCTACATCTTCTTAAAAATGGGATAATTTCTTCAATGTCGCTCATTGTCAGCTGTCATCATTTCGAAGAGTGGTTTTCTGAAAATCCTCGCCATACTCATTTCCTTTGTGATAAAAATTTTTTAAATGATATCGGTATTGTGGGAGGATTGTGTGGATGTGGAGTATCTTTTATGTCCTGTGAAGAGTTGGAGGGAAAAGAAATATTATGAAACTACTGGAAATGAGGCGACACAAACGTATTGGACTCAATTTACGATACATACGATAATGTAATATATAAGATTGAAAATAGTAATGAATTTGTGGTGAATGATAATAAAATGATGGAAAAGAACTACAGAGGAAGATCAAGTTATAAGGGAGTCCAAAGGGATAAATGTATGAGTACTCAAGCTGTTTGCTGAAAGTAAAGTGAAATTGTAAAACAGTGAAAAAGTAGCAGACCAATCTGTGGAACAATCACTACTTACAATGACGGTTTTTATGTGGTATGTGTACTGGTTTCTCTGTACAATCCTAATATCTAATGGTGTGGATGTAGAACTTCAATGGTAGTATCTACTGTGTTTGTAGGATGAAACGCTAAGTTACGAAGTTTATGCGTCCTTCTTTTGGAGTGAACTAATGCAGACGATTTAAAGCAGTCCTTATAGCAATCCCTCCCCTCTCTCACATGTCATCCCAACATATCCCCCGCATAACAGTAACTTTACCGTCCTAACCTGCTATCATTTAAGACACGAATGACTGTATTAGTAGATCGCCTACTCAAATAACCAACCAACTCAACATAAATTCTAAATTTTAACTTTGGTCCTTTGTATTTCTGAATTATTGGCTTTTTTTTCTACCGAAAATTTTATATTCAGATGTCTGTCACGTTTTAATATTTTTCTGATCATATTTGCCGTGTTTTGTTTCGTATTACTTTTCAATATCATCTTATTTCACGTTTTTCATCTTTTGCTTGGCTTTTTATCAGAGGAAATCTATTTATAAAGTTTATATTCTGTTTTGGTTCGCTTGCAATTCACATTCTTCAGTGAAACACTGGGTATCTGTTGCATTCAGTTTACTCAGTTCTGATAATTGTTTTCTAGGCCTGCAATTCTACTCGAGATCATTTTGCGATTATAATTCCGTGAAAATTTTAACAATTTTGATATGCATATAAAAATATGTAAAATAAAAATAATAAATAGTATATATTTCACTCGGTTATTCCAAGATATTTTCATAACACGGCGTTATACCCTTGTGTCTTTTTATTTAGGAATTCAACATGTTATGATGATTGTCATTGTAATTATATTAATACTAGTGAATAGAAAAGTAAAGTAATAAGTGAATCATCCTGTTTCATCCCTCATTCCAAAATATTTGATATAAGTAATTATTTTATCACTTTCACCTTGAAGCCAATTATATCTCATAAAATTCATGATTTCATTCATCAGTAGATGTTATTTGTTTGTTATATCAAATTTTATTTAACTCAGTGGCTGTTTTATGTTCGGAAGAAGCTTTCCTTTTGTAATATTATCTTAGTAAACAGGATAAAAACAGCACTTACAGTTATTGGTACTCCTCACAGATTGTGAGAGAAACATAAAATCCCTCATTTTCCAAACTGTCACTCTACAAGGGCTACTGTATGTTTTCTGTGTGATAACTTGGCGAAATGTTTCTTTCAAATGTAAAGTACTGTCTTACAGATCGCTGTTAACTCCTTGCAGCCCTAAGGAAGCAAATATGCAACAGTGAAGTTATGCGATGGGGTATTAAACACTTTAAGTTCCTATGCTTAGGAGAGAGGCTTAAGGCCGAAATCTGGGGAGGAGAAGAATATTATAAGGAAAGGCCGACCTCGTTGACATGGGATAAGGGAGAGAGAAAGAAGAAGAATATCCCTATACCTCTCTTCTTCAAAATAAATTAAATTATTCGGTTTCATGAGGCTATAAATCACAAATAAATTTGAGCCAAAAGTTAGAAATACCACTTTGACGAATATGATTTTCTCAAAACCTGAAATTCTCTTAAAAAGAAGAGGAATCCAGTGACTGGGCACATCCAATCATTCCCCATATTGTAGTCGGTCCACGTGCTCTCACCATGTACCTGTAAACGTCACGGCCTCTCGTTAGTGGGTCGAGTGAGTTCACAAAATGAAGCTATAATATCAGTGTTCCGTGGGAATTTTTATGTGCAACGAGGGTCGTAAAATGGTTCCCTAAAATGGGTACGTTTATTTGCGAAACACTAGAAATATCTACGAGTTCTCGGTTCCATTTTCGTGCCTGGAAGCTTATTGTAGAAAGAACAGTTTCATGGACACCGATCATTGGAATGCGAGGTCACTCTCGTATAGGCCTTTGGGGGCGAGATGGTAACCCTGAGATACATGCTCGGAATATGACATTGGTATCTCAAGTGTAAAGTCTGTTCTTAGAATTCATTGGCGTGTAGAACAGGTAATTTTATGTCGGATGGGTGCTTGTTAATATCGTAAATGTTGCGCGCAAAAATTGAATATTTTCATTCCTATTCCAATTTATACTTGAATCGGATACTGCGATGTGCAATCCAATTTGAACAAGAAATGCTTCCATGCTATGTACCGCAGAGTACAATAATCCCAGAGCAGATAGTTGTTCTCTGAATATGTATTTATTATTTTCCATCCTATGTATCTAAAATAGAACGGTAAAATGGGTCAATGTGTAAATAAAGGGATATTTTTGGTTGCTTTCAACCGGAAATTTAGAAATTGGAAATGTTTATGCAAGTGCACTACTTGTTGAATTGTGTAATCTTGGGACACTCTTACCTTGGAAACTACATTCACGAATGTGATCATTTGTGAGGACCCCATGTACTTGTTAAAAACAAAGTCTTCCATCATTTGAGTTTGTCGTAAATTCCATATTGACCCCGATCTTCACTCAAGCAGCGTAAAATGAACACTAATTAAAGCTGAAAACTTAGTGGTGTTCACTTATTCTAATATTATGCGTGTATAACCGCGGAAAAGTGGTATCAGATTGGCTGATGTTGCCATTATATTTTTCGTCAGAATAATATTTTTTAAATTTATCCTCTTGTCTTTCGATTTGATGATTGGTATAGATTGGTATAGTACCAAATGTAAGATATGGACACACGTGTTTGTGACCTCTTCGTGCTCTCTGCATTACAACTAATACTCCCTTTTGAAGCAAATCTATATCTATGAGAAGCATACATTTGTTGCGCATAGGGCAACTTTTTAAAAAATTGTATTCAACAGGATCGTCAACTAACAGCGGCTCAACTCTTTTTACCTTCCAATGATCAAACTCTTTTTGGCCCCTTAATCAAACGTCCCGTCAGTTATCTTTGTCTACTGCGCAGATGAGATCAGCCGACTGGATTGTAGAAACCTATTACAGAAAAAGGTGAGCAAATCATATTTTATTTTTTCGTAAGTCTCTCAGCAGGAATATTGTAATTCTTTGGAAAATACCGGAAATCCGTGAACCGAAGTGGGTAGTCTTCATTTATACGGCTCTCATAATGCGTCAAAGTTGTCCTCATTTCTAGCAGAAGAAGAATCGAGTAAAGGCGGAAAGAATTTCAGGGTTAGGAAGGCGTTAGGTGTGTGAGTCGTGGCGAAATCATGGCTCACGAAGGAATTCCCGAGACCTCCCATCGCATTTTTTTATCTCACGTCTCGACCACAGCTCTGTGAGCTTTTACGGTGTTTTGGAATCGCCGTGCCATTTAAGACACCAGTCCTGGGAATTCTCATTCGCGCAAAGCCTTCTTGGTGTGCCCAGAATCTCTTTTTTCCCTCTGTCTATTTATGTTTTCTTCCTCGTGAACTTCTCTATCCTCCAACTGAAGCGGGCGCAAACTCTTGAACGAAAGATCGTTGCAATACTGGTTGCAGCCAATCACGGCGTAGACATGTTCGCCTGTTGCCCCGATATCTAGTGTGCGCCTCTCCAGTTCTGTGTTTGAGAACCAATTACCCTCAGTCGCAATTGTGGTCTTCGTCTCGTTGTGTATCTTACTCTGACGTGACCTTGGAAGAATCGCAAGTAATTTTATTTGTCAAATGGGATGAAATTTTGAAGAGCATAAATCAAGTATAGTCAGAATCCAGCATGAAAGGTGTGTGGATTCTGTAAATTATGGCTTTATTATTGGGCACCGGTAATAATGAATTCAAAATTTATGGGCAAAATACTAATAGAATCTCTCATTCGCGTAAATAAAAAAAGGAATCGCTCTCTCAACTTGGAAGTATAATTGAATGAGATAGAACAAATATAACGGCCATAGTGCATACCTTTCGATCTGAGTATTATAATTTATCTCTTCGGTACTACTTCCGTGTAACATTATCATCGTCCAGCGGTGAAGATACTTTTTAATTTATTTATCTATCTCCGTGTTTCATCTACGAAATAGTCTCCCTTATCCAAATCTATTGCTAAAGCAGCACATATTGCATTTATTACTCACTATTCCATGTGGGAATTCTTTGTCTTCCATTACCCCTTGGGATTCGCATTTTATTCTTCGTTTCTTCTGCATAATTCGGCATACATCATGTTAGAAGTCTATTTTATATATAGCGCTCTGACTGCAGCCTCAGATTTTAGGTGTTTTTATTTATCAATAGTCAGTTTTTCATATGGTTCAAATCTCTGATCCATGATGTGCCTTACTTTGTAAGAAGGTTTTCATGTAATGCTTCCTTGTCTATACTAGCTAAGAGTTAGATGTGACCTCATTATCATGAATGCCTTTTTGGCAAGAGCTACTCTTCTTTTAATGGCCGTTGTTTTTTGTTCCATCTCATGCGATAGTACTTCCAACCTGAGTGAGAAAATCCTTTTTTTATTTGCTCTCTTGTAGTGAAAATTTCACCTTTTCTTCATCTTTACCATATTTTTTGTTAGCTTTATATTCATTTTCATATTAAATTGTGTAAGCTCTTGTTCCGTTGTATCCAAAAGAGGCCTACACGTCTTTTTGATCTTCAGCCGAGAAAGGAAGTCAGATGCCATAATACGGAGATTCAGGAGGAAAGAACTTGAGCCTTCGCACGACCCCTTTTATCTGTCTAGGCAATCGTTTAAAGTAGAGGGTTAAAAATGTCTTCTTGCGATCTCGCTATAAGTCACATTTTTTGTGAAACGTATTTGCTCCCATTCACGGATCTAGAAATCTTTCCATGTTCTCTCCGTAATTTAGTTTGGCTTACACGGACTCCTTCAGATCCTCGCGACTGATCCACCACGAACCATTCCGTATCTTGCAGTATTCGCTACGCCAGACGTAACTTTTGGAAGCCTTTATCCCCTTTCTATGAGTTACTAGATCGGCTTTTTTTGGTGTAAGGAAGGCATGACTAGTGCTTTTTGCGTATGATGGTGTCTAGTCTTCTTACTAGCTTTGAGTCGGAGAAATGGCAATTTTATGGTGTTGAGACAAAGTGCATGTGATTGTGGTGCATTGTGTGTTCGACATTTCATTTACCGTCATTTTTCTGGATAGAACTGGTCTTTTGCTTTCCCTTATTGCATTTTCATTTCTGTAATATCCTAATAAACTTACAATTTATTTCTTTGAAATCTCTCATTTTCCTCATTTAGATTTTCTTCCACTTGCAGTGTTATCAAAAAACAAACTCTTCTTCCCAACTGTGTGAATTTCATAAAGCTTCGCTTTAAGATCTACCTTCTCTAGATATCAGTCCTATTTAGATACAGCATAATTTCATCGCTTTCACTCTAAACTCATACTCTCATTTTATTGCCCAACCTAAAAGGCCAAATATCAGCGTATTTTAGTAGTAAATGTCAATAGTGCATATTTAAAACGTTTTGGTGAACACGAAGCATGTGGTAGTCGAAATATGGCCTTCCTTTATGGATTTTAGAGCCGCTTCCTTTTCGTTAGTTAGTCTGCTTTCCTCTCATCTAAATTCATTGTGATTGATAAAATTTTGTAAAGCTGAAATATCTCTCAAGTAATATTCACCCTCTGTGTTACGGTTTCTTCACAGGCTCTTTAATTCCGGAATAAAGATGAAAAACAGTTATGCATAAAATTTTCATTTCAAGTGTTTTCGCGCTAAGCTTTGGTGGTTTTCTCGGATTCTTAATTACAATAAAAGACTATTTTTTTAAATGCCACAATTTTTTCATGACCTTCCATATCAAACGCTTCTTTCATGGTATATCTACCATTTTTTTCAGGTACCTACAGAACTTTAGATGTTGGCGTGCTCGTATCTTTTGTGTTTGAGTCATTTTATTTTAAGGTGGAATCTTAATCTGGAAATGTTGGGCTACAATATTTTACGCGGCATCGCTGGGGAACGGCGTGAATTCTGACGCGAACAGCTTCGGAAATGCGTAATGAAGTTGTACCGGTTGCATTAAAAAGCTCGGCCGAATTTACCGTCAGATTTTCCGCATAAGTTTAAGTAGCTGCCTCGGGATATCATGAAGTTATGAGGTTTATTTTCAAAAAGAGGAAGCGATTTTTATGCCTTTCGTCAGAAGACTACGGTACTCTCTCACATTGGCGGAAGCTTCCTATTCCCTTGCCTTCCTTCCGAAGAAGAACGTAAAATACGAGATTATTATTTGCAGCTTTCATTGTTCGGGCCCCATCCTCCAAACCTTTGCCTAGCACTTAATCTTTCGCTCCAAAATCCCTAATATCGCTGCGAAGTTCAGGTTGCGGGAGGGACGGTTTATAGCCCTTCCGCCGCCATATCTCTTTATCCCCGAGAATGTAGCGGATTGGGCCTTTCTTCACCCCTCCAGTCCGCCCCTTTTCCTCAGCCCTAATTCCATTCCTCTTCTCTTCGTGATCCCCCAATCGCCTCCGCTACCCCCTAGTGTATATTTCTTTTTTTGAGATTCATTCACCCGTTTACGACTGCCCTACTTGTCTGTGTATGTACCCAGTGGCCTCCTGCGTTATCTCCGCGCAGGCTTTTCTGAAGATATCCGCGTTATTGAGCCGCGGTGGGCTGAATATTACTTTATCTTTTGCCATGTCCGTCGATCTCTCCTCTTCGAGCCATTTCTTTGTCCCTCACCGATGTGTCTCCATGACTTTTCCGTGGAAGGAACCTGGTGGATCAATGGGTCTTTTATCAAAGCTACCGAGGTGGATTCGAGAAATCGGGTCCGCCTTTTTCATTCATGACGTGCTTCTTAGCTTTGCAATGTTTGCTATACCGTATACCGTTTGGTATATCGTACTGCGACACTAAATTCTTGTCCAGTAAGAATAATACATTACATAGGTCGAATAGTTATTTAGTTCCGCATTTTTATTGATGCTGGTACATATTTGGCATATTTTTGACCTCGTTGTTGTTCAACCATTACTGAGAATGGTTTGATAATAGTGGGTAAATGGATTTTTTTATACGGCAACTGAAGACGATTCGAGAAATGTATGTATCTTGTTCATTCCTCTGGGTTTTAACCTGTTGCACATTTCACAATCTGGTATCGCATTGCAATGCTAACTTTTTATCGTTTATTATGTATTCCTTACGGGGATCGAATGATATTTCGATTGATTAAAATAATGTTGTATGCTTGCATGGATTGCGTTCAAAGCATGTCGTTTTCACATTTGTTCAAACACCGCATGTGACAAGGATAAAAAAGTGAACTTAGCATGTCAAACGCTGTACAATTAACGCCATGATATGCTTTCTGGGCTCTACATTCGGCACATTTGTATCTAACACCCAGACAAACGTGGAATGGCACGCTGACACTTTGATTCGCAAAACTGGCAAAATACCATCAACGAATGATCAGTGAATACATGTTTTGCATTGATCCGCGTCAGGAACACTTGTAGAAATTTTGAAAAGGGGAGAATTAGTTGCGTATCAATAGCACAGTGCCGCAAATCGGCTTGTGAAGCTTTTAGTGTGTAGGTATTGCATTAGAGATAGTAGGCATCTTTCATGTTCAGTATAGCACTAGATACTACAATCACTGACTTTTTGTCCAGAAAACATTTTTCCGTTCTTAAAAACATCTTCAGACTGTATGCTTTAGAAAATTTTCAACTTAGAAAGTAAGTAAAACCATAACTATTACAAACCATCCTCACTGATGGTTGAAGCTAAAAAATCTGTTTTTCATTACTCCATCATTGAACTGGTATTTAACAATTCCCTCTCCCCTTGTGCAATTAATGATCAAGGCAAAAACAGCGCAGTACTTTAAGTCAATTGTCTTAGTTCCTTTTCCATTTATTATACTTTTTTCTCGTTTTTCATCTGTTCTTAGCTTATGCCCTGAAGTTTCTTCCCAACGCTCATAAAGGGCTCACCAGGTTGAATGAAGATGTAGATGTTTTATCTCTAACCTTTACTCCTTGCGTCCTTAGCTACTTCATGTGATTTACAGAGTGAGTCGAGTGGTTTTCCATCACGTTTGCAAAGTGCCTTTGAGAAATTGCCATGGCTTTGTTCGTCTTCTATCTTATTTTCAAATTAAGGGTAGGGGTTTCAGCTGTCGTAGAGCCTCTGAAATTATTTTCTGCGGCCTATTTGGAAGTTTCTGGGCTATTTGAGGCAGTTGTAGAAACCTTAAAGTAGTGTAAAGCAGGATTTGCAAGTAGCCACTGCCAGTATTTATTGCTGATTTTTATGGTCCTTCTTTTATGCATCAGATCAGTTATGCTGCGTTATTTATGTTTGAGGTCGAAAGGGATAATGCTTTTTTCGATTAGGCTCAGTCGTATTTGGCTTAAAGACTTTATTCCTGGACATCGTGTGTGTGGTAGACTGTAGTAGGCCTCTTAAAATACTTCATTTGCCTTAAAAGTTCTCTTCCTTTTAGCGGAATGGAGACGTGTAAATTTTATGATACTGTCGATAGAAATAACTGGATAATCGTAAATTTAGTACTTATTCCCTGTCTGAGTGCTGTGCCCCCAATTTTTTTAACCATTTAATCATGCTTTGTTATCTTTTGTGAGCCATAATGACAAGCAAATATCTAACCTAAAGCTGCTGTTATGTAAACCTCTGTTACCATATTTGACATGGTGAACAGTGTTTCGCAGAATAAGATATAATTTTACTGCCCATTCCCAGGCAAATTCATTCAAGTCCTTTTTATAGCTTAATATTATACGGTATTTTTCTTTTAAATGCTCAAAATATATAAATTAATAATGCTTCTTTTCAATTATTACTTGAATGTTAGTTAATATCTGCGGGTAATCTTTTCTTTCTTCTTCATTTTATGGCGTATTTTATTGTGGAAATTTAATTTAGGTGTGCGATCAAAAGTAGACCCAATCGTAAAAGGAAGAATTAATGTGCGCCATTCAAGCATTCATACCGCTCGTAATATGATGTTTTTTACCGTCTCTTCTCAATGCAGCCAAAACTCGTTTTTATGCGTTACGATATTATAATTTAATCTTTTACAAAATATTAGGTCGAAAATAAGGAGTTTAAAAACCCTCCGGTATTTTTGAAAAGGATCAAGACAATACTCACATAAAAAAGTAGTTTAACTAACCATATCCGCTGTGTATGCGGCATATTTTATCTTTCAATCACTTGTATTCATGATTTCATTCTTTCTCCTTCAGTATCGTGGTATAACTGCTATTATGCGATCAAAGATAACTTGAAATCAGCATCTAGAGGCATTGAATGAAATTAGCTGCCTTGCAATAGCAAATACCCTTTCAGTGGTGGAAACAATTTTTTTCTCCACTAATCCATCTATGCAGCCAAAACTTCAGATCGCTTCTTAATTTTATCGTTAAAACTTTTTAGTCTCTCTTCGTAGCTTGCTAATTGTGAGAACGTTTAAAACTATTCTTTATTTAAGAATGAATGTACAAGAAGGGATTATCTGTGGAATTGGTTACATAAACAATTTCCATGTGATACAAGCGAAATGAAACTAATTTTCACCTTTGGCTTAGACTAAAGCAAACCATGGAATTATGGTTCATGCCGTAATGGAATTACAGTGCTGGGAAACAAAATAAGCTGTAATTGTCGCAACTTTTGATTTTCGAGAAAAAACGAGTTCAGCTATTAATTATGACATTTTTTATTCTTGATTAAATATAAAAATAGTTATAATGTTAAATTATATAGCATAACTTTTGTATTTTAATAATAATTATTACGCTCAGTGTACTGAGCAAAGCTTGGTTCCCCGGTTCTTAATGTAATACGTGCAAAGGAAATCACACCCGAACCAAATAGCGGCCTCCTAAGGATTGTTTTGTCTACTTATTATAGCAGGTTCCTTTTTGCCTACGTCTTCTCGGTGTCAGTGAAACATTTTTGCTCCACTTCTGCACTTGGAATTTTGCACAACACTTATGCTATGCGATGCATGGCACATGAAATACCGGTTATTCCTGTTGTATTAAAGTTTTGAACTTACTTATTTTCTCATGAATAGCACTCCAAAAAATCATTAATGAGACAATGTTGGTGGCGCCATGATTCAGCTGAAATTAAAAACCGTTGAATAAAATCGCCAATTAAACAAAATATGCCTCAACTATTATACATATATTCTGATAAGAGGTTTCATTAAATATCCATCATTTCGAGAGATATTATAAAAAATGGGAGCTACTGTAGCAACTACAGATACATCAAATTAAAACTAAAACTGTTTACCATTGCCTCGGATATGTACAGAGTATGTTAACATCAATCGAAGGACCAGGAGAAAATATTCCTTTTAACCTGTCCAGACATGTTTCAATTATAATTGTAGTGGTATATTATAAAAAATTTGGGTCATAATTACAACCAAGCTTCATTTAACTTGTTTGGTAAAATACTCTTTACTGTGATCTAATTCAACGTGTTCACGTGCTTAACGTGTTAAACGCAAGTTATCGCCCGAAAAATAATTACTTATTATGGGGCACTGCGCTTTCTGATTAAAGGACTGCGGATATTTTCCTTGGTCTGGCCCGAGAAAACACTTCCCGACTCTTAATTCTTTATCCACGTCGGATCCCATCCGAAGGAAGCTGTATTATTTTTTCTTTTATATCCCATATCCCGGGCCTCTCAGCTCATCCCGGATAAAAAAACAGTCATCCCTCTGGAGATTAAAAGATGGCGACTCTTCTTCGTGTAAGGCGTCGGACTGAACTAATAGCTGGGCATTAATTGCCCCCTCGAGCAATTTGCAACTCCGCTGCGGTTTCACCTCTGACCTCGTTTCCGGTGTGAGCCGTGCAGGAGAGGAGGGAGGAAAGGTTAGGGTTGGTAGGCGCGGTTTAGTCGGAGGGAGAAGGAAAAGGAGACATTTGAATATGCATCGCAATGGGGAGGATTAGGGATGGAGGTGGGAAATCTTGGATGGGGGAGGGGGAGATAGGATGAATCGAATGGACATTTTTGCTGGGAGGTGGGAAGAGTCCTAAATTAACTCGAGTCCGGATCCTATGTGGTTCGACAATTCTAAGAATCTTACGAGTCTTTTATGTAAGTTGAAAGAATAATAAATGGGAAGATTAAATTTATTAGAATTGAGTTTTTTGTTGATGATAAATTTTAAATTTACTACACCTAAGCAAACTGGAAATACATTTGTTAATGGATTTCAAGTTCGATATTAGAAATTGTATATGCAAAGATTTTTCTAGGCAATTACTAAATGAGTATCTAAACATATTTTTCCTCGAACACGAAGTTTAGTTAATATCTTTAAAGTTTTTTGAATATCACGACTCTTGAAGGAATATTCAAAGGGTGGAAGTTAGAAAATGAGAAATAATATATGAATGTTCTTGACTGTACATTTCCAAATCTGGAATTTTGTAACCATTATAGGTATAAAAAATGATTTTTTAAATTATTATATGCTCCTATAGAAGATTAGCGGAAAGAATTTTACATTTGCTCGGAAAAATGTAAATTGTCATAAGGCGGAATGGAATATCAAACTGTAATCAAGTAAATACTATTGAAATTTTGTAAATGATGCTCATAATGCATTTTAGCTGTATTAAATTTTTGAGACAACTTTAAAATACTTTATTAAGGTTTTTTATCACAATTTTGATTCGTAAGAGTCAACGGGAAATTTTTCGCACATGAAATATTTCAATGATGAAAAGGAAAAAGTTAAGATTCGAAAATCTGATGAGTAGTAATGTGTATTACAGTACAGATGGTTTGTTCAAGCCATTGATGTAATCAGGAACAACTTCATGCAACTGGCACATATACTGAGAATAGATAACCTAACGACCAAAATCATCTTTTTCTAAAATTTTTGTCCGTGTCAACGAGGATTTCTCATCTTGATTCCTTTCCTAAGGGTTGATCTCTTAGATTCGTTCATTTGAATAGATAAACTAATACATATTTCAATCTTCTCTGTCGTTTGTTCTCGAATGGTCTTTGGAGAAGTATTACTATAAATGAAAAGTGTGTTTCTTCCTCGACTGACTGAATGAGTGAGCGTCTGAGAAAAATGTGCTCATCAGGCTTTTATGGTTGGTAATGATTGCATCTCGTTAACATAACCTTTTATTAGATTTTCTTGAGTTGGCTGTGCACTGCGCTTTTAACTGGACCACGTTATGGAAAATGTTGCCACTAAAAATTGGAAAGTATGGATTCAGGAAAGAAAACGAGCCTCGAATACCATAAAACTGGTTCTTATAAGGAGCTCGGAATAGTAATGCATTCATTCGTCTCTAGCACTTTCGTCATTCCACTGTTACTGCTTTGGGCGTTTTCGAAGCTAAAACGTCTCCTTAGGTTCCAAGTTCAACTGACTCAATAAAGACAGTATCACCCTTTTATAGTTTTTTTTCATAGGTATGGCAATTTACTTTGCATCAATGTATAAAATTGAAACAACAGAGCATTGAAGCATTGAAGGCAAGGATTCAAGATGGTTCCAATATCTGCCATGCTTTAATAATTTATTCATCGTTAACCGCCATTTTTATCAAGCTCATGATTTAGAAATATATATTTCACTTTTTGGTACATATCCTTATATAACCACAGTATTAAGTTTGTTCAAATGGCACAGTTGGATGAAGTTGAAACATTTCGTTGCATTGAAATAATTTTAATATCCCCTGGAACATTTGCCAATCTCTCATAGATAAATAAGAAATGAAAGCAGATATTTGGAAGTAGACTAAAGTACAGTTAATCCTCGTGCTATGACTTGTTAAGCAACTATCCCTGAAAAAGTAATTTACCTAGTAAAATAGCATCACGAAAGGCCATCTGTTGGCGCTGATAGCTATAAAAGTGGAATGTTGGAAATGTAAAATATTTGAAGCGCTACATCACCTCAAATGAACGACGTAAATCCGCTTGCCTGAGGTTGGTACAAAAACAAAAGAACGGTGACGAGTGCAGGGTTGACATAGTCACTCGGCCAAAGTAACAGTACTCCGGAAACGTGGAACGTAGCGCTCAAATAGATTTAAAGGATTTTGAAGGGAGTTAGCATTAAACAAACAGAACGTTTCCAAAAAGTAGAACAAAAATAAGAACAGAGAGGAAACCACCAATTAAAATAAGCCGCGAAAAGATTCGAGAAAACAATTCAAATCGGCGAGGCGTTAAAAATCTCGAGGTCCAGGAGTTCAAGATAAAAAGAAAAAGTCTAGCAACGACCGCAGACGGAATATCTTTTCAGTGGCGACTCGTTTCATGTATAAACTTTCAGCAGGAAAAAAGGACGAAAACGAGGAGTAGACGTTGTGGTCAAAGAAAATAAAAGTTGAAAAAAATAACCTGCATTGCTTCCACCTGAGGGTAGCTGCCGAGTACTTAAGGTGGTTGTAACTTCCCGCGCGGCGGGGCTCAACAGCCTTCGCCTTTCGCGCCGTGTTGAGTATCTCCCATGTCTGGGAGTTCCGCATCGTCCATAAACAGAATTCTCCCTGCAACTCTCCCTCACCCACTACCAAATCTCAATCACCACATGACGGACGCAAACACACACTAGCAGGAAAACCGCCCACGGACGTAGACGAGAAACGGGTGCAAAACGTGACTCCAGAGGCTCAGGGAGGAGGATATTGAGACGTAGGAGGGGAATTTGTGGGGATGAGTGTACTGTGCCATTATTTTACTCTTTTCCGATTGGCGAAGGACGAATGTTAACTATATGTCTCCTCTAATCTCTTAATAGGCTGGTTTAAACCTAACACTGCGGAACCAAGAATTTTGCTCTCATAAAATGCGTTTCATTGGCCTTAGTTATTTTAATTCAGTACTAGTATTTAAGTAATCTTGATGATTGCTATGAATCTTTAAACTAATCAAGTTCTCTTGATAACGACCATGAGTCTCTGAATTCGTCGTCAGTGTTGAATTCGTAAATTAGTAAGTAAGGAAAAAGTAAGAAGGAGGGAGGGGTGGAAAAGCGGGCGAAAGAGCAGGGGAGGTAGATGATCTTGAACTGGGGGTGAATGGTAAGTGTGCAAGGACGATTTGAAGGAAGAGTAAATGGTTATGGAACTTAATGTCAATGCAAAATATTTTATTATCAGGTTTATTCTCAATCTCAAGTTGTTTAATAAAATCCAATTAAATCCCCTTGTTTAAGATGTATTAACCTTACGTTCAAAGTAACCAGTTAGTCATATTTCACAAAGATGTTATACGAACCCCGAAATATCGCCATTGTTTATAAAATATCGTCTGAGTTCTTTGATACACGCAGTTGGCTGGTTTTTTACATTTTAAACATTTAGCTGGTCAATGATAAAGCCTCAAAAAAGCAGTCATATACTGTTATTTCCTTTTTCCCCACTTTCGACTTGCGCGCTGTGCGAAGCAGGCAGCGGATATTACGCTGGCATACAACGCCTCATGCGTTGTCCTGCGTAATACATGTCCGCAACGACAACTTATCTGAACCCAGGCTCAAAATCAGGAAAGAAGTTTTTGGCGATCAACCCTGCTGATCATATATTGTAATGTGTTAATGCAAATCGAGCAGGAAAACCCCTTAGTGGATTTTTCGATGTGTGTGCGTCGTAGGTGTTCGTAGCAGCTGCGGAGGGGAGAAGACTTTGAGCGTTGAATGGGAGAGTGTGAGGGAGTCCAAAGAGGGCCGTGGAACGAGCGGGAAGAGTACTTGGAAGGAGGCGGTGAAGGGGCGTGGGAGGAAGCAAAGAGGTGAAGGTCACGAGGAGGGTCGGAGAAGGAGACGTGGGAGCCTCGCCACACATGTGCGCCAAGTAGGAACACATCCGAAACTCGCGCACACACCTGATTAGAGCACACTCTCACATTCGCCTCCATTTAGAATCTTTCCAACTCCGTCCACTTCGCTCTTTATGCATCTGCCTCCACCTACATCTCCTTCTCATACACATGACTCCTCACCAGAACTTTCCTTTCCGTAAAAAAACTCTTCCGTTGCTAAATTTTCTCCTCAATTTATACTTTCTGACTCAATTCCCAAAGAAGGTACTTCTTTCGGGAATGAGTGGGTTCGTCGTAAGTCCTGTGATCATTTAACGACACTCGTAACGCACCGTTAATCCGTCGCTTTGTGCGCAAGAAATTGATGTACATACGGATATTTAAGAGATAGTATAGTGAACATACCGAGATTAAAGATGGAGAACGTAAATAGTTTGGTTCATATGTATCAAGAATATTCAGTGAGATGGGAATATTGGATATTGGTGAGGAAAAAAGATGTTAAACGTGATCTTCACAAGACGCAATCTTGTCGTGGAAAATTGAAGATGACGTATCATGCTGTAATTAATTGAACAGGAGAATGTATATTTTACCAATAATTAAGAGGTAAAGGTTGCTGCGGATGCAAGAGTAATGGAAGGAATCCCATCTTTCAAGCAAGAGTTAAAATTCTGGCAGTAACGGAGATTTTCTCTCCACTTGGATGTTTTGTGAACAACTCTTCAAATACTGTACTCTACCCGTCGCATAGAATTTTAACCGTGGTCTCTAAAGAGCCTGCTGTTAAGAGCTAGCTAATTTCAATGCCAAAAAGAAGTGTCACCGAGCATGCTTGGTCTGGACCTGGGCACTCAATCTGCTTCGAAGAAACCGGAGTCCTGAGCGGTGAAAATAGATACTTCCCACGACTCATCAGGGTAGCAATCGAAATCACTAAAAATCCCAACAACATGAACAGGGAAGACGGCTACCACAAAATGACGGCGACAAAATGGAAAAGAGTGCTAGCACCAATCAGAGAGAGAAAGATGAAAAATGGCGCCAAAAATGGTATTTGCCCCAAAACCGACAGCCAATCAGAAGCGACTGACTGTACTATATAAACCGGACCAATAGAAGCGCTGCGTCTTCGACCTAAATACGCCTCCAGGATAGGGGGAGAAACGTTGTCAGAAAAACAACGACGCGGCCAAATCCCGAAAGAGGAATGGAAAGAAAACCAAATAGGAGTTCTTTATCTAGGTTTCTCTACCTAAAGAGCCTTTTCCTACCAATTTACCCTCCTAAACTTAATAGCGCAAATAGAGTAAGTTATGTGTTGTCTCCACAAAATATCCAAACAACATGTGTTTTTTCAGTATGCTGTGGGGCCTATCCACTTTTTGAAAATGTATGATGCTTATTAATAAGATTAAACCGAGTGTTTGATTTTTTTCTTCTGATAAAATGTTACACTCGTTTAATACATTGTCGTGCAAATAATTTCACGATAGCTCATGATGGATACCCCAGACAAAAGGCATTTAAATTTTCAAATCAGCTGCGGGTGGATATGAATGACGTAAATAAATACATATTTCTCAATTATGATCAAAATATAGTTTTTGGTTAATTGCGTTTTTAATCCTCTTAAATCCATCAGGAATGTTTCATAGTGGTTAGGTTTCCTGCCACATGCATGGTTCCATTATTGTTATCTTTCCACATAAAAGTGAGAATCAAATACTCTCATACTATTGCATTGATTCATATTATTTCATTGATTTTCCGTATTGGAATTAATGATACATATTACTCAGCTTCTTTCCTTTCTCTTCAATTAAAATTTAGTCTCAGTAATGTCATCAGCATTTGCTCTCTAGAATGCAAGCCCACTCGTTACGGAGAAACATGAAAATCTAATAATGGAATTATCGTCGAAATCAAGTTGATTGGATTTAGGGGTAACGCAGGATTGGATTCAATACGGCCCGGAAAAATCTGGGATTTAATGAAGTTAACTGAATATTACAATTAGCCCGTGATTAAAAATCTCAGGTCGGTAAATTAGTTCATTTTCGTTTTTGGGCATTTACCTGCGTTTTACCCTAACGAGTTTAATTTTCTCGAATCAATACAAGATACGCGATCTCCTATAATGAAATTTCTTTAGTAATGAGATAGGAACCTCTGAAAGAAAAATTACACTTTTTGTTTGGAGTAGATATTAGACCGTAATTTATTAAGGGTAGAATGATATAAAAGATCTGAGATGAGTGTATAGAAAGGATTATTTGTACGGGATTAAGCGTGGAAAAATTTTCTATTTAGTTGAAAAATTAGTGTGATTCTACCTGTCGAAAGTATATTGCACTCGGCTGTATGTTGGCTGTAGTAGTATAGCATTCAAATATCATTATTAATTTCCTACCTTTTTTATCTGTAAATCGACGTAGGCTTCAACAGACAACTGTTGTCAGTTCGGCTGGTATTCGGCAATTAAAACCTTGAAAATTACAGTTATCCGTCCAAAACTTAATAATAGACTCCAAAGGATATTGTAAATGGAATAAAACAAAATACCGGTTATCGTATTCAATTCGATAGGCTAATCCAAATCGTCATTTACCTAATAATTTTGTAATTTCTGAGATTAGCTCAGTTGAGGAAATCAGTTTCTCGATATTTTATTGCAGTATGGTCTGACATACTGATAAACGTAAAAGCTTTTGAAAGCAAATTTTCAGAATTATGTTGGGCACTACTCTTACGATGCCTTCTATTTTATATAGCGTAAAGTGAATTCGAACTTATTGCATCCCCACTCACACTGCATGACGGAGAGAACATCGAACGAAGCTCGCGTAGGTGTCTTGATGAGTGCATTTTTTTAAATCCTGGTTTACGCTGTCACTGTTATCGGGATGTTAAGTGCGAACGCATTATTATATTTAAAACAAAAATTGATTCTCACAATTATCTTCAAATATCTTATTATGACAGATAGTGAGATTTTCAGATTCGTAATCAGCGTATCGAATGTGATTATTATATGACATTTCTTTCATTTTAGTGCACTAAATAATGTTCAAAGTTATACATTCTTACATACACATCTCGTTGCTTCGTTTTGTGGATTGCACAGTGAAAAAGGTAATTCACAGTGATAGGTTTAGGATAAATCTAAATATTTCCATAATTTTATTCTTACTGCCGTATCCTTTCGTGCGTCTTTCCTTCAGTTACGATCCAACATTTCATCATGAGGACCCTCTTGTTTTTATGACTCATAATATTGTAGTCCTAATGCTAGAGTCTCCTCTGATTCCACGCCCTTCTATCGAGTTCTAAGTAGAAATTTCCTTCTCTGTTTTTCCTTTATCATCTCCTTTTGATTGCTGCATAAGTTGATAATAAAGATGATAAAAGATAAAGAGTAAATATCTTACCATGGTGTTCATGTACCAAGTAAGCTAAAGGCATCAAATAAATGGGGTGCTAGGGGTCATTTTTGACCCCTGGCGGCTGTCTAATGCTAAGTCATGACCATATGTCGACCCACTGACCGACTGGTTGACCCACTCTCCACTGAGAATCGTTGATCTATCTCAACGGAACAGGCGGAATCAATGAAAAGCCGTCGGGAAACTCACAAAGTGAATCCACGCCCAAGTTTTTTTATTTACCTACCCTCCAGAGAGAAAACGGTGGAGCCACTTGATAAATCCGTCCGTCATTTCGCTGATAGAAAACTAGAGGCATCGAAAAACTGTGTGCGGCTCACTCGCATTCCGCGCCGAGTCCCTTGAGAAAATGGATCTGCTTTTCAATTGCCGGGACGTACTACTAACGTGGAACTTGCAAGCGAAAAAAAAATATATACATGAAAATGAATCAAAAGGAAAATGCGGGACTTTTCGCCGAATTGCTTAACCGCGAGGGGCTGGGCGCAGCCTTCGCCGCTAAAAAGGTCATGTGATTCGACCGCGCGCAGCCGTTTCCCGTTTGTTTTTCGCGGCACGGTACCCTGCTTTTTGTTTTCTGGCTTTGGAGCGTAAGTAATGAATGGGCCGAGGGATAGCAGCGAGTTTTCTGTGTAGGTTTTACGGGTCGAGTCTAGCGTTGAACCCTCGACCCCTTTCGAGTGCTGCCGGTTAAGGAGTGAGCCCCCCATGGTAACATAACAGGCAGAATGCATTTGGCACCATCCACCTCTGGAAAATGCCGTAAAAAGCACCCGAAGGCAATTAGATCGAGAAACATGAGCATATTATATTTGACCAAATTCTGTACTTCGCTCACTCACGCTGCCATCACTGTTCACATATATTGGAGAGGAACTGAGAATATTCTTATAGTAGACACTGTATATAATTAATATTAAAATACTGTATACATATAATTAATATTTTGCCATCTACAGTGTTCCACATGTAGTTGTCAGTACTAGAGGAGAATGCTGTTGCCAAACTTGTACTTTGCGAGCTTTCCTCTTGGTCACGTGTGCAATCTTTTCCGACTTCGCACTTAAATTTTAATTGAGCTATGGAAGGGAATAATATTTGCATCCTGAAATATTCCTAGATGAGCAGTTAAATTGTATACAGCATAGCAGTGTGTTTATTTTCTTTCTGCAACCGGCACATTCGCAATCCTTTTATTTCATGCGGCCCTTATCATCCCTGATAGATATGTTGTGACATGTGCAGACGCATTACGGACTCTTTCTCATGGTCATAATTTTTACTGCGCTCCACTTGGCGTGACAATGAAATTATACCCTTTGTGTAATTGTAGATAATGTTGTTTTATCATATTTATTGAGCACAGAACTGCATTGATATTCTTTTAACAAAAATTATATCATTTTTAGATCACGCTGAATATTAATAATACCTGTGCTAAGGTAACAGTACACCGTTTCATTGTTATGAAATGCATTACTGGATTTTGAATGTATTGCATTATTACTGGATCAAACTAGGCAGGTTTGAGTTAAACGACGAGAAAATTACTGACTTCCATACACACCAAGGAAAATTTCCAAATAAATTATGTCACTTCAAGGTCATTATCATCAAATAATTATAATTAATTCAATTTAGATAAGAAAATACTGAAATTTTTCCCCTTCAGCGCATGCGGGTATTAGATTGTAGAATTTTGGTGCTTAATGAATGAAACGTCTTTGAAATGTGGTGTATTGTCGTTCTTTCCGCGAACAATAAGTGACCACAATAAAAATTGAGTTGCACTAAATACACTCATATAGTACGCGTCACCATTTCACCTCCCTAAACCTTGTCTCCTATATCTATTCACGGCTGTTATACTTACATCCCCTACCATACGCTATGCGGCGGGCCGTAGGTTAGCATGTAGATGTAATGGTGCCCAACCCAGTATTGCCTTGGAATTTCCTTGCTTCGTCTGTGACTAAATTTGGCGTCAGAACGTCGAGAATTTTCAGTGATGTAAATCCTAATTTTTAACGTAACTTCCGAGGACGTTCCAAGTTTTGACAGTGTCAAGTCCTTCCAGAATTAGGCACCTGTGTTATATATGTGGAACTCATATGATCATGTATTTTCTACCTCCGACTGTAATTCGGCTCCAAAAACAGTCTTCCCGATAGATTCTTTTTCACTTTGTATCTTCCCTTGGCAGGTTTGAAGGCTAGACAAGTTATAGCGCGGAGGATTTTAAGGATCAGTGTTGGGAGCGTTGAACCCGCCAACACTCTTGCAAGCTGCCTGTTAAATTGCATACGCGGGAAATAGACGTCTTCTTCTGTCTAGCCTTCTTAACCCAGTTGAGGTCGGCTTTTCTCGTCAGTATTTTCCTTCCTGCCCGATCATGTGCCTCTACTACTCTTACCACTCTATTCATCTTCATGTTCCTCCACACGCAATCTTCCCATCTATGCCTCAGCTTGCCACAAGGGTGAAGTAAAAATTCAGGAAATCACCAAATCAAAATTTAATAAGAGTGACTGAGATAACACTTAATTATTTTATTTAACTTGCGCATTTAAATACTGAATAAAATGAAGTTAGCAACCCTCTTACTCAAGCACCGAAGTTTAGGATAATTACACTTTTTCGAGTAGAAGTGAATGCGAGTTCCCTCCGCATCTCGAATCTTCCTCTACCACTTTTGTCTGGTCGAAGACTCAAGCAGATGACTCTCTTACCCACGTTATTTCATATATATATATATATATATATATATATATATATATATATATATATATATATATATGCAGTTTTTCATTTGACTATAAATGGATTCTATTTGATTTTTCTCCTCCGTTGGTAAAATTTTCTAGTTATATCTAATATTTTCTCACCTAATTTTATCCCTTATATGAACTCCATAACACAGGAAGTAGAATTATAAACGAAGAAACAGTATGTGAAAATATTCGTGTGGAGCGTAGAACTCTATGAATCGGAAGCATGAAACATTGGAAAAATAGGTCAGATAAGACTTCAAAATTTTCGAAACTTGGTGTTTGAGGAGGATACTGAAGGTCATGTGGACGGATAAAATAAGAAATGATGAGATATACAGAAGTTATATTGGGCTTACCCTGAGTTACAGTGTGTCTATAAAGAATGTATTTGAAGAAAAAATAGAGGGAAAAGTTTAGGAGGAAGACCAAAGCATAGGGAAAGATGGAGGATTTGTATAATTGAACGACCAATGTTTATGATTAATGCAATTATCCGAGGATTTTTACCACGTTTATATTAGTGATGGAACGTTTTTTTATCGTGCCCAACATTTGCATCCAAATAATAATACTAGACTTATTACTACAGATTTATTTCATTCTTTAGTGTCAATTTTTACTTTTTTCCCCGGTTACTCTTTGGACATGCCTTTATTTCATACAAGCTCTGTGTATCCCTTTCTCATTCTTTTCAGTTTCTTCATCTCGCTGGATGTCTGAACCCCAAGTATTTAGAACTCTTGTCATAGCCTCGTATGTTTAGGCCATTTTGTTGTAATTATCTCCGCAAAATTTGTAATATTAGAAATAGGACTTTCCCAAGCTAATTTACAGCCTATAGTTGTCAAGGGTCTAGAGCCGCTGTGAGAGCTTTGCGCACGCTTGACAACGATGAAGACAAGCTTGTTGAATTTTTAATGGACAGAAAGTGTTGCGCAGCTGATGAAAGGACTAGAATGAGGTTAGAACTGGGTGCCTAACCGCTAATCTGAGATTCCTTTGAAATCAGGCGAGATACAGCACGGTTCTGTGAATATTTTAAATTTGTTCCTTGATCTGATAGAAGTTATATACTCTTCCTAAATTATATGTGTATAAGTTCATTTTTTCCTGGCAATGTAGGTGGTTATAATAATAAACTGCTTTACACACGAGAAAGATCTTAACACATTATTCCCCTCTATCTCTTCCAGCCTTGCATTTTCTAACACATCTCTTTTCGTGGCTGGTAAACCCCGCTTGCCATACGCCTCTGCAGAGACACTTAGGGCAGAGTATAGATTTATATGTATCCAAGCACGCAGGAACTCTTGAAATAAGGGTATATCTAGGCAGTCCTGGACATGGATAACGAGACGAGAGATATGAGTGGTGTGAGGGTTTAGGGGTGGCTGAAAGTATTTCTGTGTCACGGGTAGCGGGAAAGATACGGCATGGGAAGGGGGTTTTAAATGGGTGTGGAGGGGAAGGGGCAGATACATTAGCTCGAACGGAGCTGATTAAATCCAGATTGTGTCGCTCAGGGTTCGGGATCAGTGCACGTACCCCTACCTATACACATCCCCGTTTAATTAATGCCGAGTCGAGGGCATTTGTAAATGTACGGCGTTTTAATTGCTCCTAGCGGAGAGAGAGAGTGAGAGGGGAAGGGAGGAGAAAGGAATTCAAATTTCCGACCACATACGCGGGGGGTTTCTACCCTCGTTTCCCTTATTTATTCTCGAGTTTTGCCTCTTTTAATTTTTTTCCTGCTGTTTAGTTTAAAAAAAGTTAGAAATAAAAAAAAGCTTGAAAAACGTGCGTCCGGGTTGAGTCGATAGCGTTCGTTCCGCCGCATGTACATATATGTATATATAAACATATATATAAGTACGTTCAAATGCAAATGGGCAACCTCCCCAACTTTGCGAATGTTGTTGTAGCCTTTTTTTATATATATAACTGTCGTGGACCGGTCGTTCGTCCAGCCGTGTTTGTTCAATAATAACTCCGTGGTCATTTAATTGCCTGGACGCTGTTTTTCTTTTAATTTTTTTCAATTTTTAAATTCGCATTTCACTTACCATTTTGTACTCCCAATTTCGTTTTTGTGAGGACGAGAAATAACGGTTTTTGTAATTGTTTCATCTGATGTTTATTTTGCACTCTCCAGGCCTAGACTTAATCCGGCGATAATCGTCGCGTGATAATGGCTGCGGGGTATTTTTGTAATTTCATGAGTCCGCGGGCATTTGGAAAAATCAATTAATTGTTGCAATAGTGATAAATTGGAAAGGGAATGTATGGCGGGCTGTGAAACGGAAGGGCATTGTTGTTTGTAGACCCCTTCACTTCTTCAATTTCGCATTGTGTCTGATTTAGCAATACAATTGATACATTCTATCGAATGGTTTTGTTAGTTCATTAATCATAGCTTTTGAAGTCAGTCAAATTAATTTCACCCATCGAATCCAAGGTCATCATATTATTTTTACTATTGCAACTTTTTTCATTCGAAATTTACTAGGAAATTGGTAATTTTTGTCCATTAATGCGTTGTAATGCTCTGGTAGTTCTATTTATGATAATCGAGGCATGCGTTTGTCGTGAAACGGTATTTGGCGTTTAGCTTTGCAAGCGCCAATCATTGTGTTCGTTGGGTCATGCATAATAAAATATGATGACGTGGGATGTTTGTATTCATTAAATTAATCAAGCAGTTAAGCTATATGTCTGAAAAATATTATGGGTAATCTATTGTTTTTTCTCTCTTTTTTCATTATGTAACACCTGTGCTCCTCACCATGAAAAATTCGCCAGTTTATATACCTAATAGTAAGGCAAATATTTATGAGATAATTTATTTATGTATTTCAATCGCAGCTATATTGAATTCACTTATTTCCATCCGTTACTTTTTACTACTATGTAACTTACTAATATAGAATGATATTGCAGTTTTAAGTATTTTTGCATTAGATTCTGTATCCGCCTCGGTCATTTTGAAGTTGCCCTACTTACGGATATGGAACCATTGATATTTTACGATGAGCTTACCCATCGCAATGGGATTAAGCTACTTGCCAAATAGAGTATAGTGTAAGCCCTCCTTTACAGTGCTTCCTGTCCCTACCATAGTCGTGGGTTCGTAGCTCTCGAAATGCTGGATATTTTATGTCCACAATATCTTAAGAGTTGGGATTTATGAGTCTTAGCATCAAGAGGGTGTGTATTAAGCAATCAATGTATGAAGTTAGTTGAAGCAAAACAGTTATGCAGTGATAGTGTCGAATGGAAAAAAATAGATAGGTATCTTAAGCTTTACAGACCGATCACTGGGATTTAACCTTTTTTAACTTCGATTACCCCGATAAGACGTGATTTTTGTGCATTTTTTATTCGAAGGCGCATAAAACCTTGAGAAAATAGTTAAGATGATTGGAGCGATTTTTGTTTGTGTTCAGATTTGCGTGAAACATGCAGAGATATACTTATTAGTAGTGTTTATTGATACAGTGCAAAAAAAATGCATGCTACCGATTTTGTTTTTTGCAATTTTTTGCTATTCAACTCTTACTTTATGGCACTTTATACGTATTTCGTAATATTTCGATGACATATTTAGATATGTTTTATCCTTCATACTTATAAAGTATATTACAATACACTTAACACGTATAGTGCTTTATAATCACTATGAAACTTAGGACTATGAAATCCTAAGTTTCATATTATGAAAACGGTTCCTATTACTATCAAGGAACCATGCCGGATAAAATAATCACGTGTTTACATGCGATTTTTGCTTACACTTCGAATTTGGCGCTGTAAACTCTTGTCGTAGCAATGCTTTATTTGGGACGAAAATTTTCAAATAGAATTCTTGCATCATTTACATTATAACATAGATGGTTAATCACAACGCATTTATTGATTTACTTAAGTTAAATTTTGTTAAGAAATGTTATTTGGAAAACTTAAAAATTTATAAAAATGTGCGCTTAATTACTTACGATTCGCGCTCCAACCATCTTTTTTATATATTCTCCGATATCATATATTTAGCGATTTTGCCACGCTCCTATTGTCTAATCCTCGAAGGTTGCAAACGCCGTCCTTTCCGCCGACTCGTTTCTTAATCCTTTTACCTACGACACGGTTTTTTCCAAAGACCGCACTTGATCTTAGAGACTGAGTGCCTGAATATACGCAGTCTATCGAGAATTAGTTCCTCGACTAATTCTATAGTGAATACTATCTCCGCATACTTCACCGTCACTTGTCCCTCTTGGCGCCTGCTTCGACCTTTATTGACTAGCACTTTGACCCAGCTTACATTTAGCATTTATACTGGTGGTCTTTGGTAGTCTGCTGTACTACAACGTGCCATGAAATTAACCAACGATAATTGTTGCGGTATATGCTAATCATGAGCACAGGAAACGTGGGCGAGAGACGGAGAAGAAAATGATTTCAGTTATTGGTCACCCTCTCAAATAACCAATCAACCAAGTTTCAGTTATACACAGCGATGTATTTCTTTTACGAGTCTTAACGAGTCCTTTATATACGCCTTTGCCAAGTTTGCGTGAGTACCAACCTCTCAAATATTTACTTCTCTCAGGTAAGACTTCAGTGAATAGAGCTATCCTTATCATCCTGTCTTTGTTTACTCTTAGAAATGTCATAATTTTATTATTTCGATGAGCTCCTATTATTTCTGGTCCCATCCAGCTTTACTTTTCTTTGTTTCCCACCGAAAGAGTGGACGTCCATTTACTGGGGAAAGTTGCCATCAGAGAAGCCGCCAGATGTTGACACCAGACAATGCCTTGAAATCTATAATCTTGGGTCTATAATCCCTTGAAAGATAATACCAAGAAGTATCATTTTTTTAAATAAAATGATCATATGTGGAAATAGTTATGAGATTATGAAATTTTCAAGGAGTGCTGTAGTTTGTTTAAAAGTGTTACCGACCAAGAGGGCGTAATTAGTGATTGGTTATTATTTTTTCATAGTAAATCACATCGACGTACGTTACTGATGAGAGATGAAGTTTATCATTAGAATAGAATGTTTTGCCCGAAAGCAGTGTATAACCACTCTGCATCAATCATTTCTGTATATAGATACGTGTCAAACTTATTTGGGATTAGAACTGTCTAAAAGGTAATGTCTCCGGGCTCCAGGATGTAATCATTGGAGTGGTTACCATGTTATAAGTAGACGTGAACCATGCTGCTCTGGGCCCCCTATGACAATATGAGTGTCTTTTTTGTCGTTTTTGCTTGCTGTGATTTGTAAATTCATCCATTGCGAGGATATTGTTCGCGCCCTCCATTTTGTACGTTCTCGAAGTTTCCCCCCAACTTTTTCGGTCATGTGACTTGTAACGTCATTTACCACTCGCTGTCGACTGAAAGAGAAAACTTGCTTTCGTGTAACAGGGGATTCATTTAGAGGTGCATTAAAATCTTCTCGCTCCGTCTTTAATGCTAGGATAACTCCTTCCGCCACTTCAGCGACAAATTATAGATTTTGTGAGAGAAAAAGATTTTAATCTTTTTGGGAAAATCCTAGCCAATATTCTAATAGATTGGCTTACCCCTCCGACATTGCCGCTTCCTGTAGACGCCATTTTACCCCGGTTCAAGCTATCCCTCTCTCTATTTCCCTTCAGCTCACATATACACACCTGTTACCGTGAACAAAGCTTGGCAACAGTCAAAATTTGGAACGATTCCAAGCGATTTCAATCCCTTAGAGAGGGATGGGGTGAGGTTGTGGAGGAGTAAACTTAGACTTTTCACTCCCGTCGTGGAAAAAAGGATGGGACAGTGGAAAAGTTTTCCCCGCAAAAACACGTCCTTGCTTTTCGGATAATGGGTTTTCGCTAATGGGTGTTAATGGTCTCGCAGATTTCGCATAACTTCTGTCCGCACTCATTCCTATACCCATTCATCATTCTCAGATACTCGAGTCTCTTTTTTTTCGAGCGCGAAAAAATAAAAGTCCACTTCCTATGGCGTGATAATATAGAGCAAATGTGTTTCTGACTACCATGGATGCAGTAGCCATAACACTTTATTTATTTATTTATTTTTATTTATCTTCACTACCCCGAATACAGCACAATTGGCCAATTTACGTCGGGTGAATAACAGTAACAACGTACGAGACACAGACACCCATGTCCTGGGCAGAAAATATTTTACCCAGGCGGGACTCGAACCCGCGACCCTAGGGTTGGCAGGCGAGGACTTTACCCCGCCGCCACCGGGGCCGACTTGATGGGGAAGTGGATGTTTTGGAAAATGATCGGCTCTCGTCTGGATGAATTGTCTCATGGAATTTTTACACACTATTAGTTACATTAATTGCTGCGTTAAATACTTCCTCCTTGGGGTTGTGGTGCTCAAATTTTAAGTAGCCTGATGTGGCTCCTATGAAATGGTAAATCCACTTAACCCAATTCCAGTTGGCGTGCTTGTAAAAAAAAATATAGGATGTAGGATTTTATCGTGACGCAGACAGCAATGTCCATATTTTTTATTTTAAAATCCTATTCAAACTCTTTTAAGTTGCCAGTGCTATAAGCATATTATCCACTTTTCTGGAAGCGTGATGGATCAACAGCGCTCTGACGCATACTATTTCTCTCGCATCGCAAATTCAGTGCAAGAGAGAGAATAAAGAAATGACTCTTCCTGGTGGCTCATTGCTTCTTAATTCGCCTTCCAAATATTATCTCTTTCCATAAAGGCATCACTAGAAATATAAGAGTAATTGGCCTGAATTGCCTCTCATGAACCTTTTTTCTTTCACTTACTCTCTGTCGATCTCCCCCTATCTTACAATAGGAATGTCAATTAGCCCGCGGGTGTAATGACTTAGGTTTTTTTTTAACAAATATACTTCTCGCACCTCCCTGTTTCGTTTGTAAAGGTGTAAGCAATCATTTTCTGAGTTTAAACATGACCAGGTTGATTATTCTCTTTTTGGCCAAGTGCTGTAATTTGAATCGCAAATCGGTCTTCGTAATTTATTTTAAAGTAGAACACCACCTATTCCTAGGTTAAAGTTATCGGATCTGTGATTATTTTTCCCGGCAGACAATTGGAGATAATGTTTATTGACAGAGAAATTGTTGTGTACAAACATAAGTGAATATTATTTCATTTGTTCCTTTGCTATAAATGCAAATGAATGATTCCCAAAGGAGTTTGATTAGGTAACGATTAGGTAACTTTGCAAAAGCAATGGAAAATGTTTTCCAACCAATTGGAAAGTTTTGTAGCAAATGTTTAAGTTTTATCTTTGAAGTAATTTACATAGGTAACAAAAGCAAGAGTTTTTAGCAGAGGAAAGCTTACTTTTCATGCACGCTCATCTCAAACAATGATTTCAAGTAAAGAATGAATGCCTGTTGATTAGTTTTGTGCTTCTATGTTCATATTTGTATGTCTTGCAGATTTTTATCAGGAGAAAATCGAGAGTATTATGCAATGTTGGATAAATACCTAGAGCATAAACTGGAAAAAATTATGAATCTATTTTAAACGGAATAAAATTCATGAAAAGTTGTCACGGCTACCATATTTTGTGGTGATTAATCAATAGAATAATGTTGCACTCAACTGAATTTCAATCAGCTGAGAAAATCCAGCGTGCTCAAATTTAAAAGAGTTGCGCAAATTATGGAATTTTCCTGTCATTTTTTTGGATTCAATCGAGCCGATATTAATGATGTCCCAAATTGTTGTTCAGACATTAAGTTATGACATTTTTTTCAATGTGAGGGCTATAATTTTCCTCAAATGTGATGTAGGAGCCATTCCATGTTGTGATTATTTAAACTTGGGGCTAGTATCTATATTTTTAACTTGAATAAGATTTTTTTTACATTTTGAGTAAATTTTCTTTTGATATTTATTTGAAAATTATTACGTCACCGTAATAGAATCCCATCATTCCGCTTTACCACGCCCAAAAAGCGATAAAAATTCTTCAATAACTATTTCCATGGGCGTTCCTACATTTTTAGGCTTTCATCAATTGGGTGGGTCAATAGAATAAAGTTTATCGGAGTTCACTGCTTTGCGCCAGCTACACTACAAAAATTGTGCATGTGTACTGCAAAGTATATTCAAGAATAGTTTTTGTGTTGATGTATTTCAAGAATATTTTCCTCTGAATTGCGCCAGCTACGCAACAAAAATTTCGCATATAATCATAATAATAATACAGAGACTGAATTCAAGGGTAGTTTGAAGTAGATGTTTTTCAAAATTATTTTCTTCAACATTGCGCAAACTTAGCATTATTCATTGAATAGATTCCGAAATAGTTTTCAGGTACGTGTATTTCATGAATATTTTCCTTCTTATCGAGCCAACTACACTTTTAGAACAACACTTGTAGTGTAGTTGGCGCTATGTAGAGGATAATATTCTTGAAATACATATACGTGAAAATTATCTTTTGATATAATCTACAGTTTGTATGCGAAATTGTGGTCAACAAAACTTTCCTACGCGATGAAAACCCAAAGCTACTGGAGAGTTAACTTCAACCTGACCGTGTAATTCTACGGTAAAGCATGATATAATTTTTGGTCTGCTGATTTTGGGAGATTGCGATAGAGACATGAGCACCTTCATTATTTTTTTTACACAATCGATGGATTTAATTTTTTACCCGTATGGTCAGTCAGTACTCAAGCCACCAAGCTATTGCAAAAATAGTCCCTGGACTTGGAGAGAAAAACAAAAAAACAATCGTGTAATATACACTTTGGACTCTTTCCTTGCTATCAGTACTTCTCCGTTTCCCCTCCCTCTTTCGCTGAGGCGATTCTCCATCTAGTATTTCAGCTAATACTCCAATTTACCTCCAAGGTGCAACCCTGATATGTGTGTGGTTAGATCCATTCCGCTGAGGAAAAATGCCTCTATAAAAATGGACTCAAAAACTTGACCGCTTTCTTACAAAAACCTCAATGTCCTCCTGAAATTAGTAATAGTAACTAGTAGTAATTCTAGTTGTTTTTAGGCAAAATTGTTTCGCAAATGAAATATTTTAGATAAAAATCATTCCAATCCTGTTGTCAGTGGCCACATTTTCTATCTTCGCGTTTCATGTCTCTGCCCACTCAAATATCGGATTTATTCGTATTCTCTTTTCAAACCCTGTGATGAATAAATGAATCATCAAAACCGCATCAATAACGTTGCGTTGAAATATATATTTCAGAGCTTTTCTCGGCATCCCTCTTTCCGAAAGCATGGGAATACATATCAGCTTAAATGCTGTGTACACAATGGTTCCGCCCTGTTTTTTCGCGAATTTTTCTCTTTTGCTTGCTCGTCGATCAAAATGCTTGTGGTCCCCAACAAATCCTCGTTGAAAGAGCAATCTCAAAGAGGAGATAGATTAGGTTTCAGGTGTGCTTTTTCTCCTCCACTGCTATCCAACCAAAGGGTGTATGGCTCATGAATTTCTGCCAACTACAAACTATTTTACTGGCTATGAAAATCAGTGAATTAAAACTACAATTCGCTAGAAGTATTTAGTTGGACAATATTATACTTTCCACACTAGTCGGATCGTTGAGGAGCTTTTTGGGACCTATCAACTTTTTTGTCATAGATAATTATCGAAAATACAATTCATGAGCTAATTGTATTGTTTAGAAAATGTATAAGTGCTTAGCTGTAATTTTGACATGGTTTTAGGAACACGATCATGAAAGATCTAGTTTTCTCGTCATAAACGTATCTAGTTCTAAAAACTCGTAAAAAAACTCGCAAATTCGTAAAGGCTCGTCCAGAAATCAGCCCGTTCTAATTCGGTGAATATTCTCGGGTGAATAAATTTGCAAAAACAGCGTGGGTATATGCATCGTGTGAACTGGTCTCTCTGCAACACGTTTTAACGCTTGCAGCGTTGTCATCAGATACCTACACTAAATCATTTTCCTCCACTACTGCTATCCTACCAAAGGGCTCTTTCCTACTTTGTATGTATTCGTGGGTAGTTCAATCCCAGGATTGGTTGACTGAAGCCCTCCATCCTCCGCTGCCTTATTCGAGTATTCTTATTTTCTGGTAGTTCTCCTTATGTACTTTATTTTATATTTGTCCTATGTATTAACCCCGTGGTCTTCCTCCAGGGACATTTCTGTCTATTTTTCTTTCAATTACATTCGTCGAAAATCGATTTTGCCTCAGGGTGTACCCGATCCATGTAGTTTCCATTTTCTGTGCCGTGTTCCATAGAGTATTTTCCTCTTTTCATCTTCTGTACATTGCATTCTATCTTAGAAAGAACCTACTCACCAGCAAGAACATTAGTTTGGAAATAAGGAAACGGATGATGAAAGCATTTGTTTGGAGTGTGGCCCTATACGGGAACGAAACATGGGTAATAAGAAAAGAAGGGAGAAGGCTAGAAGCCCTGGAGATGTGGCTCCACAGAAGGATGTTGAAGCTCAGCTGGAAAGATAGAGTCACGAATAAAGAGGTACTGAAGAGAGTTCAGGAAACCAGATCCCTGTGGAGGCATATCCAAACGAGAAGAGACCAACTCGTAGGGCACATTCTAAGACGCGACAACATCGTTATAACAATAGCAGAAGGAGCTATAGAGGGAAGGAATCGCCGGGGACGACCAAGGATGTCATTCATGCAGCAGATTGTGAATGATATGGGTTGCACCACATACACAGAAATGAAGAGAAAAGCTGACAGAAGAGAGGAATGGCGTACTGCTGCAAACCAACCCCAGGGTTGAACACTGAAGAAGAAGAAAAAGAAGACATTACTTCATTATTCGTCTAGGTTATCCTCAGATAAACTGGACGAATTAAATAAGAAATGGAGACGTATACAGAAGAGAAGAAGAGGAAAGGACCCTATGGAACACGATACAGTTATTGATGCATAAGAGAACATGATACATTCATTTATGTTTAAGATACATTATCCTCGGTCACACACTGGGTCAAGTCCTATATTTTTGCTGAGGCTTCGATGCTCGTGTATCATCTTCAGGGCTTCAAATACCTTTCCGTAGTTAGTGACCGCTTTGCATAGGAGCCTCCTCTCCCAACAATAAAAAAAGTTTGGAACTCATCTGGATAGGAGTGGGCCTATTGACCATCTATTGGGCACCTGATCTCCCGGTATGAAAGTGGGTCAGTTTCCACGGAAATACAGCCGCAGCTCTGAAGAAGATGTGGCAGTCATCATCGAATCGTTGGTAGATATAGATGACCTGACCAATCGTGCAACACGAGAAGAATTTACCGCAGAAAAAAGTTTAAGAATCATTTCTCGCGTGGTAATTTATTGCGCTGAAGTTGGTTTTCAGTGCTGCATCCGATCTTCTTGGATGGGAATTCGACATTCGATCGTGAGCACAATTTCACCGCTGTATGTACACGAAACTAAAGGCACAGCCCAAGCCATGGAAACAATTTGGCGCGGTTGACTGCTCTGCATATAAAATGGATGACGTTCAGATTGCATGGGCGATAATTTTAATACTACGCATTATTAATTTGAAATATTTAATTCATCGTCGTAATTGTAATTATCGTACTATAAAATGGTTAACGTACTCGATTATTCTGTACCTGTGCGTTATTACTCAAAAGAATATTTAATAATGCAAATGGGAAATTTACGAAAAAACTGATTTAGCATTCGCAATGATTAGTTTGATCAAATGTCAATACATTTATAAAAACTTCCTTTTAATACGGACCTATTAATTCATGTATATGTTCGTACATAAATGAAGTTGGAAATGCGCATAACTTTGCTTTCAGATTTCTCGGACATTTGAACGTGTTCTATTCCTTTCCGCAACCTGTCAGTCACAAGCAATTACAGTGGAACTTGCATAATTCGAACCCTAAGGGACCAGGGACAAGGTTCGAATTATCCAAAAATTCGAATTACAAAAGTTTTCCACAAAGGATATAAAAATGCCAGTTATAAATTTTAAAAAACTTGAATGAAGTAAAACCTGAATTCTACACAATATGGACTTATTTAAACCACACTGCAAGTGAATTAATTGAAAAACGCAAGTTCTACAATACATGGACTGATTACGCCATTTTGAAAATTACACAGAGGATTATTGTAGTAATGTACGGGCATCAGACACTGGCCGCATCCCAACGCTGCACAACCTGATTCCGGGAAGTCAGTGTTTTGATAAACAAACAATGTGGAGAAAAGAAACAGTCGGGATCCTACTAGCCAACCTAATAACATCGGCTACAGTATGCACAAGGTTTTATTTATTTTTGTCGTTAGTTTGAAGCAAGCTAGTTGTTGTCGCTGGTGATAAATTCTTTACTCAACGTTGTTCGATGGTGCCTGTATCACGTTAGAAAAATTTCGAATTATCCAAGATAAATTTCGAATTATCCACGATTATTTCACATTGTTTATATACAAATGTCTAGGGACCAGAGAAAAAATTCGAATTAAAAAGCTCGAATTATCCACGTTCCGCTGTATATCGCATTCCAGCAGATGAATTGTGATTTGGTTGCTCAAACGGAGAGCAGGATATGGCTGACCACTTCTCGCGTCAGCTATGGCTCCTGAAATGTCTCCGTGTGTACATGGCTTTACATCAGCTTCCTAACCATCACATACCTTTTTCCCAGGTCCTCCCAGCGCCTCCCACGGCCAAACCTATAACCTTATTTTTCCCACTCCATACACGATGCTTCCTCTCCACCCAAGTTTAGGGTGTCTCATCCCCCCCATTCTCCGTGCAGTGGACCCCCTCCCACCTTCGTAGTCGGGCGTGCTTGGGCCGCTTTATTGTCCCCTCCGCGTGCGTGCTTCTGCTTAGGTCCGGGGGCGAATTGGAAGCGAGCGGCTGCGATGAAATTTTGTGCCTGGTCACGTCTCCCTACGGTCACTCGAAAACGCAGTCGACACTACTTCATATTTCCTTCCTGCCTCCCTCGGATTGGTCTGGCCCATTGGTCCAACTTCCTCATCTCTTCTCCCCTCTCGTGTTCGTTATGTTGTCTACTCAATTTTAACGCTGTGCCTGCTGTCTTCCCTTCATCTGTGACTAGTCTAACGGAGTTCCAAGATGTCCGGCTGCAAGTGAGCGCGCAGTAGGTGATGATATCAATCCATACACGAGTTATTTGCGTCGCATGACAGTGATGTTCTGGGACCAGAACCTCCATCATTCGAAAATCACCCGAGATAGGATTTATCTTAATTATGTTGGTATGTTGGTTGGGGATTGGATATCAACATGCGCAAAACTAAGTATATGTGTATTGGAGGAAAAAATGAAGACGTTGTGCTAGAGGATAGCAATGAAGTAGTAGAGGCCTGTGATTCATATGACTATTTAGGCATAAAAATACACAGCAGTGGAAGGAGCGCAGAAACGATTAAAGATAGGATTAATAAAGGTAGAACAACCATTAATATGTTAAATTCAATACTATGGAGCAAAGATATATCAAATAAAAATAAAAGATGCATATACAACACCATATTTAAAAGCATACTTACATATGGGAGTGAAATATGGCAAATGAATGTGAGTGACGAAAAGAAACTTGTAGCTACAGAAATGGACTTCCTCAGAAGGGCAGCCGGAAAATCCAGGCTTAATATAGTAAGAAATGAGAG
Source organism: Ceriagrion tenellum (assembly GCA_963169105.1). Taxonomy (NCBI): domain Eukaryota; kingdom Metazoa; phylum Arthropoda; class Insecta; order Odonata; family Coenagrionidae; genus Ceriagrion; species Ceriagrion tenellum. The sequence continues at coordinate 54,039,052 of OY720640.1, forward strand.
AAATCGAGAAATTATGAAAATGACAACAACCATTCTGGACGAAATCAAGTCAAAACAACCTCTGTTGTACGGACATGTTCAGAGAATGATCAAAGAAAGACTGCCCCGCACCATCATGGGGTGGAAACCCTATGAAAGGAGAAAGAGAGGAAGGCCACCTAACTCATGGAGAAGCGCAATAGCCAAATAGCGCAAAAGCCATGGCGGAGAGAAACCTGCAAGAAGGAGATTGGGAAAACAGAGAGGCCTGGAAATTGGATGCCGTAAAGCGCAAGCAAGCGCTCTAAAGACGGACATATATATATATATATATATATATATATATATATATATATATATATATATATATATATATATATATATATATATATATATATATATATATATATATATATATATATATCTTCACACCACCACTGTGTTCGTTCATTTTATGTGTTCCTATCCACTTTCTTTCTACCTTTCTGTATAAATATTTATGTGAGTATTTGCCGCTGTGCGGTCTGAGTGAATGAGTGAACGATTATATATAAATATATATATATATATATAAATATATATACATATATATGTTGGTTTCGACCTGAAGACGCTGGTAGGACAGCCAGCAAAACTGTTGTCTCACAAACAACTGACGCGGAAGAAATCGCGGAAAACATGGAGAGATGATATTTTGTTGCCAACCAATAACTGAATCTTTAATTCTTCTCATTTATTTCTTATTTAAATACTGGGCCATTGACCACATATGGGAAGGAGAAATAAATGAAATGAATAATGGAGGTGACCTAGAATTTAATACAGAAGCCAAATTACGCAGGACGACTAAGTGAATAATTATATTGGAATGAAGCGTTTGGTCGAGTGTAGATTGGAATAGAGAATTGTATCGAACAAATCTTCAGGTTGCTGAATACAGATGATGATTAATACAAATTGATTGATAGGTGTATATATCATTGCTTTTTCAACGTCCTTAATTAAGGGCTGTGCAACATACGTAATCATGCATATCGTAAACTAACAGCTAAAACATTGCTACAAATGCGTGCTCATTTCTTATTATAAAGGCGGATTGTGTTCTTCGCGTTTCTTTGGTAAAATACTGCAGTTATATGATTAGGAGACTCCATTAAAATAATCATCATTTAAAAATCTACCATTTTATTGATTTTTTGCATAATATGTTCCGTTCTCTACCTATTCACACTACTTCATCTTCCTTGCTTAATCTTAATTCTCCACTCTTTCATCCTCTTCCGTGTGTGGTAGTGGGTCCGTGCACCTTACTCTGTCACTACTTTACTGTTACTAGTCCAACTAGCTCGTACCATTTTATCCATCCACTTTGCAGAGTGAGAATTTTTTCAAATACCAACTGTATCCATTTTTCGATTCTGAAGGCCTAAAAACTTGGTTTTGTTTTGGATTTGAAATTTTTTGCGTGTTTTACGATACATTAACTTGTAGGTTTCCAGATTATCTAGGGGATATTGTTTCCCATTTAGAGGTTGACCTCATAATTTCTCATCCAACATTATCCATTTTCTCTCTGTTATACATCTTTTAAGCTTTGCATTCCTTTGCTTACACTTGCGGTTTTATTGTTTTTTTTCAAATCGAACATTTGATTATCAAACGTGTTTACATGCAAGGCAGCCATATGACGTTAGTAAATTAGACGGCGCCTGAAGGAGACAAGTCTTTAAAGAACGTGTCTTAATAACAGAGTATTAACGAGTTATTAATTTTCTCATTAAGTGCCCTAAATTTTCTGTCAAATACAGGGGAATGCATTTCACAGGAGTCTGAAAGTGACGGTAAACACAAGCTGTGAAAGTTTCGGCGCAAAATTTGGCGTATCTCTTCTCCTCAAACCTTAAGTTATCGTTGAACAATCAATCTTAGAGCGATGTCTTCTGCAATGTGCTCTACTTAGTTTGAAGCTGATGTCAGGTCTGCTATCGCTTCTCGTATTTGATCCGTACCTTCATCGTTTTATACCGGAGAAAATTTGCATCCATATGACGTAAACTATAGGTGATCATTTCCAGAGTCGTGTAAAGTTAACTGTTAACATGTCTGGCCACGGTATTTTATGCCACATTGTAATTTATATATTGTGTTTTATTATAAACAGAAGTATAAGCGTTGTTTCTCTCAGAACATATTTTTCTCCTTGGCAATCTTCTCTCTGAATATTATAATTTATTTTTGATTTATTTATATATATTGAGTTAATACACTTAATTGATTCCCATAAGTTATTTACCGGTATCTTGAAGTGCAGAAAACGTTAGCTTTATGGGCCTTCATCAGCTGGACCTCAAATTATTACTTCTGCAGCATAGTATAGATAAAATATTGTCTGAATTAATTTGAATTATAAACCATTAGATTCTTTCTCGTTTAATAAAGGAATAACTTTGTAATATTCCATGAGTTTTATTTGTTACCCAAAAAGTAGGGTTGCAAATAAATAATGGAGGAGTGTAATGCTACAAACTAAATTATTTATGACGGCTTTATGCAGCACGCACAGCAGATTATCGTTGAAATATTGAGTTATCAATTAATATCAGTTAATCTCTCTGACATTTTTTTTTCAAGTTCTTTGGATTAGATTGGATTCTTGGATCTTCCATTTCACGTATTATCTAATATCTCACGAATGTCATCAGTTTAATTTAGTGTGCATATGTTTTATTTTTAGGAATATTTTATCCGGATGATATGCATTTTGCAAATATATGTGGGTCCTTTGTACGATAATTATTTTTAACATAACTACTTAATTCTTCTGGAGAATTGGTCATGGGAAAATAAATTTAATTGTCTCTCGCCAACGTTTTTCAACTGTTTCTGCGTCATCAGGGCTTGAGTTAATGGTAGGAGAAGTCTTGAGTACAATGCAAATAAATTGTAAAATTATATTTGTTGATATACTTGTGAATATATCCGTATGGTACTTATGTCAATATATCCCTATAGTTTCTGTTTATATGCATATGTATGTATAGCAATCATTAAAGTTGTTACCATTTATTTTCATTATCCTTTCCATGCTCCTCTTATGAACTTATAACAATAATTAATCTTAATCCCTAGTAAGTCAGAAATAAAGCTGCAACATGTTGGCAAGGGACAACAAAATTCGTAATCCCAAGACCAGTCCTTCCAGAAGAATTCTGTAGATCCATGAAAAGTGGTCACAATTTATCTCAATTAACTTATATTTCACGAAAACTTTGTTGTTTTCTAAAATTTCTACTCCTAATCCATTGTTCCGTTTCCGTCTAACAAACTGGTTTCTGAGCGCGTGAAAACCGAAGCACATTCTTGTGAGACTACCTACCTCTTTGATCATCTGCCTCCACTTATTACTTACACCATTTATTTTGCCTGGGCGGGGGAACCTGAGATTGTTTCCATAATAATGGGAGTCTTAGGTGAATGCGCCTGGTTTTTCTCCCTCTGAGTTCTTAACATTATCCCTTGGATCACGTATTCCTTCCTTTTTGTACCATCTAGTTTTATTTCTACGAGGTCAAATGAGCATCCTTTCTCCCTCACACGTGCCCACCGAGGGGCAGTTTGGAAGTGGGCAGCAGAAGAACGTGCCTCTGCACAGTCCAGAAGGACTCCCAGTACTGAGTTCTCGCGAGTTTCCAATGGTACATATATCATTTTTTGTATAAATAAACATTCATCCCGTGTCAAGTGACATGAAGAGGGATCTACTGGAATTTATAAGCTTGCTGGATACGCATGACTCGCGACACGGAGCGAACGTTGAAGCCCGTGTTCCTGTGTGTGTTATATATCCCCATTTTACTTATATGAAGCGAGCATGGACGTGCTCCACCAACGTCTGGGCTCGTGGATTAACCTTTCACGCGTCGTAAAGTGTTTAGAATCCCCGGGAAGCAGTGTGTAATTGACTCATTTGTTTCGTCCTGACGTCGTGTTAGACTTTTAGATTTTGAGTGGGGAAATTGAGGCCCGGGAACATCCTTGATGGGTAATTAGCAACGGTGCACGGATTAACGAGAGGAAAAAGCGATTCATGGCTGTAGCTTCCATCCGTGCTACATGCTTTCAGGGAAATTCATGACGATGTGAATTCAAAATATGTTATTCATAAGTACGCAGACGACGAAATTATTTGCGGAATTTCAAATTATTCTTAATTGCTGACTCATTTGATAAAAGTCATTTCGACGTCTCGGTGTTCAGTGGACAAATCACATCAGGCTATGCACGGAGCATTCGTTCGAGCTACTGCTTTAGAATGGGTTTTAATTTCGTTAGGACTTCAACTCAAAATTTTACGTATGCAATTGTGCTACTAAGCAAGCACAAGTATTTTCAACTATTCTCGATGCCTCATTTAAATTAAGTCACTCTAACGTCTCAAAATCCAGCGAAAAAACTGAAATCAATGAATGTGACCATCGTTATGGACATTGCTTCAGGATTAGTTGCAAATTTCAGGGATTTTTTTAATCCTCCATCCAACGGACCTGAAAGTACTTGGAACTATAAAAAACTCTTCACGCACGTTCATTCAAGAGTTATACAGTGTCTCACCACCTTGTCAAACCTTATGTATAATATTACTTCCATTTTAATTCGTTCTCTCTTAATCGTTCCCCATTAATTGGGAAGAAATAAATGTGAAGTTTACCTCCTAGAATAACTTTGCTTGCTGGGGCTTCATCCTGCTTAACCACCGTCTACTTGGGCAATGCTGTGTTTTTCTTTGAGAGGAATCGCTATAGGAACGATTTTGTCTGTTGCCCATTCAGGCTACGATGTAGTTTTTTTAATTTGATAACCTAGCATAAAGAGGGTCTGGGGTTAAAAAAATAATCCTTTTTTTCAAAAACCATTTGCCCTGCTTACTCGTACAGGACTATCCAGAGAGGAAATCGCGAAATCTCGTGGAAATCAATAGATTTGACTCTAGAGCTCCATACGGTTGGAATCAAGGTTGCAGTGTCAGCAAGCTATGTTCGGCGACACTTTTTCTTATCCTTTATCAATTCCTTCGTTTTATTATTTCTAACCTAAATCCTTCTTACACCTACATACTACCCTGCGAGTTGCCGCATGGCCGTGTGGCAGAGGGTGTTAGGACACCAGCCGTGTAAAGATGTAAGGTTTTGGCAGGTGATATTGTGACGTGTTTTAAGGGAGTATATTTAGTGGAGCTCAGTTTTTATTGTGGTTTCTTATTGTGTGCAGGAAGAACGAGTTCTTGTACCTAACTGTTCGGAAATATATCTCCCTTATTTGATCGATTTTGTCAGACCTTGAGGTGTATTGAGGCGTCATGTCGCTTTGAAACACACTGAATTTCTGAAGCAAGCTAATCCTAGCGTGCAGCCTCCGAGTCTTTTGGGGCACCCACCTAAATCCCTCTAAAAGTCGTGAAACACTACATGTGCGCTCCTAGCAGTTTTTAAGTCTGCGTGCAGCTTCCCTTTGTATTTTTTAAATTTTTTTTGCTTAATCTTTTTGTCTAGGGTCCCAAATGCCTGCGGCGTATTCGAGGTGTGGCCTAATGAGAGCGAAGCAGCATTTCCTTTTGACTTCTTCTTCCGAGGACCTTCCTATTATATGCTTAATGGTTCCTAACTTTACTGGAAGAGTCTCTTGCCTCCCATTTTTATGTGGAGTGGGAAGTAAAAGTACGGTTTAATTCAAAGACTGCACTGGGACTTCGCACATTCATTCGGAAAACACTGCACCCAAATGGGATTGAAATGTTAAACGATATATTAAGTATATCTTAATGGTAACATTTTATTTGCATGCCAAAATTAGCAGATTTTTAAATTTATATTTACTATATAAATATTGCGGTGTAAAATAAGTGATTTGATGTTATTCATAGTATTCAGCCATTAAATATGAAAGGGGTGGCGGAATTTGTAACCAAAAACGTTAAATTCAAAACAGACGAAATTTTAGAATGAAATTTCTCCCCGACAAGCGTCAGGTATTTTAATTTGTGGTTTCCCAGTAGATGGAGCGATATGATGTAGACTGTGGGGTCGAGATTTATATCCTTTTTATAGCGTTTTTCGACGTATGTGGCTAATTTATCTCCACATGGTTTTTTGGTCAGCGAATTCATGAGGAAACTATGAATCTGAGGAAAGTTTGGGTGATCAATCGGTAAGAATCGGTCGCTCAACCCTAAAAAGTGAATTTAACATGCGTGATGACGTAGTCCGCGGTGAGTTTCCCCACCCTTATCAAATCAATGCTTTATCTTGAACGCAAATGGCTAAGTTCTGCATTTTCCCCTTCTCTTATCGTTGTCTTTACTAGTATAGGGTAATGTGTTTTAGTAAACGAAATTGCCTTACATTACTTTTGTATCCCTCAAGTTGATTTAAAAATTGAAATCGAAAAGTTTTCCTCCTGTTATATGAATTAGCTATTTTGGTCATTGATAAAATATAACACAACAATAGTAATATCCACACTTTAAAGTCAAAGTCTGGATATTACTATTGTTGTGTTATATTTTATCATGGATATATCGCATTTCCACCAAGTAAAGTCTGAAACGATTCAAATGTAGCTATTTTGGGTTATATCCTCAAACTAGTCTCCTCTGTTTAATAAAATTTTTATTGTTTCGGGAAGAGTTGTCGACTCTTGAACTTGTATTCACGCTCAGATTTTCTTTGGAGCATCACTTGATCATCGTGTGGTAGGCTGATTTAATATTATTTCATGGCCCATAGATGTTGTACCATTGGGATAGACGTGTGGCTCTTTTGTGACGACCGAAGGATAAAACTTCGCAGAACCATTATTTTTCACGGATGAAAACATTCGTCTCTTTCTAGTTGGGCCTGCGTTTGAGACGATTTAGAAGTTTCTTCACGCTCGATTATCTTTATTTTAACGAGGGATTCGACGAATTTCCATTGGGGACGGAAGTGGAAAGGAGGAAACGGCAGACGACGACTTCCAGGCGAAATGAAAGAATCCCGTGTTTTAATTAGTCCTCGCCCTATCCGTATCTTCATTTCTTTTCAGCAGCCTCTCCCTCCCCTCCCCCGCCCCCCTCCCACTCCACTCCCACTTCCACCGTACACACTCCTCTCCCTCTCTCTCTCCGTGCGATTAATGCGGATACATCTTCCCATTCACACCTCTTCCGCCCCTCGCTACCCGTTCTCTCTCCGGCTTCTCCCGTCTGCGCGCACCCAGTGTTGCCAAGCTAGCGAGTTTCATAAGTCATTGACGGATATTCCCTTCCCCAAAACTTTCTGTGGTGTCATAGAGGATGACTGTTCTTAATTTCCATATCATGCTTAAAAAATTGTCCCTAAAGATGAGAATTGCGTCTGGAATTGAATTTGAATATATTGAGTTTAAATTTCACCCAAAATATAAATATTATTAAAGGGTGAACAATAAAAAATACATGTTTAAAATTGCTATAAATACTAGGAGTCAAGCTGGCCAAAAATTCATTATATATATATATATATATATATATATATATATATATATATATATATATATATATATATATATATATATATATATATATATATATATATATATATATACGTTGATGGATTGGAGTCAGCCATGCGGCGATGAACACACAATGTGGATAGGATGGAGGAGATAAACACACAAAAAAAGAGACGATCACACTTACATAGCTAGCTTTCGGAACTCAAGCTAGCTATGTAAGTGTGATCGTCTCTTTTTTGTGTCTATCTCCTCCATCCTATCCACATCGTGTATATATATATATATATATATATATATATACACACACACACACACACACATTATCATGATATATAATTTTACATTTTGATTGCTGAGAATTTATTGCACGATAATCTGTTAAAAGTTCTCCTGTTCTCTAGTAAATTCAAGTCATTACGCGCAGTATTAAATGTACCACACATCCTATTCAAGGGAGCGTTTATATAATAGTTACTATTTACACGCATTTTGTAAAATGCCCTCTTGTGTCTACCATTGCATGGAATAAGCATATTTTGTTTGCATAACAAGTGATCTTATTATCTTATTACAAGTGCGTCTTATCAAACAGGTATTTTTGCTTGAAGACAATAAGACTTCAGTATCAATCTAATGATATCTTATGTTCAAGTGGTAGGGAAAATATCAATGGTTTGAGAGTAAATGGAATAGTAGTGTATGCGAATAGCATCTAATGCCCAGCTAAACTTGGTAATTAGAAAATTGTTGATATTGATGAAATTATCTAGTGCTGATAAATGAAGAAAACTTTATCATGATGAAAGTATAACCATTCTGCATTAAGGTTATATAAATTGTAGTTGTTCATTTGAAAACATACTAAATAAAGGGTAAAAAAATTATTTAAAGGAGAATTTATAATCTCTTACCAATGTACACATTGCATCTATTAAAGCATGGGCCCAAATTGAAAATTTATGACTATTTCAATTTATGTGAATGGCAAAAGGTTTTCAAAATATAATTCCTATGGTTTAAATTATAAGCCTAAAAACCGGCAAGAGTTGAAATTCATGGAAAAAAGTGAACCTTAGCGTTAAATATTGGCATGATGACGATTTTTCTTTCTTAAGGTTTATTTTAATGAATTTATGGCTACATTTTCACCGCATATTGCCAGGTTAAATTACTATGTTAGTTTGCTAAAGTGGTATCTTTTAGTAATTGTCCATGCTTAAGCATTAAAGTTCGTAATAATGAGAATAACATACAAATGCAAACGCGTTGTGATTTTTATCAAATCCGTATTTACAAACAATTTTTATGCAACAAAAAAAGACTATAAGCGTTTTTTGTTGTTTTATAAAATACCGCTCGACAATATCGTTTGCTTAAAGATGACTTTGATATTTGTGTTCGTCTGTTGAGGTGTTACCTACATGACTCTAGGAAAATATCCCGCCAGGTAAATGTCCACGGAGAGGATTGACTATTACTTGTCTACGGCGAAATGAGTAAAATGTTTCTGACTAAGCGATAAACATATCTACATTTTAGGAAACATTTTTATTCGATGACTGAACTAATTACTGTCAAGCCTTTTTTTCGTGTGGAAACAGATAACACTAATATATCATTAGTTGTGTCACATTACTGAACCTTTGTTTGCCTGTTTGACTCCTTGGTACTACGACACAGCGAGTGGATGCTTGAGTTTTAATCCCATTTGCACTTTGATCCGATTATTTAATGAAACCTTTCCAGTATCTTTAAATTTTATAATGGCTTCGTAATATTAGCGGTAACAGTTTTGTATTCTTGTGGAACACAAAGCAAAAATATTGTGGAAATGTTTTGAAAACCTGTACATGTATATTATCTACACGATCTAGAAAACCCTTGCGATGGTGAACAAATTTCTTAATAAGATGAGGAAGGGTCAATTAGGTAGGTGAAGTTGATGAGGGACGAACGAATGCTTAATGCTTACATAGAGGGGAGCATGTTGGGTAAGCAACGAAGGGGAAGAAAGAGAATTGAATTCATTTACAAAATGGGTAAAGGTGGAATGAATGCTAAATTTAAGAATACTAAATGAAAGAATTTATAGAGGCGGATAGTGCTTCGGTGAAATTTGCTCTATTGAAATCTACATCAATAGATATATTTCCTTTAATAACGTATAAAGGATATATGTGTCCTTACATCTAGCGACAGATTTATAAACTTCATTTGTTATTCAATTTTTCATGTAGAAAAATATTTACGTTTGAATGCCAATCTGTCAAGGGGCAACAATCAATGATTAGTGAATCAGAGGTACAATGCGAAATGTATGGGATGATGATATACCACAAGAAGACGAAAGTGATGAGATCATCTTGTGGTAAGAAGACAGGGCTGAATGTAAGGAGTATAAAATAGAGCAAGTAGATCAGTTTACATATCTGGGTAGTATTTTTTATGGATATTAAATGTAATTTCCCTGGATAAGGATGCATTTTCAAAGAGGGAATTAATGAGGGGGGGTCCAAGTAGAGATGTAAAGAAAAGGCTGGTGAAAACTAATATAGAGCATGGCACTGTATGAGGTGGAAAGCTGGAAATGGGAGTATATAATTTGAATCGTGGTGTTCGAAATGTGAGTTTGGAGAAGGATGTGTAGGGTGAGTTGGATAGTGAGACGAACCCTACGAGGAGGTCTTGGATATGGTTGGAGAGGAAAGAAAGCTATTGGCGAAGGTTTGGAGGAGACAGAGGTGATGGATTAAAAAAAAAAGTATTCTACCGGTAAAGGTAGGTTTTGTCAAATGTGAGAGCATCTCCTCCCAGTTTTATACTTATTCTGGGGCCTATTTCCCTCTATTGTCTTTCTTCACCTCTGCATACGATCTACCCTTCTTCATCCCGTCCACGAAACCTATTCTCTTTCTTCTCATTCCCTGCTTGCCCAACCTCCTTCCCTCTATCACACTCTTCAGCAATCCATCACCCTTCATTTCATCCTTCAGCCACCTACCCTGCCTATCCCGAATTCCATTCACAAGCTTCCGATCCTCGCCCACCAAGCCAAGCACTTCCTCGTTAGTCGTCCTCTCCGTCCACGTCACTTTCTCCGCACTCACATCTCAAATTCCTGCAGTTTATTCTCGTCCTCCTTTCTCAGGGTCCCCCTTTCTGCCCATACAACGCTACGCTCTATATCAAGGTCTTCACCAGCCTCTTCCTCACTTCCCCATTGTCACCGTCATTAGCTCCCTTCTACTGCTAAACACCTCCTTAGCTAGCGCTATTCTCTTCCGTATGTCTTTACTACTAAGCTCGTTTTCTTCTAGCGTGCTTCCTAAGTAATAAAATTGTTCTATATGCTCGAGTTTGTGTCCTCCAACACCTAATCCTAACTCCAACTCAAATGTAATCTCAAGCCTTGCTTTCTTTGTCCTAGAGAATCACATTACATTTATTTTGTTATGATTTACCTTCATTCCAAATATCCCGCACTGCATCTCCTAAGTGTCTACCAAAACTTGCAGTCCCTTCGAAGATCCACTAACCAATGCCTGATCGTCCGCGAATCTAACCGATTTTATAAGATGCCCTCCCACTTTGACTCCAACCCTAATTTCTTCCCACGCCTGTCTTACCATTTTCTCAGCATGAATGTTGAAAAGAAATGGCGACGACGAACACCCTTGCCTTTCCCCGCGACCTCGAATCACCATCAGCCACCCTCACCTGCGCCCTTTGGGTCATATATAAATTTCGGATTAGTATCCTGTCTCACCAGTCTATACCCATTTTCTCGAGTATTTCTGATAGTTCACTCCAATTTACCCTGTCAGAGGTTTTTTCAAAATCAATAAAGCATGTGAAAACGTCCTAGTTACACGCTATGTTTTTCTTCATAAGGGTTTTCATCACCGCTATCGCATCCCAAGTTGACCTTCCCTTCCGGAACCCAAACTGGTCATTGCCGAAGTAGTTTTTGGCCTTACTCTCCAACCTTCTATTGATTATTCGATTATATTATTAATGGTGCATGGCGGAAGCTTTTAAAAGAGATGGTATGTTGATGATGGTAATTGAGGGAAGAACGATTAGGATGAGGGGAAGAGGAAGAAAATAATGGGAATTCTGATTGAGGAAGATTGATCATGAGGAATTTGAGAGGTATCTAATGGCGGGTCATCTATAGGAGTGAAAAAGGATTGACGTGGCAGTGAAATAAAAACTGTATTAAAACCTACCAATCGGCTGGCAGAATACTCAAAATCACAATGAAAACATATACAAACGACTTCTCTTATGAAGTTAGCGAATTTGCCTCTAAGTTGGCAACACTGCGCAAACCCCCCTGAATTCCTTTTATCTCCCCCACAAACTCTGGGAAAATCTTTCTCCTTTAATAACTCGCACCCATCCTCATCCCTCCTCCCACTGTGTCTTTTCCTCCCACTCCTAATTCCCTCTTTGCCTGCCCCGCTCTCTCAGCTCCGGAGTCTACACTCAGTTTTATACATATATACAAGTATTAATTCCGCTCCGCCACCACTTTCTCCTCCCGCCTGACGAGAAGGGGACCGTGTACGTTAATTGGAAAGGCAATTTATCATTCGATATTATCGTGACGTATCGTTAAGTTTTTGCCCGTGCATATATCTCTTTCTCTCGAGACCCCTTTCATTTTCCGTGTTTATTATTGTGTTGTTTCAGGTGGTTAAACTCTTCCATGAGCGTCGAGTTTATCCAAACAAAAGGACGCCCCTTTCTGCCTCCCTATTTTCTCTCGTAGATCCCTGGCGTTTCGCGCGATTTCTCGCTGATAGCACGCCGGCGATACTTGAAAAGGGTTGTTGAATGTGGGGTGTTTGCAGTAAAAGTGTGACTGAATTCACGTTGTCGGGACTGTGACCAATGTTATCGCTCTGCGTGGTCGACTGTTTCCTAGAAGTTATTTACGTAAAATTCCTCACTTATGTATTTATTTACATTCGCACATTTATTTCACTTTACTAGATGAGTTCAGGCTTAGTCGAAAAAGGTTTTGATGTAGTACTTGGGACCTACTTGCAGACAAAACTAGGACGATATTACGAAGAAGAATGAGTCATGAATCATGGTGAGTCGAATGCTCTGTAAGTGGCATTCTATGAAAAGATTTTGTTTTGTTGGTTTAGCCATGTTGAAAGAATAGATGAGAATCAAATAACAAAACATGTAGTAAATCACTGTGCATATCAGAGTGATGTGAAGGGTATGAGAAAAAGGGTCATAGCAATAAAGATCAGTTGTAGTGAAAGATAATCTAAAGAGCTAGGATATTAGGAGTCTTAAAAGAAAGAGTGCCTATGATGCAGTGAATGAATTCAATACAAGCGGAAGCATAAAAGGATCAGGTGTTTTGGTGAAAATTATTTAGGAGAGCGATTTTTGTTTGTGTACAGATTTGCGTAAATCTTTGAAAAGTTATTAGTGATATTTACAGATTTTTTTAAATTTAAAAAATGCATTTTACCGATTTATTTTCTTGGAAATTGAATGCTATGTTTCACCCGTAGGCTTAGGAAACTTGACGTATATTTCAAAATTATTTGATTCAAAATATACAGATTATCTCCTAAACGTGATTTAATACATGTCTCATTATTATAATATTGGCTAGCATATATCAAGGTATTATGCCGAGTAAAAATCGTGTATTTACGTATGGTTTTCCTTTCAATTTTGATTTTCGCGCCGCAAATGAAAGCCACAACTATGGCTTAATTTAGGGAGCTTCGGCTTGACTTTTTAGGTCATTGTTAGTCATGACTTATACAAAGTTACACATTTTTTTTAATTATTCAGTTTAAAAATTCCTGCTTTCGCTGATGAACTGGGTTACCTATTGAAAGCCAAAATTAACGTTCAATAACCAATAATATTTTGAGGCTTAAGTGAGTTAACAAGAATGGTTGAAATCCATTATAGGATGAGTAAAGTTAAGGCGAGCTAGGGACATCAGCTTGTTTAGTCGATCTAATATAAATTTTTTCCATATTTTCCCAAAATTTTCCAAAAATTCAAAGCTTTTTCCCATGTTTTCTCTTTCAGACTTAAGTTTCCTTGTACCTCTTCCGTATTCTCTATTTCAACGTCATGGAAGCTCATTATAGCTTCGTGGCTCACTCTCTACCTATTTCGAATATAGTCAATCTTTTTTCCTCTTGAATTATCTTTTGTTATTTTTTTCCATTGAAGAGTCTTCGGGAATCATGTCCGAAGATTCTTTTGTCTAATGACTGAATGAAAATTTGAACGGAGTTTACTTTACGTGAAATTTACGCTCCCAATGTAAAAATATGTGTGAGTGCTACATTTATTTATTTATTTTCACTGCCCCGAATACAGCACACTAGGCCATGTTACGTCGGGTGAACAACAGTATCATTGGATGAGAGACAGACACCCATGTCCTGGGCAGATAATGTTCCACTCACGCGGGACTCGAACCCGCGACCATCGGGTTGGCAGGCGAGGACTTTGCCCCGCCGCCACCGTAGCTGACATTCTACAGAAACTAAAAGGAATCACCTCTAGAGGTTTATGAGCTGGAAATGAGGAAACGTCGCTGATAATGCATTTAGTTGTGAATCGGATATGAGTACCTCTGTATTTTATTTGCTAAGCTTCTACAACGCCGTCGATGGGAAGAAACTAGTACCGTAAAAACGATAACACAGTTATCCTGCTAAATATCTTCCGGTGATCTGGGAGCAAGAAGACCGAAAACAGATCGGCCAGATGGTCCCGTAGCCAATCGTTCTCCTATGACAGGCACCAGATGTGAACGGCCTGGGATGTTGTGTCAATGCTCATCAAACTTTTCGTCTTGCCCATAAATCAATTCTTCTCCTCTATTCGGTCTCTCTTTTTCGTAGCTGGTGTCGTATCACCCACTTCCTCATCCCCGTTTGGCTGCTCGTAGGATACTAAGTAGAGTAGATATGGACGTACCTCAACAGGTATGTTACCAAATAATGAGGGGAAAGAACTGGGCTCAAGAGCGAAGAAGGTTGTGACCTAATCAGAGGGACTACGATCTTATTTGGGACAGTGGTTATGGGGGGAGCGAGGCAGAGGAGATAGCAGAACACAAAATTAAAATATCGGTTATTGGACCTCGCCTGGCCGACTGACTTCGGATAAAGTGGGAGAACCGTTCGGCCCGGGAGCCAGTTTTGAAGGGGCGGGTGGGCGGAAGGGGGCAAGGGTTTGGACGTGGGCGATTGGGAAGGGACTGGCCGATTGGGAGCGAAAAGGGTTAGCGTTCGAGGGTTATGATTCCACAAAAGGGTTCGTTGAAGGAGGAAGAGAAGTCAGCGTGGCCAATAGTGGCCGCCCGAGAGACTATCGATTGTGCCAAAGAATGAGAAAGAGAAGGTAAACGCGTTAATTTAGCATCGTTATTACAGTGCGGAGCCCAATGTGGAACTAACCTCCCACGATTCTATTCACCATCTCGTAGTTTTTATCTTTGCCTTTTTGCTATTCTGAAGGTTGTCCTTATTTAATTTTCGAGAGGAAAATATTCACCAACCTAACCCGATACTTCTGGATATCACCCCGACGGCGATATTTATGAGCCAGGTTTCATAAGATTTCAATATGACAGAAATTCTGCTGCATTTTTGTGCTCTAATTTCTGCATAAGGTATGTTTCAGGCTTTCTGCAGCGTGAATGTGCAAGGATTAATGCTATACCAATAAATCGGGAATTTTTCAAAATGATTGAACCATAATCAATGCATTATGAACGTTCTAGGATTTCAGCAAATAAACATGCTAAAATTTATGCATCATACATCTTCTAGGTTTTCCGCTGCATTTATTCGTCAGTATTTCCGCAGCATGTATGAGCTAGGATTTGTGCACCATTGATGTACTTGTATTTCAGCGCCACCAGTGCGTTAAGTTTCTGTGGCACGAATATGCTCGGATTTCTGCGACTAGGATGGTACAGGATTTTTTAGTGATATCTCTCCTCGAATATCGAGGATATGCATGTGCTAGTATTTTGGTTGAATGATTTTGGGAGTTTAAGGAGCGGGGATATCCATGGTTTGTTATTTACTGAGACAACCGAACACGAATATTTATCCAGCTGTTTATGATTAGTGGGTTAGTTGGTAGAAAAAGAGATATTTCGATTCATTGAGGAACGAAAAGAAGGAAAGTTATAGTGTTCTATCAACAGAAGACAAGTGACTCATGGGTTTACTTTTTGTTTGAGAAACGTGAATTGAAAACAGTGGATGATAATGAGAAAAGTTGCATAAAAAATAAAGATTCGCATCGTCCTTTTTATGGAAATACTCATCGACAGCTTAAATAATCGGTCTTTCATAACGCATACAAATTTGGCATCCTATTTACGTATGTATGTATATTGTTTTGCGAAGAGGAAAGCACAAACACACATAAATGGAGTAAAGAGCCTTTTCATCAATAATTTTAGACCAGTTCATGGAAAAACAGCCGAGATAATCAACAACTGCGATAGTTACTTCTAAACAAATTAAAAAGGCTCCATTAATGAACATGTCATCCACCACATATTGCTTTTCAACTGTAAATAGTAACTG
Source organism: Ceriagrion tenellum (assembly GCA_963169105.1). Taxonomy (NCBI): domain Eukaryota; kingdom Metazoa; phylum Arthropoda; class Insecta; order Odonata; family Coenagrionidae; genus Ceriagrion; species Ceriagrion tenellum. The sequence goes on from OY720640.1 coordinate 54,055,167, forward strand.
TATCGACCTAAAGTGATTTAAGCATTATATACTATCCCTCCACGGAATTATCACAAAAATAACAGAACTAAAACTTTTCCTCCACTTAATTTAACAGTAGGGTATGAGATATGGTACAGAAAACTTCCTGGCATTATGACTCGCAATCGAATTTTGGCAATCGGGCACTTCGTGTCCGCGATAACTCGTAAACGCGACAAATTGTAGCCATACACTTCGTGACTTCCTATTTTAGAAACATACTTTTGGGTAAACGACGAATTATTAACCGGGAGTGTGGTCGAAAGGCGAAAGTTGAATGTAGGACATCACGAGTGTTGTCCATGGTACAGTTTGCAATAAGTAGTGGGGCAAGGGTAAATGTTCAAAATATTTGGGCGTTGATATCCCTGGCTATTCTGGGATTCAGAGGAGAGATTATTTTGTTATCTTCTCTTTCCTACCTTTTTACCTACGAAAGCATCGCGGTTTCATTCGTATTTTTCAGCGTCATACGCCTGTATTGTCGCCAGTTTCACTAACGGAGAGGAAACCTCTTGATGTAGTAGCAGCAAAAGGTCGTCATGATTTTGATTTTCTCTCATCGTTAAGCGGGAAACGGGAAGAGAAGCTAAAGAGCAGGGCAGCAGTAACGGAATCAGCACTGTTTTAGACTTCGATCAACCATCTTGTGTGTATGTGTTGGTCGGGTCCGAAATCGTTCGAATTTACACAGGGTGGGCAGGGATCTCTCTCGTGAGGGGGTTTGGAGTGAGCCGGTGGCCGGTTCGATGGGCGCGCGCTGGTTCTGCAGAATCTCGCAATCCGCGAGATCGATACGACCCGTCGACCGCCGTCCGTGACGTATTTATCCTGCTCCGACCACGGCGGGAAGTTATTCCACCCGGCGTATATTCTCGTCTCGGAGGTCTCAATCCGCTTACTTCTCGCTTGGGCATGTTCGAGTGTTTTTTTTCTGGCGGACGTGTGCACTGGAGGATTGTTCATCCGTGTGGTGTGCCACGTATCCGCTCTGGAGATTAGGTGCGGAGATAAATGGAGGGAAAAAGATTCCCCATTACCCTTTTTTACGAGATGCATGTACCTGCTCGGGAAACATGGGAGCTATATTTAATTATTGACCGGAGGTTGAGAGATTCTCGTGGATAACAAGCCGGACGAGCATATTTTAGTAGGTTTTAGCGGCACAAAATGAAACTTAAATCATTTCCAGCCGCGATCAATTGAAAGATTGTTGTGCTGAAGCTCATCTCTTTGAATCTAACCACATCATCCCTTCTTTTGACGAATTTTTCATTTTATATACTTTTTTATCCCTTCGGTTCCTTTTATTTCTTCTCACCCACCGTACGTTCTCGTGTTCCCTGAATGATCATTGGTGTTTGTATAATTATTTGTCATCTATCAGAGTTTAGTTGTCCAGATAACCACCTTATAGCTTAAGAATACTTTATTTGATATTTTATCTTCTCTTTTCAATTTTGGCTAACAAATGATCACGTAAAATTACGCTTTTTTTCTTTTTCCATTTTTTTCTCCTTATTTCATTTTCATCATTTGGCTTCCTCCTTCTCTTCCTCAATTTGCATATTATTCTCTTGGTTTTTTTTATTGAAAATCGTGCTGCTTCTTTAGACAAATTTTCTATTCTTAAATTTTGGTCCTAATGTTTTCCTAATTATTTTTTTATTTCCTCTTTTTCGGGACATTATTTATGATTAATTCAATGTATTATATCTTCTCGAATACTATTTATCATTTATTGCTCTTTAATAATGTGTACTTGGCATTTTTTCCCTATTTTTCTTCATTATTTTACAAAGTTTTTCATATGAATAATGCGATAAATAAACATCTCAGACTCCATGCTTATTTATAGTCTTCTATCATTTGCTTCTGTTATCGTGTTGAGATGTGAGTCTGGAGAAGGATGGAGGAGGTTAGGTGGATGGATTGGAAGACTAACGAGGAAGTGCTTTAGGTGGTGGGCGAGGAAACGAAACTTTTGAATGGAATCCGGGATAGGCAGGGTAGATGGCTGAAGGTTGTAATAATGGGCGACGGGTTGCTGAAGAGTATGATAAAGGGAAGGATGTTGGGTAAGCGGGGTAAGGGAAGAAAGAGAATAGGTTTCATGGACGGGATGATAAGGGTAGATCGTATGCAGAGGCTAAAAAGGATACTAGGAAGAGATATGTCGTTGAAAGTGTAGAAAACCGGGAGGAGATACTCTGACATTCAACAAAACCTACCCTTTCCCGTAGAATACATTTATATGTATCGTGTACTCCTCACTTCTATATGCGCCGAGAGCATATTTGTGGAGCATTATGTATTCAGTGAGATGAATGTCAGCGTTTTCGCAGACAATTTTCGCAAAAAGCTTTGCTAGTCAAAAAATCAAATGACAATGTTACACGAATAAGCATATATCCTCCGTTTATTTCATGCGGCACACAGTGGAGACCAGCTCCGTTGGAAATGGTCGGCGGGGACAATTTTCCACCCCATGACAGGAGATTCGGCCTGGTCTTGATGACCTGTAGGCACGTCATTGAATTATATATTTGTGATATTTTTTGTAGAATATTTTTGGGTTCGTGTTCTAAGGGCAAAATGGACTCACATTTTTCTTCCGAGTTTTTTTCTTTTTTTTGGACTCTGGGCCATGTAATTTATCCAAAATTTCACATGGATGGAAATCATGAATACATTCGTAATCTTTTGTTCCGCTTATTTATTTCCATTATGTTAATTTAATTCTTTCTTTCCGTTCCGGTGATATTGATTCTTATTTTGGCATCCTGAACAGAAGTAGGTGATATTCATTGCTTTGTTGAAATCTATTAAGTGGTAGAAAGTGAATTGAATGCTGGTGCCAAAAACACTGTGTCACAATTGATTGTTGAAAACTCCACTCCTCAGGAAATTAAGTGACTGTTCTATGAGATTTTGATAGTGAAAGATTGGCGGATTAATTGCGTCCTATAGTGTTTTTATAACCACTCGCCTCAGAAAATTCTCCTAACATTAAAACGGGTGAAGAGTTGTTCGTATGAATTTTTTTACCGCCATTCAATCACTTGTGACGAAAAATATTCTTTCTAAGTAAAATATGATTATCAGGGATAGTCATACTGAGATATTGAACTCCCACCACAAATACCACGAAAAATTTTAAGATTAATAAGGATAACTATGAAAGACACCAAGACAATAGTAAAAGTTGACAACAGGTTGAGGGAAGAATTTGAATTTAACACAGGAGTGAAGCAAGAAGATGGGCTCTCAGCTATTTTATTTGATTTGGCTCTGCGCAAGGTGATAAATGTGAATGATCAGAAGGGTAAAATATTTGAGAAATCGAATCAGATATGTGCGTACCCAGATGATATTGCAATTATAACAAGGACAACGCTCAGCCTTAAATAAATCTATGAGCGAATGGAAAAAGAAGCAGAAAAAAATGGACTTAAGGTTAATGAAAAGAAGACTAAGTATATGATAATGTCCAAACAGGAGATTAGGAGAGTGGCATCTGACAATAGCGGAGAAGAAGTTTGAAGGAGTTTCCCATTTCAGATATCTAGGAGTAATGGTATATAATGACAATAAGATAAGTAGAGAAATAAAGGACAAAGTACAGGCGGGAAATTGAGCGCATTATGAAAACAAACAATTGTTCAGGGACCAACTTATTACTAGAAATACAAAGATGAAAATTTATAAGACGTTGGTCCGACCAGTGTTACCAGGTTTTTCGTTGATTAATGCGAAATGAATTACAATTCACCAATTTACGGTTCAGACCTACGGTTCAGAGACATGGACCATGAATAGATCAGATGATAATACCCTAAGAGTATTTGAGTGACGAATATTAAGGAAGATATATGGACCTGTAAAGGAAAATGATGAATGTAGAATAGGTATAATACAGAGCTGGATCAATTAATTGAAGGCCAAGACATAGTAAGATATGTGAAAGCTCGGAGAATGGAGTGGCTGGGTCATATAGAGAGAATGGCGGAAGAAAGGATGTCCAAAAGAATAATGAGGGAAAAGTTCTGCCACACCAGAAGGAAAGGCAGACGAAGAATCAGATGGATATATAACGTTACTGAAAACCTGCAGATAATGGACATCAAGGGATGGAAGAGGAGGGTAAAAGATAATGAAGACTTGGGGCAAATTGTGGAGGAGGCCAAGGCCCACCAAGGGCTGTAGCGGCATGAAGAGAGAAGAGAGATTAAACTCTCACATGTAATTTGTATATGGAATCTTAAACGGTATTTTTTCATGTCATAATGAATGAATAATTCACAAGGAATTAGTCAAGTATTGCTTCAAGAAGGTTATTTATGTTTAATTTATGTAAAGGAAGTAAATTGTGAAATATTAGTGAATTGTAATACATCCCGCATTAATCAACGAAAAAACCTAGTAATATCTGTTGATTTTCTTGCTATAAATTTTATCTCGTAAAAATCATCAAGTATTTGTTTTCCGTAAAACGGTTTCTGTAGAAATGGAGCCGGTCTTAAATTGATTAATAAGAAGTAATATATTTTATGGGTGTGGTAAAATAGATTTAGTACGTTGAACTTATAACTCGAAACTATATACTCGAACTATATAATGTATATACTCGAAACGAGTTGATTCGCTTAGAATATGTTTCATCATTTTAGGCAAAAGGCATGTACTGAACAAGGAGTGAGTATATAAAATGTTCTCCTAAAGTGTTATAAATTAAATCTAGGCGTTATTTTTAAAAAATTTCCAACAAATGTGTAACATTTCGCTCTCCCTGATATTTTAAAGACAATGGATAAGCATATTTTTGTGCTATTTAGCTTAGCGTCTTTATTTCATCGATCGATTTCTATGCCTATCGTGTCATTTTCAAAGTGTCATTGAAAATTAACAGCGAAAAAGTCATCCTAAAATTTAAGTAATATACGCTGAGATCTATTTGTAAAATGAAGAATTCATGTAGAACAGCACTAATGGCTCGTTTTTTTTATCATCATGTTCAACCCATTAGCTGTCAGGTTCATATTTACCCGAATAAATATTTTCACCCACTGTCTGATAAATTAGACTTCACCCACACGCTCAATGATATTTTACGGCACATCAATACCTGCGTAAAACATTCCTTATTGTAACTATCCAACGCAAAATGGGGAATATCTTGCTTTGGATATTTTGTATTTCTTCTCAGTAAAGCCGTTTATCATTTCACGTATTCAACGGGTTTTCGTATCAGGAAGAGCACACTGTTGTACGTTTTTCACTGTGAGTAGAGTGAGAACTGGTAAGTTTCGCTCTTTTTACTGAGAACATACATCTTTTCCACCATATAAAGCCTGATTCTATCAACTTTGGTACCATATAGCTTAGCTGCCTTGAGACCTTGTCTTTTGACTCTTTGCTCTCCTTTCTCCCACTTCGCCTTTCTCCAAACCGGGAAAGTCTGGGTACATCTTCCTCGTCGGGAATGCTGTTTTTGCTGCCTCTATCCCCTCCCCTCCCTCTCCGGGTCGCGGACGCGTTTTCAGAGAGGGTAGGGAAGGGTTTGGGGGTTTGTCAGGGAAAGGGAGGCACGGGGCCCGGCTGGAAAAGAGGTGTACGAAAGGGGTGCAGAGGGGGGTGGGGCGTGCCGAGTGGAACGAGCGGCGAAAGCTTGGGTGGGGAAGTAAACAGTAGGGAGATAAATGAGGGAGCGTAGCAGGATTCGACAAGGAGGATCCTTTGCCGATCTCGTTAATTAATTCGGACGCGTAGAGGAAGGGGGGGGAGGTTGATGGGACTGGTTTGAGGGAGGCAGAGGGGAAGGGAGGGATTTGAGAACGTGAGACAGAGTGGTGGGTGAAAGGCAGGAGGAGGAAAGGGTGGGGGTTGAAAAGGCAGGGTGCAGAATTGGGGGGGTTGTAGAAGGGGGTGTTGGGGATGCTTGGGACATGGGATGGGAGACAAAGTGACAAGCAGCTTCCCTTTAAAAAGACTTGTGTATGCATGTTTCCGATTTGCCTTTCTGTTTCATTTGGCGGTAGAAATAATGATAATTATACCACTTATTCGCCCACAATATATGTATTCTTTTTGGGCTTCTCAGATGGAGACATAGGATTAATTTCGATGAAAGAAAAACAACTAGCCGGTAGACGGTAATATTGCGTTGGTTTACAGCATTTCATATGGGATAACAGACAGAAATCATCGGAAATTCGGGTCATTATGCTTTCAGTGTACGTATGAGTCATATAAAATGTACTTTTTGTAATAACTTCAAAAAAAGGAGAGTTGAATGTCATTATGGTGGTTCTACTCAAGGAGATTTTTCCATATTCAATCATAATGGTCAAAGTATCACATATTGCGAATTTTACTAAGTTTGTGCGTTATAAGGTACATCTATGAGGAAGTTTGAGGTATTTACGATACATTATATCAAATTCCGTCACGCTCGACAGTAATAATTAAATAACTCATTCACCCACGATATACGCATCAATTGCAGAAGTTAAATGCATACATACGAATAACGTCATTTCCTTTTGGGATGGAATTTAACCGTAAGGAATACATTCTGAGTGATGGACGGAGAAAACTGACTTCAGTTTTAGTACTTTTACCATTCTGTCCTATCCTTACGAATTCTTTTGCTTGTGGCATACTCATTCATGTTTTCATACTCGTTTCCATGTTCTTAAGACTATGATTCCATAAATCCCACATCACGCGTAACTTCCTTGGTCCTTTCTCGTCCTACTCCTTCCCCTGGCCCCGTCCACTCTACCGTCTGATATCTGTTTAGAATATTGAACCTCATTCTTGCAAAAACTATACAGATGTTTGCATCATATATATGACAAGGTGCTACGAATTTATTCTGTAAATTGATATTTGAGTCTGAATACTAACATAAGCGCAATTTCCAATGCTTAAAACATTTCGCATACCTTGAGAAAATGCGTATCTCTTCAAAAATTCCAAATATAAAAAATATATACTATGTCCATAAACGTTAATGAGAAGTAATAGGTCTTGTTTACTTTTTCTTCAGTTTCTCTATTGGATTCACGCAATAAACATTGTTATATATTTCCTTATCTTTATAGTTATCTGGTCAGTTTTGTTAACGAAACTTTCCGAATAACTTCTTCTAAGGTAATGTAGCATTTAGTATTTGACTATCAGTATTGAGCTTGCGTCCTCACTCCTTTTGGCGGAATAATATATTTAGTCAATTATGTATGTTAAACCATCCGTTATACTGTACTAATGATGGATGGATTCACGGAATGCAGCACAAATTTTCTCGTGACCTAACTGTAGTAGTCACTACGGGCTACATTTTTAATTTCCCTATAGTAAGCGTTGATTCATCTCGGGGAAGTGTGATTTAAGCTAGCAGTTACAGTCAAAAAGGATTTGAGGATAGCAGAACATAGTACTTCAAGAGGAGAATACCCGAGACTTGTATATACGAAAAGAGATAGGAAGGAAACAAAAAGTCAAGTTGGAGGGACGGCTGTGCTTTTAGCGAATATTAGTTCATTAGCCCACAAATTTTAGGATTCAGCGGAGGCTTTCAGACTAAGTGGAGGAATTGGTGAAGTTGTAAATCTCTCTGAGGATTGATGTGTATCTTTTATGTTTCGGGTTTTCTCTTGGCTTAGAAAGGGAAGTTTTCCGTAGTATAAGCCCGCGTCTGAGCGCGTCTTCGTCCCTGAAATGATACGGGATAGCAGGGATTGCTCTGGGTGAAGGAATAGGTGGGGAGGTTTATTTTGACGGGAGAGTTTCAGCCGTAATGATGCTGGCTTGCTCCGGAAGTCTGGTGCGCCAGTATGAGCAAGAAAGACGTCGGCAACACGTGAATGGGAAAGGCTTTAAAAATTGGCTGAGGGATTAAGATTCCCGGTGTGCTCACTAAAATGTCTAACCATCCGGAACACTTGGCTGTCAGTAATGTTAATTAGATTATCATCAACAGTAGGCTGGGTTTTAAAATGCCTGGTTAAGTTTGGCTTGATGATGCCGAGCCATATTCTCGGTGCAGTTACTTTTTTGAAAATCGTCTCGCGTCTGCCGTTGCCCTACAAGTCTGGTGCACTCCCAAAAACTCAGCTGAACCGTTTGAACAGTCATTATGTAACCGTGTCTCAGTAATAAACATAAATGTGAGGAGTCCATTGTGAAGTAAATCTTACCGCTGGCTTTGGATCTCAATCCAGATCGTAATTCGCGCCGGGTGCGTTAATAAAGCAATCTGTATTGCTACTTCACTGTTGTGGACTTTGCAGAGACCTAAATGTTATCACGCGTGCCACTTAGTACCCCTATTTTTCTACTATTTCATCTGGGTGGATTACGCCTCTTAAGTTCTGCAGCATTGAATTAGGTCTTAATATTTTTACATTGGACTTTATGAAACCAATTATATCATTATAATCCTACGCTGAACAGTCCATGTTAAAGAAGCATAACGGAAGGAAGCTACTATGATAGGACTCGTATCGAGGAGACTGTGCCTGAAAACACCCCTATGGACTCAATGGATTAGACATATACAGACACATATCATATATATATTAGACAGACACCATAGGAAAAGCAGATACGAAGGAGTAAATGGTTTTGAAACCTCGTTATGGAGGTGGATTCTGAAAATCAAAAGAACGGAAAAAGTTAGAAATAAAAAAAATTACAGAAGATTAGAAAAAGGAAGGTCAATGTGGAACAGCATGCAGCAAATAAGAATCAGAATGATTGGGTACGCACTAAGGAAAAGCGGGTACTCGAATTGAGGAATAAAATTGAAAGAACTACGGGGATTATCTCAGGATGAGGCCAAGGGATAAATACAATGCAAAAATAAAGAGGCAAGTTCATACGAAGTTACAAGAAGAAAATGAACTATCTTTAGATAGGAAAGTATGAAGGGCTGTAATCAATCATATGTTAAGGCTGAGTGGGCAATGACTACAGTGAGTTTTCCATGTGCATTCAAATCTATATGATACTCGAGGAGTCACCACTAAAGCATTTTGAAGGAAGTGTTTTTACGCAACAGGCGCTAACTAGTGTAGCTCTCGTGTAATTATGAGTTATTGAACCGAAATAAAGTGAATTTCGATTGTTCCGTTGTCGCCATAGAGTGTTCGAGGGGGAGATACATCTACATGCTGTTGTCTACGTGTGGAAACGAATTACTTTCTGGATCTGATAACATGCCGTTTGAACACAACGCTGTGGAGCGCATGGACGTCATTATGAAAATAATTACTCGTGATATTACTTCTGCTACATAAGTGCTGGGATCGTGAGTTTATTACAATAGCAATAGAAGACTTAAGTTCTGTCCTAAATAGATATCCATCGAATTTCATCGCGGAACCACTTTATTTTTCTTGGCTTTTGCTAAAATTTCTCGTTAATTATTTTCGATTTTTATACGTTCAGCACAGAGTTACCATGCCCCATAACTAGCCTAAAACTATGACCCATAATTCACGCATGATAAGAGGTTTGAGCCCAATGTATTCACAGTACCACGAGAAATATAGTCCAATTTGATGCTCATTGACGGACTTAGTTACGCTGACATCCGGCTAATGGTTAACTCTACCAAAACAATGTAAAGGTGAATTTAGTATTGTAAAACGCCTATTCTGTAACTAATCATTGACATTTCTACTGGAACCGAATTTTTCCATTTCTAATTTGCATTTTTTTAAATATTTTTTTATATTTCAGTTCGATTTGTTTTTTTTTTAGGCACCGTAAATCAACTTTTAAGAGAGTGAGATAAATTACCAAATCTTTCGTCAATCTTAAAGTATGCAGATATTAGTGAGCGTAACCCTTTCATATACGTTCAGGGATGGCGGTTCTATTGAACGTCCTTACTCTGAATTTTCACTTCAGTTTAGAATACCGATTCATCCGCGATTAAGATATGTGATTTTGTCTCAGATTTCTGAAGCAAAATGTCTTATTTGCTCCTGTGGCAAGTTTACCTTCGAATCAGGAGTTATTCTCACACACGAATTACTGTTTAGCTGTTAGATTACTATCGTATTTTTAGTATCCAGCTGAAAGCCGTCATAAATTGATAAGAAAGGTTAAAATGATGATTAAATGGAACTAAGTTTTGACTTCCTTTGGTTTATTCGAGAAAATGTTCTCAGCGAACCTAACCATAGAAATGTGATTGATCTGCGACGCAAGGTTGTTGAGGTCCAAGATATGAGAATCGTGTTGGTGTTGCTCATTGATTATTTGAATTTATCGCTTTTGTGTCGAGGCAAAAAGAGTGATCGTCAACGATCAATTTCATTATCAATGCTGAAAATTCTCCTTTGGTATGGTCACTTTTTAACGTACTTTAAATCGGATTATGATCTACTTATAATGATTAACATACTCAAATTTACTCTAAAAAAGAAGCATGAAGGAATTATTGTAAGATTTTTGACGCTAAAACTAGTTACTGAGGCTGCCATTCCTGGTAATAAATAACGTTTTTGGGGCTTAACAGAACCTATTTAACGCTGTGCGCTGAAATTGTCATCTTAACCGAACACAGTTTTTATACTCTTTCGATGAAATTTTCTTGTTGAATCAGGAATGCGTAGTAACAATTTCACAACCGTATGATTAACCCACCATTGCATTTCTCAGGTAATCTGTTCATCGAAAAAATGGTTGATATTTTGATGTCATCAGAAAGATTATATTTATTTAGATGCTGAGTCAAAATATATCGATTTTCGGAGTAATGATTTCTTGCTCAAAACTCTTTTTTTGGGCTGGTTAAGAATACTTTTCATCTCTCTCTTTGTGGAATTTCGTCTTTTAATAACTTTCATGGCTTGACTTTGGTTCCTGGTTTTGTTCTTGATGTTTATCAAGGGATGGCTTCTTTGCCCCCTGGCGTCATATGAAAAAGTATGGTCATTTTCATTAGTTATTCAGACTTGAAATTTGTTACCCTCAGTCCTTTACCATCTTCTGCCAACTCCTGTAGGTACTTGTTGTTCTGCTGTCCTATTCCGTTTTAGTTGGCATATGCATCTCCCTCTCCATCTTCTCAGTAAAGATTTTCCTGTTATTATCTATGTCCCTTGCCGGTTCACTTTCTTTTCAAATGTGGCATATCAAATTGAGCATTGATATTAAATGCCAGGATTTGTTGATTACTACTGTCGAACTACACATCTCTGCATACATGCGCCGTTCTCTAATATTTTGTCTAGGATTTATAATATATATGTATGAGGTTTTTGTGGTTGAACCTCTGCACGGAGAATGCATTGAGTTTGTATGGCACAATAAGGAATGAAAGAGCCCAGCAATTTGATGAAGACATGCCGCGGATGCGATGTCGATGCACGTCTGGGGAGTATTACGTAGGAATGAATTAACATCATTCAAACAAATTTTTTAGAGGGGTAACTATCGGATTGGATAGAAATAGATTAGACCTTGCTTATGCGCGCATTTTTGTACTAGGGTGCGTAGGTAGGAAGGTTCTTGTTACTTGAGACTACCGAAAAAACGTAGCGTACGTCAAACTGAATGATATCATTTCAAAACAAGAGATTCCCAAGAGGAATTGCAATTGAAGTTTATGGGAGGGAAAATTTTATTATTCTACGTTTCATCTCTTTTACGAATTGCAAGGGACGGAGCTTACATGAATGACCGTGTGATATGTTTTGTTGGGTTGTATATGTTCTCTTGTAAAAAAATTGGTGATAATAAAAAAGAAACGAAGACTTCACGTATCCTACGTGAGGGAAACGTATCTGTGTGTGTATGTGGGTTGGGTAGACAGGAACTCACACACTCGCACGCGTATAGCCCTTGAGCCTTTCGGGGCATCGATCATGCCAAAACCTTGCTCACATCTCCTCTCCACCTCTCACTCAAATGCCCTCTGCCGAACTCGTTCCCTCCCACACCCTTAATTTCACGGACTACGTGACCTCCTTACTGCTCTCTCCAAACCCCATCATTGTCCCTGTCTCCTTCTCTCTCTCTCTCCCCATATCTGTTTAACTCCTTCTCCTCCCTTATCGATTCCAGCGAGGCTTGGGAATCGTTTGGGAACGTGGAAAGAGCGAGCGAGGCCTGGCTGGGGAACATACGAATATTGTCACGGGTTTCCACATTCGTTCTGTTCTTTCTCTCCCTCTCTCTCTATAACCATCCTCACGTATGTCCTTCTTTCCTATCGCGGATTCCTTTTCTTTTTTCCTCTCTCTGTCCTTCCCTCCTCGCTCATTATTTCACCAACACAGCTCGGGAGACTCCTGAATCCGACGGTTGTCCCCGCTGTCCTCCCCACTCCCGTCCCCCCCCCCTGTGGCGTGAACCACCCCCCTCCCATTTCCCATGCCCGACGACCGAGACCTTTTTCAGAAATTTTTGTGCTCGCTCGACCTCTGCCCCTCAGTTTCTCCTGCACCCCGCTTCTTCACTTAACTTTCTCATATGTTGAGGAAGGGTCTGGTTTAGTGAGGGCTGGAAAAGTAGTTTCGGCTCCGAAGATCCGGGTTCGCTCCCCGTAAATGTTGGAGAATTTGCTAAGTACCTTAAAATGAAGGTAAAGAATTCTTGTCAGGTTTTCTTCTTATTTTACTGACCTGACCAGTTTCGATTATTTGACGTTGATATTTGCCATCATTTGAATAAATTATGTACATGACTAATATAAAACTGAAACTCTTGAGATTTTATTAATTTTTAATGATACGTATTTAGGAGCTCTACGATGAATGTATTTCCATTGTTTGAAAGTGGAACATTTTGTAACTTAATCAATATATTCTAATAAATTCCTTTTGCCGCTGATGACCACATTTTTGGCTCTCGATGGGACAACCTTTAAGGACCTGTGAGATTTGATATTTAGTCCATATCTTGCCAATTCAAATCGAAAGGATTAAAAGAGCTAAGGTTATTGTATAAAATGTTACCCTTTTACTTTTATACTTTTTTTTGTATTTGACTATTGAAAAAAGGTAAAAAAAATTTTTGAGGTCATTTATTGAATGAAAATGTTGCATACATCACAAAAATGGACATTTTTAAATTATATATTTGGCATAATGCCATAGCCAGGAGTATTTAGTTAATTTACATACTACTTATCATGGTTATTCAATTGCTAGTTATTTTTCGTATAAAACTTTAAAAACTTTAAACTTTTTTCGTATAAAACATATGCCATTTTTCATATAAAACTTCATAAATAATTTAAATACAAAGATCCTACAGGTAGTATTTATTAATAAAAATATTATAGAATATTTACTGAAAGGTATATTCTTAATATTTTTGAATGGGAATCTAATTTAGAGGAGATTTACATCCCTCTTTCACTTTCCTAATCATGTAAAGCCTTCTATAATCAGGTAATTAAAGTGTGCCAAATTACAAATAACGAATAAATTGCAAATAATGTATTTTTATCGACAAGTTTAATAATGAGTTCTTTTCTAAAAGTTACATCGCTTCTAACGTGCTTGAGTGTCATAATTTTATAACTGGGCCAAAGTGTCAGAATTGGGCAATTATAATTTCCCTTGAGCATGACACGTATGTGTTGCTACTGGTTTTGAGTTTCAATTAATACTAATCGTGTGTAACATAGAAAAATTGTGTCTTTTTGATTGAGGGTAAATTCCACTACATAATGGCCGAAGTTGTTACAGTTACTCGAGCCTTCTTGTAGAGATCACTACGAGTATAGTCGGATAAGAATTCGAGATAGAATTTTCAGATACATATGTGTAGACACATTTGCTTTCGATTCTCACTTGAGTTTACTTGAGAGTAAATCATCCACATGAAATATCGCTATCGAAGTTTGGGTATTTATTAGGTTCCAAAGACCTTTCAAAGGTTTGCTGATCAAATGAGTAAGAACTTTGAAAAGAGGAGAGCTACTCTATAAAAGATTATGGAAGTGTAACAATGAGCCATCAACATTTATGTGCTACCCAGCTAGAGACTCCAATGAGAGCTGGGTTGAAAGGATTCATCACTAGGAATAATTTACCGTCAAACACGCTGGAAAAATATTATTCGCTACTTCGCTAATTATACTCAGGTACGGTATCAAAGAGGAGTAAATTTATCTATGTTTATTCATTACCTTCTTTGGTGTCACTATTTTGAATGTGAATGATCCTAGCTGATTGCCAAAAAATTCCATGATTTTATTTAATGAATATTTGAATATGGTTTCAGAGAATGGCTAGATTTCATTATCAAGGATCCTACTGTAGTATTTTTGCTGGTATTCCATTGAGGCCAGGGGCTTGATTTGTACATTCGTATCTTTTTGACCATTCCTTTATGTTTTAATGATGGTCAGTCGCTCGGGATGTGCCCAGAATGATTCGGTGTTTGGTTAGACTTTCGGATGTTGATTACAGCCTAGCTGAAAATTACCGTAATTTTTTGTGTACCTAACTTTTTTCTTGGTATGGTGGAAGAGGAGAGGAAACTTCTCCATGAAAGATGGAACAGGAAGTTTTGATGGTTAGATGAAGTAATGGGGGTGGTAAGTTGCTCATAGCCGTGAAAGTGGTATGGATGTCTGGTAAGAACGGATAGGAAGAAAGAGAGTAGGCTTTCTGGACGCATTGATTAGACGTAGAAAGAAAGTGCGCTGAGATAAAAAGAAATATATTAGTCTTCACTGCCCCACTATTGTATAAATGGTAGATTATACGTATAATGTTTGCTGGTTAATCCGTATTTTTTAATTATTTAATTTTAATTGCTCTACCAGAAGAGAGAACAATAATTACCCGTAACCGGAACTTGAACCCGGATACCTAGATTTCCGGTGCAGTGCTTCAGCCTACCGAGGTGATTCTATCCCCTGTGGATTTTTGTGGGAAGCCCGACCCAGAAATTGAGGGATCCAGGTTCGAGTCCCGGCCAAGGCAAATGATTATTTCCTCTGTGGAATTTTGTACATGGATACACTTTGGATTGACTCCGTAAAGATATTACCGTTACTAGTCTCGGTATCCCCATAATTTTAAAATTTCCACTCCTTTCCCACTATCGTCTACGCTCTCAAATACCTGAACATTCAACGCTGACGCCTCCCAAATTTCGCCGTCCGACTCTTATTCTCTTCCGCCTTTCCCTCATCATTCCCTCTCCTCTAACTTTTTCCTCCCGCTCCACCTCCATTCCCGACCCATCTCTGCGACCGCAAAGTCCAAGAGGGAGGAGAAGGGGCGCCAAGGGTCAGAACCCCTTTCCACATTTCCTGTTCTTTTTCTCCTCCTCTTTTTATGGGTCCTTGGCTGGACTTCTAGGCCTTGTTTCCTGACAAGCCCCACGATTTCCGCCTCGTATGTTGTTTATTTTTTCAAGTCGATAGACCTCAAAGCGTGCTCGGTGAGAGAATAAATAAAATCAGCTAGGCAGAGAGGGAAGAGGTGAGGAGGGGCGGCGTTGCCACGTTAGGAGATCTCGGATGGATTTGTTTTCCTTTTCTACGGCGTATGTTGTGTGTATGTGTGTGTTTTGATCTTTAAAACCGCACTAGGGAACCTTATGACGGGGAAGTTCTGTTTCACAGGTATTGAACTGTCGTAAGTATTTGAGGTGCGCGGAGAGCTAGGTAATAAGGTATGTATCGACGTTTAAAATCTTGATGGCGCTCGCCAGGAGTTTGAGGTCGGTAGAGGAGAGCCAAGCCTGGATATTCAAACAGGGTAACCATAGGACCCGGTGGGTACTTTTGGAGGATCCCTAGATTACTTTTCCCCAAATATCTCTCATGCTTCCCTCACTGGAGGTCTTGCTTTTTATAAAGGGAGTGAAACTTAAAAATTGTTACCTCTCTTGCATTTTTTTTAAAATGCGCCCTGCGCGTTAAATTTTTAAAGAAATTTTTATTTTGACCCTCTTAAAAGTGGATTAAATCTATAGATATTGGGATAGGGATTATGGGGATGCATAATTTTCAATTTTTTGGTAGTGTGGAACGTAATGAAAATATGACTATGAAATATGACAGGACTATGAAACTTCCTTCCATCCAGTTTTTTATTTCTAATCTGCTTGAAAATTTCTGAATTTGAAGATCAAATGTACTCAAGAGTCATATTTTTGTCTTACACAGTAATTCAACATAGCTTCCTCAAAAACAATTCTCCTTTAAGAAAAACAAACTCATTTGACAAGTCCCACAGGGTCTGCGCCCCTTGGTGGTGACTTAGAGGGAAAATCGGTATTTGACAAAATGTAATTCTGCGAAAGTATTATAAAATCTCTGTAGTTTACTTTAATGTGTTCAGTGGCAGAACACCACATTTATTAGGTGAAATCCTTAAAAAAGTAATTAGAAATTTCATAATTTTTTAGATCATGAAAAATTTTAATGTAAAAAGTGTTAAAATTACAAACTTTTCTGTCCGAAGAGATTGATAATGATCCACGAAGTGATGTGTTGCGTATTACTAGTATTTTAGAATCAAATAAACTATTTTCTCTAATGTGTATGCATATATTAATCACCTCTGTCAGAATTTCGTACTATAGATTGAAACAACGTCTCGAAATATGAGTGATTTTCCATACTAGTTCGTACCCGTTCCGTTTTGGCTAGCTATCTAGAAATCAATGGATATTACCCTGTAATGAAGATTAATCCGCTGTATTTCTCATGTCAAGCACCAGTATATTTCTTTTTCCTAATTCAATTACATATGTCGGTGTTCTCAAACAAACAATTCTCTTGAATCTCCAAATCTATGGAGAATTTGACATGTAAATGATTTCTTTACTCTGAAGCAATGATCGTTCTCTTTGGATTTGCATGGAGCTGTTTGCGGTTTAATACTCTTTCCCACAAATGGCAAGGTTTTATAAAATATGCGCGCTAGGTTATTCATCTTGTTTCATTGAAATATTTCCGCTGCGTCTAGGGTTCCTGACAGCTCTTGATTCAATGTACCCTCCTCCTTCCTCTCTTTAACCTTCCTATCATGATAAACAAATACTCTGCGGAAAGTTTATATGATAATTTGATGCATAAAGTCTGATACATGTATTAGGGTATAAATCACAATTAGACTGGCGGTCAACGTTTGTCTAAATCTATGATAATTTCTTTTACCGTCCACTCCAGAAATATTTTTCAAAACACAACATGCTCTGATTCATTAGATAATGATGGTTAGATTAGAATAACAACCAGACATGTTGGAAGTGCGTTTTTTTGCGAACGATTGGAACATTCATAGCTTTCATATTCAGCTTTAATTCAAACTTGATAAATGATATTCTAAATCTCGTATCTTCGTTTATAAACTCCATAAAAAACTGTGTATGACGCTGCCCATTATTTTCAGCTCTTCTCCCATCGTTATTTTAGTTTCAAAATTCGAATACCTCCATGCTTGTTTCCGTTGGTACAATACATTAGCCTTTTAAGCTACGTAGCATTTTTTGCATGTTTTGGTGAAATTATACTCCCCTTACACACACCCTTGAGGAGGCTTTCAGGGTGTGATGTAGATTCAAGCTATACGAGCGAGCGATATACGATCAACCACGGGAATCCGACACTGATACAAACAAACATATCTCCGCCTTAAAGGTGCATATTTTGAGTTCCCTAAGCTGTGGGAAATTTTTGAGGCATTTTTGGGACCGACAAATTGTTTCCTCCAGGAACGGAGAGCTTTTTTTTTTTCGAAAAGTCAATTCCAACGCGCCACCACATCTAAAAATCAAACCAGCCCAAATTCCTCGTTTTCAACCTTTTCCCTCCCCGTCTCCTGTCTTCTCCGAGTTCTATCGATCACCGCGTAATTTTCGCCCTCAATATCAATCACGGCCGTTTTCAGAGAGACATGTCGAGTTTGAAAATAAACATTCCGATCATTACACACTTAGCGGGCCCACGTGGGAAGGAGTCGTTAGAGATAAACGCCGTGCCAGGTCCGGTTGAAATTTCACTTCGTGGATCGATTTTGTTGGTTAAAACAACGCCTGCCACTTATCTCTCTCTCTCTCCTCGTTTATTCCTTTTCCTTTTCAGTCACTTTTCTCCTCACCTCAAGACGTGCGCCAGATGCTTTGAAACTGCTCCTCTCCAATGATCCGTGCGGGAATCGTAAAAATGTGTCGCAGTTATGCGGGCTTTAACGGGGGTCTCGAAAATTGTGAGCAGATGGGGAAGTTGTTTATTGAAGTGGCTGAATTTTCCGTTTTATGTCGTCTCTCTTGTCATTTCTCGGTTAGTTCGATCGTTTATAGCGCAGCCCCTCCAGCGGCGTTTCGTGTTCCTTGATAAGTGTTTAGAGAGAGAGGCCTTGGTCGTTTCTCTCCTCGTGGAAGCTTTTTTTGTGCGAATGTATTACAACTTGGAATGTGATGCACATGAATTTTCTGCGCATAAACCCTCTGATATGTCCCTCTGAGATATATCAAGATACATTTTCTGGATGAGGAAAATTGGGAGTTGGTCTCTCGGTCGATGAAATTTAAAGTGACATCTCTTACTGTGCGGTTTACGAGGCTGTTTTTCTGAAATGTATGTTTTAAGCGTTTCATCTCTCAAAACATTCCTTCGTCCCTCTTATTTTTCTTTGTCAGAACACGAACAACCTATTAACATGGCCGCATAAGTTGAAATACTTAGATAAACTTGAGCCAGATATTGTCGGAGGGAAAGAAATAGTGAAACCCGAATGTTTTCGAGTAGTTGACTGCCCAATGTCCTCGATAGCTTTATCAAATTAATACGAGTTAAATGCGAGTTCAGTTCTTCGTTGGGTATGATTTAAGCGAGAAATTTTAAGGAGCCTTTGGTAGGAATATTGGATGGAGTGCTCTATTTAATCACTATCCTATTTTATGTAGATGGGAGTTTATCTAGACTCAGGTCTGATGGGAGTACCTAGGTGAACGACCCTATGAGTACAAATTAAATGGAGATTCCGAACTATTTTTTTCTACTCACATGACACCTGGTCATACAAAGCTATGGTTGTAGTTTGTAGTTATTGGATGCACTGATATGTGGAGGTCTACCTGCCGTCTTCGCCTAATATCGTGAACTTTATTTTAAACTATAATATTTTTAAGCTGTCGTATTGTAATTAGACGTAATGCGCATTATCGTTTGCATAATTTTATACTCCGTCATATCCGTGCGTAGAAAAGTTTTCAGAAGCAAGTTGTGGGACTTTTATTGGCGATAGATTAATAAAAACACCATTTTTTGGCGATGCGCCGCTAGATGTATCTCTGATGTCTAATAACTGCGGAGTAGAGTTTCCAGAAAAAAATAGTATTTTTTAAATATATAAATCAAGACTTTATTAAGAACTTCAATTAGTTTCAAATTTTTAAACTTAAGACTTATTGGTTTGCAACTAAGTTTACTCTTAACGGATCAGGTGTTTAATGGAAATAATGACTTTCCAAGGGTCCTAACTGGGAACCCTCATCTGCCGGTCTGGTAGATAGGTTGATTCACCATGTAAGTTGGAGGATAGGATAGTTACGTTTGTTACTGACTGAAATGATTTATTTCTCATTGGCTGTATTGGAAAAAATTCTGTAAGAAATTCTTACCCAGTTGTAAAATTATAGTTAGCCCTCAGATATGTGAACACAAACTTGTTTTCTTGACTTAATGGTAAATTATAGCTGGCGTTGTGAAAAGTAAGGTTGGTAATTTCCTTTTTTACTCTCAATTAATGGGATGGAACAAAGAATCGTTTCGGAAATACTTCCTTTTAAATTAGGAATTTTGAATTCGGCCACAAAACGATGGATCTTTGCCATTCTGTTGTGAAATAAACTACCGTTAGGTGAGGAAAAGTTGGGATAAAAAATGATGTGGTTCATTCACACTCAGTAGGCGAAAACGATAATCCTAAATTCTGTCAAATTAAGACGTTTCATTGTAAAATATTTTAGCGCGGAGAAGCAAAGTCTTGGCACCAAAAGTTGGCCGACGTTTCCTGCGGCAAGAGTGATTTCTCTCATCAATAATTTGTCCTTATTGACGCGCTTTAGAAAAGGTGGACGTCGTCCATTTCTTCTCTCGTGAATATTTAAACCGGTCGTTTCTATTTTTTTCGGGTCCCACCTTTTGAGTTTGATTTCATCCGACGGCTTCGACAAATGACTGCTGGACGACGACCTCCTACTTCCCGACATGCTCCCCTGCGGCGCATGCCCTTCGGGGAAAACTGATCGGTAGATCGCGTCGGGACTTTTTTTACATTCATCCGACGGAACGAAAAGTAATTCGGCCTCGACGGCTTGCAGTTGTCACCGGAGAAAATTGTTTCGCACGTCAAAGTCCTTTCGCATCGGTGTCTTCGTGGAATATCCATATGTCACCGCTGGGGACGATCGCTAGGCCGTAGGAGAGCAAGCGAACGAACTTGGTTGCTCCGCAGTGAGAACCGCGCCGCGCCAAAAATCCTCCGTCTAAGCCACGCTAGTGTCGGGTGTCAAAAAATAAAAATCATCCAATCCCTCAAAAGGCACGAGACATCACAAATATTCTCGGGGTATTTATGGTTTTCCTGCACGAACGGCATGCGGTCGTTTTCGTGGAACGTAGTCGCGTGATTCTGCCTCTTCACGCATTTCTTTCGCCCACGATGGACGCGCCCAGTCGAAAAATGTTCAATTCGGCGCCTTTTTTCTTTATTTCTTATGAAAAATAAGGTGTGCAGGTGTCAGTAGGTAAATAACACAAATTAATTCATCTTGGTGAGGATTGCAGTTTTTAACAGGATGAAAAGAATGCGTGGAATGTGTCGCAAAATATTACCATTTCCAAGAATTTTCGATGACCACGACAGAAATGTTCTCTTACTGTGAATTTCTAACCCAAATCCCCCAGTGCATCATCTTTGCCTTTGCAAGCCAAGTATAGAAAATGGCGTTTATGTCATATTCATGGAAAATTTCAAATGGAATATAAGCTACCTTGAAACCTCGTGGCTAATTTTAGAAGGCTTCAACTATTCATTTGAGAATTTTTGATAGCATACTATGTAACCTTGTATTTATTTGGAAATGTATTTCGAATTCTCATTAAAGAATGCTGTGTAGGAACGCTATAGAACACGAGATAAAGCCGTATTCTATTTTTCATAACCAAAGTTTGGGCAAAGTTACTCACATTATGAGCGTAAATATCGGAACTGGGAGTATTTATAGGACTAGAGAACTCGACGAGAATTATGGAGAATTTTTACGGTTTTAATGACTCACAATCTAAAAAAATGTTTTTTCTTGAATTGATTTTTCGAGAAAATTCTTAAATACTGCTACGTGTATTCCTGCAATGATTCGAACATTTTAGGCTTAACCCTCGTTTTTTTAATGGCGAACCTTGTTTTAGTTCTTATTTACTTATGTTTTAGCCATTAATACGCATTTTATACTCATTTGATGCCAATGAATATGTAGTCTCCAAGTATTTGTTATTTACTATTGGTGCCTTCTAAAGACTATTCGTTTTGTTCCTTTACTTGTCCTGTTTTCCTAAAGCTTAAAATGATGATACAAGTGTTGTAAGTTAATAATTTATCCCTTTTATTGCCACTAACAACATTTTCATTTCATTTCAGGTAAGGCACCACGCAGTTACTCACTATCTACATCAGAATTTTACGTGTTGAATGACGTTACCTTGCGTAAAAACATGCTCGTTTGGAGGTAAGAGTTTGTACTTTAATCTAATATTACTGCAACTATTTTGTATAGTATTTATTTTTTTGACATGGTTAAGAGAGGAGCTTCTCTATTTTATCCAAAACTTATTTGCCACTGTTGGGGATAGAAATCACCTCTCACCTAATTTAGGACAAGGGAGATTTAAATTCGTCGAATATGCGAAATAGGCTAAACCCTTTTTCTGCATCTCCTTTCGTTTCCCACTGTAAACCTGAAAACCTAACCGCTCCGTTTACAGGCCAAGGCGCTAAGTGTCACTCCCGGATTTAAGCCAAATGCTCATTAAATGATAGTTCTACCAGATAGTAATCCAAAAATCAAGAACCAGCTGTGTTTAGTTTTCTAATGGTCTCTCATTTTAACTTAAAAGGAGAATTCGGTTTTGTTTTTTATTATATCCTGTTGACTTTATTATGTGGCTTCAATGTTTTTCCAAATTTCTTTAATTCCATCATACATTGCAGTGTGTATGGTTTGGCCGGTTATTTTGAATCCGCTGTAAATGAACATATTTTTTACGGTTTTTAGTCTAAATCTTGCTATAGTTCTCCATTTAATGGCAAGTAGGATTCTTTTCATAAAACTACGATAGTTTTTATTATTATTTTATGCTTTCTTTTGTTCTCTGGTTGTTTGAATTATTTTCCTCTAAAAACTGCGCGTAACATCATTTTGGTTCAATGTGATGCGGCTTGGTATCAGTATGGTAGTTTCATGTAGATTTTGTCTACAAATTGGATGAGATAAATGTAGAACTCTCGAGACATTATGTCATTCTCTGTGGATTGGGATTAATAAACGGTAAGCGTAATAGTATGACTAGATGTCGAATCGAAGATTTTCGGAGTGCAGAGTGAACAAATAGCCTTGTAGAGAAAGATTAGGAATACAAACCGCAACAATGGAATGCGTGGAAATTACAAAGACTACTCGCATGAAGAGATTTGATGATGGAGAACCCCGCTCTCCAGGAGGCTTTGTCAACCAAATCCCGGTTAGATGATAATTACGATTCATAATGAAGACATGTGGAGGTCAATTGAAGATCCATATTTAACCTCATTAGTTTGATGAGTGTGAAAACCCACGGAGAGGTCATGAGTCATTATTATTTTTGTGCCAGAAATATCGACGGGAAGCTGTTCAATGGGTCTCGATGAGCAGTTTTGCTGGAGTTTCTCCTCTTCTTTAAAGCTCAACGGAAACACCGCTATTGGGAGCTTAAAGCTGCCATAAGTTACCCCCTATTCCATCTCCTGCTCGGATTTCTCGTCCTTGACCACATTTGAATGATTCCACGAGATTCATCGCAGATTTTTTCCCTCACTGTGCTCATGATCTCTCACCCTGAGCTCACTCGGCTTTCTCCAGCTACCGACCCCCCACATACTCCCCGGGGAGGAAACTATGCAGATATTCGATTTTGAGTCCCTTGCGTCTGTAACCTATCTGAGAAGTAGTTCTGTGGATCCAGTTCTTCAAATTTATCGACCGGTAAAGTGAATGAGGCACCTTTGAATACTTAAAGATGGGAGATGAGGAAAAAAAAATAAGGGAGGTCGCTCGGTGACCCTTGAATTCGAGAAAACCCAAAAAAATCGGGAGACCTTCGTTTAAATAATAACTGAAATCGGGCTGTAAATACTGTAAACAGTGAAAATACTGCAAATATGTGCAAAATACAATTTTTTTTAATTGATAATATACCCTAGAAAATTTTTTATTTTAACTTAATTAGAAATATCAAACGTTTGACAGATGGTGATCCTACATATAATAATTATTATGATATAACCGATTCAGAAATCAAAATACCTGAAGAAACTTTTTTGCATCAGAGCTCTCTCTCTCAAAGTTTCTCCGATTCTGAATGAAAAAAAAATTAAATTAAATGTATTATGTAGAACATCGCAGGACATACAACATTTCGAGATCATTTACTGTTACATTCCTTACCGGAGTATTCAAAATCTTTTCTTCATGATTTGACTCCGAGAGTATCACTTCTTTTATCTGCTTTTTATGGATCGATTGATTGATTCTGCTACTAGGGCTATTTATTCCCTTAGGTCATTGTTTTTTTTCATTCATAAGTCTTTATTTTGCATATATTGCTCCACCAGATGTAAGGTGTTTCCATGCTTTTTACGATTTTGGAATATCCGATTCCTGAGAATATCATAATTTTCTTTTAATTTTGGTTTATACCCATCAATTACATCTAAAATCTAATCGAATTTTGCATTAGCCTGAAATAAGCTGAAATAAACCCTAGTCATCTACAGGTATTATATAGTAAACCAATAACTCTGGTTGAAATTAAATCGATATCCCGTGCTCGAGTAACTGTACAATATTCTTCTCAAGTTGCATGGTAAGGGTAATTTTAATTCCTTTTTGCCTAAAAATAAAACAAGTATGATCAGTAGAACTTTTTTGACATGCAGTGCGGAAATTAGGTCCCAATGGAGTATGATGGTGAGTCACACTAACCAACAGTGACCGGACTTTTTTGTCGCTTGTTGACGGGAGCTCTTATATAATATTTGCTTGGGCAATGCCTAGTGAAATGCGAGTATATGAGATAAACTAATGGGTTATTCGGAGCTTTCCTCCTGTACAATTAAAAAAATATTCGTGGTGTATCGTTTCAGGAAGTCACTCCTCCCCCCTTTCGTGAGGTTTGAGTGAAGTTATTTGTCGACCTCTTTCATCCGTAGGTTGCGTTTTCTTTTTCCTCTCCGCCGAAACACTGAGTGGTTCACTTTGGTGGAAACTATTGCGTGGGATTATGCATGCACGTCGAGGAATTCACAGGATATGCGTAATCATACACAAACACACGCGGAAGATATTCTCATATAAAAGTATAATTTCCTTCCTGGGTATGTTTTTCTTCCCGCTTCTCCCTGCCTGGATTTATGGTAATCGGCACGAACCCTCCTGTTTCTAAGCCAGACCTTGCCTGGTGGTGTAGGGAATGTGGGCTATAGTTGATGTGGAAAGGAAGTGAGGAAGAGGATTGGTTCAGTGAATGGGGTTATTGGCTTGAGGAAGGGGGGTTTAGTGCACCGGATAGCCTGGAGTCAGTGTGTGGAATATTATTATTAGAGATAGCGGACCCATAATGGTAGGTTTTGATGGACATAGAGCAGAGCCATCTGGTTTTCAAGCGCTTTGCACTCACTACCCCGCTTCACCCTCCCCTGTTTTTAAAGCGGACGTCCACTATCTTCCATTTT
Source organism: Ceriagrion tenellum (assembly GCA_963169105.1). NCBI lineage: Eukaryota > Metazoa > Arthropoda > Insecta > Odonata > Coenagrionidae > Ceriagrion > Ceriagrion tenellum. The sequence goes on from OY720640.1 coordinate 54,080,171, forward strand.
CCGCCTACCCAATATCCTCTCACATGTCACAGCCTTTAGTATCACACACCCCTCATTCCCTCTTCCAAACATATACTTGGCTTGCTACTCAATGGAAGAGAGTGAACCTCATCTAGACTTTTACAGGTTGAAGCCCCAATCATTTTTAATAATATCTCTCTTCACCTCAGCATACACTTTACCTCTCTCCTTCTGGTCCATTAGTTTACTTTCTTTCTTCTCTTTCCTCACTTTCCAGACCCCTCCCTTCTCCTCCATATCACGACCTTCAGCTTCCCCTGGCCCCTCATCACCTACTCCAGTCACCTAATATGCCTCCTTCTAATTTCTTCTATGTGCTCTCTCTCTTTCCGCTCCGTAGTAAGCTAAGATTTATTTATTTTTCCTTTCTTTCCATCGTATCTTTTCCATCTATTCCACATCCGTTTCTCGAAGGAAACGTACCTACTCTAATCTGCCTTCCTCATTGTTCTGGTTTTCACGTATAATGCTACAATTTCGATTTGATTCTTTTTCACTGTTTTCCTATGCATAAAAAATTGTCCTTTCATCAATCCATTCCTCTTGGTGATCGCCTCTTTCAATGAAGAAACTCTCCTGATATACCTGCAATATTATTATGAATCACCCACCAAGATGTTCTTCAAAGAGTCGGAGAGAAAGTATGCATGATAAAACCTCTACCAAGGAGACACAAACTATTAGGTCACGTTTTGCGACCCAGCATGCAATAGATAGCAAAGGTAGAAGGAGAAATGATTAGGAAGAATTATGGCGGGAGGCTAATTATTTAATTCTTTCCTTGAAGTTTTCCTCCAGCTGATTGTTCGGGGTTTAGAAAGTTCTTATCCTTACGCCTTCATTTCAGGCATATCTTTCCGTTTTCGTTCTTATGGATGACCCGCCATTAGATCTCTCTTCAATTTCTCAAATCGTCTCCCTATTCTTATTTCGTCCAGAATTCCTATCCTCTTCCTTTCTCTTTCTCTCTTTCCAAGTGCTCTCCCCTCTCTTAACCTTTTCTACATTCCCTCTCTTTTCAAAGCACCCGCCATCCATCTCTTCTGCCTTCTCCGAACCTCAACCACCAACTTTCTCTCCTCTCTGACCATATAAAATTAACTTCCTGGTCCGTCCTTCTCGCCACCCAGCTAACCCTCTCCATCTTTCTCCACACCCTTATCTCAAGTACATCCTCCCTCCGCAATGGCGTAGCCTCTGACCCTTATTGCGCCACGCTCCATATCAGAGTTTTCACCAGCCTTTTCTTTACGTCTCTAGTCAGAGCCCCCTCATAATTCCCTCTTCTTTCAAAATGCCTCTGCAATTCTTCACATCAGACAAAATATGAAGGACGCAAAATGGATTATTTTACAGATGTGAAGCGGTCTGTGGGGAGGGTAGTGGATTGACAGCTGTAGCTAGCCAACTGTTTGCTGTTGACTGATCATTTTCCTCTAAGGTAATACCCAAGTGCAGCCATGTATCGTTCTACGTCCCGAATCTTTAAACCCCATTCTCTTACGGCCGATCTTGTATTCACTTACCTAAAAAGTCTCTCACAAATCAAGTTTTAATTTTCTGTCCTGAGATGGGTGAGGAAATGTATTTTGAAGGATTATGAAGATAGTAATTTACGTCTATTGTTATTGTGGTGGTGTTGCGGTAAGTAAGATGACAAAGATCGTGGTAGTCAGTAATTGGAGTTGCACAAAGGGCTCAACCTTGAGATCGTGAGTAAGAGTCTCTACCTGCTAGTTTGGCTACATTATGGGAATGTTGTATCCATCGAAGAACTTGAAATTCTCAGCCGTAGTTTATTAAACGAATGTAGAAAGAGAAGCCCGATTTATTCGTGCGTTGTACTCCGAAAATAGTTTTATCATTCTATTTTTGTGAGTTGTCTTGAAAAGATATTTCTGCCCAACGCTAGTTTCTTCAAGCGCCGGATTGCCAATACTGTGATTGTGGATTTAGATACTGTCTCGAGCATGAATTTTGTGCCTGCCGTGGGAATAACATTTTGTAAAAGAGACGAAGGAAATCGATTCAAACTCTCATGTTTTCTTTTACTACGCTCAATATACGACTCCGTGACGTTAAGCTAAGGGTATTCAGCTGTCTTCCTTGGAAACCAGGCTTCTGTGCCGTCGGTAGTTACAACAATTAATATTGTCTTGATAAGTCTTTATGTAATCTCTACATTCTTCACCGGACGTTAAAAATTGGCTTTCGAAGGTGAATAAACATTGGACAAAATTTCACGTCATCCAAAACTTGATGTTTACGCACGCAATCATTTCGATGCTACGCATGTATTTTAATATAAAACATTAAAAGTCAAATGAATTATTTTTCCGTGGAAGATTTAAAGCCATAATTTTATCCATACGCCAAAAAGAAACCAATACTGATTACACTGGGGTATGCAACGTATTATTGTATATGATACAGTTCCATAACGCCATACCACGGAATACCAATGACGTAGTGTTTCCATTGCGCTAAGTGGGCGGCAATTTAAAGAGGATACATTTCCTCAGTGCGAAATTGCTTTCTGATAAAAGTAATGTGCTCTAAAAATTACAATACGTACTTTGAAGTGAAATATAATTTTTTTGATTTCGTCCTTAATGAATTAAAACATCATTAGTGGTATAAATATATAGTGGAGAATCGTGTTAATGTCAGTATTTTCTGTAATTATATTTAAATATATTATAGGACTATTCCCAGATATTATGGACGAATTAAGACCTCCATTACTTAAATTGACTTCAGCTCTACCTCTATAATTTGTAAATCAAAAACTTTTAAGTAATGGTCCACTAATATTTTTATTGTTGACGAAACCCGGGTCGTCAACAATAAAAATATTAGTGGACCATTACTTAAAAGTTTTTGATTTCCGATATGGAGAGGTTCCACAAAGTGAAGCCTGAATTTATTAGTTCTTTAATTTGTATTCATAATCTATGGATGAATTAATAATTTTGAACATATATTTTCCCATTTAGTTCCACGAGGAACAACCGCCACACAATGCCGTTCATTGTTATACTTGAACTAATTCGTAATGTGATTAGACCAGACAATCCAGTGATGCCATGAACCCAATTTTAATACGATTTAAATTCTTATCAGCCTGCGAGTCTTGCTCTGGTTGCATGGGAACTCGTACCGTGTGGCATGACCTTAGGGGAGCGGAAAGGAATGGCAATGTTTTTGTTTCCTCCTATTTTTTTTAGAGTAGTCAAGGATGGGAATCGGTGAGTGGCGGAGGTTAGTCGATCGATGGAGCGTGAGAGATGGTTGTAGCTCGCGAGCGTGTCTCGAGGGTTTAACGGGGAGTGGAGGGGAGGGATTTGGGATAGACACAAGGCGGGGATTGGGAGGGTTTCGATGGGAGGAAAGGGATTAAGGGGGGGAGGGATGGGTCTAAATAGGAGGATCGATGTAAGGACAAGTAGGAATATTGACCGGATGAGGTGAACTCGAAAAGAGGGACGAACCTCTTTTGAGTCCCGACCCTAATATTTAAATCACAACACTTATGGTGCTACAGTCTTTATGAAAAAAACTTGACAACTACATGTTTCGTCAGTCATTGGTTATATTTCTTCACGCTAAGTCTAAGAAATATATGAAAATTTTACGGATGAGTTAGCATTGTGCAGGAATCTTATAACTTGTGTCAATTTCCCGAGCTCAGTTCCTCAGGGAGAATTTAAAAAAAAACACTTTAACCCACAAAAAAATGGGTCTTGAATTTTTTTGAACAAATTTTAATTTTCATATTATTATGAAGGTTTTTCTGAAGGTTCAAACACCCAGCAGGTGTACTGTTTAAGTAAGTAATGGATAAAGTGTTTATTGGAAAATGTACCACTTTTGGATTAACTTAGGATGAATTCGTGAGTACGGGAGTGGAATATGCGGTATCGGACTACACAAAATCCAATACTTATTAAAGTGCAAAACATTTAACGCGTAGTGATAAGAACTGCAGAAATTTATTTCTTAAAAGAGAAACCTGTAAAATTTTATATGATTACCAACGCTGTTCTTTCCATTTCATGAATAGCTAAGCGTGCATGAAATGAACCGAAATATCCCATGTACGCAGTGGAAATTCATTTTAATCAGATATGAATACGTTGGTATCCAAGCTTATTCATTTTCCTACCTTAGCATAGACCTCTCACCCGCTGGAATACCTTAAGAGTGAGAGTAGGTGAAGTGAAATTCCTAAAATGCTCCTCCAGCTTTTGTAGGTCTTATATGGATAGACAGGCTCGAAATACTCGCGCTCTGTGTTCAGGAAATTGGTTTTCAAGAACCGAGATATTTGGAGCGAAGTGTTTATGAAAGACACTATTTTGCATTTGCAAGGAATTTCTAATACACCTCCATTCCTAGGATATCGCGCTCTAATTATGAATTGATGAGCAAAGCAAGAAATCTGTGAAAGCCCTGTTATCGTTGCATATTTCCCAAAATAAAATTAAGCTCTTTTCGGTTGTGAGAAAATTATGGTAATCTATGTACCAAGGTTACAATTCAAGCTTAATTATCACGAAAAAAAGATGTACTGCAAGATTTAGGTATTAATTAATTGATATGTTATGAAGTAAGATATTAGCTATTTCCATGCATAATGGGAAAGCTTTGGACTATCATTTTTAGATTGAGTCCTGATTAGGACAAGACTACCTTGCAAATTTTGTTTAATTATGTACTTTTATCCGTCTAATTTTATAAAATATTTATAATGCATCATTACTCAAGTCGAATTGGGATTTTAAAGCAGGTGGCATACATGATCAAAATGATGAAAACATGAGCTGTAAACTTGTGCACTTAGATTTACTTTCTTGATTGAGTATCCCTAAACGCTCGCCGTTCTGAAACATTTATACTCCGTTCCCTTTGTGATGGATTGCGGACCGGTGCATGTAGGAAATGTTCGAGGTTAACCGTGGATTTTGCACGCGATTCACGAAAATGAGCAATCGAGAAACCATAAAAGGTATTACACAATCACTGAATTTGCTCAAATGCAGGATTCAGCAGACGGAATCGGTTAAAAGGTTAGACTCAGGATAGCGGGCTGCATTACTATCCACCTTTTTAATAGCTACATACACGAGGGTCACTCCAGATTTATGAAGGGATAAGGGTAAAAAATAACAGGGTACGGGGTTGACGTGAAGGATGATGAATGGAGGGAAACTAGAACGTGCGGATGTAGATAAACGGGGATATGGCTTGGGATGAGTTGGAAGAGGTAAACGTAGGGCGTGCTAGGTAGGGGGAAATGAAAAGAAATTGTTTATTTGCGGGATGTAGTCGCAGGAAAGGCGTAAAAAAGGCTGTGAAATGGGCGGAAGACCGTCGAGGAAGTAGGGAAATGAAAATGGGAAGGAGATAATTATGGAGTAGGGAGAGGTCTTTAGATATTTAAGTATGGGCTGCATTCTGGCCCCTGTGAAGTTGTGGAGTTCCCATCGATCTTTGGCAGATTACCATATCTGCCAGTTTTCAACCGACCCGGACAGGTATTTTTATAAAGTAAGCTGTAGTAGAAAATTAATTTCCCAATGTTCACGGGAAAAATTGGCCCACGTCGTTACCAAAACCTTCTAAATAGATGAATCTAAATACTTGAATGAACAAGTGATGTACTTTTCAGCAGAAAGTGTGGGTTAGCTGATTAGTTATTTAATAAAATAGTCTGAGACGTAAGTCGTAATTTGAAGATAACAAACCGGTACGAGAGTTATGGAGGGAAAAATGACGGAAGAGTGGGGAAGTATCAATGTAACCAATTTGAGTTGGAACACACTGAAGCAGGGCGCTTTTACATGTCGCTCGAGCGCGTTTAGTACGAAATAATACCAAATGTGGCATATTTTGCGGGAAATTCATAATGATACCCGATTTCGACTTATCATTTGATAAAAGGAGAAAAATTATGTTTGAAACATTATAGTATATTACTATTTGTGAATGCTTGACATTTGGAAGCCATCGAATTTTCATTTTGAGATAGTTGCAGTAACACTGGCCAGAAATAGAATTCTCCGGTGGTGTGTGATGAAATTGTAAATACATAAATTTAACGATGGAAAACTGCAAGTTCTATGTATATTTGAAATTTAGAATTATATTATATGGTAAATTAATGTTAAGATAGTCCTCACCTACCTAATAAAGGCCGTAAAACTTGACCAAACTTATCATTTACGTTTAAAACCGAATTAAAGTAAATCTATCTTTGTTGGTCATGCTGTTGCACCCGTACGGAATTCCACATACAGTTGCCAGTATGTCTTATTAAAGTTCTGTTCGTTTATAAATCTTCAAGAAGCAATGGTAGCTATGTTTCTAATACCAGTAGGAAATTTAACGTAGTGCTGTGCAGTAAACCTACTCCTCATCCAAGTGTCTCCCAACACGTGATTATTATATCCTTAGAAACTTACCTAAATTACCTCGGTTTTGTAAATGCTAGACTACGTGTCCCTAAGGTGAGAACGCAAAGCGTAAGTTTTGCAACAGCGTTCTCTATAAGATTCATTTTGTTAACTAAGTGTGGAACGCTATCTAGCTTCATATGTAACGTACAAAGGTCGTTCTTTGTAGCGCGCTGATGTCCAACTGTGCTGCGTTTTGGTTTCTGTGTGGCTAATTGGTGAGTAATTAGGAGAATAAGATAAACTTGGACAATGCAAAAGAAGTTAGGATATAGAAAGACTTCATTGTGGGAATAAATTAGGCGTGATACAATTCATGGCAAACATGGATCGGGAATGAACCAAAAATGTGAAAGTCGAGACCTCGATAAAAAATTCTTAGATATCTATTGTGATTTATCGAACTCCTTAAATAAGTTGAATGATTTTTGCAATATAATAAACATTAAGTACCATAAATCCTTTCTTCAGTAGTCCTAGATTGCAGTTGATGGAGGGCCGAAAACTAAACACGTGTGTGTTTTTTAAAATAATTTGTGTCCCGATTTTTTTATGTCCCAATTTTAAATAATTTATGACGGAGATTGTCGCGTTCATTGAGAGTACCCAACGATATCAGAATGCTGGCTGATTTAACTGTCCGTGTTTTCTCAGTATATGCACAAACATTACGGCTGAATTGTTTTTACCTCCAAGAGCAGATCTCGAAAGATTTAGCTTAAGAATTGCCTGTTGTTTCTCCCTCGAACATAGTGTATCGTTCATGTTCAAATTCACGGAAACAAATGCACATCATAGGGAACTCTTTCAGGCAGAAGGGCGGACAAAAAGAAGCCAAAGCGACGCGCATCTTGTCCTCGTATGTGACATTTACGAGCGATGCTACTTATTTGATAGCGCCAGTTTATTTGTATATCAACAACAAGGTCTCCCAATCCCTCAGGCAGTCCTCCTAACGGGAGATCTCCTTTCCACTTAAAAGTTTTCGCTCGTACTCTGGATAAACGGTAAGAAACTTATATTTTCATCCATCAGTCCAGACTCTTGCCTTGGGTTACATTTTTTTTCTACCTATCCCACAACGTCCTCGGTAGCTGTGTGACGTGCAAAGGAAGAAAGACTACTAATAGCTAGCATGAAAAGACTCAATCCAAGATTACGCTTGGGATAAAGTTGGCAGATACACTTTTGAAAGGAGATGTGACGAGAGGCGATAAGTATTTTGTGAATATAATCGGGATATAAGGCTTTCATAAGGGCGAAGTGAATGGACCATCAGAAATTGTGCTGAACTAAAATGCTGAAGGTATAATTGAGCTAAGTTGATGTGTGCTTAACAACAGAAGAACGTCGAAATTCGCATTATTGACAGTTGTTTAATATAATTAGGTATAAAGGTGCCAAGCATGAGTATGGCGAAGTTTATAATATCCACAATAAATGGCTTACATTTTTAAATTGACTTAGTGTTAAGCGAATTCCATTACAATGCACAAAATGCGGCCGTGGCTGTTGAATGATGTCTAGCAGCTGAATGTTATTTAGCTGTAAGTTTCCTAACTTTTTGGCAGCGCACGCTAATTCCATTCAACGTCAAGTGCGCTAAGTCCGCTGATTTTTTCCGATATATTTTCACTTCAACACCTTTAATCCCATTTCCTATTGACAATACCATTGTTAACCAATTGACTGTCGTAATACTCATTAAGTCAGGGAACTCTATCGTCTATTCTTATTTATTCCCTACCCTCGACTCTAACCCCCTCCGTACGGTTTAGGGTCGCGTGTCAGGAGCGATATTTTTACTCGTTTTTTCGCCTCTGGCTTTGACCTCTCGGCGAATCATTTTAATTCCTTTTCCTCTACAGTCCACGCCTTCTCTTTCACCTCTCTTTCTCTTTCTTTCTCTCTCCCACTCTCGAAAACCCGGCTCATGCAACGACCCTTAAAAACATTCTTCGCCTTCCACGTCCTATCGATCCGAACGTTACCGAAATATAAAACGGCACGCAGAGTCCCGTTTGCGTACTTTTTTCTCTGTCGTTCTCTCTTCCCTTCCCCGTCACCCTCTTCTTCTCTGTGCTTTACTCGAGCTGTGAAGGACTTAGAGGCGTGTCCCGAGCTGTAGGAGGATGGGGATACGCAGGGCCTTAGACAATGTTCCCTCTCTGCTGCTGCTCCGAGTTTTGCCATCGCGTCCGAGGACATCGTTAGGGAGAGACACTTCTGCCTGTCGCTCTCTCCTCACTCTCCTCTCTCCTCACTCTCTCTCTCTCTCTCTTTCTCTCTCTTCCCCACACCCCATGTCTCTCTCCAGTTTATATCTCCAAACGCACACCCTCGCCTTCCCATCTGCTCCGGGCCCGAGTCAGAATCCTCGAATCGCTCTTCTCCGTCTACTATTTTTCCCAAGGAAATCCTGTTCGCAGATGCGTCATTTACTGCTGTTTACCTTGCCTATGTCCCCGTCACCGAACTCATTATCAGTGTTCTAACCAATGGTAGGAACATGTAAATACAAGTTTCACGATGTTCCTCGGACCGGGGTCAAGATAAAGAGACTCTGTAATAACTAGCCTGGGAAAGCTGTTCATAATCTGTATAATTTTATATCAGGAACTGTAGATGTAAAAGATCCTGAGATTACATGTGTAACGTCAGGCCATTTTTAATAAATTGTTTACAACAAGAAGCAACGGATCAAATGGTTTTCTTGAGGATGTTTCACCCGGTACATTTCATTTCACAATGGATGAATCGTTAAATGTACAAGAAAATAAATGAAATTATGGCAGGTTCTATTCCTCGTTCTGCCATACCTCACTTTGAACAATCCTCACTTTGTTTTTCCCATGTTACCTCTCTCAAATATTCATCCAAACATTATATCGCAGCAGTTAACGTAATGACTGCCTCTTTAGGTTTGAAGAATATATGGAAGATAAATGAAAAAAATCCAAAAAGCGTCATAGCATCAAAGGTTGCAAATCATACCGACGTTATTCGTGAGGCAGAGAAAAATCTAATGCCGTTTGATCGCTGAAGGAGTGGCCTTAAGAAATATATGATTTATTATAAAAGTGGCTAATAGTCAATGACGCGCAAATGGGAATCTTTTTTCCTTAATTATAGTGCATTACTGAAGGTAGAGAGGATTTTTGATGCATTGAATTAGGGAGTAAGCAAAATTGAAAGGAGAATGAGTGTGAATTAGCATAGCCATGAATGTGAGTTAGCATAGCAAGGATTAAAAGAGACTAGCGGAGATCCCCCAAAATCATACCCTTCTCGGTTGAAAAACTCTTTAAATCATTTTAATTCATTTTTATGGGCTTCCCTGGACTTTTTATTCATATTTTGAAGTTTTCTTGGCTTCTCTGTCTTGCTTGTATGGATAAGCCCATCCCTCTGAGATGAGCTGAGGCCCTTAGCTTGAGAATGTATGGCTCCATGCTCATATGGAATAGTATAAATTGTACACTTGAAGCATTCCATGAACTATTGGATACGTGACCATAAAAAGGCAGAAGAGTACATCCAAAGAAAATATGTCTTTGCAGAAGACAGCATCCCCAGTCCTGGCCATGATATCCAGTTTAAGAATACAAAACGTTGAATGGCTATGTAATAAACATTAAGATTCCAGAAAAATCCATAAAAATGTGACATATTTTCATATAACTCAGTTATGACTACATGTATGCCCAAAACGCATCGCTATTGGTTGGAACAAAGTATCCACTGGAATTTGATAATTCTAGTTCTCTTACCGTTCTTTTTCATGCAACAGCATCAAATAGAATTATTCCATGCATGATCTGATTCACTTATAAAACTGATCGGTTCCCTACGGTTATGATATCAGTGGAGGGAAAATGATTCCTCATTTTTTGTTTTATCGTACTTCGCAAATTATCGATCAGAGGAATACACCTCGCTCGTAAGTTAACCAGTATTTCATGGATCACCGGGTGTTATGACGTCTTTTGGTTTTTATTCCATTAGGTTCACGTCCTGGGGAAACTACATAACGCTTGACGGAGCTTTTTGAAGAGCGGACTTCAAATTAGGTCGCGCGAGGGGATAATGTTCTTCCTGCTCGATGAGGTCCAGTTAATGTGTCTCAATAACCGAGCTGGGTTGAGGTAAAAAAAAAACATTTTTTCGTAGCTCACTATCACCTTTCCCGGGGCGGATTAAGCCCTGTTCAAAAAAAATAAATAACCTAGCCATTGTGAACACGTCAACGGCTGCGTCACCCTCCTGCTGTTTTTTTAACAGAAAAGAATTGTACTACCTCCATCCTTCTACCCTATATTCATCCTGTGGGCTTTAAAGCTCGTAAATTTTTGCACCTGTTTATTTTTACAAACATTGTTCGATGATGTACGGGATCAATTTCTCGTAAAAATGAATGAATATTTTTTTAACTCTCTACGTGAATTCGTTAACGTAGTTGAGGGAATTTTAAGCGGTTATAATATGGGAATTCTTGAGTTTCCGCGTGAGCCATATATGCACAGTGGCGTCTGGCATTAATCCATATAGTTTCAGGTAACTGGTTCCTCAGATAAATAATCGTGAAGCTAAATAATGTAATGCATAAGTAAGGGTCACATAAATGAGGGCTGGCAGTGCTGATGAGGCTACATCTCTCCCTTCCACGAAATGCTTTATCGCAATTTCCCGTGAAATGCTAGCAAAAATAGTGAAATATTTGACTTGACCGTAATAATGGAAGAAGTGAATGCAGTTTGACGCCTGAACGTAGGGTATTAGTTCGTTGTGGAAGTAATATGTTTTAAAAGATCCAGTCAGCTAGTAAACATAATTGTGAAAATACATTTATGACGTCATGTGCATTATTGCTTGTTACAAAGAATATAAAGAGTTGTTAATATGACGAGTAACTACCAATCCATTGTTTTAAAAGTTTATTTTCTGTAGAGTTGTTGGTGGATAGTAGGATGTACGGAGGAATAAGAAAAATATTTCCCTTTACTCTTGCTGCTCATCTTACAAGTAAATGGTAATAATGTAAAATTGTAGAAATTCTCTCAATCATTCATATACAGTGTTGTAACGGAATGAGGGAAAAAGGTCGTGCAATTTTTCCAGCGCCTAGAATGGTTTTGATATTTTTAAATCTTGAGTACCATAGACTTTAATGTAAAATAATCATTATTAATTAACATTCTATTGCTTACATTTTTACATGTTTAAATGAATCTTAAAGAAAAAATATACAATCATTTAAACGCTTAAAATGTTGCCATATTTTCATGGCGCCAATCCTTTGTACTAATTGATGAGGATGTTAAATTATCGGAAATAATAAAATAACCTTCGCTTTCTGATATGTATTAACATGATTTCCAGTCCGATGTTGAAAAAAAAACTTTACGAGCGTTTTCAGCGCTTAAAAAACGTTTCGTTTTTTTATGGTTTTTATCCCTAGTCACATGTTGTTCGTTGTCCTTATCCCCAGTTCCTTCCCCACTTAAACTGACGTCTACACGGAGCGAGCGAGTTAAAACTACTCCGCAGTCTCCGACCGCTCCTCCCCCCCTCCTCTCACTACATCCTTAACTGCCTCCTACCCCAACCTCTCCCCATCCCGCCCTATTGCGAAATGGCTGCACGAACACAAGACTAGGAATTTCCGCGGGAGATAATTTTTCCCCCTCTTCTTTGCTGCCCCCTTGAGGGGACGTCGATTTATCAGCCCTATGCAGGATAGGGCACACGGCACGGCGGATGACCCTGCAATGTACTACAACACGACCCTCAGGAGTGCTTTGAGCCCCCTTCCCCCTTACCCCCAACCCATACCCTGTCCCACCACCGAACACGAGGGTAGGTCATGCGAAGAATACGTACGTACCCGTCCGCTGTCGTAGGAAATTGCCATTTCATCTTATGAAATACGCGGGACCTGTATAATGCCGCTTTGATTTGATAGTCCCCCGCCCTCTTCCCCCCTTCGCCTTGTTTGTGACCCGTGTGCCCAGAAAGGATAAACCTCGCATACGGCCGCAACATCGTATATTTTCGGTAGATTGTGAGCGTTAACATTTGTCGTCGCCAGTATTTTTCGCACGTATAATCCCCCCCTGACCTCTCCCCTCCCGGCAGAATTATAAAAGTGGGTCACGTGGCACTCAATTTATTTTGTTGAAATCTCTTGGCTTGCCTGTTGAAAACTAATGGGTCCCTCCTTTATTAAAGATGGATTCTATCCACAAAGGGCTCATGACGATGCATGAAAGTTATTGCTGAGTTAATTATTCACTTTGAAAAGGGATATATACCTACTGATATATAATTATTTTAACAGTAAAAAACATATCATCGGTTATTCATAGTAGAGAAATTGGCTTTTTTGTCCTTTATTTCTCTACGCATGCTTCCCTTTTGAGTATCCTAATCGGAAACAGTTTGGATCCTATGCATTGTGGCATTTTAATCCCTATTTTGAGGATCAATAGGTCCGTGATTGGATTTATCGATCAGTTTAAAATATACGGAAAACTCCTGGCAGCTTATGTTTCTGTCATCAAGGTTTTCGGCTATGTTTGTGATTTTAACCTTTAGTTACTTCCGAATCGATTTTGCTGATTTTTTTATCACCATCAAAAGTAATTGAAAATAAAATAACCTTTTCTAATGGAAAACTGCGCGCTGTTCAATGCCATTCTCAATGATTTGCTTGGATCGATAAATTTAATTAAGTATATGATTAGCATGTGAAGGTGGGTCGTAAATATGAATTAGCATTTTAATCACTTTTTGGTGGCGTTATAAATAAATTCTTACTGCTAAGTAATTGGAATCCAGCCATTTGTTTGTGGGTCAGTGGCATGTTTCCAAGGCGTGGGACTAACTCCATAAGGTCATGGGTATCGGCGCATGAATGAGAATCTAGTTTCGTCCCTATAATTGATGTAAAACCTTATTTTTTCCGCTTCTTTTGTGCGTCTCGTATTTCTATTTTATCTTGGACCTTGTACGTGCCCCCGGGAGTAAAGTGTGTGGGAGTCGACGCCTGGGCGGCGAGCGATAAATCCGGCCACCTTTTCGTTGAAACTGATGGACGGAGTGCTTCACCCGGACGCTTGAATGGTCAACTGCAAATTTAGATAGAGGATGCAAGGAATTTGTTTCGGGTCCCCAGCTTCAACCCCACCGCCTCCTCGCCTTTAGTACCTACAGGGCGCTCGCTTATAACCCTCGGCCACCCAAACTGAACTCACCACTACTCGCCGTCACTCCCGCTGGTCCATTTCTCTTCATTTCGCTCTTTTGGAGCCACCTCGCGTTCTATTCTCTTTCATTCCCGCTTTTATCCTCGTCGGCTCAAATTGACTTCTTAAGTTCTATCACTTGTATCGCGATCCATTGACGATATGCTCGTTTGCTTGTATTTCTGACATTGGTCTGTGCTAGGCTTTCGGGGAGATGTATGTGCCATGTTGGATTTTTGTGTTGTGTTGGCAGAGTGTTGCTTATTTTACATTATTTTCTTCATCCCTGTCCCCAGTAGTTGAGTTTAACACTCATCGCTGTGCATGCGGTAAGTATAGCTCTCGAAAATAGATGCGTAGGGAATCAGTCTAGAGGAGTGATTTTCAACATATGGTGAACCACCTGGCGGGAGTTCAGAGGGATCTTGAGAATAATTAATTCCACTATTCATAAATATTTTGAAGCTCTGTACAGGCTAAATTTCTGTTCATTTACTCCGTGACTTTGTAAAACATTTTATAATCGATTGCCCGCTGTTCGCAGTATTTCCATTTGTGGAATAGAATTACTATTTGAAAGAGGAATTATGTATTTGGAATTTTGTACTGTATTTTGGTGGAGCAAAAGTGTTTAGAATCACTTGTCTTTGAGTAATGGAAGGAATAGTGAAATTGGAAAAAACTTAGATGAAGATTGGAGGTGGGAAACACTTCACCTCGCACACACCTATTTTATAATGCTGAGGTTAGTTCATCGAAGAACTTTTCTAGCAGTTCATTTAAATTACCTAAATATTATAGTATAGTTGCGTGCCATACGTGTTCAGTGATTTGTTTCTATGAATTTGCGCTTCGCATATAATCTGCTTTAGATCAGATCTCATGAAGTTCGTTCCCCACTCGTTCTAAAGCGTTATTCATATCGTTCTTTTATCCCAAATTGGTGTTTTTCCCATCAAAATTATCCAGGATGAAACTTAATCTATTGAATAATGAGTAAATTTTGGAAGATTTAACTTTCAGCGAAGTGTAATGCAGCTCTGAGTTCCTTAAGAATCCTCCATTGCTCTAAGAACAAGAGCTATCTTTTTATTCAGAATTTTAATTAAAATATTAACGCTGTTTAAAACAATAGTGGTGGAAGTAAACAAGTCTCCATGGGGGATATGAGGCCTGAAGCGTAATTTATTGAAAATGAACACTAGTGCGGGTGAAAGGTATTAAAACGCCGATACTAGTTTCAAACCACGCATGGAAGGAACAGAATTAACGGAGACAAATTCATCTAATTTGTAATGAACGGAAATATACCAATAATCTGCCCGACAACATTTTTACAGTCAGCGGCTTACATGAGTATAACTGTTCCCGTCAAAAGGTCATCCGCTGCGCATGTATCTATGCTTCTATAGGGGCGTTCATGTGTAGATATTCCTGTGAAACGAATCCGATAGGATTTCTGTGACAAGTATGTGCACGCGCTCGGACTTTTACAGCACTGCCTTTTTATGCGCTTAGACCTCTGCGACAAATATATATACTAGGTTTTTGTGCTAAAAATAGCGGCATCGCTGACTCTGCCCCACCCATGGCGTCTTCTCATGTGCACTCTGGACCGTACATCATGCAAGTTCACAGGTATTTGACCCCGAGGGCTCTCTGCTCCTCTTATTTCCTCTCCCTTCACCCTCCGCTGCACCGTCTCCCTTCCTCACTCTTTCCCCACGGGTCTTATCAGCGACGAACATACTGCTCGCGCGGGTTTTGGGTGTGCGCCGCTGGTATTCGCTCTTCCACCGTCTCTTTATTTTACTTTTCGTTCTTCTTCTTCTACTGTTTTCCTCCCTCTCATTTCTTTTTACAGCTCCTTCCTCCTTTTTCTACATTCATGTCTCTTTGTGTCTTGGAATTGGTGGAATTTTAAAGGAGATTTCCTCCTACGGCTGCCTGAGTCCAAATAAGTTGTAAATCCTACATTTTTGTTTGACTTGCTTGGGAAATATACTTCTTTTTACTACCCCAGGCTCTGGCAGGGAAGAAGAGACTCAATGTACGGTCCATTTGGCGATAATGGTATTAATATATTCCATATCTACCCAAAGAAACTGAATGCGACAATATTTCTATTTTACTTTCTCAGTTTACAACTTGGCCATTGCGGCAATATTCTGATTACTGGAGAGCTATGATTCTAAAGGAAAATAAACTTATATGGGCGTTAATTCTGGTTCAGCCGTCGCTAGGAAGTAGCCCCTGCTAACTCTAGCGTACGCTAAGAAACTCCACTATTGCCGTCTCTATGAATTCGCTGTCGATAAGGTTCGGGCAACTTCTGGAATTTAGCGGATGTGACACATACTCGTCACAGAAAAGCAGATGATTTCACCTTATGGTGAAGAAATGCTCAAAAGTCGTCGCAATGAGGAAGAAAAAAAGCTAGGAGGATGTTAATTTCTCTTTTTTAGGTAAATGTCGATTGCACACGATATATCATGCTTCGTTTTCATTGTCCCTTGATATTTTCCCATTTTTTACGCATTTAAAGTTGAAAGTTAGCAGTTAGTAGAGTGGTAAACGAAAGGTAAAGAAAGTGTGTCAATTGATGTTATCATACAGTTCGCTCTGTGAACACACGCTTTATTTGTCGTACCAAAGGGCCACATAGGCCCACTGGTATTCTATGAAACCCGAACGGCCAAGTTTAGGGCTCTTGGATCTGACTAATAAGGCGTATGTGTACAGAGAATACTGTTTGACAACTTCAGTAAGCTCTTAGATTGTCGTTTCACAGGGTTACTTAGCTCTTGAGTCACGTAGCTCGGGAAATGGTACATGCAGTGAACTATAACTTTATATGCGACGGTCCCGCGTTCCGCCGGGCGGAATCAACGCCGGCCTGCATAGAGTGGTATCCCTCGACGTAGTTTTATCTCGCGCGAATTTCGCTCCCGCGTCCCGCACTGTTATGTCCAAAGCTTATCTGCACATAAAAAAGTCTTATGATACGTTTCGTCTTACACGGAACAATTATTTTCTATAGTTATCTATTAAAATTTAGCGCATTGTTGGAAATGGTTGCCCGCAGGGAATAGATTGGAGCCTACGGAGTATAATTATGGCAGAAAGTTCCCCTTCGAGGCTTTAAGTGTCGAAGAAATGTGGGCCCTCTGCAGGCAACCATCCGGAACTGGGTTCAGATCTCGGCGAATAAGAAGCTTTCTTTTTTTGTTTTCCTCGAGCTTTTCTTTAGGATATAAAGACGAGCCTTTGCGCCAGTCCCCTGCCACTAGCCATGAGGAGGTCACCAAGTTCTTTACGACGGTGAGTGGGCACTCGAATCGGTGCTAGTTTGATAAAGCGTTCTTAACCTTCATCCAACACTAACCGTGTAGGCGGGGCGTCCATACGGCGCGGGTGAGTTTGAATGAGAGGCTTGAGAGGAGGAGGTTTAGGGAAATAAAACCTGCTTTATCTTCCTTCCGTTTCCTGCGAGCACTTGACGCAGGGAGCACCAACAACCGTGAGCGTACGATCCAGCGTCGGCACTTCCAGCGGATCCAGTGTCGGGGAAACGAACTGGGGAGGGCGGTCGAGGACTTCGGTTTAGTGCGTAGTCGAGAGCCTCGCATGTGTGTATGTGTGGGTTGCGTTTGTTGTTCGCGCGGGGGAGTTAAATGCCTTGTTCGCGAGCGCTACCGGGGCTGCCTACTCGTGTTATCCGTCTCGCTCGTAAAACGTACGGAGTATCGCGGACCGTAGTTAGCGACGACCGCTGCAGATAACTCCGCCGTGATTAAGTGTGGCCGCCTAGTTACTCTCTCAGCTTACACTGACTACAGGATTTTGTTCCGTCACTATTCTATCGTCGGTGAAACGGTGGCCCCGATGTGTTCGCGTTTATGTAGCGTGGCCACACCTTCTTTTTAGGCGCTCCTCTGTAGTCTTTAAAGTAGGGATGCATCCACCAACTCCGAGCTGCGGGTCGATTCGACCCATTTTGGAATCCCTCCTGGCTCGAAAAGCGATTGTGAAAACAATTCATAACTTCATGCCCTCCGATACGTTTTCATTTAGTTTCTGCTAGTACCGATCGGGAACTTGTGAAACTGACCTTTCGAATTAAATAAATTAAGAGCCAAAGTGTATTGAGACCTTCCATTACTTGTTCGTTAATTTTATTGATTGTTTTGATAATAATATGTTCCCAATGGTTTGATTAATGATTTCGCTCTGTTTTTTCTCGTCTGGGAGAAAAGGTTATAGCTGAGATGGGTTTTATTAGAGTATTCTACCGGTTAAGGTAAGTTTTGTTGAATTTCAGAGAATCTCCTCCCGGTTCTCCACACTTTCACGGTCCAATCTCGCTCTGGGGGGTGTTTCAGAGTCATCCGTTCCGTTCGGATCGGAAGACTTTGATCGAATTCTACGTCACTTACTAACGGAAAGACTATCTGTGCGACCGCTTCCTATCAGTTCAAAGAAGGCTTTCCGATCGGAATAGAAATCGATTGGCATAGAGGTGTCGGAACGCCATTCCAACTGCATTGGTTGGCCTCAGGTGAATACCCTTATGATGTTGCTGACATTGATTATTTGGCTGTAGTAAGATAACACCACTTTATTTCATGAATTCACATTTATTGGAATGTTCTGCAAGAATAATAAAGGTGTAAGAGAATATAATTAACATGTAAACGGGACAATATATGCGCATGTTGTGTCACTGTTGGCGCAAGTTTGTGATCAAGACATGTGATCCAACAAAATGACGATGAAACAAGTTGGAATGCTTAGTTACTGGAATGCATTATAACTTATAAATAACTCAGGTAGGTCCTCTGGTTTGGAAATATATATTAATAAACACTTAAGTAAATTTAATTATAATTTTTCTTGGAATATAGCAATTTCCCATAAGATGTACATACTTAGGTTCCCGTGAACTTTATAAAGCTCTTTTTGACATATTGTTGCAATAGAAATGAAAAAAACATGTAATTTATTAACTAGAAAAGTTTTGTTGGAGTATTTTAACCTGTGTCCTCTCCACCACTGCGCAAATATGCGTCTTATTTAAAATAACAACAATTTTGGATTTTACAATATAAATCAAAACAGGCACATATGTTGGAGTTATTCGAAGGAGGTTTGCAAAGCCCAAATATGTTGTCTTAATTCTGTTGATGGAAGTAATTTTGATATGAAAATGGTGCAATACAAGTAAGTGCCATTTTAGCAATAAAATGCTGCTGTAAAAATAATCTAGTCGCTGTACAATGGTTAACAATCAAACCCATTTATTTTCTATTATTTTAACCTATATAAGTCAAGCCATTGACAATAATCGAAACCATACACACTTTCAATGTAACCACTGCATTGCCTTCCGATGTACTTCCATTTTAAAGGACGTAAACTGTATAATATAAATGGCATGTCATGAAGGCTATTACATACACTTCACAAACTGCAACAGAAGGATAAGCATTCGCATTAAAATGAGGTAAACAATGAAAATAAGACATGACGGGTTTTGGATAAATCATTGAGTAAATGATGCCCTGTATCTGTTATTGCAAGATAGGATGCGTTTCGCGACTGTATCCATTATAAGTCTTATGCATGTGACCTTAACAATCAACTCTGTGTACTCGCGAGAATGAACGAACAAAATCTCGCCCTCATTTCATAACTTGCCTAAAATTTGCCCTCATTCCCGTCATTTACACATAAAACGGTAAGGGATTACAATACAAAAATTACAAAAGGACAATTCTAAAATAATTTAACCTACAATTACTTAAATTACATTACACTGTATCAATTAGCACAAATATATACCTTTTCCCGTCATCGTGAAAGTTGTGAAACTTGCGGGAGGTTGTTTTTCGCTGCTCACTTGTCCATTTAAAACTATGACGTTTCATCGTAGCTCGACTGGGATGACGAGTGACGTCATACCAAAAGCGGAACGCTTTCCGATCGGAAGTGTGAAGCGCAAGGAAGACGAGCGTAGGATGGGCATCCGATCGACTCGGATTGAATCCGGTTCCGATGCCGCCAATCCGATTACACTCTGAAACACCCCCCTGGTATCTCTTTTTCACCTCAGGATACGCCCTACCCTTCTTCATCCCATCCACAAACCCTATTCTTTTTCTTCCTCTTTCCCGCTTGCCCAATATCCCTTGCCGCTTTTTACATCCTTCAGCCACCTATGTAACCTGCCGATTTCGAATTTCCTGAAGAGCTCTCCTTTCCTCGCCCTCCATCTCAAGCACACTCTTGTTCTGAGATGGATATCATACATAAATTAATCAGTGATGCATATTCTTCTCCATAATGTGTGACTCTCTGCAAATTTACAGGTTGTCTGTCTAATCTATGTTCAGAGAATGGTTAAGAGTTAGAGAGAAAGAGAACTCGTACTCTAAATTCAGAGTCTTTTTAAAAATCCTATTTTTTATGTACGCGTTTTCATCCGAATGGCTGTATTTAAAATGCCAACACTCATAGCCACTTTGCCAATAAAGCACTCATACCTCTTATTCATAACTGTGTAAAAAATATAATTCTCCACTCCTAACGTGGGTGTGAATTTAATTAAAACTTCAATCGATAGTTGTGTTCGTGGGCTAGCTTTTTCATTTTCATGTTCCTCCAGCAGTCTTCCAGAATTTTTGAATGCCAAAAGTTTTTTCACGGAAAAAAACAGAAGGAAAACCATCTCCTGGAATCGATAAAGACCGATTTGTGTGGAGCTAGCCCTATAATAAGAATTTAGTCTGCTGTAATGGTAATTTAGACGCAGAACGAGTTGATAGAACGGAATGGACACTGAGTACGACTTAAATGGAAGAAGTCAATATTGCAAACTATGTTGCAGGTGAGTCGTTTTATCGAAGTTGTTGTCGTTCGTAAGTATCGTGAATCTTTTTGTGACTATGCAATAGTTTTGTATGTAATAGATTTAAAACAGTTCGTGAATATTTCTTATTAATCATAAACATGATACTTCTAGGTGAAATTTCAATTCTCATCTGACTTCCAGCCGGTTTAGAATCGTAATTTACACTATATACAATAAAACACTTCCCAACTAACTTCAGGACAGTTGGTGCCCCATCAGTGAATATGTAATGAAAATGTTTCTCATCAAAGCACTGTGCATCAAGTCCTGAGACCATACTTTGAGTGCTCTTAATAGGCCTGTCCCTTGAAATGACGACCAATTATGTACGTAAATTAAAATAATCCATTAGCGGTGTGCTTATCCACTCCTGAAATAAGTTCTTGTATTCAAGAATTTTCTGTTTATTCTTTGGTTGAGCTAATTTCAATGAAAAAAGTCTTAAATTTTTCTGCATATTTGTTTTATGTGACTAGTTTTGATGTTTACATACCTTTTAGTCATTATGTGGTGTATCAGTATAGTTCTTTCGCACATACACATTTTCCAGAGAAAAGCTAGAAAGAGCTTTGCTTTCATCTTGAGTAAGGTCCACCACGTCAGTTGCGAGCCCACATTATGTATTACAATTATCAATTTATTGAATAAATTGACTGGTGGTAATGATTGGTGATCTACAATATTTCTATCCTCATTTCTCTAACCGAAAGCCGAGACTGTTGGCATGTTGTGACGCATTTTTTTCCAAATAAAATGAAATTTGAATATAAATAAGTTGGTTTGTCCACTTTATATTTCATCAAAATACAGCCGTAATGAATGTTTATGCTGGATATGTTAGACATGTTTGTAGTGTAAAAACACAATGCTAATTATATTAAGATCAAAGGAGGTTTCATATACCCTAATGTAGCTTAAAACTATAATTATTTTTTGATGAAAAAAGCCACGTGGTCTTAACTCTGAAAAAGTAACTTGGACTTGTTCGTTAAATTTTCGCATTAAGGAATTCTAACAGCGCAGTTTGAGATAGAGGCTTGAAAATGACTGCTATTGAAACAATCATCTTTTATCTTTAATGGATACCTTGCTAGCGTCCAGCGTATGTTATGATTTAAATTTTTGTTGGGTGTTATAACTTCTACCCTTTGAAAGAGTTTGCATTATCGAGTCGGAAACGTGGGTGCTATAATCAATGGGTATTATTTTCTTTACATAAAAGCAGCAGCAGTTTTACCAAATGGATACAACTAAAAACATGAATATAAGGGTTATGATCCTGGGGTTTTCTTGCTGTTCGATGACGCTGAGAATACAAAGGGTGTCAGCTGACATCCCAAGGCTGGGACTGACCCATTTGATTGCTATCCAGTGATACGTTTTGCAAAGATTACGGGGACATCTGTGCCACCCTAATTGATTCCTGATGATCCATCGCGTTAGAATTTGTAATTCTATCTAATTGGTGGACCATGTGATCTTACCAGTATCTTATGCATGAGAGCCTCTTAGTGGGAGGCTCTTTGCTCCAGTTTGTTGAAAATAATGAACGTAAGTTTAGTTTTTGCTTGCTTTCGCTTGTTGTTACGCCATCATTACACTGTTATTACGCTATGATTTACGGAAGTGAATATCTTAATTCTACGTTGAATTGAAGTCTCAATGCGGTAACTCCACAACCGTGATGTGGAGAAAATTACGTTTACTGTGGACTTGTTCTCATAGGCCTGTATGTGATGCGCTGCCTATTCTTTTCTAAAATATTCATGTTTTTGTTGAATAGTAATATGAGCGATAACCAGTTTGCATACTGCCACTTAATTCTAGTCTCAAAATTTTAGTAATTGTACCATTAAAGAATTCTCTTGTGGTGTATGCTTTGCATCACTAATTGTTAGTAAATATCGATTTTAATATGATTAAAAAAGACGCCGAGATAAAAGTGAAAATTTGTTTATTTATTTTTTCCGTCTATCATTTCCCGCTTTATATATCAGAGTTTCCGATAATTAAAACGATATTACATTATCTTTTATGCTTGTCTTTGGAAAGTTCAGCGACGAATCCGATAATCTAAGAAATACAGATTTTAGGACATAGGAGGAATTTTCTTTTTAAAAAATGACTACAGGCTGCGTAAAATATTACGATTTTTCGGACGTAGCTATCACTTTCGTCTTGGTTCGAGCGCCAAATATATTTTGACATTACTCAGGGAGGCTCATCAAATCCCCCTCAACAGTATAAAATACCTTTTGTGATCTCGTTACTTTTGATGTTTATTTTACTAAAAAGGTTTATGCGATTCCTTCTTTTAGCGATTTCCATTTTTTAGACCACCTGAATTTTTACTGTGGTTTAAATTTCTGATATGTTCATGTACATGCGGAACACTCTTGTGTGAAATTCGAAGTGAATAGAAATCATTCGTATGGACTTATAATCGACCCTCAATTATGCGGCCAGTGCTCTAATCAGTACGTATTTGAAAAAAAATTAATTATTATTAAGTACCGTGTAGTTTGTACTTTAATAATTTGGAAATACTTTGGAGAGAATTTATCTATACTAAACGCATATATACGTTTGATGAGTACTTCTTTCTGCAGTGTGATATTATTAAATATAAGCACTAATTCGCCCCGGCGAGTTACTTACGTGAATTTTACTCGGTTAGATACAGGATCAATTCAACCATTTCAACCGACTTTTCGGTGTTCATCATCAGGGCTATGATAATGATGAGCAATACCCATTGAAACGTCTGCTGCAATAGAAACTCAACTTGGTGTTAAACTCTTAAAGAGTTTTTAGCTTATGATTTTCAGCGTCAAGAAACACGAAGGGAGAACGATTTATGGGCCAAAGTTTGTAATTTAATGCTAAGCATTTTACTATTTTAAATTATTATGGGCGTGATAAGAACTCAACCCCTTTTCTTGTGGGCCCTACTTGAGCATTGTTCCCGCGAACATCAACAATGAGATCATCTGTGGAAAAAAGTGTTACACACATTATGTTAAATAATCTTATTTTTTTATGTAATTTTAATGCATATTTCCTTGATCTTCCAAAAATATTGGAATGCTAAATAAATATTCAGACTTTTACTTGAACGTTCTTCGAATACATTTTTTATTGAATTAATGCCGAGTCTAGTAATGAATTCTCTTACCCATCTTCGAGTTTATATCGTGTCGTTTATTATATGCCGTTATTATCCTCTTCTTCCCTGCGGTTGGTGCTCACAGAAGCATCAACGATTCTTAGAAGCGAAATGCGTCCAATTTTTTATAATGAATGTCCCTGCATTCTAACGTAGTTTCCCCACCACCTCACGGTGGGAGAAGACCATTAGTGTAATGCGTCGTCATTTCTATCGAGGCTACGGTGTATAAACCTATTCCTGTCCACGCATTGGAGAAATGATTGCCTGTATAGACTGACGTGGTCCACGGGGCTGGTACATTGCCGTAGGCGGGTCTTGACGTCATAAATCTAATCTTCTGTCCCCCATTGCCGAGTAAATAATATGATGCTCTTTATATATACTTGCCAGTAACCACTTAAGACATGGGAGGAACTTTTAAAGAAACATGTGACTAGGGATAATTTTATTCGATCCCAAAGTTCAGTAATTTTATACTGTGAAGAATATCAAATAGTTTGACTATTTTCTGTAGTGATAACGTATTCTTATGGACAATCATACAAACCGTCATGCCGTTCCCTTTGCTGGAACGCATTGTCAAAGTACCTCATAAATCCTTGAAAATGCTCTCTTTTAATAATTTCCAGGGTAAGACCTTATCCTTGCATAATCTTTTTCCTTTCTCTTGGGGTCATTCATTGCAACCATGCGAATTCTTTAAAATATTAAGCAGTAAATCAGAAAAATTGTGGAACTGTTCCATGATGGAGATAAAACACCGATTTTGGATTTTTCTACAAACAATAGGTTTATTTCACAAGACTTGGTTTGACGTACTGCAACATTATTAAATGGATATTTGAGATAATTGAAAATGATGCAGTGAGTCATATCTGTTACCTGTGGAAAGTTACAATGTGAGTGTTCTACCTCCTTCTATTGACAAGATGTTCTGTCATATTTTTTCCTCACCTAAGCGGTCCACCCCTTAACCATTCACACTTCTATAACGTATATGCTTTGTTTGTCTACTCTCATCCATTCTCTCGGTGTGGCCGATATGACGTAACAATAGGAGTTACGTATTGTCTGTTAGAAAGTATCGCATTTGCCGATTTATTTTACGATTAATATCAATGTCTCAGTCTCTGAGGTGAATAACGGATTATAAGTCTTTTTGTCCGTGAAAACCTTGATCGAGAAACATGTTGGAGTGTAATGACAGAGCTTGGCGTCACCTCATCCGAATGCGAATGTTATACTTTTAAATGAACAAATTCAGCAGTATTTGGCGTCAACTTGAAGTAATTTTAGAAAAAACTCATCTTGAAGGAAACACGGTGAAATTCCACTTGAATTGTACTACCATGACCTATGATTATTGTGCAGATACGAATATTTCCTGGGGTTGATTGATATTTTTGAAAATGATATTAACTTCATCTCAGGGGCGATACAGATTTCTATCAGTCTGTTATGAGACATGAGTGTGGCCTCTTTAATTCTGCAAATACGTTGAAAGACTGTGATGTTTTTGGGATTCAAGTACTTCTATTGATCACGTATGAAAAACCAGTTTAGTTGCTTAAAATAGAGCCAAAGTATGAATATTACGGTCGCCTGTGACGTGGAGGCAAAGACTACTATGATCACATGAGGATAAAATTGATTCCCTAGATTTCTTTTATGCCTACACCCTTGACCCGAACATTCAACAAATTGTCTTCAACCTTGATAATGACATGAGTTACCGAAATCTGGGTCAGTGCAATAATCTTTATCGCGGAAATGTTCTCAACAATTTCTTAAGACTGGTATCTGTTGTGAGAAGCCTTCGTAGTACGATTTTTCTGGAATGTTTACTACGACGTTCCCGCTATAAAACAGCAAGAACTTTTATGCGATATAAATAAATGAGCAACTATTTGGGATTATTCATTCTCTTATGTTGAATGTGATGGTGGCGTGTCCTCAGAAATACTTTATGAAAAAAATTATGCGAATGAATGAATTTATGAAAAAAGTACGTGAATAGTATTTTTATTCCTTGGCATCGCTCTCTGCTCATTCCTTACATTTGTGCCATTCCCCTCCAATATCGGAATAGATTCAAAAATGCGAGGAGCGACCTTTATTTCTGTGGAAATATCGGTATTTAAACTTTAGAAGAAACGCGAGTGCCTACGGAATTCCCCCTTGAATAAAATAAGGGGCTTCCTTGGAGGTTAAGGATTCCCATTACGTCTTTAAATGGGATTGAGTTGACCTACATTTCGAATGATGGCCCATTTTTTACTAGAATAGGTATACCTTGCATTTCTGCGTCTGATTTAAGAGCGCACCAAGTTGGCGAATCGGTAACGGGAATTATTTTTTTAGAATTTTTATGTCATGAGGAAGAATTATTGAAATTGCAATATCATCTATTACCCTCTTCAACAATACCTCTCTTCTCAAATGTTAGTACTTTAGGGGCAGTGCAGGAGGTTCGTCACTCGGTCTTCTTACTGCGCATCAGTGAATGATGATTTGTGGAAACTGGGATTTCTATGATCCTGTAAAGTTTTTTACTAGGATCGATGCAAATAAAATGAATGATCTTCCCCTCTCAGGTAAATTGCATTGAATGTTAAATTTAATATGGAATTAATACCAAAATGTTTTGATCTCCTCTCCTTGTCACTCGAGTCATTTGATTTCCTTATTAACGTTTGACGTCTAAAACATAAAGTAGCCCCTCTGTATCTCACTGCCATTATATATGTAGCCCGTGACTAGTATTGACATTCATACATAAGTCTGAGTCAAAAATACCCGGGTATACTTCATGAATTAAGTTTTGCGTATCAGGCAATATTTTGTGGAAATGGAGTACAGATGCTATGATCTCACAATTCAAGTTTTTGTTCACTTTCCTCAGAATTTTATTTACACCTGCATATAAGGTTTGAATAAAAGTCTGTGGAAAGTGATCAACAACATTTATCGTGATATCATGGCGTATGTTTCATAAAGTTTGATAACCTGGCAACTCTTAGGGGCAAAAGGGATATCTGCGGGGTTTATGGAAACAATATTCTGAGTCTTGGGCGTAGATAGTTTTGAAAATTACGAGATTGCCGAAGTTTCACATGTGTAGAATGCTACTTTAAGTGCTGAAATTATTATTCTCCTTCCAAATTAGTTTACTCGGTTACTGAAAATAAACGGAAAATGAACCCTCATATCAAGCCTTCCGTAGCCCGCTTGAAGAAATGCGTCGTTGGTAACTAGGGAATGAAAAGCATCGTATTAAATGGGGCTGTGTATAGTACGTCGGAGAAAACTACGTCAAGTGTTAAACATGCCTTGGAATGATGTCCAAATGAATTTGTCCCATGCATTTGCATTAGAGAGACTGCAACGGGCGACTTTTGTACACATATCGTGAGGAGACATTTGTCTACCAAATGAGTTTATGATTGTATCCTTGAGGGGAACGTGCGCTGAAATGTTGAGCAAGGAAATAACTTTTCTATTCTTGCTCTGTATGAAACTGTTTTAGTTAATTTGAGTGGAATATCATTGCACCCAGAAATAAATATATTTGTTATAATTTTAAAGAAAAATATCTCGCCCCTCCATGAATTATATAATATTATCCGCTAGCCGAAATCATTTCCAAGATATTTGACGACAATTTCCTGCCCCTTTATATAGGAAATGGTACATGTGTGCACTCCAGAGAGACTTTAAGGAATTCCACCACCTATCTACCAAACATTTTATTTTGTATGTTTTCTCAACTGATTTTGAAAATAAATCACATTGTATCACTGTTGATACTTCCGTTGTAAAGGAGTTTTAAACGTACTTCTTGAGTGAAACGATTCAGGTTAAAGACATTTAATTTTATTTTGTTACTTTCATTTTAGTCGTATAAAAATAGATTTATGTCGCATTTATAGTGCAATATTTAATTCATGCTTCTTAAAGCTTATTTTAAATCGTATTTTTCTAAAATTATGTCCATAATGACTTGGATACAATCACGCCCGAACTTCCTTATAAACTTTTTAAATTTACAATGACCATTAAGAGGCTCTACAGTTACTTTGCACATACATTGCTTTGCTTGCACAGTTGCTTTGCTTTGCATGATACATTTGCTTGTTTTATTGTGAAAGTATTACTGATTGTTCCCAAAGGGTTATGAATGAATTATTTAATGTAGATAAAGATAACACTTGTTTGCTCTAGATGAACTTTCGTTGTTGCGTTTATTGTGGTAGAAGTGGGGATGAAAGCAAAAACTGAATAACTTCTTGCGTGAAAAAGTAAAAATGCTCTATTATTATCTTGTTTGCCATTCTCTTATCAATATAGCCAATCCAATTGCCTTTCCTCAGTCTTATTTACCTCAGATTACTTGTATATTCTTCTATCCTCCTATCAGTCCCTCGTTACTAATGTTACACGTTAGATAATTGCATAATAAGAACACGTTTCATTATAGTTAAATTAGAAAGTTCCCTATTAGACTGGATTCCTGATGTCCATTCTCTGACTCTCCTCTTTTTTTTAATTTCACGTTTTTTTTTCATTTTGCACTGACTCTCTCTCCGTTGCATCTGTCCACCTCTTTTCCTTTCGCTAATTCCATAGACTGCGATTCGTACCCTCAGCTCTATGTATCAGGAGAAGTGACACATTTAATCACTTCATCCCGTGTAATGTCCCATTCCGTCCTCTCGCACTCATCATTTCAGTAGTCGCCTTTATAAAAGGTCCTCCTCACTCCCGTGCTACGTAGTGCCTGTCCCTTTTTTGTTTTACAACTCCTCGCTCCTGCCCGGGTTCTGTGGCAGCATTCTTCTTTTTTCTTCCGTCCCCCGAAGCTCCGGCATTACCTTGGATTTCTTTCACGACCATTGCACACGAACGTACATAAACGTTTGCTCAATGTCCCATAAAAAAAGGCTCGGTAATTGCTCGAGTCGTAGAAGTTTTAATTTTTTTGAAACACACTCATTTTTTTCCCTCCTCCCATATCCATTTCAAATTCTAGAGCGGAGGGGAGTGGGAGGGAGCTTGTGCGAGGCGAGATTTAAATGTGTCATTGCATCCAACATCTTTGTATCTAGGGCTGTCAAGATATGTTTTTCTTCGTCTCTTGAGTGCTCCTTCAAAAAACAACTCTTGTCCGCATTTTGGGTGGCAGGTGGTATTATAAATTCGCGCACGAGTGTCAGTCACATCAGCAGATGGATGTAAATTTATGAATATCTTTTTTTAAGTGACCAGCTTCCTTCGAAAATCACAATATTGCGCATTTTTCCATTTTCCATGGCCCCTGCTTCGTAGAATTCAGAGGTATAGGAAGAAGTCATTGTATTTAGTTTAGTTCTATGCTTAACTTTTTCTTAAATCCTTAGCGTGTTATTAATAACAACTTTGAAAGTGGTAGTCATGGATCTTATGCTCTCGGTCCCTTTCTTTATGTTTTATGATCTCGGTAAATGCGTCCTTATGCCACAGCATCCCTGTTATTGAGACTGTGATCGTAGATCGGTTGTACCATAAATAGTTGGGGTTGGTTAATTGGATTACATTTGCTCTTTCAGAAGAGGAAGAAATGTTTCGAAAAAGCCAGTGTAGGCATAAGTCTGTTTCACAAGAGTCGCCTTCTAGTCAAAGGTATTTCGTTGCATCACGCACATTGTGTTTCGTACTCAGTTCTCTCTAAACGGCACACGATTCAGGTGAATATAAAATCCATCTCGGGTGGGTGCGATATCTAACCACTATGATTTGGAGCCTGTACTCCAATGACCATCAAACGAGTGAAATTCACCTCAGTAAGTAGTCGAAGAAGACCTTTTCCTCAAAGTACTGATGTTAGTTGATAAATGTAAGAATGATAGCTGCGTATGAAAATACGATATTCATCATAATAAACTGTCATAAGGTAATGGATTAAGGAAGCGCACTTTGTGATTTAGGTATAAAAAAATTGTCCTCGTGTATTATTATAATATTTATGAAATTACCTGGTTGTTGCGATAGACTTCCTTAAACAAATAAGAAATATGGAGTAAAATGATATTTTTTCTTTGAATGTGCTTGTCAACATGTGATAACATATTTGAAAGTTGTCTAAGAGCAAGGGTTTAGAATGAAAATGCGATGTAGAATCATCGAAGTAGTAATGGGTGGAAATACAATTTATTTGTAATTGAAGTGGTACTTAAATTACTCTTCTCTTACCGTATGGCTTTATTTCCTAAATTGACCAGTGTGTCAAAACATTTTTCTATAAACTCTATTTCCACCCGTTAATTCTTTGATGATTCAATATTGCATTTTCATTCCAAACCCTTGTTGTTAGGCAACTTTCAAATATATTAACAAATGTTGAAAAACACATTCAAATAATTTTTAACATTATACTCCATATTTCTTATTACTGAAGGTTATTAATACTTTTTTACTTCTTTTCATCAATATTTGCTAAAATATCATATGAAACATTGGATTTTGTTAAAGGAACTTAATTTACTCCGTGGTATAACCGGCGTCCTTCAAGTCTCAAAAGGAGGAACCGTGATTAGAAAGAGGGAGAGTACGGATTTTTCTTTTGCATTCATTCTGTGTCAATGTGCCACCCCCTCGTAAAGAAGAACGTGTGGGTGCCTGCGTCTATTTCGAGCATATGCGAGGATCCGCGAATGGACGGCGGCGTCGTTTCCTGAGCCAAGTGGTGTAATCCCGTTTGAAGCCGCTCGTTATCTCGTGTCGAAACGGTAGCGACGAGCGGAAATGACGGGGATTTCGCCTCACAATCCGATGCCATCGAGTCTCACCATCGCTCTTTCGTTTCCCTAACTCCCATCCAGCGTCGTCATCGTACTGATATCCCACTCAGAGTCCTGAAAGCTGTAGCAGTCATGAATTTTAAGGAATTGTCTGTATTGACGAAATTATGCATCACACATATATATTACAGGGACTTTCGTACATATCGGATACCAGTACAGAAAATGTTGCTACTCACGCGAATTCAATATAACAGATAAGGAGCTGAGCATGATAATATTTCCGAAAAATTGTGAATACAATCGCCATAGAAAGCTCAAACTCAAATTAGAGCTGGATGGTGAAGTCATCTGTGTTGGTACTCCTAATACACAGAAATGACCTGTTACACTGAGTAAATATGAGAGAAACCGTCAGTATAACAGTATTTATCACGTTTTGTTGCTTTTGCAAAGCAGCCATATGCCTTGAATCTCCAAAGTAATAAAAAGCAAGCTATTCAAAATTGTGGAAATCTGATGAATAAATATAAGAAAAAGACGTAGCAGAAGAGTTGATTCAAAAAATGAAACGGAATTTACATTATATTTAGGTACACAAACTAATGAAGAAGATAAAAATGATACGACGTTTAAAATATTAATTCGTGCGATACGAATTTCTGACGTGGAAATATAAGCCCGACTTTCAAGTTGTCTACAGCTTATTTGGTTAAATTCAAGCGACGAAGGAGAGTTATACAGCATTGTTGTACATTTCCATTTTGGGAAATCAGATTGGGACGTACGCATTTTCAAGACATGAACAACACTTTCAGCAACATATTTTGAATAATATAACCATCAATTATAATGCTATTCATAACTGGTTTTATGACCGGTGAAATATGTCCGTAGGTTTCGTGATAGCTCAAGAGATTTCAAGATTCTGTCTTCATTTACTAAAAAGCAATCCATCAACCAATTATAGTTCAGGTTACCTTGAAGATATTACTTCCTCTGTCATCATAAAGTTTTCAAAATTGTCCTTAAATTTGGTACCGTTTGGATCATTTTCATCTATTTTGCTCCACAGCGCTCAATTTAGTTATTTATGTAGCTATGTTGGATGGTGTAGTCAGCTCTTCTTCGAGGCCGTTGCGCTTAAATTCCTGCTGCTGTTTTTATTTCTCATTTTTGCCTCTTCTCTTCCGTCTTCCCTTTGATCGTTCGTGCATGGCGTCAAGTCTTCACCACGCTGTGCTTTGCGCCCCGCCACTTTCTTTGCCAGGCGTCGGCGAAGTGCGTCTCGACGCTGTCGCTTCACGCCAAGCGCGAACCGTGAGATGGTGACTAAGGTCTAATCACTCCCTATAGCTCACTCATGGCTCCTCGATATCCCTCCCTTGCGCGCCTGGCAAACATCGCGCATTCACAGCTCGAGTGGCTGATCCATCAAGCGCATGACTGTTTAAGTTGCCCACTGCGAATGCGAATTATTGAATGAAGAACACAACGAAGAGGTAAAACGCAAGTATTGAGACTGTGTGCGACATAGTAGTTGATAAAAGAAGGGCACGAACTGGTGTAACTGGGTTAATTAAATTGCTTGTGTAGCACGTTGTTGGAAAATGGGCAGAGTAGTGTAAATTACAGGAATATTTGGATAGCGAGAGAAGAATCGAGTCAATTAAGGTTACTTATGACTGGAACCTCGTGTAACAATGGAGAGAAAATGTTGGGATAGAATTAAATACATAGTGGGATGAATTGTAGTGTAGTAGCATGGACTGGGAAAAGTGCAAGAGAAATGGCTGCCAGCTAAAAGAATGCGGGAATGGAGGGGATGTTAGCGAATGCGGTAAATAGAAAGATTGCGAAAGTAGATCGTGTCGTTGGTGGGGAAAGAAAACCTTGGATGAGGTTAGAAAGGATCAAAGTGGATTTTTGCAGTAAATAAAAAGGGCCAAAAGCAATGCAATTTCATGATATATTAATAAAAACATACAATCGAATCAGTTAATTCGTGGCCCGCCCACATCAGTTTTGCTCCATTTACCTTGAAAAAGCCATCTTTTTGTCCTCAGTTTAGCTTTCCCTCTCATATTTTAATACTTATGATATTATGCTATTCACCGAATTGCAAAAAAAATCTGCATCTAGGCGATTCTCCGCACTGGGATGTGGAAATAGCAATTGATATTGCCAGCCATCCCAACCCACCCTACCACATTGTGAATTCCAGCTGTATTTTTTCGTATCTAAATAATGCTTTTTGTGACTTTATGATGAGCTACCTCTTTCACTGATTTATTTACCAAATTATTTGTTTTTACATTAAGTTTCTGCTGTACAATTTGATCGTATAAGATTTTTTTCAGTTCGGGTTTCAAGTTTAATTGAAAAATGATTTTACCAATGCAACCATCCTTTTTCATTGTCAGTAAGACGATTGCATTTGCTTCAAGTCATGAGAAGAATTATTCCTCCATTCACAACATGGCTCGCTACTTGTCTTTGACCATATTTTGATTTTCTCATGAGTGGTTATGTAATGTGTGATGCCAATAAATTTAAAATATTTGTGCCTTTCTTAGAAATCGCAGGAAGCTAGTGGGAAATTCCTTGTTGAGATTAGTTCTTAATGTTTTTATTTCCTCTTATTGTTACTTGGGTCAGCTGAATTCCTTATAAATACTACGTCTTTAGCGCTATTCAATACAACTGTATCTCACCGCAATGATAGAGGTTAGATAATGCTTACAGGTGATGAGATTCACCCTCAAGTCGAAGTCCGCATTGTTCAAAATTGTGTCATGAATTTTTTCATCCTGCTTACTCATTGGCACAGACTACAGACAAACTGAATATCTGGAGTCAATGCTCTGTCTGTCAGGCACAGTTATCATTGAAAATTTATGATGGCTGTAGTTTCAGCATAGCTGATTACTAACTTATGGTCGATTTTTGTCTGTGTTAAGATTTTCGTCTCATTTGCATGCGTTTGATATCCGTAGACAATAGAAAAAATACACTTAATCCAGTTGAGCTTTTGGCAATTCAGTGTTATGTTCACACGTAGCCGAAATCGAAATAATTCGAGTACATGTGTTAAGATTTTCTTCTGAAACCAAAAAATACATTTATACTTTAATAATATAATGACGACAATAAAGGCATAACGCTGAGTCTTAGATCCGTGTAGATCCTTGTAGATCCAATTATAATAGTGTCTGAGTGCAGTTTTCACCAAAATCTCTATTACCGCGCCGAATGCACAAGTCTATATGTCTTATTTTTGATAAAATTAAAATATTATATCGTATTATTTCCATTACAGCAAGATGGTGAGTTCCGCCTCACTGACAAACGTACTCGAATGAAATGTGCTCCTTGTACTTTTTCCGCTTACAGAAAATATTAAAATGTAAATGCAATGACCCGCAATTAACGCTGCGGGCACCTAAAAGGGTAATCATTGCGGACAAGTTGTAGCAATTCAGCCATCATTTTGGGGTGTCAGAGAACATGACGACTGGGATTGGAGCCATTTGTGGAGTATCTTTATTCCTTCACGGAATTGTAGAAGTTGTGTCTTGAAATATCCGCCTAGCGAGTTTGGCATGCGCTACATTGTCCTATGCGAAGGTATTGCGCCATTGAATATGGACTCTTTGACCATGCATTTGTTTAGACAGATGACACCAACCATTGAGGTCGTGGGCAACCTGTTTCCTTGTTAAGAGGATTGCTGCCGTCAATTTGGTAAACACCAAGAGTGGTCTTGATTTTTTTCAGAATTGAGTGGCGCAGTGA
This sequence comes from Ceriagrion tenellum, assembly GCA_963169105.1. Taxonomy (NCBI): domain Eukaryota; kingdom Metazoa; phylum Arthropoda; class Insecta; order Odonata; family Coenagrionidae; genus Ceriagrion; species Ceriagrion tenellum. The sequence goes on from OY720640.1 coordinate 54,114,541, forward strand.
GTGTGCGATTCGCAGAGAGAGGGAGGTAGAGAGGCGACCTCTATTCCTCTCGTTCTGAGGGAATCACTCCGGCGTCAAAACCACCCTCCACTCACTCCAATTAACTTAACAGCCTCTTCCTTTTCTCGCGGAGCACACGACGACACATCGTGCCAAAGTTTTTTTTTCTCCACCCTGTCTCTCTCTCTCTCTCCCTCTCTCTCTTTCGCTTCACCCGGCACGTAGCCGTGGTCACCCGTTTGCACTTCCTTCCTCCCTCGGCGTTCATGTTTACATTCCAAGTGTGCCAAATAAAACACTTCCCGAAGCCTCGAGGATTTTGGCCGTCTTTTTCTCTTTTCATTTTAACCCCTCAGAATGTGTTGTCGGTTCCCCTCGCTCCCTTGTATGTCTTTGATGTAGCCCCGGCAAAAGACGCAGGCGGCATGCGTTGGGAAGTTAAAAAAAAAAAGGACTTGGAAAGGATTTAGGTAGTTTGAGCGAGATAGTTCCCCAATCATGATGGAAACCATATCCGAATTATGCGTTTTAATTTTAGCAGCCGGAGTAGGTAGCGTTAAATAAATATTGCATTATTCGTGGTGCAATATTATAATTTGAGATGACTGAAATTCTTATAAATAAAATATAAATATATCTCTATAAGTCATTAACTTGACTCATTTTTCTCGCGCAGTTCGTTTAAAACTCCTTCAGATCGGATTTTTTTGTGATTCGGGTAAAATTACTGTGGTGATAATATGATTTATTTTCAAAAATCGTTGACAAAACATAAAAACTACATACTGTAAGTTTTTGACGAGATCGCGGTGTTTGAAATTTCTCAATTTTTAAGTGATACCTCTCTGGAGTGCATACAGGTACCATTTCCCATGTAAAATAGCTGTTATTATTCGTCAACAATCTCGGAAAGTAGTGTGTGGTAAGGGGCTGATATCTTGGTATCTTTGGAAGGGTGGGAAATTTTTCATTGCAACGTGACTGACTTCATTATTTCAAGATGAAATGATGTGTTGCGTAAACTAAAGAAAGAGTAGAGTTAAACGATATGGCTGTTTTTTCGGTTGGTGTTTCGCGTGGTGTTAACGCAGTTCCCCATACATTGTATTTGCACCTTAATTTTGGCTATAGACCGCATACAAAGTAAGCTACCGATATGCTGTCAAGAACTCTCAACTATAATGCACTCGCACGTTGCTTGTTCATCCTCATCAAAACTTTAAAAGATACTTCGTCGAGCTAGATGTGTTAAAATAGCCTAATTAACTTAAAAGCCTATCCAGCCATCGCCGAAGTATATCTTAAGTAGCTAATAAATTTGAGGGATGGCGTCGCTGCACCTGTATCATGGCCGGGCAGTATTTTGTTGCAACAATAATTTTTATGATTTCGCTCATGGTAGGCCTATTAAAAAAGTTGCCTGAGGCTAAAATGTAAGATTTTCTGCAGCTTTAAAGTGCAAGTTTTCAAACTCATTTCTAATACTGTGGAAATACTTTATTGAGTTATAGGTGTACATTTTTCATTATAATCCTGATACCTCACATATGATACGTAATGGTTATAGCTGTACTAGTAATTTCGATGCTAATGGAGGTTTTCTATAAATAGAGAAAAAGTTATGAATGGTTTAAGATTGTCCCGGTGAATTATATTTAAATATCTTTCTCGGGCTTCGCACCGGGTCACCGGGTGTTATAGTGGTCACGGCGGAAATAACACATGCCTTGAAAATGGAAAACAAGTCGTTTTCCGAAACGTCGGCAGATTATGAAAACATTACCCGGTGCCCGAGAAAGATATTTAAATAGAGAAAAATGAAATTTCAGTTCCAGTTTGGAAATTATTTTAGCTGATTTATGTTCAGGTTCTAAATAATTTGAAATGTGATATCTTGCTCATTAAATATAAGCATGTTTTTATCTCATTTCTCATAAATTTTCAAATACTTTTTGAGATTGCGGTCTATATTTTCTTTTTAATCAAAATATCGGACGTTTTTCGCGTAATATTTCTAGCTGTACTTACAACTTCGTATTAAATCAAGTTTTTCCCTGCATACAGATACATTTTATTTTACTTCCTGTTTGAAAATTATTTTAGCTGATTTAAGTTTGTGTGATAAACTATGTACATGTTGGTTATTTTAATGAGGAGTGGTAGTTCCTTTGCTTCCAAAAAACATATGTTCTCTTGCATATATAATATCTACGAAGCTAGCTCATCGATGATTAGTTTTACTGTTGAAAAAATGTCTTATTTTGTATTCATGGGAGTGTCTTAATTTTCTATGGAGCCTGATAATATTTGCGGAAATCGATTTTGATAAGGGTCGGGCGTTTTAGAATGCCAGATATGTAGAATTTCTAATTTTTTTAGTTCCGGCAAGAAGTTGGAAAATTCAATCAGCTACTGTTGACCTTAAGTGAAGCGAGAGAGGCTAGAATAATCTGTCGGTAGAGTTGGATAATCTGGCTTTGCAACTTAAGGGATTACCCGAAATGCACTTCACGTGGACTTCTCTGAGCTGGTGTGCCAAGATTTCGTAGGTGATATCCTCCCTTTGGGTAGGAAATGCTGCCAACGGCGTTTCACTTCAACTGAAATATTGAATTTAAAGCTACGAGTATTCCTACCGGTTATTTTGTAATACTGCTTTTAAATTGAGTTTTCATTCTTAGTATTTTTTTTCATCTTGCCATATCTTTTCTATACCTAGGTGTCTTCTCATACGGTGGTTTGGATTCACTCTGGGCCACATTTTTGGGTTGAAATCAACTTCGTGAGTATGCAAGCGCTTGAAAATGAGCATGCTGCTACCAACAGACTTCAAGCTTTGGATGTTAATTTGCTGAAGCAGTATCTATCGGCGTGTAGGCAAGATCTAAATAATGAGATAGACGGAGTATCTGTCTCTAAGGAGGAACTTGATGCGACATCTAAAGCCTGTGAGTCACAGACTTGTTTACTAAGGGAGGCGAAAGGAACTATTTGCATCTAGAAAGTTTACACGTCACTTTGTGAACATATCTTATGTTCATCTAACCGCCGTCTGTGATGACTTATTATGTCTCCTACGAAGCAGGCAGGTATATTTTCTAGTAAAACTACGTGCCCAATATTATGCGAGATGATATTCCGCGTAGGGAATCGTGGAATTAATGATCAAGATGTACCAATGTTTCTTGCAACGCTGCATAGTAGAATGAGATCGTAAAATAGCATGCCAAGCTTAAAAAGTTCTTCATTCCTGGTAATTTTTTTCAAAAATTCCGATTTAAATTTTTCTTAGAAAATTACCAAAGCCTGCCTAATACTAGAACTTTTGCGTAAAACTGTGGAATATAAATTGGCCGATGGGTATTGCCTAATTGAATCGTTTTATTGCCTATATTGCTTCATGTTTCTGTGCTGTTTGTGACTGCTTATTATGTTCATGTTCACTCACGACGTTCACATTTGTATTGTCTCCCTCAATTTTATCTGAAGACCCACTGAGTTTAAGTTCGGTTTGAGAGATATTAACAGGATAAAAGACTATGTACTTTAAATAATAACATATATGACTATATTTTTCTTTCAGTGACTGAAATTCAAATGGAAAATTTGATAAAAACCATTTCACCTTGAAGTCTCCAAAATTTCATCCCATTCCTAGATTTTTCTGCGTCGCAGTCGCTGGCCATGATTTTGCGTCTCTTTGAAGGAAGAAGTAATCGTTTTCCATTTATACGAGACTCCTGCGTCATATCGACTGTGGATGGAATAGGCACTATTAAAATCCTTGGCGGAAGAAGTTATTCATGGCCCGTGCGTGCCTTCTGCGGCGGTTCTTTTGATCTCATCACTTACCCGGCGACCTGTCCTCTTAGACCCACAAATTCAAACCCTCAAAAACTTACGAGGAGCACCATCAGGTCCCGTCGTAATCCTTCACGTGATGGGAGGCTATATATATTCCTCCCTATGCCGTTCATTTCTCACGCGCCAAAATTCTTTCTTCCATGTGACTTTGAATTCCGGAAGAATAGCAAGAGGGAAGGGTACTCTCTCAACCGTGATGCATTTGGTAATTGAAATTTATCAATGACTTCAGACGGCGGGTTGACGTCGAAACTTCTCGTTAAATTTATTAACTGCCATATATTTTGCGAATTATTCCACGAATTCAGTCAGGCGATCTCATAGCCACTATTCTTGTCCAGCCCTACTCTTGCGTGAAATGATCAATCCAAACTCATCGGCGCATGAAGAATCATCGTATATCGGCGACTACGCTGAAATAATTGAGAATATTATCGCCAACGCAGGAAAGAAGGACCAAATGGATTCGTTCTGATAAAACGTTGGTTTGTGAGCAATATAAATGAATGATAAATAGCGAATAATATCCCAAGAGGAAGGTCTAGAGATAAATACATTAGCTAAATGAAGGAATAATTACGCAATAAGAATAATCAAGGAGTAAGGGAGATAGTTTTGGGTGGAGAACGAATGGGAGCTACTGCCAGCCAGACGTAGAAAGGAATGACTTATTTTAGTAAATGTGAATTTTTGTGAGTATGGCTCCTAGATCGCAAACATGATGCCTTTTTTTTCGAATAATTCCGTCATTTTTAAGGAACTTCGCGGATATCTGCACACAAGCCCCAGAACAGGCATACAAAACTGTCATATGATACCTTCGGTAGTTTAAGTTAGTATAGTATTTATTGATATACTATGTTTTTTCTTGCTTACAAGTTAGATTCAGTTTGCAACTATTAAAGTTGAATTTCACATAATTTGATACAACATTTTTGGGTATTTGCCTAATAAACAGATATTAGGTACAAAAATGTTTATATAATTTAAATGGTTTTTTTTCTTTTACAAAGCACCGTTGAAAATTCTATTATGTTTAAATAATGACTGAAATAATTGTCCAAAAGTGCTTTGTTAGTCCGGGGTAAATGTTCGTATGAAATTTCCCCTGGAAATAGAAGTCTTGGAAACCATCCTTTTGAAGCGATATTTGGCTCGTGAATTTCAATTTACATCCGTTCCAGGGTGATTACACCTTTTACTTTAATTAAAAACCGATATAGCTCTTGCTTTGTGAAAAACAAGCTACTGTGAACGGGAAAATCTGGTGGATAACACGCTTGTATTCACGGGCAAATATGTCGTATAAAATAGTCAAAGGACGAAACCCTGCAGCTGATGGTGTTGAAAATTTCCGTCGCACGTGCTGTATGAATAATTATTTAGGTCTTTTACTGCGTTCAACCTCATCCTCCTTTTGTGTTTTGCACGAAAATCTATTTTCCTTCTCTCTATTTTAAGCAGAGATACATTAATCCGTATATGAATAGGGTAGGACTATTAATTTATTTAAACAATATTTTTTTCCTGAAATTTGATTCGGTATTGAGCGCTTGTTAATCCCCGGTTAGCAATATCCGTTCTGACATGAATCGTATTGTCTTTGTGTATAATATTATTTAAATCACATTCCATTTATGTGACCCTCAATAAGAATCCGGTGAATGATTTGTCTGCTCTCCTGAGAGAATAACTGGTCTGAATATAACCGTTGATTAAAAGAATTACATGTTTTTCCTGGAATGATATTCTGATGTGTAGATGGGAAAAAGGTAGCTATGGGAGCATGTGTACGGAGGCATAACGGGATACATCAATCTATACCGCTGTGGAAATATTTGCGCTTGCTTGCTCAATAATTATGCAACTGGAGAGTCTCGTTTCCTCCCTCCTAATTCTTCCTAAGCTTCCTAAGCTAATTCCTAAGCTCCTAATTAATGCGGAAGTGATGTTCAAATGTATTCTTACTGGAACCCTGGCGGAATAATTATGGGTATAACTACCATAATATAGGGCGATTCCTCATAAGATTCACAAAGAGTGGCTTCCTTGGATATAGAATTTTTTCGCGTTTTCGGTGTTGTTTAGCTAACTTATTGAACTTAATCGTAATAATTGAATTTGCGTCATATGGGTTCATAGTAGGGTACGTGAGCCTTCTCCGAATTGTCACGACCTTCAAGGGCTTGGCGAAACTCAATCGGGGTCAGTCATAGGACTTGTTTAGTGGGAACGCGATCTAATTCTGTCTCGAGTCGGCGCTCTTTGTAGTATCGGTTGTCTCCTTACTCAGCGCCTCGTGTTGATCCCCTCAATGCCCAACCTTTCCCGCCTTTCCCCACGGTTTGCTGCGTTCCCCTTTAGAGGACCGCCCTTTTCCAGACCTCTATTTATAGGTGCGTTGCCTCCCACCCTGCCTATCCCAAGAAACACTAAACCGACCCCTGCCCGCCCTCAACACCACCGCTAACCTTTGAGCCAGCTTTCACTCATGAAGAGACTGTGATTCTCGATTTGTTTCTAATGTTCGACATTCAAGATTTCTCGTATTGTATAAGTTTTTAAATTTCTTGTGTTTGGGAATATATTTAGACCTCGATAATCTTAGCGGGATGGCATTTTTTTTTCATGCGACTTTCCTTGAAATGAAGTTTATCGAAGTGGAAGGAATTATATCGAAATTTTGAAAAATCAAATGTATTTAATATTTCTCATTCTAATGTGAGCTACAAATTAATTAGTTATTAATTATTTTTACAATCTGGCTTGTGAAATATGTTGCCTATGTGAAATACAATAGGTTGCCTCCAGAAACGGTACACTCAGCACGTATCTAGCAAGTGTAATGGAGTGGTACAACATTCCTGTCCAATTTGTTAATAAAGGAGGAATTTCAAAGGAGGAAGTTAAGGCAACTTTCTTTATAGGAAATTTATTCTCACACCTGAAAAAAGATAATTTCTATACAATTATTTTTGCCCTTTATTTTCTCAAATACTGAGGTAAAAACAATTCTCATGAATCGACAAATTTCAAATGCCGTATCCCTCGAATACTCCAAAGATCAGAGTTCTTGAGGACATTACCTACTCGCTGGTTCATCTACTTCCACACGATACCCCACAAACTACACTAAGAGCGTGTCACTAGAAGTATGTAAGATTTTTGTACTGTTTCATTTGAAATTCTTTAAATTTACTGCAAAATCTAAATTATATTCAAGAAGATACTGTTGAGATTTTGGTATACAAAGGTTCCGTTTATAACCAAGTTGCCACCGAGTCGAACAAATTTAAATAATCATTAAAAATAGGGTACACCAAGAAAATCATGGGAGAATGTGATTGATAATACTCGTGAGACTGGGAAAATCAGGTGGTTTGAATTGCTAGAGGGTGTGTGACGTAATTTTAGAGTGTAACTGAAGTAAAAGTTGTTGGGACGGAAAGTATAGTACATAGGAAAGAATTTCAGAAAGCTTTGACTGGAATGTGTGATACAAGACTAATATAAAGTTGCATTTTCATTTATTTATTTTTGAAAAATCCTTTTTCCCCTGATGAAATTTAATAGATACTCATTGAAAACCAAAATTAAGTTACAAAATATGCAGATTACTCCATGAGTATATTGTCAATGACCTCACTGGTCCAGCCTCAGTAGCCGACTGCAGAGTCATTTGCATGGAACTGCCGCATTTTGACTTCATCTACGAAAGTAATTCGCTAATTACTTTTAAAAGATAGAGGGTAAGATGCCATTACTTTATTTCTATACAATTTCCTTGGACTATTTGCATCTTATGAACAGTTTTAATAAGCTTTCTCGTTCAAATGCGCATTTTCTGCTCTAATCTGAGTAATCTCAATTAGACAAATGCTGAATTACAGTAAACTTACGCAGGAAACCCTATTCTATCTTAATCTCATTTTATCAAAAGCAAACAAAGATGCTTTTACAAGCTTTCTGAATACCTGGAATGTGTGATCCAGAGCCTCCTTGAACATATTTCACAGGCCTCTGATTGAGGTGTAAATATTTTTGCCTCTGATCGTCTCGAAAGGGAATAGTGTGATGGACCTACATTCGTTTTTGTACGGGGAGGTACTGAGAAGGAGCTTTCCAGTTTGCCAGTCCTCTTTATGTACTCGCCAAACCCCTCCACCGACATTTCCCCCGTAAAGTCCGTCCATTTTTCACTCCTCTGCTCACTTCACCCCGTCTCAAAGTGATCTATACACACCGGGGATATTGGTCCCGTGCCCTGACCCGAGCTCATCCATCCACACTGTCTCATTCTTTAAATCTTTCAGGCCGTTTGCTCCATTAGGATTGGCCGCCTCACCTCGTCCATCCAGAATGACCTTGTTACGCTCCTCGTCCGCCACCCCTCCCCTTTCCGGACTCATCCCATGGACGTACTCATTCCCTCATCCCATCCGCTTCATCTACCCTTTCAAAGCGGTATGAAGACTACCTGCTGTGTTATTTTTGAATGAGTATGTTTAATTCGTGGGTTGATTAATCGATGACTTGAACTTATGTTTTAATTGGTGGCACATTCTTGATTTTCGTTACGCTGCATAAACCTTGTTGCAAGTAGCTTTCTGGGACTTCTTTTGAATTTCGTATTTTTGTTGCTATTGAATGATTTATTTCTTACAACTGAATGATGTTATTTTGATATTTTGATACGTTGTAATAATTGGGAAGAAGATCACTGTTAAAATATTACGCTCCTTTGAGTGAAGGAGGTCATTTCTTCAAATACTCGAGAGCGTGAGAACTAATATGAAATTCAGATAAAGATGCATTGGCAGAATTATCACGAAAAGTATGCTTGCTAAATAGCGTCATGCAATTGGCGTGAAAAACTTCTCCCACTCATATTTTATGTATTCTATGTTAATATTATAAAATTATATTTCGGTATTTATGAGATAACATAAGCTCAGTTTATTTCCTGGCGTCCATAACATTATAGATTCCTTTCATAATTTCTCCAAAGTACATCTTTGTAAAATTAAATTAATTATGCATTGGGTGTAATATTTTTCCAATTTCTCCGGTGGAGCATTTCCATGTGGGAATGGTTGGATAAAATGTAGCATCCTGTCTTCGGAGAAACAATTCTTCCTTGACTTTCTTGAAGCTCAACTTGATACTCTTGATAGAGTGATTCTGAATTCTTATTTGATCGAAGAAATGCCCCCTTAAGATTAAATGCGATTGATATCTATTTTATTATTTTAACTCTCATTATTTTCTTGGATCATTCAACCCATCGTTTGTTTGCTCTGTCTCCTTATGAGTTCATCATTCTTATCTCTCAGCGCTACCCGTTTCTTGAACTCCATCTTTTCTGCCAATTGAAAATAAGCATTGATGCACTAAAGGCGCTTTTCCAAAAGGACGCAATTATTTCCTTGCGCATAACACTTTACTTTATCTCAGATTACTTCTTAGACTGCCTCAGTCTTCCATTTGTATACTAGCATCATATCCTCTTGCACTCTTGTCGCAGGTAACGAATCTTTCAAGACATTATAATTTCCAATTTATCATCTTATCTCCTTTGTGCAGATGGCAGCATATATGAGCTGGGAACGTGTGGTGAGTTTAAAGCGTGCTGAAGAGGGTGAATGAGGGGGGACATTAGGCAAGGGAAGAAATTGAAAGAAGTTGATTGGAATTTCGGTGAAATGAGGTGAGGCTGATGCTTTGAGGAACTTAAAATAAACTTGATTGTTGACAGAGAAAATTATAAGGATGTGGACTCCGAAATGGGGTGGTCACGAATAAGGTGGTTTGTAATACTTCCCGGTTTGGCCGGGACGTGCCAGTGGTAGTCATTCACTGCCACGCTACATCACAAACCATTCGCCTAACTCATCTTTTTCTCAGTGTTTGGATATTTCTTTCATGTCACAAGTTTTCTTCCGCAGAAAAAAGGCCTCTGTCACTACTTCAGTTTATCTCTCTGTTGCGAAAGTAGGCTTTTTTACGAGGAATACTGGTTGAGTTCTGTCCTAATGCATCTGACTATGATATGTATTCAATATTGGCTTTTTATTTCGTGGTACCAGGCTCGAATCTCGGCATTGGTGTATATTATGGAGCATGTCACCATTATGATTTGGAGTCATTTTTACGCTCCAGCCCTTCCATCGTGTTAAAGATATAGTCCTAGAGAACGGCAGTTGAAAGGATTGGGATCATCATCCAAGGGGTATCTTTATATGGTTCATTGAAAAGAGCATTATGAGGGAATCTTTCCTTTGGATAAGATGTTAAACAATGGGCCCCAGGGCGCCTTTTGCTTGTAATAGGCTGAAGACTACGCATCGTGTTTCTCTCTTAACCCTCATAACCCTACTTTTCCTCGTTTACAAGTATTTCCTTATTTTTAAAGATAGCTTGAGCTATGGGTCACCTACCATAATTTAATTCACCATAACTTACATCCAAATTAAATGAAATATTTAGTCTGCTCGTATATTTCCTCCCTACTTTGAAGCTCAGGATATATTATTGCGAGCCACTAACAATCATTGCGGCTCCTTCCTTCCTTTTTACATTCGAGCAGTCTATTTTCTTGCTTACTGTTTGTATTCCGCCCTTCTCTCCCGTTCATTTTGTCCACTATATGTTTCCCATTCTCTCGCTGCGCAACCTGTCCCAATTCCTTCTTTGTCCTCGGCACGTGTTGTGTGACCCCTCGCCACTTCCTCCCTCCTCTCCTCCGCCCCCTTAATCTCCCCCGCCCTCCGCCCGACCCACCTTATTAAGTCGCATGGGACCTCTATGTGTGTACGGTCGCGATTAGCTCATCTTCATTTGTCTTCATCAGTTTCCCCGGCTCCGGACGGAGGGGAACTGTGAGGGCACAAGGCCCTGACCCTAATCAGCATCCTTCTCTTTCTCTTCGTGCCTCTACCTGTCCAAGCTTTTCCCATTTTCTCTCCGTTTCGCGTATTACTTTTCTTCAACCCACTTCTTCTCTTTCCCCCCATCTTCGATCTTCCTTTGATTCTTCTTATTTGTTTAACCCACCTTACTTACTCCTACATTCCTCATTAGCTCTCTTCTTGCGTCTCCCGTGACTCAAAAGTTTTAAGTTATCCTTCTCATTTATCTTGCGCTTGGCCTTAAAAAAAGCTTGGATACATTTTTCCGTTTGAAAGATTATGCTAGGGGACGTAAATGACTCGTCTTTCCTCCGAAAGTCACCTATGGAAGTCTTCCCAGTATCTTTCCCTAATTATGAATAATGAAGGGGATTATTTTCAAAAACATTTATAAAATAAATTCAACAGTATCTGGCATCAGTTTTTGTATGTGTGAAACAAATCATCTTGAAGAAAGTGCATTTTATATTTATTCAGAAAATATATTACTTTAACCTAGGTTTTGGCAAGTGCGCCGAGGTACTATAAATCCTGAACAAAACGATGGTTGAGAAATGGCGAATCTAGACTTGTCTGATTTTCCAGTCAAGAAATTGAAGGAAAAATTTGCGGAAGATTTGACTGAAGACCTCAAGAGACTGGCTCTGTAAGAGACAAAGGAATAAAAAGCCTTCACTAATGCAGTTTTGCTTCATATTTTTAAATTAAACCATAAAACCGGAAAATAAACTTAACAAATGGGTTCCTCTAGGCATCCTTAGTTTTAAACAATGAAAGGAAACACATTTCAGGTGGATTCGGGTAATACAGCTAAAGGTGTAATATTTGTGAAAATGATATTGTTGTTTTTGAACTCTATTTTGAACGCATCTTATAAAAGTGGAAAAAAGTGATACATGGCCAATTCCATGGTGTGATCACGATAGTATAGTTCAGTGAAATAATTCGTTATTTCAATGCGATATTTCGTCAAATTTATTTGACTTCCTGAGTTCTGATGTTCCTAAACTACACAACATCACTCTCGGACCTCCTAGAGAATGTGTGTCCATCCAAAATGCAGACAAATATTTTGTATTCTTCGCTTCTGAAGAAGTTCGCTGCAAAGCGGATGAAACAAGGGCTGAAAATGCTCCTTATGCAGCTAAACTCGGCAACCGTATCACCATTAGCCATCAGCTACGAAAGATTTCAATCCACTATTACCTACGAACTGGATTTTGTTTTCAGTGTTCAAACAGAAGACGTTCTTGAAATAGGAAAATGGAGATCGTCTTAGCATTCATTTGTAACGTATACCAAGTGTTTGAATTCATCTCAAGATTAGGGGATTGGTATTGAAATCGTTAGTACCACTTTCCTGTCCGTTGATAAATTACTATTACTGTCTTGTATCCTGTACGCATATTCCTTGCTACAAATTTGCGAGTAATATGAATTTATTGTACTCACTAGTATGTTTCAATATTGTTTCTTCATCAATAAATGATGTATTCATTGGTGAAGTCACTGTTGAAGGCAGGGCAAGTGGATGAAGCTAGTATTGAAGGGAGAAGATGTTGAAGACCTTAATTGAATGAAGGTTATTGGGTAAGCGGAGATGATGGAGTATGAAATATGGTTTGTTGATGGGATGAATGGAGTTACGAAGAGCAAAGAGGTGAATGGTTCCCCGTGGTTATATTTTTAATAACCCATGTGTTTTTCCTTCATCGGAGACCACCTTAGGAATCGATGGTTCTCGTCTGAGGAGGTTTCTGGCGAAGTGTTTGTGTTCTAAAATCCAGACGCGAGGATCCCCAAAATAAAAAGCGATGCAAGAAGTATGAGGACCGTAAGAGGATTTAACACTTTGATAAATAAAATTCGCAAAACTTCTTTAATCTGGAGGCTACCTTCAGTTGCCAGGCTATATTTGAAATGAAGGTGAATCGTTTTATTAGGACTAATGTGGTGGAAATTCCTAGGACAAATCAGAAATCTTCGCCGGCATCACTTATTTCTCTATGAAAAAATTCAATATTTTATTTGCATTTTAGGTGATCTACTGGCTGGAGCAGGAGTAGATTGAGGACCTCTACAAAACCTCTACAGCCTCAGGCCACCCTCTTACGCCATTCCTTAAATTTCTTAGCGTTCCGCTCGGTGTATACATTATTTTCCATTGTTTGACTATTTGCCGTTCTGGATCCACCTTCTGGTTAAAAGAGATGTGTCATGGTTAGGGGTCAGTTGACGAAGAAGTCTTAATTTCGCCCCGCTGAAAAGAAATATATTTACATATTCTTCCCTCTCCCTTGGAGCTTGAGTCAACAACCCTTCCTCTTTGTTTTGATTTGCCGTTAATATTTTTCCCACCTCTTTCGGTTTCCACTCCGCCAGTAACCCTCGCCACACGATCCCCAATTCCGCTGTTTCATTTGTTCTCCCCATGTTCATTGTCTACAGTTCCACGAATTCCTCCCTCTTCTCATTCTCTGTCCCTCTTCTTTCCTCTTTTTCTTTATTCCGTATCCGTCTTTCAGTATCCTCACATCTTCTGCTCCTTAGGGAGGTTCAATACATGAGGAAAGAAGCTCGTTTCGGACATTTACCAGTTTCCTTGTAGCAGCTTCTCCGAGATAGTTTGAGACTTGCGGTATTTTTCCCTTTCTAGATGAATAATCATATGCAGCTATGAAAGGAATAGGTTTCTCATATAACGGTTTCGCTTATTAAAAAATGTAACGGTGATTCTTTCCATTTTTTTATTATGTATAGTGAGACTCACCGACGGCAATGGAGTCCGAAACGAGAATTTTTAATTCAATCAGAGCAAAGACTGGTTAGTTCTTCAATCATGCAAACGGTATACAACTGTTGATGCTATGTTTATATTAAGGTCGCAGCGGGAAAAGAAATTTCTCTCCTGCATAAGTGATCCAAGGCAGGCTGGAACTATTACCCATCCACCAAGAATCGTACGTTAAATTTGATATGACTAGAAGAGGCCAGAGCCAGTTTAAGTTTATGTCACAGACGGTGGGTCATATCATGATATTCATATCTCTTATGTGACGTAATTCTTTGATCCTCCGTGGCGCCCCTCTGAATAAGGACGCTGGTTTTCAATTGAAATACTTTACACACCGCTAGTTGTTTGACGTTCTCTACTGTCTCTGAAATGTATCTCAAGACGTAAATTTAGATGGGAGATAACTTTAATAAATTCTGAGTACGTCATGCCACTTCTTAAGGTAATATTTACCCGTATGAAGAGTTCCCGGGATTATAGCCAGGTATTGGTGTTGAGCTACTCCGACATTTTGATGTCGTAGACTGCTATCGCCTTTGGGCTAAGCAAATGTCTTCGGTGCAGTTCAAGGCTATAGGTCATAAGGCAATATCTGACTAAAACCCTTAGAATATTTTTCCTCAGCAATCGTCGTGAAGAAGTCGGATAAATTTATCCGTTTGAAGTCTTATATTGGTCAACAATCGAATCCTGGCAAAATAATGGAGAAGGGTCAAATGAGGGAGGGTATTTGCGATGTATTTGGCCAATCACGACCAACCCAACGGCCTAGTATTGCGACAATCATGGAACTCTCGAGAGATATACATGTGTCTCTTAAGACCAGTCTCGGCAGTTTATTCTGCCAAGAGTAAATCATGTTGCAACGTAAGGGATACTTATAATGTTTGGAGTGATGTTTGCTGACGTATTGATTTGTTAAAACTTGGTATGGGTGTATATATCAGCAATATTAATAGACAAAAGTGAAAATAATTGCGTATTACCCATTTGGTTTCTGGGCAACTTAATGATGTTTTAACTCGTAGCCTTATGGATCTTAACATATATTTTGAAATCATTCGGTAATGTATGTACAGATTTTCTCATAAAGGCACAAATATGCCCTTCATAGTATTAAAATGGTTCCCACTCCATATCAAGGTATCATGTCGAATAAGAAACACGCTTTTACATACAGCTTTGCTTGAAATTAATTCCACACCGTAAAACCAAGTCACAATAATGCTTTAATTGAGACGATAAATTTCAAATTCTGCGTCATTTATATTAAAATATCACCATCATTGGTCGTGAAATCCTACCTATAATCCGTCATCCTTCCTTATCTAATGCTAGGTCTCTTACTTCCTGGTAGATCTTCCTATGTACTTTCTTCTTTATTTGGTCTAAGAACGTATTCCTGGGTCTCCCTCTGGGGACTTTTCCCTCTATTTTACCTTCAATTATATTCTTCATTAACTCATTGTGTCTCAGGGTGTGTCCAATCCATCTGGTTCTTCTTTTCTGTATGGCATTTCATTTGGTTCTTTTCTCTTCTACTCTTCTGTACACTTCATCATTTCTTTTTTTCCGTCCAATATATCTTCAGCATCCTCTTCTAGCACCAGGTTTTGAAGGCTTCTATTCTGTTCTGTAGGCTTTTCCAATGGTCCATGCCTCTGATCCATACAGTACTCCACACGAAGGTTTACACATACTGTTTCCTTGTTTGTAGTCCTATCTCATTTGAGCACAGAAATGGTCTTTTTCCCATGAACGCCTTCTTAGCTTGGGCTATTCTCCGCTTGATGTCCGTAGTACTTCTTCCGTCCCACATGATAGTACTTTCAAAATAGGGGAAGGAATCCAGTTGCTCTAATTTCTCTCCTCACAGGGTGACTTCTGCATTCAGCTTCTCTCTTCCGCATTCTAGGATTTTGGTCTTCTTACTTATTTTCATGTTGTATTATTGCAGAACTTGGACCATGACGTTTGAAAATCATCGTGATTTCCATCTATGACTGTGTTATCATCTGCGAAGCGGGGCATATTTATTTCCTTTCCGTTTAACTTTATTCCGCTGTATCCAATTCTTTTGCTTCTCTTATGTTAGTGCATGTATGGTTATTTCCAATGTATAACTTGATGTACTTAAGTGTGGTCTCAGATTTTTATTCGACTTGGAAATTTATGAATATATGTACTCATGATGATTAGCACTCCGTTAACGTTGACGTCGAAAGTTCTAAATTTACTCTGAAATCACGCAGTCATATTGTTTCTTGAAGTCAAAACTCACAGCGAGTAAGCTCCGCACCAGTGAAAGTATTTATTTGAACTGCGTTAAATCTGGCACATTGGTGGCTGTATTTGGAACTCTGACACTTCTTAATCTTGATTAATATGCATAAAAATTGATCATTAATTACTGATTAAAAAGTGTAGTATACTAATTAAGTTTATAGATTACTTGAAGGACTTTTCATATCATTTTATATTTTTTAACTCTTCATTGAAAAACCTTGTGCCATTTTTGGGGCGCTTACTACTCCGTGGCTCGTGAAGAGCGAATCTCTTGCATTGATCCGCGTAGGAGTTCAATGCCCTTCATTCTCGTGTGTTCACATATTTCGGCCACGTGATTCCTTTTGTAATAAAGGCGAGATTTTTGTAAAAGTTTCACTTACTTCCCGACTCGGACGCAATTGTAAGTGTTGAAAGTTTAACGCTAATTGATGTCCGTGCAATGGAGTGAAATTGGTGTTTCATGCATGATGTGTTAATAAATGATTTAAATCGGGAGTGAGTGCTGAAATATTTAACTCGCCTCATGGCTTGCTCGTTTTGGCGTTTTGAAAGTACGGTCAACTTTTTTGTGGTTATTAGAGTCTCCTCAAATTTCCTCTCACAGCACATTTATAGGTGAAAGTGATGGAAAAACAAACTCTTTCATAATGTATGTACCTGTAGCGCAGTGTACATTTTAGATTCCCCTACCATTACCACTCCTTCCGATTTGTGTTTCTATGCAATTAGAGACTAAGCTTTTTATTTCCTCTGCTATTCGCAAAAGATTAGATGGGTCCATACTTTCAGGCTAATTTAAGTATTTTCCTTATGTACTTGTAGAAGTATATCATGATGATTATTTTATTTTCCATCTCGTCGAGGGCATTTTTATAAATAAATTATCTTACATAACTGGAAGAAGCACCTAAATCTAAACAATAATATGGTCCAATGAAGTTTGATGGAAAGTATATGGAAAGAATATGAAATAAATAGCTTTTAGAATCGACACAAGAAAACTGTTTGATGTAATACCCTATGGATCCTTCTTGTTGACTTGGTCAATGATACGGTTTCCAGTTTTAAATCGACGCTTCGTCGACAGATAGATTTTTGCTTCCGATTTACAATACAAAATTCTCATGCAATCCAAAAAATGTGCTTATATCCTTGCGATCGTCATGCAATGTTATTGAAGGTATAAAACGTCGTTTTCTTGAGTTTGTGCGATCTAAACTTGATTTTTTAGCGTAATTTTAGCTGTCATAATTAGGCTACTGAAAGTGGGTGTGAGGTATCTGAAGAACGTTTATGGTAAAAGCTGGGGAATAGTGTTGGGAATGAATGAGTGATAATACAGGGTGGGGCAGAATGGACTCCCTGATTTGAAATATTATTATTTATCTCCAGGTACTAAAATCAATTTTTGCATGTCAAAAATGTGTTTTCCCAAACAAATAATAATCCTTTTTCAGACAATAGCAAATATATATATTTGTTCCTTCCCACAGGAATTGAATTAAAGATGGGAAGTCATTTAAAAAAAAAGTCCATTCTGCCCTGTATAACCCACCCTGGTAATATTCTACCCACCCTGTATAGCTTGAAATGGTAGCTGCAACAATGATATTTATATGCATGAAAAGCTTGGTTTGTTGCTTTCGCCATGCCCAGATGTTGGAAGAGAGTGGAATAACAAAACAGTTTAATGTCATTAGAAAGAGCCCTAAACCTGATGCAAGGGTAGGGAAATATCGGGAAAATTATTGAAGAAAGCTTTACACACCCGCTAGCTTTAAGTAAACATATTTGACTGTTCTTTCCCCAGAATTTTTGTACAAAATCTCGTTCTTTCTGTGCACAATAAGCGACCACAATAAAAACTGAGCTCCTCTAAATACAATTATAATGCACGTAAGCATTTCTCCTCCAAATACCTCATCCCTTACTTCTTTACACGGCTGGTGACCTAACACCCCCTACCACACGCCCATGCGGCGGCTCGCAGGGTAGTTTGTAGATGGTGAAAAGGGAACGGCGTTATAGGTAGTCGTTTATATGAAATTTCAGGTCTTTCTACGATGATGAGGCTTATTATGCCTATCTGACAAGTTTGTGTCACAACATAACACTCTTTTCAACAACTCTCACTGATATATTCGTCGCGCATTCAACAAAGTACCCCGTTAATGCCCTTTTCACAGTAAACGCTACCTTGGTTCATGGAAGCTTGTATGTACGTAAAATCGAATTCATAGATAGCCCTCCGAGTTATTGTTTGTTTTTACAAATCGCTGTGTTGATGTATGGGAAAGAGAGAGAGAGGCAGATACAGAGGAATTAGGTCTCAAATGTTCGCAAGTTTTTGAAAAGCTGTTTCCTGTTAGCTATTTCTGTGACATATCTCGTAATCCCTCTTTTTTCTATAATATCGCAAGTTACTATTCAGTTCCACTACCATTCCACTTGTGTTGTTGTATGGCAATTGGAAAGAGGCATTTGGCCTCAAAAGTTCAAAGATTGCTCGTGTTTCAAATTCGCTGCCCTTTGCTGTATGTCTCGTAATCCTCCTGGTTTTCCTGCCACGGTGTCACAAACGTTTTTCTTCCACCACTGTCTATATCGATGGGCACCACTGCAGCATACAACTTTTTTTTTTTCAGCCAAACCTCAACATGGAGGCTGAGAGAGGTCGGGTTGAATGGGGGTTGGAGGCACAAAGGAGAGTAGGGCGGCGGGAGCGTTGAAATATTCACGGCCCATCGCATACAAAATGGATCAGCAGCGGAGAGGAGAGGAGAGATGCTTCTGAAAAGGGAGAGGAGGAAGGGTTTGTGAGGCAGGACACGGGGAGTATTCTTCCGTTTTTACCATCACCACCCGCGGCTGGGTTTTAGATTTTCCCTTTAAGGTGCCTGAAGCGGTAATTTTGGGTCATTGAGTACATATTTAATAATTATTCAAGTAAGTCATTGTAAAACTCTATAACCAGGTATCATAAATGGTCAGGGTGCCATAAATGGTCTCTACAGGGACCTTACAGCCCTTTTTGTAATCTCATCCGTGGGTTGGCTTATGCGCAGATGAAATCTATTATTATTTTTAGTTGGAAAACGAATCTCTCCCGCAAATAGTAGCGATCTGATTGAGGAGTGCATAGATGCGTAAATTCACATAGCTATACAAATATTTCTGTACTGATCATTGTTGGGATAAGCAAATTGTATCTTAAGTTGTGCGGTAATCCTGAGTCATTGAGTTTGCATATAAATTTTCCTACAATAACATAAATTCTAAAACCACATTTCATTTATGGTAGTGCGAGCGAGATAGTTCCCTACTATAATAGAGACCATATTCGTATTATACGTTTTCATTTCGCCAACTGTGAGACACACGAATTTAATATTTTATTGCTAATAGTGCGATAAAATTGTTTTTCATTGCAGAAATTGTGAGTAATCAAATGAAAATATCTAAATACGTCTTTAACTTGACTCGTTTTCTTCACGCGGTATGTTTGAATCTCCATCAAAACGGAAGTTTTATTGTGGCCCCGATGAATTCACTGCGGTGAAAATATGATTAATTTTCAAAAATAGTTGAGAAATCACACAAGCTACACACTTGATTGTTTTACGAGGTCAAAGTTTAGAAAATGCCTCATTTTTAATATAAGGTCTCTCTGGAGGGTATACGCGTACCATTTCACACCTAAAAGGGCTGGTATTTTTTTGGAAATATCTCCGAAAGTAATGTGGTAAGGTGTTGAATTTTTTATGTCAATGGAAGGATGATATAATTTTCTTTAAAATGAGACCAAATTCATTTATTATATGTAAAATGATATTTCGCCCATACTACTTTAAATTGCTACCTTTGTTTATGAGCTAAAACTCACCTTATATGCTGTAATGAAAAACAGACAAGAATTCAGGAACAATGGAACGAAGTGCCTTTTCCGAAACCTAATGATGATGCTTTTGGAGATCCATCAATCATTGTGCACCTAAGATTTCAATTGACATCCAACGAACATAGTTAATTCAAATTATGTCAAAATATTTCTCAGAGAGTTAATATGGCTGTTTTGTTTTGGTATCATTAATGAATATCATTTCTAACTTTTTTTCCGAACTACCAGGTGACAAGTTAGTCTTCGTGTCAGTGTATCTCTTTAAAGTTGCGATGCAGTACCTCAATGGCATAATAGTTACCTCTATAAAAACAATTAGTTAAAGCATATTCCCCTTCCATTTCCTTGGTCTCCAATTGTTTTGAGATATTTTAGACACCTGTTACTTTCAAACTCTTCTACTAGTAATCTGATATTTTCTGAGTCATTAGCCTCCTATTTGCCTAATCTGAATAACGATATCCCCAAAACAAGTTTTTTGAGACGAACTTGTGGTCCACTACTCGGATATATTTGTAAAACTATATGAATATTTTTAATGCAAATTGTTGGATAAAATAATTAAATTATATTCCTACTCGATCTAGTCGATGCTCGAAAAACCAACTTCACTTTTTAAGGACTTCTGTGATTGAATTGTTTGAGAAGCGGTGGAAATCAGGAGAAATATTAATCAAGACATGAGTTTAAAGCTAAGCACTGCATGGCAAATGGTCCTGAGACGGCGGAAAAATAGCGTGGATGAGTCAATCAATCACATCCAACTTGACAATCATTAGAGGGCATAAATGAACGAAATGTCTCTGGATAAACCATTCATCCTGAGAACGATGGAGGGCTATGCCATAAAAACGTCCGTGCACTCAGCGGCATCATCCGTTTGAAAATTGGAGTCCTAAGATGAAATTACTTCCAATTTTCTTGCTGAAGTACGTGTTGCGTAAAGCGACCATAGCGCCTCATGCATGTCAAGGATCTATTTTAAATTTTCTAGGCTTATCCTCACTGTCAAAGATTTCAAGATGGGTGGCTACCCCGCGTATACTTCATTCTGTGGTGTAACCTCTTTGAAGTGTGGTTTTCAGTCCCCCTATCGAGATGGGAGGAAGAGGGGATGTTTCGAGGGGAAGGGGGCTAAAGAGCTTCCGAAGAACAATGCTTCGGTGATGATGACTTATTCCCGGTATCCTGAAGCCTTCCCCCCTCCCCATCTTCACCCTCCACTCCCAGCTTTTCCCTCGCCTTTCTTCCCCGGCACCACAAGAAGACCTCCAAGGAGCCTTGGCTCCCCTCTTATCTTCCCTGTTTCCTCTTCCCCGCACCCCCTCGTCATCCCCAGCATCGCTATTATCCACCCTCCTAGGATCCTCAAATTTCCCTCAGCGCGTCCTCCTTTCCCCCCAGCTCCTTTGTTCACTTGGAACCTTTTAATCCTCGTTCGACCGTGCTAAACCGACATCCACCCACCTTCCCCCGACATCCCGTGTTACTCCAACACTCCGACCTCTACTCTATCCCTATCCTCATTGGATCTTCTACCTATTCATCCATCGTTTTCCTTAGGCTGCAATATCCCTTGGCCTCTGATTAGCTCTTCACGCCACCTACTCTGTCTTCTCCTAA
Organism: Ceriagrion tenellum; assembly: GCA_963169105.1. NCBI lineage: Eukaryota > Metazoa > Arthropoda > Insecta > Odonata > Coenagrionidae > Ceriagrion > Ceriagrion tenellum. The sequence continues at coordinate 54,135,917 of OY720640.1, forward strand.
TATCCTCCAGAAGTTTCTTATCCTGTCCCGCCCTCTCTTTTGTTTTAATGAAGAAATCAAACGTGCAGTTTTCCTAAAAAATAATAAAATTTCCGAATCGATTTTTGATATTATTACGTCGTCTTAAGGTGTGATGACTGAATAGGAAATCCAGGGCCGCCAACAGAAGATGATGTAATGACGTCCAAACCCAAGTCGGAAATAAATGTAATTATTTGTGAAAAACTACATGCTTCATTTCTTTGTAATGTACCCATGACACTCGAATTCACACAAACCTTCGGATTTTACCCCTTCGCGTTTGTCCTTTATGTCCGCCGCACTCTCTCCATTATGCTCTGACCCACGTCTGGAACACCACTCGCTAAATCTTGTTATGTTTTCTGCATTTCTACAACGTACATTTCTCCCCTCCACTTAAATTTCTTGGCAACCCTTATACCCTATCCTTGGGCTAGGGAGGGATGAAAATTTTACTTTGGGTATTTTACCAGCTGATTGGTGGGTTTTTGGACACGCCTTAAGATACAACCCAAATTATGGGATAAAATATCACTTTTCCTCATATAGACTGCTTGCCACCTGATATCTCTTTCAATTTCTTAGATCGGGTACTTCTTATTTCATCCATAATTCCTATCATCTTCCACGCTTGTCCAACGTTCTCCCCTCTATCACTCTTTACTACATGCCATCACCTCACAAAATCCTCCATCCAACACTTCTGCCATCTTTGTTCCTCCTCTGACTTCTTTTCCTCAACCACCTTGTCAAATTCATCTTAGTTCGTCTTCATCGCCACCCAGCACTCTCATAATGTTTCTCCAAACCCGCCTCTCACGTGCGTAAATGGGCATGATATCACGAAGGAAAATCATTCCCGCTGCCCAGGCACGAATCCTCGTGTAAATCCAGTGTTCTAGTTACTGCACCCAGTATACAATATGTGCTTTCTTCCTTCTCCATTCTTTCTTCGTACTACACCATTCTTAAGTTCATCTCAAGCTCACCAGCCGACGAACAGGAGGTTTAAGGATGAGGTCTCTGTAGCTCTTTTACATCGATAATCGATGAGAGTCGATCAATAATTATAAGGCCTTGGTCGCGATGATCAACTTTTGTCCACGCTCCCTTAAAAAACGTTTTATTTCCCACGACGGTTAATTAAAGTATCCAATGCCACAAATATTTAGCAAAAAAGAATATAAGAGCACAAAATTGACAAAAAATATCGGTTCCAGCCGTCTTATGAGGTATGACATTAAAAATGCTAATGAAATTGTAAATTTTTGACTCGTTTTTGCATTGTCAAGTGACAATTGTTCAGAAAACTGGTTGAAAACGAGTTTCTCTGCGTAATGGTTAGCAAGGAACGAGGGAAGTACGTAGAGGAGGTTTTTTTAAGGTGTTGATGTATCTGCTGTATACATAGCCCAACTACATGTCTCTTTTTCTGTCTCCTTCTCCCCATTCTTCGTTTTTTCCATGTTCCTTTCAAACCCGCCCTCACATGCATTGCGTCACTGCACGCTTAACTCTCCCCTTCTCTCGCAGTTCTTCCACCCAAAGGCTTCAGCCCATCCCCACCTCTTCAACTCATACTCCTTCCTCTTTAGTTGCTCTTCTTCGTCGTCTCGTGCCCTTCCTTATCGATCCTTGCTTCACATTCTCCCCCTTCCAGCGACCTCCAGCCCTTCCACCTTGCTGCTTTTGTTGCCTTGACGGCCCCGCCGCAGTTCCTTCCGTCTTATCGCGAGTTCTTGCACATGAGGGACTCCCTCATTTGTTAAGGGTTCTTCTTCTAGATAGCGGTTCCAAAATGAGATGGTCCGTGGCGTGCTAAATGCATTGGAGTTTTGAATAAATCTAGATGATTGGTTGGTCTGGTGGCTAAGAGTATTGGATTCCTACGCTGGCATCCCTGGTTTGAACCCTGATTTTTGTTGGTGAAATTCAGATCCCTGCTGGGGAGGTATGAGGGGTATCTTCCTCTGATTCTCCGTCCATCGGATGGGAATTTAATCTGTGAATTCCTTTGCACCTCCGTCAAGAGCTGGATAACCTCGACACAAGGTCTTTGTTAACCACGGCTTTTCTCCATTTGGGGAATACACCCCTGAAAGGGGGGAGCAGATGCTATATTTGTCGTTTGGGACAACCATTCGGAATAATGTAATACTTTGAAGACTACGCGCAATCTGTAAAATTATAATTTTTTATTTATTCTGCGACATTCAATTAAGTTTAATAAGGCCACTGAGAAAATTGATTTCCAAGTCGAAACTGGTGGCATTTAGTCTCGCAGACAACCACCATTTGCATAATTTGATTGATAAATCCTTACCTAGTTTCTGAATGCTTAAAAACGTAGTAGCTTCTAATTACAAAAAATAAAATTTTTAAGGGAATACACCGATTGAGGTAAAATGTAATGGGAGTTTATTAAAAATCATCTCCATTGTTATGCAGTGGGCCCAATACGACTAATATGTTTATTTCTCCTCAACAATGACCCCTCATTGACCCTTGATCACCACTCAAACCAACTTAATGCCGTCCATCAACCCTGTATGAAACCAAGCAATCAAATGACCTCTTGGCTGCGGCATCGGATTACGATGGCTCATGGTGCACTGAAATGTTGGAGTATGAATTCATTGGGATTGGGTTGGTGATATTGCTGGAGGGCATTCTTTTAAGAAGACCTTGGTTCGAATCCGTAGTGTCCTCTGCCATAATCCGGAGTCCTCTTTTTCCCTAATCGGCCAATGATAGCTGCGACTACGCAATGGGTAGATATATGAAGGTAGTATTTTAATTTGGATTACCAGTCTCGGCGAAAGTTTGAGAAAATTTTGATTAAAGAAGTGTCTTTGATTGAATAATATATTTAGCACAAAAATACCTCCGACTAACGTTTCTTCGACCGTTAGGAAGTTTCTCTATTTTAATGCGCACTAATTTTTCTGTTGACTTGCTCTTTCAATGCTCGTTACATTCTCATTGTCGTCCATGGACTCATTGATACATGTTTTACCCTGTGCTTGACTTCCTCACATTTTTGTTTCTCTCTCTGTCTGTATTTTTCTTGTAACCTTTCGAAGTACTCTTAAAACCTCATGCATCTATCAGTTTTCTTGTCTCTGATAGAACGGGCTCCATCCCTGTGTCATGATTGTTAATCGCTTCCTCCAGCTTAAAAAAATCCTGCTACCCTTCTACATTCCTTAGTCTTTCAAAGTTCTTTTAAAACCTCTTGTATCTAACAGTCTTCTTGTCTCGGATATCTCGCTCCGTCTCTGTGTCTTCATTGATACCGGCTTCCTCCAGTTTCTAAAAAAAATCTCTGCTACCCTCCTACACTCCTTTTTCCCGGTGGTTTCAATTGCCTAAGCTGTGAGACGACTCCCAAAGCAGCCACCGCTACTTCTTGTTTGCCGTACTCCTGCGTTGTATCCCAGCTGTATCGCTCATAACTTTGGAGGACCTCAAGTAGACGGAGTTAGACTTTGCACAGCCCATGCCCCACTTTGGCTAACGTACTCAGCTCGCTTTGGTGACATCTTGCCTTGACGATGTTTGAGCAAGAGCAGTTTTCAGCCGGGTGAGGGTGGTGGTTTCCCATGCCAGTGATTTAGAATTGCTTTCTTACCGTGCCCTTTCATCATCATCAGCTGGAAATTGGTTTCCTGCAGCTTACCCTCTTTCCCTTTCCTCTCCGCAAATCACTATATTCCGACGTTCTGACCTTTTCTCATTCCATTATTGTTATCAATGGATTATCATTTCGCAAAATATTATTAGTTTTACCCATACTATTCCTCAAAATTTCCATTTTACTTTTCTTCTCTTCAACGCTTCAAAGGGCTCCTTTGATGGTGATTCTCTCCGCCTTAGATCTTCATCATTTTTCATTGATACCGTATATCCATTACTTCTACCCTCCTAGAAGCAATGGAGATATGACTGTGGCCTTAATGGAACCTTTTCCTCCTAGGTTATGTTTTTTTATTGTTGAAGGCTTGGTTGTCAAATTCACCACCAATCATGAAATATCTGTAGTTAATTGCTAAGTATTTCTTATGTGTTTTAGTTCAAGGAATCATTTTCTTAAACTTTATTAGCTGTCACCTTGAGAAATCCTTAAATGGAAAAAGTGATGTGGAAGTTTAAATTCCTTAAAATTCTATGGAACAATGGTAAATAGTTGTCACGCGTGTTCTTGCGTCTGATAACGATGATGAAAGTGTTAAATTATAATAATGGTTTGTTATTTCACGGTTTTAGGTTCTCATCGAACGTACTTCGCTTAATATAATAGTAAATATATGTTTCCACTGGTATTCACATATTATATCTGATGAATGTAAGTATTAATGAAAAATTCCGACTTATATTTTTTCATGGTATTTAGGAGAAAATTTCGGTGAGGGGAAATTTATTGAATGAATCGCTGCGTAAAAATTAATGTTTCGTTTTTCTGGCGGAAAATTTGTCAGCGTTCATGTTTTTATTAATTTTAATGTGTCTTGGCTGGCGCCCTTAGGACCGGAAGATAATTGATCCCACTAAGGCCCTTGCTAAATTATCCAGGTTTTGGCAGAGGCTCCCTGAAATTCCGGTAATGCTGTCAAGTCACAAAATGGAATCGCTTTAGTCTGGAAGGGGTTAATATCCGGTCCTGATATGTTGGGAAATATTTGAATTCGAAACCTGAGACTTGATCTGTACTTCTTGCTCCTCAGTAGTGCGCTGATAAGTCAATAATTTATCGATTACAAATGAATGGTTGGCTCTTGTACCCTCATCTCCGACAAATGTGGTCACCATTCCCATAGGATACGTGCATAAAAATAACTCTTAAATTCCATATATATAAATATGAATATACATCTATGAAATATCTGCCGTGTTTTGTTGTCTTTGTTTTTTTTCATGAATATATAACATTGCGGTTTTGTGATATCAATTATCGTATCGACATTGTTCATCCAAGCCACATCATGTTATTTTAGTAGAATTTTTAACTGTGGTAGAGGAGTGAATGTTGAATAGATCGATATACGTGTAATTTAATTTTAAAATGAAGACGGTCACTTTTTGTCATAGATGTCGATGGTAATAAGTCCACAACATCAAGCATACTCTTCATCCCGCTCCCTTTTGAGGTGGTCACAGTCAAAAAATATTTTACTCTCCTTGATTGTCTTCGTTGATTGTCTTTGATAATTCAGTCATATCACCGTAATCTACACTATACATTAATTCTCACATGCTCTCCTCTTTTTCAGACTCCTATTATTACTTCTCACTGGAACAATTTACAAAATGCCCACCTTTGAAATTTTCGTTTTTTTGAATTTTTGATTTTTTTTTATTTGAATGAATTTTTTTGAAATTTGAAATTTGAAATTTCTCTCACTATTCATTCTACTACCATATTTCTGCTTAGTTGCTCGACTGATAATCATTTCCTCAATATTGCCAAGCCAACTAAGCTTGCTCGTTTAATGTACCTCAATTACAGGAGAGGTATTCCACATTACTTAATATGCCACTCGTTTCCAACACAATCCTTTCTGCTCTTCTATAAGTCCAAAGTATGTTAAATGCCACAGTACGTTCATAAAATCCACATCATGTGAAAACGATGTATCAGCACGTTCTAGAAAAGATAGTAGATTTTTATCTTAGGGTTCCCAGGTTCGACCCGACATTCAGCACGTCATAATCTTTCAGTGTGGCCTCCAGTCACCGTTGCTGACTGTTTCGAATTCATCCCATTAGCCTCTTTCCCCCCTATTCCAAATCGGACACATCCTCATTTGCTTTCCTCTCCACCCAGCTTAGTCTTTAAGTGGACGAGTGGAATTTTCAATCTCGGCTAGAACATCGTTTCAAATCGACCTCGTGAAAAGTCCTCTTATTCCCGAGAGAAGAGCGTTGAAACGCGTGACCCGGCGGAATAAAAGATCAGGCCTCTTTCATATCTGCCTGGACGGCTGGGTGAGAAATAGCGTTCTCTAGGTCAGCGTTTTTCAAAGTCGGGGGCGCAATCCATCTCGGGGAATTTGCTTGCCCTCAAGGCATTGCACTGCCGAAGCACCCATGCCTAGTTTTCCTGAGAGTTGTCTTTTGGTGTGCTCTTACTTCAATACCCCACTCGCGAGCGAGCTTCTGGGAAGCATAATGGCGGTCCATTTTGTGTGTCTTCACCTTTTGGGGAATAGCTCGATGTGACCGTGGGTATTACAGAGGAAGGGGGGGCTTAAGCATTTCGGAGTCCACCTCAGGTGCGTGTTTATATAGGAGTGAAAAGTCGCGGTGTCCCCCTGAGGGTTCCTATCCGAGCTCGACTTCATTCGTCTCTCGCCTCACCTTAAACCATTTCGCTTTCTCTTTATTCACCCTCCTTTTGTCCACTTTTCGAGGTCCTTTTCCCGCCGGTTTTCTAAAGGGTCCCTCGACGACCAAGGGAGACGGTGGCGCGACCTTTGCCAGGTGGGCGTGCGAAATAGTCAAAATAATAGGCAAGACAAATAGCCCTCGAGGCTTGCACACGCGGGAGCGGGGACCCCGCGTGCGTGTGTGCGTCTCCCTCTTTATCTCACTTTAATCCAAAGGCCGTCCTCCGTCTTTTTCCCACCATCCTTTCTCTTTCTCTGCGCTCCGCTCCCGCTTGCTATCCCGTATATTCGGAGCGTTGAGGAGGCAGAGGAAGGTAAGGATCGTAAGTCTGTCTGTTTTTGTGTGGGAGGCATTCCCGCGGGATTGCGTCAGCGTTAAGGCTCGGAGAGGATGAGAAAGTGGATGAGAAGAGGAAATAGGAGGGTAGGAGGAGCCGTAGCGGCGGTGGCTGGCGTGCTCTGAGGAGTTACGGTTCTCGGTGGCGAAAGGAGACGTCCCATTTTGCCTCCCGTGACTGCAACGACTAAAACCCTTTTCACATGCCCATGTTTTAAACTTATTTAGGAAAAAAATGATGGAACCCTCACGTGAGGCATTTAGTAAACCGGAACAAAACGCGCGGTTGCATCGGCTGAAGAAAAATGACCTGAAAAAATAGATTTTGATGATAGGTACTCATGAAGGAAATCATGAAGCAGAGACAGTTTAAATTCATACTGGGAAGTAATTTTTCATTCCTTTGAGCCGTAATTTTAAATCCCTGCTGGCCACTTCATAAAGAATAATGCGTAGTAGCATGAGCTATCCTTAAATCGCAAGGAAGGCGAGAAATGGATTGTATACAATATAGAGCCGCGTCTGGAAGACATAAGGCAAAAAGAGCTTATAATATGTAAAACATAAATTAATGATAGTCAAGGGAAAGAGTCGTGAAAGTGTAGCTGTGTGGGGTCAAAAGGACATGGGCAGGGACTATGTAGATCCCTATTTATTTTCTTAAAATCTTTTAATTGCAATGAATCGTTCAAGGGATATACAACGAGATAAATTAAAGTAACTAATGTGGCCATCGTTGTCTACATAACGAGAGTGTGCTTTCATGTCAAGGGTTTGATTAGTTTCTGTTATTCCTTTAATTAGCGAATTGCGAAACACAATTATCAATTTACAGGTCGCGTCCATATAATTCGACTTCCAATTTTTACCAATGCACGGGTTCTCTAGTGAGTCATGCCTGCCTTTGTAACAAGGTAGTGTTTTAAGGGATGAAACTATGGCACACATTTTGAGACATGATATCTTGACAAAAGCGGTGATTTTATAGGTTTTGGATCACTCAGTAGGGATAGAATAGTACATTTTGCGTATAATTATGAATTCTGTATAAATTGCTAACTGGAAATTTGAATATCAATACTGATTCCTAGAATAATGGTGACTGATTCGTTGCTGCTCGTGAGATGAGCAGTAAAAAATATTCCAATGCATCCGGTTATATTTATTTCAGCGTTGCAGAAATCAGCGTAGCAGAAACAAATCACACTGAAGCGTTTTGGTCATTCAATGTTAAATTTCTGACATCACCGTCAATTAATAGGAAACTAAATTTTTGATTCCCTACAAGTTCAAGTCACCTCAAAATAATTCGAGGTATCTCTGGTGATTACCAATTATCCTTCGACCACATCATAGTTTTGTCAAATGTCGTCGGGATTGACGATACCAATTTTTCCAATAAATTATTTTTATCTAAGTGAAAATATCAATCATGGAAATGGGTTTCAGTGCTGATGTGGTTAATAGGCTTATGATTGTAGCTGTCATATAACACAAAACCTCGTAAAGGCCATTGTACTTGCGTAGTGGAGAGGTTTGTGTTTTTTCATAGGAGAGTGATGCCAAGGATTCATTAATGCGGTTATTGAACAGCTATATTTACATTTCATGAGGTTACAACTTTTAGAGTTTGCTGTACTTGCTATAATTTAGCCCTAAATGACATATTATTTGAAAGAAATTGTAAACAGTTGAAAGAAAGAAATGCAGACAGTTGATTTTCGGCAGATATCGGAAAATCCATTGTGAGCCCTTTTTTGTACACTTGGTATGATGTCGATGGCTTAACTGTAAATCCAGTATAACTTTCAACTGTAACGCAACCCGTTGTTAAATTACATTCCTGAGGTTTTTTTCTGTTTTGATGATTCGGTGCTATTCTTTCATATATGCACTTAAGATTTTACGCACTATATCGAAGTTACTTTAATTGCAATCAACGTAATTGCAAAATCGTTAAAATCACTTCGCTTGGGTATGCCTGCGATGCTGAGATGAGAAAGTATTGTCGACTATCAGATAATGTCGAAGGGGTATAAGTTTCTAATTGGTTTTCCATGATCATCTTATAACGTGGCCCATGGAGCGTTAATAAATGTCTAGCCACCCCGTGAATCAATACGGCCATAATTTAGGGACGGGCCTCTGATGAGTGCTGGCAGCCGTGCCCTTAAAACCCTGGCACCCATCACCCCTCCGGCCACACACTATCTTTTGGCTCACTAGGAGGTTGATGGAGGACAATGGGAGAGAAGGCGTGTGAAGAGAATAGGGGGAAGACGTTTTCACAGGGTTTTCAGAAAGTGAATGGCGATGTTTGTTGTGTTATATTGAATCCTCGGGAAAGGCGGATTCGGGAGTGGGTAGGATAAAGGCTTGCTGGATAACAGTGCAACTTTTAATTCTGTCAAGTGCAACTTTTAATTCTGATGATTAAGAAATTAAATTAAATTGATTGGTGAAGATAAGGGTTTAACGTGGCCCTTCTAATAGAAACCCTTATACTCTTGTGGAAATTGACATTAAGGTAATTGTTTCCCATACTATATTATTTAAACTTTCCGATGTATCTGAGACTCTTGTTTTTACTTTTTGTTTATCAAAATAAAGCTATTCCATGAATGGACATTATTTTACCCTTATAAAAATAACTCCATGCACTCTTCCTTTTAACGTTATTGTGCTCTGTAATTTTAAACCTAATCTGGAAAGAATTTAAAATACAACTTTCTTTTTTGTATTTTTAATTATATCTATTATTTTCGTGGAATTTGAATCGACGAAATATGTGACTTTGGGGCTTCTGAAAGGGAGAAAGACAGCTTTGGCGTAATTTGCACCAAGGTATGCCTCCATAGTTTGTCAATATACTTCTAAATCATGACACTATGCTTCCTCCTCAATTAAGTATGATCTGCTCTTATTTCCTCCCCGACTTTGAACCACTTCCTCAATGCCGAGCCTTTTAAGAATCGTGCACGGTTTTTAATTTCTTATACCTTTGTATATAGATTGTTGACTTTAAGTCGGCCTTGCAAGCCAGGTTGGGATGGAGACAAACGAGAATGTCAGCCATGGTTGGGGAGGGAAGAAGATGGGTGAAGAGGTTCGGAGAAGATAGTAGGAAAATAATTAAATTCAACTATTAAGTTCCTAAACTATACCATGGCGCAAATTAAGATAGAATTCCATCGCTAACTTAAGTATAACCATTACTATCTATAACATCTGTTGCACATTGCTTCGTGATAGCGTGTTAGAAAATTATTGGTGATTTCGATCAATTTTACTTATACTAGGTAAAATATGCTGTTGCACAAAGTGAATACCTTAGTATCTGAAAATTAAGGCTGAGCACCTTAAACTCTGCAATAGTGTATAGCTGCACTTTTCATGAACACACCTAATTTATGAAGAGTTTTAAAAGTCTCTTAAAGCTTGCTATTCGAAACATAGGCTCTTGCCTATCGTGTAGGAAAGGTTTGAAAAATGGAGTGAGAGTATTAGGGAAGGGAACATCCTTCGGAATGGTGGAGGGGTGTGTCGCAGAATAGAGAATAGGGGTTGGTGGTGGGGGATAAGAGAAGGGGGGTGAATTTTGGCTCGAGCCAAGGTGGGGCTCTTTAGGACCGGAGAGGGTAGGGGGGTTGGGTAGGGTTGGGCGAAGGGCGTTGTGAGGAGTTGTTTGGCTAAAAGACCTTTTGCCTTCAGAAGGATGCGAAATGACAAGGGGCTTGGCGGAGGGTGCCAGGGGTGGGGGCGGGCGCTTTAAGGGCGCCCTCTGCAGAATAAGGGGTGGAAGGAATGCGACGCGACGTGGGAAGGCAGCGGGTGCCAAAGTCTTGCCCTCCCATCTCCTCCTATCATCCTTTCGCTCTCTTAACCCTCATTTTCGCTCTCCTCTGCCTTCTTTCCCTCATTTTCACCCCTTCAAGGAGCTTTCTTTGCGATTGCGCTCGTGGAATTGAAAGGAAAAATTCCATCTCTAAGCTTGATGCTGCTGAATCTTACTGTGTACATTCATAAAGAGCATAAATTATGTATTGATATAGTTATATATGCATGTTCACGTCTTCTAATGCTTTTATTTGCGTGCACTAATGAGGTTCTTCAAAGGTACTTTGCTGGACAGATGCTTCCTATTCAATCAAATAAGGCGGCAGGTTGCAAAACCTATTCGTAATTATTTTATCCTCAATGACTTTACGTAATTTTATAAATATCTTTTAAAATATACAAGTGTTGAAAATATGATTCAGTCACAAAATCTAATCTATTATATTTTAAAGATGAGTTATTTTATTTTATTGACTAACCAAATTTTATATTACTCTTGGCTGCTGCCATACATTTCATCTCATATATTTTTAGGCATACAATTTTTAGCATTTGGCAGATCACACATGATTGTTCTATGCTAATATAAATTGTTGACCAGTTATAACAATCGTTATCTCTCTAAATCAATCCATTTATTGTTTGTGTAAAATGTGTATTGAGGTTTGTGGCATGGTATTCTTGTTTAAAATGATTTCCCACTGATTTAAGTCCACCCTGTTTAAAATTCATCAAGACTTTATACGTAAAAGTTTACTCAAAATGATGCTATGAATTGAATTAAAATATTTTTATCAATCCACATCAATTAATGCGATTTGCTCTCTTGAATTTCGATATAGATTGTTGCCAGGTATTCGATGACTTTCCCCACATTACTGTACCTTAGCTCAATACATTTATGTCACTAATGATCTAATATTTCCGATAAGTTGGCAGATTTATTTGATCCTTTTTCGAGTGAATTGATTTTTTAAATTCTGAGGTCAGAATATTTAGAAAACTGGAGGGTATTCACTGAAGTAGGATATACTGTTGTCATAGGTGGGTACTGCTGTCGATGGCTATATGGTCATTAATGATGTGAATGGAAGGACAGAATCAGAATGGAAAATGGAGGAAATTAATGAGGAAAGGAATTAGGAAAATATGAGGTAGACCGTAAAATCGCGTTATGGAAACAAATACGATGGCTCACAATCTTGCTCTCTCTTTGGATAAGTTTAAGTGTAGATAACGCTGTATGTGTTGAGAGACCTCGAGGAAAATTAATGGCATAATTTCTCAAAATTCTACTTCCAAGAATGATATTACCAGTGATGGTGGCGGTTTCTTTTGCTCTTAGAATTCAAGTATGCTACAATTTAAAGTTCATTCATCATCACCTCAACAGTAATTGAAGTTATACACGGAAGGGATACTTCAAAGGGATCCCACCTGTGCATTCACGTTTTTTCCCTTTTACGCACAAATTATTACTTGGTACATATACTACCTATGTACTTACCATTTATATTCCTTAAATTCGTAGATAATATCCATGTAAGGCCTTACTCTGTTTGATATAAATAAAAACACTTAATCTATTAACCAGACGGAAAAGAGACCAGAGCGAAAATACGTGGAAGTTATTTGATCAAACGTTTGGTTTTCCGCTGCTAAAAAGAGATAAATCTTGTTAATTATGCATCAGGATTGTTTGTATTAGGAACTGAATATATACTATGCGAAACTGATATTTTCATTTTGGTTCTATAGTATTTATTTTAAACAAAAATATCATTTTTATGTATCCAAATCTAGGCGATAGTTTTCTTCTGGTACTTTTGGCTGGAAGTACCTTTCTCTTCAACCTGATGGGAAAATTCCGCTTTGTAATGCTGTGTATTTCGCGGGCCTTTCCTTAAATTTACAACAGATGAGTGAAGCGTGAGATGATGCAATGAATTTGGAGGAAGTATGAACGTTTGTTGGTCTACATGAGGCATAATTTGGAAAACATTATTTTAATTAATTATTTTTTTCAGTTTTTTTTACATTTCAGCTGTTGTCAACAATTGTTGCCAGCAGGTATTGAGTCACTTAAACCACACATAATCGCTCTCCTGGAAACAAGGATGTTGTTTGTGAGTTATGGAATGCGTATTTACAGTAAATCCTTTCTCTTAATTGATCATTATCATTTGAATGTTCTGAAGGTAGATTATTGACATGATTGAAACGGATGTGAATAAATTTGCTTTTCAGTTTTGTTGTAAATGTTTTTTTAAGGTTCCAATTCCAGCGGAAAATAGTTTTTAGTGAGTGTACCAATCTCTAAAAGTTTCTAGACCTGTGTTGTTTAAAGAGGCACCTTTAGATCAGTCCTCCTTCTAATAGTAAGGGGAGGTCAAAGTGTGGTCATCTGGGCACCTTTCATTTTAGAGTAGGCTGGTGCTAACGTCGGATTTCTCTCATACTCCGATCACTAAATAATTCTTACCATACCCACATATCCGGCGAAGGCTCTATTATGGTTATAAATTTGAAGTTGTGCTGGTATTATGGGTAAAAATATAAAGTTTTGCAGTTCAAGTTATCGATTGAGGTACTCATAATGACTCTCTTTCTTTTCAGGTGAGTCCCCGTGTGATATTGAAAGAAATTTCAATACGTCTGTGTCGGTCAACGCAACTGGCTCCTCGGTGTGGAAGCGTGGATCAATGTTTATAGGTATGATGGATTTTATTGAGACTTTCCTAGTTTTTGCGATCAAGTGATGGTTTGAGTGCCCTGGTAGAATAAACGACATAAAATTTCAAAAAAAGTAAACAGATTTAGTCACATATGAATCTTTACCAAAAGGTTTGTGCTGTCAATTTCTCTGTGACGACATTTCAAGACAGGTCTAAGTTTCTATTTTAATACCCATCAACGAAAGTGTATTCATTTTCGGGGGATTATTCATCTTTGTCTTCATTGCTCGAGATTTAACATTCCAAAAACTATCTTGGTGTAGGTTTTTAATTCTTTTCTGAATGAAATAATAACTCACTGGGAGCCCTGGAGATACAAAATACTGGCTGCAGCGAGCTCAACTAATACAACCCAGGAATTAGGAGCGCAACATTTGTCACTCCTATTTATAAACTAAGTTCTTTAATTTTTTCTTAATTTCGAGTTACTATTTCTGGAGCGAGATACTTTTTCAATCCCTTACGCAAACTTACACTATCTCACAACACTCAGTTCTCGCGCTCGAGAATCCCCATTGACAGGCATAAATCTGAAGATTAGTTTTCTACAGCCCTTTGCTTTCCTCTCCTATTAGCTAACGGTTTCGTATTAACAAAAGAGGATGAAATTTATCATGATAACACCGAGACCACGTCTCCGGTGTTACAGCGAGAACTGGAGGCGAGACCATCTGACTCGGACACACTCCTGCTGCCACTCGCCTTAAATGAAGAGGGCATAATCGTGCAACTGGATAACACACCTGACTGGCAATCTGGAGATCCAGGTTCAAATCCCGGCCATTTCCAATGTTTTTTCTCATGGCCAAATCCACTTGGGTGTATGTGTACATCTGCATAACACCTTTTAGCAACCTCGGTGCTATGTGACTGGAAGGAAACTCCTACCAGAATGTACCGCATTAAATCCTGACCAAGTTAATGAAGCTCCTAATCAGCAAAAGCCTACAATTTTCTCTTCGGTGGTGAAGTATCACTAACATGCGCTGCACCAAGTGCTATTGATTTGAAAGAACTAAGTTTTATTAAATTGATGCAATGAGTTCTGAGAGGTCTATAAGTTCTAAGAGAGATATGAGTGAAAAGCATGCTCTACATCATAAATGGTCAGATATAGTAGATATTAAACCAAAAGGATATAAGAATTACATATATGGTATCATTATTACGGACTTGCTGACATTCTTGTATGTAGAAACCTGATTAGATTAATTATTGACTGGTATAAGAGATTAAAATTGTAAGCATGCGAGGCGCATTGTGGATACCACGCTGAATAAATTTCAACCCTTGCACATGACTGCATACTAGGTGATAGGTGCATTCGCAATAATATTTCAATTGAACGGTATATTCCTCCGTTATAAGTGACTTTGAAAACTATGACGACGGTGGCATTAAAATATTTTTTGTTAAAAATCGAGGGTATCGAATAATCGCATATGATAGATTTTAATAGTCACTCCTTTGCTTATACTGGAAGATTAAGTTCTGTAGGGACTAGAGGCATATCGCTGTTTTGAGCAGCTGTAACTTAGTATTTTCTTCTAAACGTCAATGGAACTTGCATTACAACACTTAAGGGAAAAATGGAAAACATGTGATCTCAATCATTGAAATCCAAATATATGACAGATTTCAGAATTCCATAGCTTTCCTTCATATAACTCAGCTTTTAACTTATTCAAATAGCAATGCAAAGTTTCGAATGTAACAACATATTGAAAAATTACTGTAAATGTAATTTTTTTGACTATAGCAAATTTGGGAAGGTTATGTCAATATTATGGCCTGATTGAAGAAGACGATTCCTCGGAGCATTGATTTGCTGCAGTTCGTATTAAATCAACTAAAGGAAATATCAGAGCGTCAACCTGTTGGTTCTCAAATATAGCCACCATTCAACTGTGTTAAAATTTCTTAGCTCTGTAACACTACCCCAGGAGCTAAAGCGTTTGCTGAATTATCGAATCGCCTAAGTTTTGATGTATATATTGCATCAGTATTGTATGTCCATCCTTTTTAGAAATCCCTTGGTTCATGATGTATTGTGTATTTCATCTACTTTTAATTTATATACAGCTTACCTATTCAATTCTTACCCATGATATTGCTGGACTATAGTATAAATTAACAAAATGTCGTTTCGATTTGACCATACTGTGTTTTTATGTCGATTCATTTACTTGTTTTATATATATGATGACTAAGTTGCATTATTTTATTGCAAATATATATTTATTTAAATGCCATCTCCGTGGTCTACATCAGAGTGCACATTGAACACTTCTTTTAGTGTCATTCCTACGCTTGTCTGTAATGGTTTTTGTTCAAGCACTCGTTCTTATGGGCAAAAACATCACAAGATAAATAATAAATTCCTTAAAAAATCTGTGCCGCAGCAATAAAATTATTTTTCTCTACAGCAGGTTTAAACTAGCAATAGTGTCCGTAGAACTGAAGTAAAACCTAAACAATCCAAAGAATTTCTCGATTTAATTAATATTGGTTGATTTTGGACGTTGCTCGTGAACTACCTTGTTTGCCATGGCGCCTCGTCTAAAACGCCGCTAAATTCTTGTGCCGGGATTTTCTTGCTTGGAATTTTCAGCTGGAGGAGAGATGAAAGAACTTCTTGTAATACTTGGGGCGTACCAAAAGGGCCTCTCCCTTTTGCGGATTAAGATTCATCCTCAAAGAATGTCTTGCGGATATCAAAGAACGCTTATGAGTTCAAGGGTTCCTGAAAAAAATGGGAAAAAAATCTCATGCTGATATTCAAGGTCGTTTCAAAATATGCACCACTGTATGAATATACTCTCGGTCGTATTAACACTCGAAACAACCTGGAAAGCGTTTCGGAGTATCTTATGTTTATATTCAAAGGCTTTTCAAGCCTTTAGGTCCTACATGGACCCATGACTGTACAGTAATGGCCATGCTGTCGCTCGGAATAACAAGGAAGCCGTTTTAAATTTCTTCATCCTGGGTGGGGTATTTAGGTTACTTTATAGGCTGTAATTACTCCACAAACCCAATGGGTTTGACTCTGTTTGAGATGCAATGCATTTTTTTAAATATAACTGAGTGAATAAATATGCAGAAAAATTCCACGTGGAATATCCATGGCCCAGGAAAGCGGGGTTGACGAGGTAAGTTATACCAGGACGTATTGAAGTAAGCATGGATTTGGGACGAATGTAGGGCTGCCACTAAAATAAAAATAGCCGGAACTGAGAATGCGCTGGCTTTGGAACCATTAGTTGGCGTGGACAAACTTTCCCTAAGAACGTCAGCTCATTGTTTCTCTAGGAATTAGAGGTTGACGTGAAATGAACCATAAAAGTTAGCATTTGGAGCTCATTAAGTCCTTGTGAGCTGATTTTTATTTCCTTACAAGTTCCTACTTAGCTTAGTTCAAAATCATTCCTTTCTCAGCTTATGGGCCAACTTCTGTTGTCAGACTGATAACGCACTGTCCCAGGCATGAATGTTTTATGTGGTTCAAAATTTAAAATTAGGTAGCTTGAGTGATAATTTATTTTTGCCAAAATAGAAGCCGTATTAATTGTTCCTTTTTAAGGTGTTAGAACGTATCAATAATTTTTATTACAAATAAAATATCAAGAATTATTACATGAATTAACTTCTCAATTAGTAAATAAATATATCTGAGGTGATATGCACTTTTTTGGATTTTTAACTTGACTCTTGTTGTATGTTGAGAACACTCACAAATATAGTCATTTGTCAATTTTATGTAAAGCAATACGGTCAGAATTTTATTGTTGTTTTTAACCAGTAAAAGTAAACGAACTACGCTTCGTGTAATTTCTGATGCGATCTCTGTGTCAGAAGTAACTCACTTTTTTATGCACTGATTCCTGGATAGTGTAGCCATACCATGTCCCATGTCAAACCTTCATGTTTAAATTTAAGCTAATCAATGGAAAATTAGTTAGGTGAGCGGCTGATATTATGATATTCTTTTAAAAATTTTAAATTTCATCATATCTCGTTTTGATGAGGTCACATTCAGTTTATTTTATGCGTTGTGATATCTTTCTCGAGCAGTCATCAACGGTGCCGTCAAACCTAGACCGTTGGGAGCACAGCATAGTCAACTAATGTATTTTTACAGCCAAATTAAGGAGACTTAAAGTTTCGGAAAATATGTATTAACTAATATTGAGAGGAATATGCAAACGTGGAATGCTTGAAACGTACAACGAGCATAGTTATACCCGAAAATTTAGGAATTTAATGGTCAATTTAGAGCTCTTCCAGTTGTATTTAATTCTTGGCGTTAGCCAAAAGAAAAAGAAAGACAAATAATTTACGTCCGGACTGTTTCATTGGTAGGGTCCCTTTTATTGTCGTCCACCCGCGTTTCCGTTTGGTATTTAATTCACCTGCAGTGTTTTTATTAAGTTTCGTACGTAACCTCGGGCCTTGTCCACGAACCCCGTTTATCTTATCATGTCCTTCGTTTTTCCTTCGGACGTGGGAAATAATTGAGTCGTCGGGAGATTTTATGAACGCGACAATATCATGCGGAATAAATGCTATCCCTGTGGTGGTGCGGCGGTGCAGAGAAATCCTGGACGAGTCATTGCACCGTAAATTGGATTCCGTGTCCTCATCATTCTTCCATCCTCCCCAATCCTTAGCGGCGCAGCTGTGTTTGATGAACGAGGACGTTTTAGTCTGCACAGTATTCAGAAAGCCACTTCGATCGCGTGTGGCACGGGGTGAATATTTGAAAAACAATATAGTACCATATTGATTACAATTTCAGTGAGTAAGACATAAACTGTTAAATAGTTGGCACGTTAGTGAAAGAAATGGCTGCCAGAGTAAATACGAATACGAAAGGTTTTATTTTCGACCACACTGTCGACAATAATTGTCATTATCATTACAACCATATCACGGTCGAAACATACAATAGCTATACATATATTGTCGATGAATGTAACTTAGCGTTTGAAAATATTCAAACATGGCGGGTGAATTTTTTTTGAAGCCATCACACCTTTGCTGGGCATGCACAATTCAGTCAACGAATTGGTTATTTCTGTAAACCACACATTTAAGGACCATGGTTTCGATAATATTATAAATTCCGAAGGTTACCTTGATTTTTCCTCAATCTTTTCTCAGCGTATCTGGTTTTCAAGCAGGTTTTTTTATGTCAATTTGCAATGGAAAAACGGAAGGAACATTTTTATATTTTGATCAGCACTTTTAATGATACCTGTATGAGACAACTAAATGAGACGTTTATGTTAAATTAATAATGTGTCATCTTTTTTATTAGTTTTATGTAGCAATGGAGGAATCATTCGTTTGCCGTGGCTACTAAAAAACGTTTTTTTGGGGGGTGGACACTAGTCCATCTCCGCGGCGAAGCCCTTATAATTGTAGATCGACTTTTGACGATTATCGATGTAAGTGGGTTGATAAGAGCAGTAATTGTAGAAACTGTCATCGGAAAAAAGGGTGGAATATACAAATTACTAATCAACTTTGATAAATTTTCTAGGGTTTTCGGTGAATATGCTCAAGAATAGCCTTATTGAGACATGGATAACATCACCCGGCAGGAATCCGGTGCAATTTAACATCCATCATTCTCCAGATATAATTGAAATCTTTCAAAGCTATGTTCTTCATTTTTGGTGTTCCAAAGAGTAAATGGTGGATCCTTACACACTTCTACGTGTTATATACGCACAGGATTTCATCACCCTTTCCAAATTACCTTTTGTTGAAATGTTTATTCAATTTTTAAGTTTTCAAATCTGTAGCCGCCGTTACAAGCATCCCTGATTCTTATCCTTCTCGTACCCCTTAATTAACTAACACTGTTTCTTCTATCACTCATTTCTACAAGTCATTCTTGTCTTGAAAATACACCCTTTTTGGATAAATGCAGAGTGTTATACTTCCGAATTTTGGCCAGTGTATCCATACGAGTATATCCCGGTTTTATATCTCTAAACGGCCTGGTTTTATTATCTATGGTTAAAGCATTCTTGGTTTGGAAACCGATAGTTATACGATGTTACACCGATAACCCTCACGTCATGTATCCGGAAATCTGATGATGTATAAATGACTCCAACGATCTGCCTTCTACAAGATAACTAATAAACTTCGCCATATTGCTGTTAACCAGACATCGCAAAGCTGGACCTTAATGGGGAATTTCATGTTGAGGTTATTTGTTCCGTGAAAAACCAAATGCTTTTTTTATATGACCTTCTGTAAGTCTTTGGGCGCTTTCAAAGAAGTTTTCGCGCCCCAGGCCGAAGTCATATTTACGCTCAGCGCATGAATCAATGTTATCTGATTATTCGGAAACGAAAAAATGCTCCCGGCGTATTCGATGCTTGGGTCTAATACGGCGTGTTCGCTTCCCTCAAAAAAATTTTCCCTCTACATCCTCTCCGGAACTGAAGGATTATTTTCTTTTATTTATTTTTTTCCCGTCTCTTCTTCCCACGCGCCCCGCCTCTTCTTGTTTCCTCCTCCCCCGGCTCCCCCATCATCTCGCCCCCACCCCGCGAATGATTCGGGCAATCGCCTGGGCATTCAGCCCTAAGCGCGCTCCCTTCCCCGCAAACTTCTCCTCGAGCACTATCCCATTTTCTATCGTTTCGTTTCCCCAACTTTTCCGCTCGCTCCTCTTCTTTTCACGGATTTCTTTCTCGCGTAAGCATTTTGCCTTTCACTCTCCATCACTGCGGTCTTCTTCGTTCAACCCCCTCCACTCAACAAATCCGATCGATCTGGAGATATTATATATTTTTTCTCCGGTAGAAATTTTTGCTCACCGTAGATAATTTTTCTTCGCTAGGATTTTTTATAAACTCAGTCGACTTGGATTACCAGAGCACAATATTGAATTGAAGTCTGCATCTTAACTACGTAAAATTTCAATTGTATATGTCTGACATAACGGTTGAGGTAAGCATAAACGGAGGAGAGTACTCTTAGCTTTTACGGGCGCAGAACTCTATCCCTTAAGATGGCTTTGGCCTCATGGTCACTTATTCCAGATTTTCTGAAAACTTCAATATATCATCTTTGAAGTGCGATTCATTAACTGATCATCATCATTGGTCGTTTGATCCTATGCTTGGTTGACTGCAGCCCTCCTCCCTTTCCTATCTAATGCTAGTTACCTTACCTCCTGGTATCTCTTTTTATGTACTTTCCTTTTTATTTGGTTCATGAACTTATTCCTTGGTCTTCCTCTGGGGACCCATCCCTTTATTTTCCCTTCAATTATGTTGTTTGCAAACCCATATTGTCTCAGGGTGTGTCCAATTCATCTAATTTTCTTTTATGTATGGTGCTCTTCTTTTCTGTATGGCATTAACTGATATGAATATAGATAAATAAAGTTTGCAGGCAATTTTACTCTAACTTTGCCTCAAATTTGGAGATTTTAACATAGGATCTTAAGGAGTTTGCTCATATTACATTAGAAGTATATAAATTTGATCAAGAAAGCACATGAACAGCTTTAAAATGAAATTTCTAATAAGAAGCAAAACTTTTATGTAAGTAGAATAAAATTAATACATTGGCATCTTACTAATCATGTCAAAATGTTATCAGATTTATTTATTATTATTTATAATTATTTATTTATTATTATTATTGCAGTTATTGCCGCCGTTGATGTTCAAATGTGGTCAGGTCTCATGGCCGGACAAATGTGATCTTTAAAAATATATTCATGGAAGAATCTTCAGATATTGTGCCATAATTTTGTTTTTTTAAAAAGGAACCATTTCATCTGCAAAAGTCCGATTTTTTAACTGAATAGATTTAAGAACTGTCACTGTGTATTCATCCTGACTCACATAGTTAAGCCAGAGCCGCTTGAATAAAATTTCATTCTTCATCCTGGCGTTATCCCACCTCCTTCATTCCCGTCTATAGGGCCTATTCTCTTTCATGCTCCCCCACGCTTGCCTCACATCCTTTCCTTTATCTCGTCCCTCATCATCCCTTTGGCTCTTATTACGTGTTCCAACTTTCAACACTGCCTCTTACTCATCCCCTCCTAAAGTCTCCTCTCCTTACCCGAACCATCATAAGCATCACCTTGGAAGGCACGTCATAAACACCGTGTTGATTCTTCTAAGGTGGACCTGTCCTCAGACAGGTTTCAATAGAACTACTCCCTCCATTCTTGTATATCCTGTGCTGCCTCTCTCAGATCTTCGTATCACCTTCCATTCATAATATCAGTCAACATATTATTTATTCGTCTTCCTCTTTCTCTCTTTCTCTCTTTCCCTCTGTCTTTCCTCCTTCTATTCTTTTCAGTAGGCAATCTTTCCTCAAGTCGTGTTCCATACAGTTTGAAAATTTAAGCAACTGGAATTTTAAAAGTATTTGCTTTCTGTCATGTTTAATAATTGTAAAAGTTTTTTTCTTCCGGATAAATTAGTTTTTTCTCGGAAGATTTTTTTTAATATTCAGGAGTTACTTTATCCTTTTGAGAGATTTTTTATCTTTGTGTATTATTTTAAGCGCTTCAGATAAGTATCACCAGGATAGAAGTTTTTTTTTCTGTTGAATATGTGCCATGTACGGGAGATATTTTAATCTTCGGGACATTAAAATATATCCTAAGCGCTTATCTCAACTTCCGTCCTTGCCACTAGTATATCAGCTTTCCCTTAAAATTCCTTCACGTGACTGTTGTGAGATCGCTCCGTGGCGACTCACGGGTGAGTATGCTGGTACAAATAATCTCAAGTGCCGAACAAGTCGACAGTTTCGTTCTACTTTAATTTGTGGAGAATATGTTTAAAAACTCCTTTTTATGCGGAGACATGGTGGGTTTGATACTCAGTAGAAAGAGTGCAGCGGGTTCGTTTGGCGAAGAGTACGATGGAAAAAAACTTCTGGCTGAGGGAAAGTTCCTTTTTTATCAAGAAAATAAGGGAATGTCAAACGAGGCATTTTTTTCCCTCATCAATACTCATGCCGCCATTACATCCTTCTGCAGCCGCTCTCGTGCTCTCGTATTCCAGCCGCATTCCTACTCCCCGTCCTTACACTGTTTGACATCCCTGAAGGGATACGCCGTGATCCGTCTTTAAGACCATCATCACGAGCCGCCGTCAAATATTTTCGCCCTTGGGACTTGTAAGTCGCGTCTCTAAATTTCTGCTTGTTTATTTTTTTCGGAGCAAATTTTTCGCCGAGAATGTATGCGGGGAATTCGCTGCGGCGGCAGCGGAATGGAGTCAAACTTCTGTAGGTCATTCTGAAGTCTTTTTGGGTTATTTTCGTGTCCCTTCTCCTCTCTCCTCACCCTACTCCTCCCGAAAACTTGAGTTCCTACGTGACGTATTTCACAAAGATTTCAGATTCTTCCAGCTCGGTTGCATCTCGAGGATTTTCAAGTTCCCTCGAGGCACCCACTCTTGATTACCATAATCTGAAGTATTTTCGAAAACTTTCCCGAGGGACCGGAGTAAGGCTTTTCATCACCCCAGAATAAAGTCAAATGTTGCTAAGGCTCTTAAAATAGCACTGAAAAGTTCACGTCAACTCTCCGTTGCTGGGATGAGTTATTGTTTTCTCGGGATCCCGGGATCCGACATTCTGCATCCCATGACAGTTATGTAGAAATGAAGCGCGCTGTTTTCCGTGGTTGATATTATTTTTAGCTCTGCATAGCACTCTAAAATTACATTTCTTATTATCAGACCGCATCAACATTTTTCCATAAATATCATTATGCAAATAAATTGCTACGTAGCCAAATTGACTATACCTTTGTGTATTCTATGTACATACATTTTCTATATCTATCTCATTGTACCATTACAATGCCATGTTCCAGCAGTGCTATGTTGGTCTTTACTTCTTATCCTAACTGTAATTTTTGATCATTCATGAGAGATAATTCATTCTCTTTGTTGTTATAAAAATTATCTATGAAACAATAATATCAACATCAAATCAAAATCAAAAATCAAAAATCAAAAATAAATATCAACAATAATTTTCTATGAAAGTGTGGTGGTTTATTTCCATTGTACAGTATTTAAAATGGTTATAAAATTCAGCCACAATCATTTTGAGTTAAATTTGTCAATTTTTTAGCTAAATATTACCCTTTACTTCGCATGTGTCCCATGTGAAGCGAAAAAAGAAAAAGTAAATGACGATATTTTAATGCTAATGTCTTTACTAACTGCTTCTTATTCATATTCGCCCGAAATTTGTATTACATTTCTTATTCGCCTCAGCTGCATTAGCCCCCTCAAATCATATGAATTCCTATTTTGATAGAAATTTAGACTTAAAGGATTATATTATAGAATTATGCTATTACCTTGACCACGATGGCCACGATGATATGCGTATTTATTTTTATCAATCACCGATATTTACATTTCATTCATTTCCAAATTAAAATATTTTATTATAGAACATGCAACTACATAAGACGTAGTTGATACTAAGCCTTGAGTTGTATGTTTCCGCAGATTTTGTATGTTACTCAACTACTTGACTGTACTGTATTCTCTAAACAGTGATGTAATAGAGAGACCTTTGTGTAAAAACTGTTGTTATAACTGACTCCTCACCAATGAGATGGCTCTTTGAATGTGTATATCTTCCATCGTTTAATTAATCTGATTTCATTTTGGAATTAGAGATTCGACAATTTCTGCCTGTCAATTTTCCATCGACTTATTTTTATGATACCAATCATGTAACGTTTATTTGCGTCAACCCCATCAAATGTTTTCATGTTTTAATTTTTATCGCTTTTCTTGGGTTATTCATATTTTTTCTCTATCCTTTAACAGACTCTTAACTTTGTGACAGAATTTTATGACAAAAAAGAATCCATTCGGTATATTTCTGGTGATTGCATCGTTTTTCTGATTGGAAATCTAAAAGTTAAAAAACCACTGTAAAGGCTGACGCATTGTTTTCAGCGGCCGTTGAAATCTCGAGTTTTAAAGTGGGCAGATTGATTTTTACCCATTACCACCAAACAATGGTGTTGCTCCAATAGCAAGAGCAGTCGGTCTTAAATACAGTATTCTGTTGGCAGCCATTTATCATGCACTAGTTAATGAAATTTATGCACAGGTTATATACCGGCTTAAATAATCAGCATCTTTACTTTTTAATAAAACTTTATCTGAGCTTTGAGAGACGGGTGTAATATCGGAAACTATAAATTACCAGACTATTTTCATTAGTAGTTCTGTCTTTTTGCCCTGTTATGTGATTTTTGTATTTCAATATGTTTTTATAATGTATTTCACGGAGTGGCCCTTATTTTTAGGTTTGGTGTGTAATTCCAGCAATTCAGTCTACGCCATCATTCTTTGAAGTTGATCGAGTGAGACGGGGATGATTTTCTCTCATGCACTTACCCCATTGTGTCCATCGAGCTCCATGGAAAGACAGGCAAGTTTTTGCTTCACGTCAACCAAAAATCGGAGATCCTTTCACCGAGCTCAAAAAACCTCTGTAGGTTCGCCGCAACATATTTATTAGCCTTCACTCTGTCCCGCACGCGTAATACATTTCAATTACGTCTAAACTGCGTTGGTAGGTCCTATATGGACCCGTTTCAGTGAACCCTATCCCTTTTACGTACGAAAAAAAACTGAAGGATTCAGCAGAAAAAATTGTAAAGAATTCTTCGCCATCACCGGAAGGGAATAGGAGTGCGGAATGGAACAGAGATCTCCAGTTTTTTGGCACGTTGTTCCAGGATGTCTTCCGCGTCGCTAAAAACATCGGTCTCCTCCGACCGGGAGCACTTTCGCCCTCCGTGTGTGTCTTGCTTCCTCCTTTTGGGGAGCAGTCTTGAATACTTCCTCCCGCTCGCGCGCCCTCGCACGTTCAGCCAAGCCATTCGTGTGAAAAAATGTAAAGGAAGAGCGCGCGAACTGCGCTTTTCTGTATTTCTGTTTTTACATACGCTCCTCCTCTCATTCATCTTCCGCTTCCCGCTTCTTCTCCCGCATTTATTGCTGCCAAAGGTCTGCATTTTTTTGGAGACGTTCTGATTTGAAATGAATTGCTTTAATTTTTCAAGGAAAGCAGAAGAGAAACCCTGGACTGTACGAGTAAAGGCATTTTCATCGTCCGGGTGAAGAAAAACAGTAGATTTTGGTAATTGTTGGGACATGTAGTCAAAGAGTCAAAAACTTTACTTCGCAAATGTTTACCTCATGCTAATTACAATTGCTTAATTAAAAAAAACATTTTGAGTAAGGTCTCTTTTCTGACTGGGAAACAATCTAACTCGAACTGCTTTGAGCATATGAACTTCACGCTATGGTAGTTGTGCATGTTTCACTTTCTACGTTTCTTTCCTTACCCATCCCCAGAATGTGTGTATCATTCTATGCTCTTGATTTATTCAAGTTAAGTCATAATAAACAGTTAATATTTTTCTGTTCATGCAATTTGGTATGTTTAAAACACTCAATAATTACAATATGAAAAAGGGGTTAGTGTATGAAGAAACTGCCCGTTTCGATCTCGCCCCAATAATAGTGTCAATCAATAATTCTATTATTTTGATTTAGATTATTCTCCTTCCAAGAGGATAGTTAAAAACTCATTCCAAATATCTATTTTGCTTTCCTTTTGTACTTTATCACCTCCTTTTTATGTACCGCTCATGCCTTCTTTCTCCTCTCCTTCCTCGTACATCTGAGTTGACGATTTGGCCGTGGATGCTGTTGAGCTGGAGTTGGAAGAGGAAGGATTTGAAGACCACCCGGATGAAAGGAAGAGTTAGGGTTGTGTGGATAGGGTGCGTAAGAGGATGAGTGTGTTCGGGGCGGTGAAGTGGATAAAGCCAGGAGAGTCTTGCGGTAAAAAGGGCAGGATAAAAAAAGGAAGGCGATAACATTTGCACGTGTTTCCGAGTCGATCTCGGGTTTGCGTGGCCTTGCTTCCTCCTCTCGTTATATTCTCGTTCAGGTATGCAATTTGTTTTCTGTAAGCATGCAGTCAAATTTCCAACCATATCGCAAGAATTAGTCGTCACAAGTATATATCCTCTGTCGCAAAAATAAAATAAATATTACGAATAAATTAGTTGTCATTCATGAGAAGATTGCTCTAAAGGAAATGAGAGAGAGCCTTTGAATCGAAATTATAAATCTACCTCTCAAGGACTGCAATGGTCATGCTGAATTTTCAAAAGTTGATAATTTTTCTGCAATGGATTGCATAACGTGTGCTTACGGAAACCTAAGTACGAGGTATTTTTCCTTGTATTTCTCTAAACTTTTTCTTTCACATCTCTCATATGTGCTTCTATTTTATTAGAATGACTTAAGCCCAGAAGAAGCCAGTATATAATTGCAAATATTTACCAATGATGTGGTCTTAACTATTAATAACTTAGGATACGTAATATTTTCATGGCTATATTATGAATTATAGATTATGAAAGAGTCAAGAAATTATAGCATGTGTTTAATATGAATGGAAAAAATTATGCTTTTTATCATGAGCTACATTAAGTTACAAAAATCTTTGCTTAATATGGGTACCAGGAACTGCTGATTACATAACTCAAATCCCAGATATAAGCATTAGAGTGTATACATTGTGAGAATCTTGGTATTTTATCCATACAACTGAATGAAATTTGTGCATGATGACCTCATGGATAAAATTACTTATGCCGAGCATAAATAGTCATTGCGATAAATTGGACCCATCGTTTATCGTTTGAAAACTATTTTATCAAGTAATTGTACCTGCAAACGGTTCATTGCTTATGCGCACTCAGAATTAATTACCAAACCCTTTTGTATTTCACCCGGTCAGTCATACTAAATATAGTATGGGCTCATTAATGGAGATATTTAAAGTATTGAATCTCTTTCTACTAGTATTGAACGGATACCTCGACTTGTATATTACATAATTCCTCCGGGTACGCTGTTGTCATTGCAGCCACCAGTTTAACTTTCTTTACTGAGGACATTACGGTGGAAGGTAGATTAAAATATTCACCAATAGTTAATTTCAATTCCTCAATTTCTCTATTGCGAAATTAACACACGACATAGTTTTACATTGTTCATATCCTCTATTTTGATGCAACGGTTTATTAGAAACATTTTTAGAGTTTTTTCCAATCTGTTTCATAACCTTACAACACTTTCTGTTGCACTTCTCCAATCTTACGGAATCAAAATAATTTTGTTTACCCGGGCTTTGAAACCACGTGTCATCTTCATGTTTGCGACGCTTTCGACCATTTTTGAAGATCACTCACGGGTCAGGTGAATAATTATGTTAACCAAGTCTTTCTTCCATGATGGATAACTACCACCTGGACTGCCCTAAAACCGTTTCCTTAGCGTAAAAATTCTTTTGAATAGGAGTTTATTGAGGGCATCTCTTTTCCAGTTTTAGGTCTCTATCGTTATTGATTTCTCGTGATTGAAGCGTCTGCCAAAGGTGATAATCTCTTAATTCATAAATTGAGGTTTTAGCATGTCCAATATACGTATTTCAATTTACAGGATGCTTTAACGGATATTTATCGAGGTAACTGTATATTCAACGACCAGAGATGATATACCCGTTGGGTGTACTCTGTTAATCATATTCCCCCGCAGTGTTAATCCATTTGAGATGCAATATGAAAAACTTTTATTCTCATAATTCATTGTGGAGTATAACGTTCTATTCTCGCAAGAAATGTAGCCTCACAGTAAATTAATTTATAATGGGATTTTAGACAATTTTAAAACCATGTGCTTCAAACAACAATATCTCGAATGACTTTTACTTTAAGGAAGAATCTAATTTCTGTATCAAATATTCTCATCAAGTATGGTTTCTGTATTCATCCCAATGGGGCTGGCTCTTTCCATTTGAAATAGTGCCACTTAAACTCGCACGTGGGTGCTTAAGTTGATGGAACGTCGATTTTTGATACTCCGATTTAAACGGCGGCAGCAAAGTTTCATCCAAACTTCACATGAGGCCGTGGTTTTTATTTTTCTCCGGCATCTGCCATTCGGTATTGGGCCTGAGGAAAAAAAAATCAATGGAAACGGGGAATCTGCGGTGAAAAAAAAATCCTGTTTCTTCTCAGGAGAATCATGGCACCGATATTTCACCTTACTGCTACCCGGAGCGTTGAAACGCGTCAGACCGATCCTGAAGGGGGAGGGAAAAGCTTTTAGAGGGTTGTCTCCTGTAGGATTTGCTCCTTCCCTCCGTTCTTATGTTTTCTCCACTCACCATCTTTCTCCTCTTTCGTCCCTTTGCCCTATCCCTCTTCCTAATCCCTGTTCCTCGCTTCTCTCTCCCTCATCATCGTCATTCCTTCTACCACTCCTCTCCACACAATTCAATTTCTCCCAATTTCTTTTTTTTCCTCTTCCACTCACTTTTGTAGAATATCTTTGTATTTTTCCGATACCGATACAATAACTTCTCACACTCGATACTTCCAATTGGAGTGATGATGTAAAAAGAAGATGTTTTTCAGAGAAATGAATTTCTACATGTTCGCGATTTTCTTCTATAATATAAATTGGCATCTTATTTGCTTACACTACATTTTTTGGATTTTCATATACATCTCTTTCGTCTAACATAGCTCAAGATCATTGCATTCGATAAACAACAACATTTAACCCAAATAAATTAACAGCTAGATTTGCAATAAAATATCAAAGGATAATAAATTATTATTAACAATTATGATTGAGAATAGAATTTAACAAGGGAAAAAAATAGTGCCAACACATAGAATGCGATAGACGGTAAATTTGAAGGGAGTATAGCAACGGAAACGAGATAAATTATATAGGTCGCAATCACATATACTTACCGTTCCATACTGATGGGTGTATGATGAGGATGTACCTGATATAAAATCTCGCTTGGTACTTTCGGTATATTAATCTTTGAATTTCCAGTATATTATTTCCGACCTTGGTTTCCACGTATGGTATCATTATCAAGGTACAATTCCTTTCTTT
The DNA here is from genome assembly GCA_963169105.1 of Ceriagrion tenellum. Taxonomy (NCBI): domain Eukaryota; kingdom Metazoa; phylum Arthropoda; class Insecta; order Odonata; family Coenagrionidae; genus Ceriagrion; species Ceriagrion tenellum. The sequence continues at coordinate 54,165,267 of OY720640.1, forward strand.
TGTTATCATTGTATACACAAACCGAGGATGGGTGTGGGAGGGGAAGGGGAAACGGTGAGGGAACAAAGTGAGGGCACAATGCGATGGGAAAGAGTGTGGGACGAATGTCATTCCATGTTATGGGAAGGTTAGTTTTTCGCGGTAAATGATGGGATTGGGCGGGCGAAGTGAGGGGAGCGGGGAAGAGAGACACGCAATTACCAGGGCGAGGTTGTGACGTTAGCCAAACAAGCATTAAAAGGTTACTGACTTAAGTGTTAAATGTGAGTAATACTTGAGATAATATACGAGATGGCATTTATTTTTTTTACCGCATTTGCGAGTTCGTTTTTCCCAAGGAAACACATGTTTTCTCTTAAACTGTACGCGCAACATCTCGAGTTTAATATCGCTATTTGGGGGGCAGTCCAATAAATTTTTTGCAAACGTGGATGAAACGTCACTGATTTTAAACCATTTTCAATATTCCTTAATTTTAATAACAAGTTTCTGTGCAGTTAACAATGGTGGGGATTGATAAACAAGTGTGGAGAGTACAAAGCGAGATTTTATTTCATGTAATTTTTCCTAAAAGTTAAGTCTGAAACTTTACATTTCATTTGAAAATATATACCTCCTCATCGGGAAGCTGTAAGAGATAGTGTTGGGAGTCTATGCTAAAGAATCCTAAAAATTTCCGCTCTGAGCTTCTCATTTAAAAAAAAGATGGATAATACTGTAGGTACATTACCTTACCCGCATTATAACTCAAATTTTTGTATCCCTGATTATATTGTCTTCAAGTAAGCGTCACATGCCATATGCTATCTTAAGCTGGATAGATCTTCAGAGTTCAAGAACGTGGCAACGTTGGCCTAATCTCCATATCTACCAGAACCCCTAGTGCTACTGTTTCGGGAAAGTACTGTCCCGTGAAAATTTTGGTTGAATATTTAGATATCAAAATAATGCAATGATGGTCCAAGGTATAATAACATATGCCACAATGCACGAACACTGTTGATTTCAAAGTTTATTTAAATTAAGTGGGACGTTTTTAGTCAGATGAATCTATTGCTGATGATCCGCAGTCAATATTTTGGTCTATAAAGAGTGTCGTATAATAGTCAGAATTTGAAGAATTACACGTTAAAATTCATAGAATCTGATGTGTTCATTTTTTTAACTCTAAACTCAAACACGTTTAACCTTATTTTATGTAGAAACTATGACTGAGGGTCATCCACTCTATGGAGCTATAGGTAATTGAGTGTTTCGCTTTCGTGTAGTTGTATTACTGGAGACCTATTTCATCTCGGAACACGCAGAAAACAGGAGTCCAGTTCTTTATTTCTTGATTCATTAATATTACAAACCCAACATTACCGCTGTTAATCCTCTTGATTAGGCAAGGGAGGCCAACCCTTCGGACAAACGAGACGTGAGACGCGGAGGGGGAATGAAGCAAGCAAGGTTGAGCGGCCAAGAAGAGGGAGAGTGGGAGAAAGGGGGAGGGCCTGGGTGGAGGGTGTGCGGGGTTTTAAGGGCGTAAGGGAAGAGGAATGGCCCGGCCGTATGAGGGTTGAATGTTTGGCGGGAGGAGGTCGATGGAGAAGCCGGGGGTTGGATAGGGGGCGATGGGGATGAGAAAGAACGGGCGGGGTAGAGAGGTTTGTTGGAGAGTCGTTATAGGAAGGGGAGGTCCGTGGCAGATTTATTTTCCCGAAGTGTTTCTCTCTCTCAGAGAAGGAAGAAACTATGGGATGGTTCTTCTTTTTTTTCCTTTTCTCGTGCTGGGAGGGAAGGATTTGAAGATCTTTACTGCGGGGGCCTAGAGAGAGAGCTCCCTCTCTCCTCCTTCGTCTTACAAATCACATTTGCTCGAATGTAAAAGCCATGCGATGCCCTTCTTTCCCTACCCTTTTCTTCAGCCCCCTCCTCTTTCAGTGTGTCATGCAATAAGGGGAGGGAGTAGGGGGGATCGGGAAATGCCACCAGACTGCTAAAAGGGACTGGCCGGGCCCCAAAGGAGAGGGTGGAACAGGGTCGCATAGTCGTTCAGATATTTCAAGGACAAGGGAAGGATATGTTATACACCTTGTCGTATTATTCATACTGCGATCTCAAAGACTTATGAGATATTTTCCATAGCCTTTAATTCCGTTTCATAATTACTTTAAATGTAAATTTCTTCTGAATCTTAGCCTAAGCGTCTTCAACTCTCGAACCCTTTTCAAGTCTCTCAAGACATTCAACCCTGTTATTAATTAGAAAAAGTACTGGGGACTTGGAAATCTCATTTCCGAGATTTCTTGCTGCAGTATGTATTTTTGGGTTCACCAAAATGAGTAATCTGAAAATAGAGACCCGATATATATCTCCTTCAGTCACCTCTATCCTCAGCAATTATCTTTATGAACTTATATTATATTACCTTTTTATCGTATCAATTTTCTTCTTCCCTTCTCAACTCTATACCTACTATAGTGCATCTTTGAAAATATTCGTCAGTACTTTCTCAGTTGTGTAGCCTATGCCATGTCTTTTTCTTTTATCTTTTTAATCAGTCTATGCTCTGGCATATTTCATCTTCACTATTGCTTTCATATTTTTACTTATTCTAATGATTAATATTTAACATTCGTACCTACGCCAATCCAAAGTCCATAGCTGTCTATCTCCGGGTCATAAAAATAACTTGAGCTGAGACTACCAGACTAAAAACAGATATCAGATATCATAGATTGTTTAAGGTCGTCCATTCTACAACTTTTCATTTTTCTATCTTACGACCCTTGTCAGTTGTACTACACTGAGTTTATTGCGTCAAAACCAGTCAGATATAAGTTAAAATGTCTCCGGTATGAGATCTGCATCAGCTTATGTGAAAGTAACGTGTATTCCACGTTTTATTCACTAAAGGGTAAGTGGGGTACAATACTTGATTTTGAATTGAATGAATTGATTTATCGAAGTCCTTAACCAGGATTTATGCCAATTTCATTAAGTTTGGTCCTAACGAAATGAGATAATTTTTAATTCGTCCGATAAATCGCATAAAAGCTAAACTTTAATTTATCTATAGTTAACTTCTTAATATTCCGAACAACTCTCTCAATTTTTAAGTCCTCGGTAATCATTCTTTCGTTGAAAAAAAAAGTAAAATTGTGCCGCGTGTTTTATGCCCACTCCCGTATTGGCCCGGAAATTATTGTTATTCCACTCGTGTTCTCAATGTGAGGGTCTCCATCTTCCAGCTCCGTTTCTATCTTCTCTTACCCCCATCTTTCTCGCCCCTACTCCTTTGAGTGAAAAAATAAGGAGGGTGCGGGATTGATATAGGGTTTCTCGGGTGGTGGGGGTGTGAGGAGAGATAGAGAAAGAACGGAGGAAAGGAGAGACCTCTGCCGGGTCACGGAGTCAGAGAGACACGGGGACAAAAGCAATGAGGTCGCGCGTGAGGTGGGGAATTTGAAGGAGAGCCTGATGGATGTGGTGATGAGAGAGGTTGTAGCCGGTGATGGCGGCCGGGAGATTTCGAAAGAGATTTAACCCGCGAAAAGCTGTGCCTGGAAGGAAGGCAGATTCTGGGGCAATGAGCATAGTAACGGGTCTGGAGTGAATACGATAATTAGGCCCGCGGGGGCCAAGGGTAAAAATGATAGGGGTTTAGCTTACGCATTTCGGTTTAGTTCTGACGTATTATCATAATTTTATCCGTGCGTTGATTGTTATACTACCGGAAATACAGCGATGAAATACGAAAAATTTGTCGCAAGATAAATAGGCCTGCTCTGCAAATCGGTTCACGAATTTATGTTTTGGCGATAAAATCTCATATTTTCTACAGCTTAGGGTTTCTAGTTGTGACGGTTATTTTGAAGTATCCAGCGAAACTAGATAGGTATATCCCGATTATCGGTGCGGGTTGAGTTTTTAATGACAAATTTTGTCTATTTCGTATTTATCTCCAGTTTATTTTATGAAAAATATTCCATACACTGTAACCTCAGATTGGTAGCACTCGAGTAACTGGATTACGTGTATGTTTTCCGGGTACTAAATAAACCCCCTTCGATAAATTATTCGGTCTTTTCTTACATTTTTCTTCATTTTTAGTTGGATAAAAGTAATTAGTACAGAGATGGGTCGGAAGGTGCACCTATTTTGGATTTGGGTACAAGATCCGCAGTGTAAGGAAGGGAAGGAATAATTCCTACTTCCATGACTAGCTCATTTTAAATACTGTGCGGTGAAAACAAAATAAATGTTGACGTTTTTATTACGCCTTAAGGTGTATACGCTATTATATATTCATAAAAGGAAATATGTCCTACGTATCTTATATATATTTCTCATAGGCTGGTTTGAATTGTGGGCGGACGTTCATTTTATTCAAAAATAGAAGTATTAGGCTTGATGTGGTGGAAAGAAGCCATCGTAGAGAATGAGAGTAAGGTAATTTTCCGCTTCGTTAAATTTTATCTTACGTAGGTTTCGATGTACTACATCTTCATCATCATTCATTTTTTTCTATTTAGTTTTCTCAAATTCTCATATATTATTTTTTTGCCTTCTTCGAATAAATTATCAGTAATATCGTTACATAATTTTTGGTGAAGTACATTAGCGTACAAAGTGTAAAAATTTCCAAAAATCGGAAGACTTTATACGGATAAAAGCTGGACTCCATATGGGACTACCATGTGATTGGAGGAATGCCAAACGTGATTGCTTCTGTTAATGGTCGCTCTCAAGGTTTTGGTACTTAAAAAGACTAAATACTCCTTCCGTCATCCTTTGCCTTTTCCAGAGCGCAGCCATGAGGTTTACCTTTCGGATGACTTCCTCTGCTGCAATATTCGGTTGTTACGCGCAAACACTCGGCACTAATGCGCAAATTCCAAGCCAATATTTCCCTCCGACGCCATTTGGTGCAAGTGAACGGATAAACTCCGTGGAGAGGTTAAGCATGTTTGCCTTTCGAAACCTCAATTGGCTGCAGGGTAAACACCACAGAACTTACTCCTGGCGAACGGGCTGCAAGTTGGGTGGGTGAATTAAAGTGGAAATTTTCCGACAAAGTAGGGAAAATGAAAGTTGAGATAACGGTCGGTGAAAAAGGAAAAATCAGAATAAAGGATCGGTTTTTGCTGAGGAGAAGCTTGAGAAAAATTATGAGAGGGAACAAACTTACCCGATGTTGAACCCAAAAGATCCAGAGGATCATCGTGACTAGAGTTCCTATTTCACAGTAAATTCGGCGCTCTTACATATCCAAAATGAACTATTATCATCCTGACTAGTGTAATTATTATCCATCGAACGATATCTGGTCGTCTCTCTTGCCATTTCTAAAACTGAGGTTAGAAAATTCAGGAAGTCAAACTCCCATCGCTCTGAAATTTTTATCAGTTTGTGCGAGCCATCTTATCTCGTGCAGTACCATGACTGTGGCCGCACCATAAAGTAAGATCTCATATATGTATTAAAGCCAAAATATCAGCCAATCTCAATCTCCCGGCGACTTGTTGAGATTATAATACAAGAATGTAAACTATAATCTTTGGGTTATGGTAATGCTATGTGCCTCAAAGGGATTTTATCAGAAAATAATTTGATTTAATTTCTGACGCAAACATCGCATCAGAACTGTAACAGTACTCAGTTTCTATCTTTTCTCGTTTATTTTACAAACAAATTAACTCGTTCTACTTGGGGAAGCAAAAGGCTTAAATTGTGCCTGAGCGCGATTTCCTGCAAGTTCTTGCGATAGTAACTTGCCTATATAAACCCAACCTAAGAACGGTTCTTTCATTCTTAATGTAACTGCTTGATTTTACTTTCAAAAATAAATCCAATTTTTTTCAATTCTGTTGAATCTGTTCTGCTTCTGTCGAAATGAAGGGCATTCAAATGAAAGTCACATTCCTTTTTTGCTAAAAATGTTGATTAAATTTATTCTTTATTTTGAATATTTATTTCAATAAATGTGTTCGTACTTTTCTACCGAGAAAATCATGGATATTTTATTCATTTATAAATCTTATGAGAAAAAAATCTACTATACTCATCAGTCGACATTACACACTTTACTTCCTAGGCTGCTGATTTTACTCCTGATATGCAAAAAAAAGTCCGTATCACTTGTTAAGCTTGAAAAAAGCTCGTGTGAAGCAATGCATCTAAGTCGTAATGGTGGAAAGCAATGGAATTTACGTGGGAGCAAAGATGAGGAGGAAACTGAAAAGATAAGCCAGATTATTAGATGGGCGACCACGCAAATACAGGATATGAATTAGAGTGAAAAATAATGCACAAAGTGTTTTTAAATCAACACGATCATCAACTTTTTCAAATTGAACTCACGTAATATCAACTTCATTAGGCTAAGAGCTGGGTAGTTAAAAGAAGCCTTAAGAAAAAGTTTGAATACAATGAAAGCAAAATTTGTTCAAGATATTTAAAGGCTATTAATTGAATTCCTCAAGTTGATCGTAGCATGACAAGTTTCAATAAAATTTATCACATATAGGTCGTAGACTGATAGGAAGATTAAGCTGAATGGAGGGCAAGGCAAATGAAGAATGATTAGGTACATCGGGATGGGAATGAAAACTGTTGAAAGAAATCAGACTGAGAAAGCAAATAAAGGCCGGCAAGAGGTACTGTCATACTGAAAAGAGCAGTATCATAAGAAAAATCGGGTGAACGTTGATGATGAGGGAGATGAAGTATTTAGGTCAATTTAAATTAAGGATGGGAAAAGGAACAGAGAACGCATATGAGAAAACTGTTGTAAAATAAATGCTTTTGTAATGTAGGCCGTGAAAACTCGAGATTACGGTCATAGGCAGGACTACCTAGGATCAATAATTTATTTGGTCAAATACCAATGTTGATGAGCTCGAGGCGGAGGAGTTATAATAATATGCTCAGGATGATGCTACTGAGGCTCGTAGCTACTGCAAATTGACACCCCGCGCGCCCTAAATCGTCGTGACAAACTTATTCAGAGGAGTAGGGATTCTAAGCTGAATATTCATCTGAAATTCGATTGATTACATGAGCAAAGGGCATTTGATCCGGAAGGTTAGGGCATTCTAAAAGAACAGGAAAGGAGATCCGGGTGGGCAAGAAGAGGGGTTTGGAAGGAGAGTTAAGGGCTGGGGATAGCGCTGAAGATGCCGAGAAAGCAAGCATTTGATGAAGGTGCGAGAGGGAGGTATCCAGAAGGATTGATTGCCAAATGGGTAGCGAATGGAGGAGCGCACGGAGGCGTGGGGTAGATGGGAAAAATAAACGAGATGGTGGAGTGGAAGGAGTTCGTAGGAGAAGATTCGTTTTCTGTGGGGGGACGGTGCCCGTAGTAAGGGAAAGCAGAGTGTGTTGTTCTGAGGATGACTCAGATTTTTTTCCAAAAGGAAAAGGAGCGTATCATAAAGATGGCGATGTTGATGGAGAATTGGGCTCAAAAAAGGAAAGATAAATTCATGAAGGAGGGTAAGTAGAGAGATGTAGAAGGTTAATCATAAATTTTAGAGGGCACAACCTAAAGCAAGCCGAGCAATTTACACACCAGGGTAGCGTTTTGTAGGAAAAGAGCAGAGAATCAGGGATATTAATAGAAAGATTTTGTTATCAAGAGGGACATTTGCTGATAAAAGAGATATAGGGGCAAGGTCTTTGGTGCGAGTGTTAAAGCCCAGGCTTGGTGAAATTCCAATAAGAAATTGAGAGAACTTCGAATAATGATTTGCGGATCCTTCACACGTATATTTTCATTACTTTAACTCATTTCGCTGCACTGTCGTAACTTATTTCATGATGGTGCTTCAGTTCAGCAAAATACGTTGAAGTAAAAAATATTATCTAGCGTCAATTTTTTTGAATTCCACGGTATCATGCGTCAGATCGTAGTAATGAGTGGTATAAAATACTTTAAAGTAAATATTTTTGAATTTCCTGAACATTCCATAACATAACTAGGTTTCGACAACTTAAACCATCATTTACATAATGATGATGAACATCAAGCTATCATAATAATGGCACAGGTTCCGAAACCTATGCCTATATTTTTTGAAATTTTATTGGTACTCAAAGTGACGATATCCACCATGTTATTATTTGGTTTTCCATCGGTATTGTGAGAGATTGATCGTTTGGGAATTCGAAGGAAAAGTCGGTTGACATTATATTACGAAGCGTGACGTAGTATGATGCAAGATTAGACGCTAAAGGAGGAGAATGAGACGAGATTGGAGGTTTTTAAGATGTGGGTTCGGTGGAGAATGGAAGAGGTACATTGGATGGAAATGAGGTAATACCACTAAATATGTTGGTTGTTTAGTGAGGAGACGCACCATGGTAATCTACAGGGAAAAACATTTAAAAGCCAGAAATGATAGTAAGGGATTTGAGGATTATAAAGGCTTGTGATTTTGTGCTGACAGGAAAGAGTCAGAAAAATAATTATTCCTTATTAAATCTTTGCTTAAAGGCTTCAGAGAAATATATATAACCATCACTATTGCGGTGACACGCTCAGTATTCTGGGAATGAAAGGCTCATTAGGTTCCGAGGCAGCACCATAAGCGCGTAGCCGGGAGGCTGTGATATTTTCCAGTTATTCCTTCAGAAATCAAAAGCGAAAAACACATCCGCACCATCGAACTCGGATAGCGGTCATTGCCCTCACCTCTCTCCTGGCCTTATGCTCCCGATCCCTACTCTTAGCGTACAGGACGCCTCGGAAGTTTTCCTGGATCATTCCATTTGCCACTTTTAAATTCCTTAAAATTCCTCTCGAAGGCTCTCTTTGTAGCAGTATTTACTTCTCCTCTGATGGTTTTTTTCGCCTGTCCAATTCTTCGCTTCAATCATTTATGATGTTTGTTTTTTTTATTTCGTTACTTCCGCACTTAACTTATTATGATTCCGGGCCCCATTATATTTTAAAACAATCTCAGACGCTACCACTTGAAAATCAATGAGACACTTTTTTTCTTTATCACTTTCCTTACCTCAGTACCGTAAAGCCAAAAGATCTTGACTTTAGCTCTGAACTCACTATTTTGTCAGGCAATCTCATACTAAAAATATGAGTTGTGTTAACTATGACAGAAGCAGATACAATAAGTGGTGGTAAAACTCGTTTGGAGTTGCAATTACAAAGTGTAAGGGGCTGGCGATAGAGTGGAGTGAAAAGGACATCATATTGTAGGCAACGAAGTCATAAGTTTATTTGACTGTAGAGGGCTCAAAAGTGCCGACAAAGAGTTTTACGATTATTTTAATAATAAAAAATGAGCCATCATCTAAATATAGTAACCCTACTTCAAACTTATCACAGAAGCATGTAAGAAAAACTAGTCATAGTACGCCAGACATTTGACGTGAATGTATAACGTGACGTGAATTGACAGTTGATGTTGGTGAAAGTATTTTACGAACTTGGGACGCTGACACATGCGAAAACTACCTCACTCCCCCGCATGGAGCTAGCTCCTTGGGAGTGGGATATTCCGTTGAAAAGACCCTCATCTGCATCAATTCAGTACTGTGTAAACCACATCCAGGATTTATGGCCGGAGGTGGTTCCACACCAGCAATGCCAAGCTCCTCCCATTTCAAGGTCTAGTCTGGCACGACCTCTTCTCTACAGGCACTCACCTAAAACCAGGCAGGTGACTTAAGCCAGACCAGCCAGGAACAAGATAAGAGCCTAATATAACAAAAACTACAATTGCACTTTTCCTCAGGATATTTTAATGGCCACGACGCGTTTCAGCTCACAGAGCCATCATCAGGGGTAAGTATATAATAAATTCTCAGGTTTCACTTGGTGAAACAACATCGCAATGGTTTGTGAATGAATTCACTTAGTAATATTCCACAATGGTTTTTATCATTCCGACCTAGGTTTCGACTATAGGTACAAGGCTAGTCTTGTACCTGATGATGGCAGTGTGAACTGAAACGCGTCGTACTCATTAATATACCCTGTGGAAAAGGACAATTGTTATATCTGAGGAACTGAAGGCCTAAAGAGGCTGTTTTCTAATGATTTCAACATATTCAGGCGAGATATCGTTGAAGTTCGTCATATTATAACAGATACAGCAATGAAACTTTTCTACTGGATACTTTAATGAGTACGACGCGTTTCAGTTCACAAGCCATCATCAGGTACAAGGCTGGTCTTGGTCATTAGAAAACAGCCTCTTTGTCAAACATGCTGAAATTCAGTTAAAGGGTTGTGTAGATAGATAATTGATATGGTAATGATTACAGATACTTGTATTTCCACCTAAGATAACCTTGCTAATACGGCTAGATACTGATCCTGGAGAAAACCAAATCATGCGGAATATTTCAAGTATGGTGTTTCTCCTTATTCGCCACTGCTTCCATGCTTCCCTGCGACTATAGCTCGGCAGGCGCGACAGAGAGAAAGAAACGTAGGTGAGTTGTCCCAGAAATGATGCCGGCTTAGAGTAACTGTAGGAGGCACTTCGGTGTGGGCATTGGAGGAATCTCTCCTTTTTCCACCTCGCAATACTTTTCCCTCCGTTCTTCGACGGCGAAGAAAGGAAGCGATGGAGTTTAAGACGAGCGGCGCCGGAGGGTATGAGAAAACAGGGCGAAAGAAGGAGCGGTGGGAAAAATGGCTCGGTGAGACAGAATGTCTAACGCCAAGAGGGGCAACTGGGTAGGGAAGAATGGAGGACGGAAGGAGAGGCTGAGAAGAGGAGGAGGAATTTCCTGGAGAAGGGCGATTTCTTGGCACGTGAGTTGAGTCTTATATCAACCCACGGTGTCATCTTTCCCTCCCGTTTCCTCCCTCCCCCTCCCGCTCATCTCCCCCCCCCCCATCCCCTTTCAGCCCATACGACTAAAACCTTCCCATCACCCCCTTGTCCCACCCACCCACACGGCCATCGTTCTATTTATCCTTCCTCCCCCACCCACGTCTAACCTCTCAATCTTTCTTATCCCCTTTAAAAACCCTTCCAACCTATTCCCTTTCCGACTTTTTATCCTCCATCTCTTCTTCTCCTCCTCCCATGCGGATTAAGTGTTCGATTTTCCGCCATCGAGGGCAATGCCTGTACCCAAGTGAGGGAACCGACTGCCAGACTTATTTCTTGGTTTTTAAGGACGTACCTCAAACATCAAACGCCTCTATTCTCTATGTTCTTGGTTTTTAAGGACGTACCTCAAACATCAAACGCTTCTATTTTCTATGTTTTTTATCAATGGCTTATCAATATGTAGAATATAATTTGGGTGGGAGAATATGGAACTGTAATGAAAACGCTCTCCTTATCCACACGATTTTTCATATGGTCGACTGCGGTCTCGACGTAATAGCGTCATTTTCAAAGCATCATTGATCTAGTTCTCAGCACTCATATATGTATTCATAGTGGAAATGAGAGATAAGGGATGGAAGGGTAAAGGAATCTAATTAAGATGGTAGATAGTACAGTGGAGTATCCAAGAGGACATATAATTGGACGGTAACCGTAAAGAGTATTACGGTATAATAATGGCTATTTCAATGAGGAGGGTTTAGTGATCATAAAGGAAGTTCTGTAAAAAAATAACCGTGTAGAGACTGAAAAGTATTCTTTTTTCACAATACTGAAATTCCAGAAATGATTGCTGAAACCTTTGAATAAACTAAAACATGTGGAAAATTGAGTTGACTTTATGTCATTTGAGTAGGAAATGGGCATCGTATCGGTTGTACTAGGAAAAGAGTTGATTAGATAAAAAATACGATCTACTGGAGGATGAAACTTACGGCGGCAGTATGATTAGGGGTCTTAGGAAAAGGCTTAAGAAGAGTCTAATATGGAGAGTTGCGCTGCGTATTACGGGGATCGATACAATGAGGATATAGATCAAGGATAGTCAGGAGTCTGAAATAGAGATATAGGAGAATGGAAATGGTACTAGAGAAGGGATGGTTGACAAACTAAAATTTCTCGGCACGGTGGGTGTGGAAAATAAAATACTGGAAGAAATCAGGCGTAGGCCGGGAATGTGGTTGGTACAGGTATATTGAAGGCCGTCAAATATGGGAAGATTTTGAGCGGGTGGGGAAGGCGATGAAAGAAAAGTTTAGTCACAAATAGGATTATGATAGGTAGGACTTATGCGGAGCTAACGAGTTAAACGATATATGGGAAGATTTTGGTATGTTGAAGGCCGTCAAATATGGGAAGATTTTGAGCTGGTGGGGAAGGTGATGAAAGAAAAGTTTTGTCACAAATATTAGCCGGATAATAATAAATAATAGACGGATTATGATAGGTAGGACTTATGCGGAGCTAAAGAGTTTAACGATGTATTGGATAGGAGCAAGCAGTTTGGAACTTTGAAGGACGTCATTCTGCATCTGACCCTGCTCTATCGGATTTTCATTTCTGGAAGAATCAATCAGCATTTCACAGGCCTTGACTCATTCAAGAAATTTTAGAGTAACATCTCATTGAAGAATTTAGATAGAATAATATATAACATAGAAGAATAGAACGTTTAGAATTACTCTTTTTGGTTTAAACCGTCAAGGAATATCATTTAACATCGGAAAATTCATCTGAAGGTTTCTATCTCATGTAAAGAGGCCGAACTCATCGTCTTGATTTCCACTACCATGGTCTTCGTCAGCTAAAAACTGTAGAAGAAAGGAAGTAGCTATGACTTCATTGAGATATGGGCATTTGTTATCTGCTACTTCCGTGTAGAGGAGTACTTTTCAGACCCCTTCAGTGACTTATAATATTCCTTCCCTGTATGTGGAGTGCGACCCGCTCCTGTCATGAACAGAACTTGCAAAAAAAAAAAAAAAAAAAAAAAACTTGCGCAAAATACTTGGTTCACCGTCAAAAACCGGATATTGGTGAAAGCTTAACAGTGATTCTAAGTGGCAACTCGGACTCATTATTTATAGTTCTTGGGTGTGTTAAAGATACTGGCAATTGGTGCATTATTTGAGTACAAATATTAAACTGTCTTCAATATTGACATGCCGAAACATCCGCCACCGTGTCACATGTGCTTTTAGCGAATAGTTTGATTTCTTTAATTTGAGAAATCATGGTCCATGTGACGTGCAATATGATCTCGACGTCAACGGACTCTAATATATAATTCTTCACTCTTCTTTGTATGCAACTGTCACACCGCACAACTGGTGGGACTGTTATTACGGATATATCCTTCCATTCTCTCACTGCTTCTTTCCTTTGTAACCCTCCCTCCACCTTTTTTCCCTTCCTCCTTACCTTTTTCCCAACATCCACCTCCTTTGTGCCCTGATCCCACCCATTCTAGAGGAAGCCAATGGAGTCGGTGCGATAATCACAACACAGCGCGAATTAATTAACCGAGGGTCGGATTGATTGGGGATGAACCCGAAAATAAAAGAAGTCCGGACAAACTTCGACGGACCAAGTTGTCGCCGAAGGCAAAAGGGACGAGACTCCCATAGCAGAGAGAGAGAAGGGATATAAGAGTTGAGGGAAGAGCACTGAGGACGTGATATGTGACGGGGTTACTCTATGAGGGGTTACAAATGACATTCCGATATCGGCTTGAGATTAAAAAGGGGATCTCGTCCGCCTCAGGGGTGAAGACCCAAGTCGGAGCAAAAGCCTTGTACAGGAGAAAGAGGAGACAATGGAAACAGGGCGACCAAGGGTTCCATTGGAAAATGATTAGCATTATTGCGTCTTCTTGGACATCGGGAGAGTGAGATCTTTTTGAGATTTTCATCAGAGGATTCGATATAAAATAAAGCATTTAAAATTGATGAATATAAAGGAATTTCGTGACAGTTTCTCCTAAAGCACCTTGTTATCTGGTGAAATGAGAAATATTTACCAATTAAAATACCCTCAGATAATAAAGGAACTTAATTAATTATAATTTTAAATGATTGAGCTTTTTAATGGCTTTTTTCGTCCTGTGCAATGGAACCTGATTGTTTTCGTGTCGCTTTGATGAAAAAATGACGTGCATAATTGGTAATCCCCACGCACAAATAATTACCCTCAATATTATGTACCCAACACTTGGACCAGTTCCAATACCTTCAGACATGCCTTCGCGTCATTTGCATTGTGTCGAGAATTATTGCTGCCCTATTTCTCTTGTGTCTATTTGATAAGGACGTGCTGAGATTATAGCCATTTTATGTAATAATTTTTGTGTCATATTAATTTATATAATATTTTCCCAGTATTTTGTTTTCAAAATATGTTTCTCATATGAAATAGGAAAGTTCATCAGAAGAATTATTTCCTTAGATATCTGGATTAAAAATTATTGCAATACATTCGATGGGATTTAATTATTAATAAATGTTTTTGTCAGTTTCTCCCTATGCGTGACAGTTCTGACTAGTAGCTGTTTTCACTTCACATAAAAATCTTTTCCAATCGATTTCGGTGAAATCATGACAATATGAAGCGTAAAGAAATCTCAAAGTAGGTCACTAGAGGAAGTTTGTGGGTTATTACCCGTTTACATTATGGAGCAAATTATATATTCAATTAATTATATGTATATTCTAAAAACATTTTATCGAACGAACTTAACTCATTCTATCGTAACATTACACGATTTCTGACTACATTTTATTATGGGTTACAATCTTGTAACCAAGTCTGGAAGAGACTGAAGGATGTAATATGTGATGATTAGTACTATCGTGTCAGGATTGTGTCACAACTGAAGATGTGACGAAATTTATTGTCTGAATATTTTGAAACTGTGCGGAAGTTACTAAGCCAATTTGATTAAATCATCGGAAACTAGGCTGAAGTTTAAATGTATCTAACTCTTAACGATGTGACCAATTCATTGGTTTGAACCCTTCAAGGGTGATCTCTGCTTGGCAATGTTTGGAGCGTAGTTTCACTCGTCAGCAACGCTAGGTGAAGATAAAGAGTGGAAGGATGTCCCTTTTACTGGAATTTAACACCTGTAGCAAACTGCAACTTAGAAGAGAAAATATTATTGTAAAACTTAAGTTATTGCTCAACCATAGTCTGTAGTTGTTCAATCCCAAGATTGTTTGACTGCAGCCATTCATCCTTCCGTATCTAATGCATGTTTCCTAACTCCCTTTTTATTTATGCTTACTTACTTTCGACCTTGTTTGACCCAAGAAAAGAAGAAAACAAGCTTAATTGACGCGTTTGTGACACTGTCTCCATCTAAAAGCAATGGTGGAAAAAACTATTGGAAAAATTACAATGGAAGACTAAGAATAGAACACATCACGCAAATTATGGAGAATTCCAAAGTAAAGAACAGCGTGGAGGAAGCATTTAGCGGAGTGAGAGTGGACTAGAGTGGGCTGCAGTACACCAAGTTTCGAATCGATGACTGTTGATGTTGTTGGTAAATTGCAAGTTTTATTCAATTTTTATGGAGAAATATTGTTTTAAAGCGTTAGTGGATACATCATGCAGATGGTAAAATTGTATGCAACGCTGTCCATTGACCAGTAATCTAATTGGCTGGATACCGACGTTGATGACTCCCCTCTGGCCGTGAGATCGCCACCACGTGCCGGAACCCTCGCATAACTCAACCGCCGCGAGTAGCCGTGACCTTCATCCTGTTATCTCTCCGGTCTCGCGTCCAGTGATACGACTCCCTTCCTATCCCCCCCTGCTCCAGCCACGGCAGCTCGCGAGCCACCGCTTTCCACGGGGGTATCAGCAGTCGAGATTTCCACCTCCGGGGTGTGGTGTTCTCCCCACTTCAGCCCCGACTCTGCTCCCTCCACGCTCCACCTACCACGGCCTCCTTGACGGTTGTGCGAGAGCGGCAGGATGCTTCTGCTCCTCAGTGCTCTTCCTCGTCCGTCCCGTGTGTTTGTATTCACGGGGGTGGTATTCAACAGGTGCGACTCTAAAGGGGTGCCTTACGCGGAAGAGGGAGGTCCTGGGAGGTTGCTGGTGGCCGGGTCGCACGCACCCTATTTCCTACCCCCTAACTCTCTCATCCCCATCGCCAGTGCAGGCCTCCCTTTCCCCTCACCAGCTCCAGTCCCCAGCTCATCCCCATGTGCTTTCCTTTTTCCACTCCTTAACCCTTCCATGCAGCCACCCGTTCTTGTTACCCCGTCCTAACCGTCCTTCCAGCACCCTTTTTGCGTCCTTAACGTCCTCGGGGATTTATCCCGTCGGCGTTCGAGCCAAAAAATCAACGAGGGTACTTAAGGGGAGCTCTGGTTTCCGTTTCATGACGTGCCTTTTTACGGAGGCTCGATGAATGCCGAAGAGACCGTGATCACTTTTTTGGTCCCTCTCTCTCTGTTTTTTATGGGCCGGGTGTGGATAAATTTGAAAGTTATTTTATCGACGGATCAATGGGAAAGATTTCGGTTGCAATCGAGGTCAAATTGTACCTCTCTTTTGCGAGTGGGAGATGAGAGATGGAAGCGGCATTGTACCCGTTATGACACACTATTGACGTCAGGTTATGTGGAATATGACGACCGTGTATACCTCTGTTACATAGTTTAAGGTGTATGGGTTTCTCCGCTCTGTAGTTGTTATTTATTGCGGTTAGCTCTTGCAGCTGAAATCTGAGCACATATCGCCAGCAATGCAAATATTAAGTGACAATTAAATTAAAAAGTTATAGATATGTATTTGTTAATATATCACAAAACTCTCAATCATAAAGATTGGTTTCCTGGAGCCCTTTGTTTCTTACGGTTTAGGGATAATGCTAATACATCCTGGTAAACCTTCTCTTCTTACGTCCCCCTTGTTTTGGCCTATTATTATTTCCATCTTTTTAAACCTCTACTTTACCCTCTATAATTCTCATCATGAGTTACATAACGTTACATAAAAAGGAAAATCAACACATCGTATTTCTTAAATAATTTGTAACACAAAGATATGATATGATAAACTTTTTTACAGAATCTCTCTAAATCTTTTGTTTTATTGTGTCAGGCTTTCAATGAAATCCTACACCCATTCGAGTATTGTCCCGCAAGTGATTGGCTTTTTGAGTCCTTGTCTTTTCTACTCTTTTGAAATCACAGGTTAGATACTAATGAATCCAAATTTTGGTCTCATTTGGTGAATGTATACAATTTCTTTACTCAGTATCAAAGCATCCAATTTGTTCTTTTCGGGCGCTGATTATGAAGCAGATTTTCGCAACCATTTTTATCCTAATACGTATTTAAGAATTGACTCATATGGCCTAATTACCTACGTATCACCAGTGATAAGAGGGATCAATTTCACAAAAAAGGCATTGATTGAGCTGATTAAGAGAATTGCTCCAATGTCAACAGTCACAGCCGATAGAGATGGAGAAGCTAGGGTTAAATATCCTTGGAATAAACGAAATCAAGTAGACTGGGAGATGACTTGTAGAGCTATGGATATCGTGTGATATATTCAGGAGTCACTAATTTTGGCATTAAACTGTTGAAATAATTAGGTATGAGAGTAGAGGCGGTGTGGTAGTAAATAGAGAGGATCCTGATGGTGAGGCTGGAAGGAGAGACTACGGACACTGTGATAGAGCAGGTTACACGTGCCGATGACCATCCATATGGGATAAAAAAATAAGAGGATTGTGTGAGCTAGTCGAAAAAGGAAAAATATAACAGGGAATGATTATTCAAAGCTCTCTACAGTCTAAAATTGTGTTGTCGTTGTCTACTCTACCATTCTTACTATAACCACTCTGTCCATTGTCTCAATTCCATGTCCAATTCTCTAATAATATCTTAGAGCTTTGCCAGTTGAAATTAGGAGGCCTTCAAGTTATGTAGATAAGTATTCTGACCGTGAAGAACGGATGAAAAATTTAAGTTGTTGCTAAATGTTTAAGTGTCGTTCCTTTGATAGTCTCACCACTCCGGAGTCCTTCGAGTGAAAGAGCTAGCTCGCTTCTGAAAGATCTTCTGCTCCGACTCTTACATTTTCAACCATCGTTACTATCTTTTTTCATTACTATTTGTCAGTTATTTTTACCTATACTCCTATGGCGACATTTCCTTTCCCGTTCGCAAAGTCACAGAACTTATTTAGGACTGCTGGGCCTAGAAAACTGGCTCCCTTTCAATGATTTCCTGCTTGATGTCTCATCCACGCATACCTTTGCGACAAACGTTGCGGAAAAACGAATTGACAAAGTGGGAAAGGATTCAAAATGACAGATTTAATATACTAAATTACAATTATGATTACACGACAATGAGGCCCGCAGGTTAGCTGCCGAAACTTGACGAACGATCCATGCTGACGAGGTACACACTTCGGTGGCTGGCAGAGGAGAGGGCCGCTGCGATGAAGCGTCCGGTCAGCGCAGTCAAAGGAGCTCTGGATCAGTGGAGAAGGGGGAAGTAGGGGAACTGTTCGTCCAGCCATTGGTTGAGACGGCGGCGTAGAGGAGCACTATTGCCACAAAGTTCCGAAAAGAGGACGCCAGATGCGAATTCACTATAAAAATAGAGCACCTCGTTCTGTTCACGCAATATCGCCGACAACGCGCAATATCGCCGACAGTGCGCATTTTGAAATCTCCCTACCGCACTTAGAACATCTCGCGTTATGTCCGATGTCCGGCTCGCGACGATGTCCGCGAGCGAAAATGTCCGCGGCGAAATCGAATAGGCTAGCTGCCGAAACTTGACGAACGATCCATGCTGACGAGGTTCAGACGTGAGCTGAACTGCTGAGAACGAAGCTTTTACTCGGTGGAAGGTCGACATTGTAGTAATACGAAGACAAAAAGAAGACAAACTTTGTGTCTTCCACATATTTATAATTATTTGAGTACAACCGGTTTCAACAATTACGCCATCAATAAGTACACTCTACCTTCTCTTCTTGTGTACCTGATGATGTCATAACTGCCGAAACCGGTTGAATCATAATTATAAATCTTTAAAATATTGCAATAGAAAACAAGCCCGTAGGCTAAATACCCTTAACTTGGTCTATACAAGACGAACACAAGTCACAACTGGAACGAAGCAGATACGTCCTTCCCCGGTGATAGGTTCAAAGGGGGCGAGCGCCGCGCTGTGTCGATGCGGCTGGCAATTGAGGGGAGTCAGCTAACCGATGCAGGAGTTGGGGGTAGTAGGGGAACTGTTCGTCCAGCCATTGGTTGAGACGGCGGCGTAGAGGAGCACTATTGCCACAAAGTTCCGAAAAGAGGACGCCAGATGCGAATTCACTATAAAAGTAGAGCACCTTGTTCTTGTCGCGCAATATCGCCGACAACGCGCAATATCGCCGACAGTGCGCACTTTGAAATCTCCCGACCGCACTTAGAACATCTCGCGTTATGTCCGGCTCACGACGATGTCCGCGAGCAAAAATGTCCGCGGCGAAATTATGGCCAAATTTGTGCCGAAAATTCGGCACACCTTTTTCGCTTTTCTTCTCTTCAAACTTTGCTTTGTGCACGCCGTCCTATTCTTAAGACTCCCTATCTATTCCGCCAACTATAAACTATGACTCTTTCCACCTCCATCTCTCTCACCATTAACTTTACTAATATGTTTCTGTTTAGCTATTGGACCTTCTCTGGACATGGTGAAACCAGCAAAGCAATCTCCTTTCACGTATGTCCAGTACTGGAGCATCCAACTCAAATTCTTTTATCATCAACTCAGTTCTAATCCAGTCCATCCTACTTTTACCGCTGACACTTCTCAGTAACATCGTTTCCTCTGTATTTTGCCTAGTCTTCTGCCTATCCTGACATACTCAGGCATCCCCGTCGTATGATACTGTCGAGAGGAGAAAACTTTTGAACTCAGTCTTTCCTTTTTCACCTCCCCTCAATTTCCTCTTCATTCTCGTTTCCACTTGGAAGCTATTACCCCTTTCACTTCTAGAACCCGACCGAAGACAGCCCGACCCCAGCGACAGTCCTCGTCTCAGCTGCCGGTGGAAAACTTAACGTTTGGCCACGCAAGCAGAAAATAAATTTTCATTTCACGCATTCTTGAATTTAGGAGTGCTGCGCTCCCAGGAATACGTTATCTCCCGATTTTGAGTGAGAGCCTGGGTGAAAGAGAGAGAGGAGAAAGGAGCGCTCACTCCCCCGAAATAAGTACCCACGTTCGGCAAGGAGATTCCTCCGAGAACTAAGTGCGTGGCTTAACTCAATTACCGGGAAAAGGGAGAGTGTAGTGGGCGTGAGTGGGAAAAGGAACGGAAGGAGGGAGAACCGGGTGGGGGGGAGGTTGCCGGAAAGGAAGGATATCTAAGTTAACTCGTCGCTCGTTCTCCGAAGCGGGAGGGAAAGGCAGTTTCGATCACGGAACTCTCTTCGAGACGGGATGGGGTGAAGTGGTCATGGGACAAAAGTTTTTTATACTTTACGTGGAAATGCTAAAATGTGAAATATTTTTAGTTTTTTTGGCGGAGTGATTACTAGTTAAGATATTTCTAGTAATCACTCTGCATTTTTCTCCGCAATTTTTACATTCCCATTCTTTACTTGTAACGAATGGTAATGTAATTTTCCCTTGTTTTTGAGAAAAGCGCTAGCTAAGGAGGCGTCTAGAAGGGAGCTGATGACGGGGACCATGGGTAAGGTTGCAAAGAAGAGGCAGGTGAAGAGCTTGATATGGAGTGTAGTGTTGTATGGGCAAGAAATGTGGACCCTCAGAAAAGAGAACGAGAATAGGCTGGAGGAATTTGAGATGTGGGTGTAGAGAAGGATGGAGAATGTGAGTTAGTCGGAGAGGAAGACTAATGAGGACGTGCTGGAGATGGTGAGCGAGGAAAGGAAACATCTTAATGAAATTCAAAATCGGCAGAGTAGGTGACTGGAGTATGTAATAAGGGGTGATGGGTTGCTCAAGAGTGTGATAGAGGGAAGGATGCTGGGCAAGCGGGGAAGAGGAAGAAAGATAATAGGTTTCATGGACAGGATGAAGAATGGTAGATCGTATACTGAGGCGAAAATGGATATACTAGAGCAAGATAGGCCCCTGAATATGTATACAACTGGGAGGAGATTCTCTGACATCCTTCTTCTTCTAGCCCATCTTCAGCAAAACCCACCTTAACCAGTAAAATACTTATCAAACATCTCCATCAAATATTTCTTTTTCCATCTCCTTCATTTCGGCTTAACGTCCTTCTCTTCTTCATCCCGTCCGTAATGCCAATTATTTTTTCCCCTTCCACGCTTATCTAAAATCCTCCCCGCTCTCGTCGCCTTCAGCATCCTATTGCTCCATGTCTCAGGAGGTGGCTGGAGGACGTTGTTGTATATTTACCAAATATAATATCTAGTTACGCAATATGCATAACAATAAAAATGGGCGACCAATATTCAATTATTTTGCACCAATGTAAATACTATAATGCCTTTATCTATGGGATTGCTCATTGTCATGATTAGATTGAAATTACAATGCATTTTTCCTGAAGAGATATTTCTTTAATATTGGGAAAATTATTGATTAATGTTTTTGAAGAATCAGATACTAGGTAAAAGTGAGGATGTGGGCTGAACTGCTGAGAACGAAGCTTTCACTCGGTGGAAGGTCGACATTGTAGTAATACGAAGACAAAAAGAAGACAAACTTTGTGTCTTCCACATATTTATAATTATGAGTACAACCGGTTTCAACAATTACGCCATCGATAAGTACACTCTACCTTCTCTTCTTGCGTACCTGATGATGGCGTAACTGCCGAAACCTGTTGACTCATAATTATAAATCTTTGAAAAACACAAAGTTTGGTTTATTGCATTGCCTGAGGAAGTATTCCCACTTATATTGAGGTTGGTTGAAAGATGGAAGCAATCGTTCAAAACCAACCCTGCCAGGTGATAATAATATTTTAGTTACCATGGTAGTTTGGGAGACGAGGTGGTGAGGTCTAGAAGAGTTAGGAGAAAGGAAGGAATTGGAGAAATGGGGATAATTTGGCTTTTGCGGGTAGGCCAGTGGGAGTTACTCTTACATGGTGACGGCGGAATAGTCGTGAAGAGCCGTCGTGATGATGTAGCGGTCGATTCGCCGAGTCCCGGGCTCAGTCGTCTCCGACCTTAAATCAGCGCGGTCGTGCAGTTTTCCCCGAGTGCATTTTTCCCCTCTTTTTCGTTTTATTTTCTTTTGGATCCGCATATTGGTCTCTCATGCATAAACCTTCTTCTGACGGAAAAATTCGGTTTTATCTACGAACGGACAGAAGCTGCCGAAGAACACGAGGAAAAAATGTTTCTTCCTCTTGGTGCGTTACTTATCGGGATGGCTTGAAAATATCGTTTTTCTGAAAGTCCACTCCCGATCTGGGACTCCACAATTTGACTATGAATTGCCTGACGTGTTGTCTTAATTTTATCGCTATTAACTGGTGCAAGGAATTTGGCTTTAATCTTTTTCTCTTTAATGACGTCGCAGAGGAGTCGCGGCTATCCAAGATATCGTGGACTGAGCCCCATTTGAATAATCGAAATCTCGGATAGTGCGGTAGGTTGGTGAGGAAATGAAAGTACAAATATAAGACATTTTTTGCTTAGCTAATGAGGTTTTTGTCTTTTGCTACGTTGATAACATAATGTCTCTCGCATAGCAGCGAGCGTCTTAAGGATAAAAGTGAGTGTTGCTGTTATTGTCGCCGTCTAAACATGTGCGAGTTTTACGACCGTTCATTATCCCTCACTTCTTTCTTCTCTTCGGTTGTCTTCAGCGACCGAAGTTTGCGGTTCATTAAATAAAAATATCCACGTCTATTGCCAAAACCAATGAGCTCCTTCTGACAAGCGTACTGTGGCTCAGGAGAACTCTATGGTTAATTGTTAAAACACTAAAGAAATGTAAAATTAAATGTAATGTAAACTTCGATGTGAAGTTAAGTGTAACGTTAAGTTTCTTATCATTAAAAATCAATTTCTTGCGAGTGAAACAAGTCAAGGATATCCGACGGTCACAGCATGGGTCATGGGTAGGACGGCAATTATAACAGGAACACTTACTTTCATCCTGAAGTCGCTCATTGCTATGCGAGAGAAACGTTGTTCAAAATGCATCAATAAACTGCAGCGAAGGCCTAAACTGGTTACATGAGTTAAACTTGCTTGGTAATACCAATTCATGAGAATCTGTTCAAAGGAAAATACGCACTGAACTTCTGTAAATCGTGAATCGAATACTCTTAACTCAACTGTGTATTGAAATGAACCATCCGAAGGTATGAGGTATGTTCCTGAATAGCGCAAACACTTTGATCATACACACTCTTTCTTCACCATTATATTTCTATATTTTCCATTTTTTTAAAGCATTCACCCGGGTGTCGTTAATAAAAGTTGATAAAAGGGTAATGTTGTCAATAATTCTCTTTAAATAATCTACGTTTCAATATTCTTGGGTCACCCTCACGATGACAAAACTGAGCATATTCCAAAATAAAAATGCATGTGTCTGAAAAATATCCTGAATATGGTGGTATACAGTGGCCGAGTATCCACCAGTACATTTGGCGTATTATTAATAACCAGTTACATATATATACATAGTTATATTGAGTTAATTTATTATTAGGTTTTATAATATACATTTCGAATGAAACTTCCCTGCTTTATTCAGTTGTTAATATTTATTGCGGAGCCGAAACGCACCAGTGGTAACTTATGTCTATTATGACATCACTGAAGTATTTCCTAAGCCATATATCCATTATAGCCAATGTTATATGACGTGTGAATCGTTTGTCATATGCTAAGTGCGAATAAAATGGTTAATTACTGCATATAATTCCTACAGGTACGTCAGTATACCACTCTGAGATCAGCAGCAGAGGCTTGATGTGCCTTACGCCAGTGTCACGCTGCTTTTGCTATAATCACTAATGGTGCGTGAAAAGGTATTTTTGTGCATATCTGTTGAGCGGCAGCCCCTCTAATTGTGCAAATTTTATCAGTTCTATCAGTCCCTTCCGTAATGAAACTCGCCTGAGCTTCATTTTTCTAGTATTCTAAGCCTAGGGTGTAAACTTTCTTACTGCTGAAAATTTTGCCCTTCTATGATTCTTAAACTATATAAGTGATTTTTTATCTCCCCAGCATGAGACGATTTCTGCCTGCTGGTATGTATACACTGCTAGTAACCGTCAGTAACCGCTTGCTGGTATATATACACCGAGGGCCCCAACCTATCGCATCTCTAAAGGACGGGAAGCATTCCAATAGTACGGGTTGAAGGGGTTACGAGAAGGTCCTCCTGTCCTTACATATCCCGGCGTGCGTCAAGATGGCAAACAATGAAAGTCCCGAGGGGTTCCGAGGGCTCAAGCATTGGCAGAGGTTTATAGCCCTCGGGGTCTTCGACGGGAAGTGGTGAGCGCACTACGTAGAGTGTCGGCGAGGTTTGGGAGGGGCGTTGCTTAAGCAAGCAAGGAACTGTCGGAAACTGCATTTAGTTCGCTCGGCTTCACTTTGTCGGCGATGTCCCCGGCTGAGTTGAACGCGCCGTTGGAAGTGTAGTATCTCCACACTTTGATCCGACGAGCTCTCGAACCCGTCTCGTGTTTGATCTACTGGAGGAGACTGCAGTGCGGCTAGATAAAATTGAATATTAATACGCTTCACTTGCGGAAGTTTTATTAATTATGAAAACGGAAGACATTTTTCGGCATGCTGCACCTATTTCGCACTTTGGAGCATCATACTTTGCTGTGTAAAATTGAATCCTCTCACTACTTCCTTTTATGGCGCATTCCTAAATAGCGCATACTGGTAAAATTACTTAAATTTTGCAGTTTATAATTTGTTATTTACAGCCAGAAGAATGTCACATCAACATTCGACGTTTCCGAAAGTGTAGATTCATTAAGAAAGAGATGCTAAAATATTTGACTGAATGTTATTGTGTTTTGATCGTATTGTATTTCACCATTTCATTTTTCTCATATTGATGATCTATTATGATTTAGCAATGCTATAGTGATTTTGTGATGTCCTTGCTATTAGAATTATTTTACGTACTCCTATTTTTTATCCAAAATACTAATACAGTGAAGATTAAAACTTTTGTGTCTAAACATTTATGGACTAAGTGGGGATTAAATTCCTCCACCGGTTGTTTTGCCTTCATGCAATATGTTAAATTTATAAATAAATCTTTTTATGTATGTTACCGAGATGAGATTTGTGACTCTCTTCAATTTGTCCATATGTGACAGTATGTAATAGTAACAAACTTCTGTGAAAAAGATCATCTTTATAAAATGGTACAAAAATTATATCATTACTCCATTATTGTATGCGTAGAATAGACGTTCTGAAAATTATGTAAAAATATTGTATACTTCTGATTGCTCGGAATTATTTATGCCGTTTACATACTCTTTAGATACTACAATAGTTATTCATTCTACGTCACATTTCAGAAAATGCACCCCGTAACTATGTGACTCAGTTTGAAATTTTTGTTTTGGCACATACGGTTGGTAGTTGTATCTTGTTCATTATTATTTTTATCCTCTTTTATGACCATTCTCTTTTTTCTGTTATGCCAGTAACTTTCTATTTGTTATTCCTCTACGAAATAGTGATAATTATTACATATACATAAATTGGCAAAGAATCCCAAAAATAGTTAAGACAATGTAACGGCCCAAGTTAGATTTTTTAGGTATATTAGGCAGCGTAAGAGAGTTAAATTTACTTGTCACATGGGAAATTTTATCTTGAAAGTTGTGCTTTTTCACCTCGGAGAACGATATGCGGTGAATAATACCAGAAAGGTGTGATGGAGCGGTGTCGTTGATAATTGAGTACGCATTCACATAATAGTTTAGGCGAATCAAAACAAATTCATGCAACATATGTAATTTATGAACATCTATTACACTATGCATCGGGGCGTACCATACTGGAAGTAATGGAAACTATCCAAGGATTTTATTTTTTCCTTAGTTAAGAAATGTTGTGATTAGTTTTTTCGATGAGGTCCCCTGAAGTTAGATAAAATGATATGGATTTATGTTTTTTTCGATAATTGGACTCTATTTAAAATCTAATATTTGTTGGAAATACTTATTATTATAAGAATTGATTATTATTTAGCATTTAGAATAAAATTTGTTAATATTATCCGATAAATATAATTATTAGGAAAGGTGTGTAATGCGCCATCAAGCGGCGTGTGAAAACAGTATTTTATTGCAGAAAACGGAAATTGGTATGATTCCTTGTCCTCTTTTTCAATATGCGCATTTGCTGAGAGCACATATTCATAATTGCAGAAAATCTATTCATAAGTTAAAATTACACCATCCTCTTTAACTATTTCCACGTAAAGAGTTTGATTGGCGTAGTAGTAAGTAGTAATCCCGAAAAGTGCAATGTAAAGAGAATACATTAAGAAAATGTTCAGCGGTTACGTTCTTAATCTGCGTATGTACGAAGTGGAAGTCCTATATTTTAGATATTTCCATGTCTTGGCTTCGCATTATTTGTACTAAACTACATCTTCATTGTTTATTAGCCTCTTATATTAAAATTTAAGAATGTTTTGGTCTTTTGTTTCATATTATACTCTAAATTTTTCTAACATATCATCAACGTAAACAATATAATTGATTTCGTGCTCTTAAACTTTTTAAGGCTTAAAATATTGCATGAATATTGAAAAAATCATCTCAAACGGCTCCATAAGTTTTCATTTTTCATCATATTTATAGGGTTTTAGGCATGAGGAAATTACTGGGTTAAGTCTGATTATCAGGAAAAGTCATAAATGGACTTAGTTTAAGACCGAAATTTTTTTCTGGACCAAATCATTATTAGCACTAGAATTATTAATGGCTTTAAGGCAGAGTTGCCTTTTACAACTGTAAAATATGTATTTCAGAGTCAGTCTAAAACTATGCGACTTCGACACAATTGCGCGAACAAGTTCAAATTATATTTTTCAAGCGTTTGATTTTGACTTTCTGGTCTAAAAATTTAGATTGAAATGGTCGAAATCTCCATTTTAGTTTTAAAGGTATTTTTCTCGATAAGTACAATGGTTACAGCTGTTACTATCTATTTTATTTACGTAAAGGCTACGGCACTGGCCGTACTTGTGAAATTAAAGAAATAGTTCGAAGTGAAATGCATTTTCCTGGATTTTTTTCCCGTATAACTCATTTAATAAAGTATTTTGGCCTTCCCACCAGTCCGAAATCACCAGTCATCCTCTTTGAAAACTGTTTTATTCTTCTCTTTAGCCCAAAGTGAAACTTGGGGTGATCATTAGCACCAATGGAAAAGAGTATTTTTTCTCTTTGACTCGGAAAACGATTTTTCCCGCTGTGTGTATCACGTGCAATGATAAATAATTCTCCCCGCGAGTGTATTTAAGAGATTTACGACCCCGTCAGGGGATTTATTGCACCTCTACGATACGGAAGGCATTATTGCGTGCTCAAACTCAATGTGTAACTACCGTTGCTGCGGTCCCGGGGCTTAATTTCCCCAAATATTACTCCAGCGGGAGGCGCCATCGTTTCGGAGCTCATGTTCGTTCATCGCTCCTTCTTGATCCCTCCACGCGATCCTCTGCGCTTTTCGTCTTCGGCTACCCAACATCACTGCGAAATTTTTTTATCGTTTGTAGATGTTATCAACCTGCAGATTGGCTCGTTTTTGCAGGTTTCCACCAAAGAGAATACTATGCAGAATGTTGAAAAGCAACAATGGCTCAAATAATCTTTTGTGCTATCATGTTTTGCTCTTTCATAGTTCTACCATGGCCAGCCGACTGTTTAATATCGGCTTATATTGAAAGAAAATAGTGTCTGAAATAGAAAAGATTGCTCAATGTTACTCCCTGCGTGAATATCACGGCCCATTTAAAGTTTTGCTCTGTTTATCCCCTTAATTCCCTACCGTCTCTTTGTTTTTCTATTTCCTGATGGAGTGGCTGAGTGCGGAATTCCTATTCCGATAACTCCGGTTCGAATACCGGTTGGGCAGGGAACTTATCAATGATGGCCAGACCTTGATCCTCATGTGATGCGTGGAGCACTTAAAATGCGGTTGAGTCTTCGACTGATTTGTCGCTTTTAAAATTTTCGTCAGGAGTGGGATAACATCGCCGCTGGGTTTTCCTCTACGCTTGTTTTCATTTATATTATATTTTTTTCCGTTTTCTTATACTTCATCCTAATCTCGAGTAGCCAATAATAATTTTTTCGATCATGCTTTGAGGGTTAATGACCTCTAATAAATGGTTATTTGTGACCTTAAGAAACGGACTCTGCCCTCTTCATATCAACTCATTTAATTCCATATTTCTCTTCCTCCTTCAATATCATCTTTCGTCCTGTGTTGGTTCATAAATTATTATTAGTATCTATTTTTTAATTTCAAGTTCCTGTTTGTATTCTGCTTTAACTTCCGTGAATCGCAACGTTGTGTCGCACATGGTCTTTTGCTGTGTTGTTAGTTTTATGTTTCCGGCTTAAAATAGTTTGGTTAGTGATTCAGGCTTAATATTAAGAACCGAAAGCCGAGCCTGGGAAGGTTGTATTTGTTGTCCTTGTTGCACTTTGTGTAACTCCAGAGGGAATAGGAATTTCACTGCTGAATCTTCCGTATCCTCCTGGTTTTGAACCCGAGTCCTCGAGATGTGAAGCCAGTAATCTACCCACCATACCAAACTGATTTCCGATTTGGATACGTCCATTTGGAGCTCAAGTTAGTTTATCGCTCCTTCCTTAGTGACCAAACACTACGCCATACGCCTTTTAGCGTTGGAGTCCGACACATTTGCCAATTTCTTTTCATACCTTTCTCCTCTTCTCACCCGTATTCCTTTTTTGTTTCCATTCTGAGCTGATAAATCTGTACCAGGCGATACGACCCTTGGCTGATCTCGGCGTTAACGAATCGCTACTCTCTCGAAGCAGGAAATTGCATTTCCTCGCTTCCAAGTTTGGAGGTCTCTGCCTTGCGAAAGGGATGAGGAGTCCAATATAGCGTTGAATTTTCGTATTCCATCACTTTCAAGCAAGGACGCACGGCTCGAGGATCAAAAGGCCTGCACGCTTTGTGAGCTTGTGATTAATGATCCGGGCGAGTGAGCCTTGTTCCCCGGCGTGATTTTTCTTCGGTTCCTCCGCGTGGGGTTTGCGTTGTAATTTTGTTTTCGTTTATTTAAAGAAGGCTGCCTTTGATTTGATATCGTTTTGTGTTATTTAGTTTTCTTTTTACTGTGCCTGATCCTTCCTTTAGGCGTGCATAGGAATACTCATGATGAAATGAAATCGCTCCAAAAATTTCAATCTGAATATTTGAGCCTGCCTAAGCTTCTAAGTATTCCACTTTATTTCTAAAAAGTTACAAGATGGCATACCAAAGAATTTAACTCACACTTTGAGAAGTAAACGCATTTCCTGTTTATTTTGATACCAGTGAGATAAGTGAGATCACCTAAGGTTACGTCAAAGAGATGAAATTGAAGAAGATATTTTTTCCTCGTCTACCATGTAATAATCCCAGCATGTTTGCAAGTGTTTAAAGTACTGACCAGGACTTTCTTGAATCTTGCATGTGGAACCAGATTTTTGTAATCCCATCCATGCTGCCTGAGGACGGTGGAAAAGTAAGCTACCTAACCGTCCATGTTCCACCAGACTACCCAATGCTAAATCTTTAGTTGTTTCTCCGACATGCATAACATTTAAATGAAAAACCTGAATTCCTAATCTTAACCCCGAAAACTAATTCATTTTATATTTTTCACTTAAATTCTATCGGATGATACTCTTTTAACTTACTATTGTTCAAAAATTTAGAATACCTTGAGTTTTACAATTAGGCATAATATGAAAGACCTGGCGGTCTTAAATTTAGCGCCTGTATTGTGCATATGTATAAAATTAACCTTTTTCATTTGGATAGGACACACTGTACGTTACATTTTTTATTCTGTGTGGTATATTGCAATTTATTACATGTACTCCTGTCGTTCAAAAGTTGCAAAATTCTCCATGTTCTCTTTTTTCGATTACTAAACTTTCATCACGGACCTCATGTAAAAGCTATTTCAATTCTAGGTTCATTTCTCCAACAAATATGTTGATGTCTACTTTTACCTGTAGCCAAAAACTTGTTCTCTGTTCATTATTTACTAATTTTACGTCATTAATTTCTTTTTCGTAAAATCTGAACTTTAAAAGGCGTATTTCATTGGAATATTCGTATGCTTTCCTCTCTTTTTGCCATCATATACCATGCGTCAATATTATTGTTGTCCGCTTAAAGTTGTAGACTTTTTATCAATATTATATTATTTTAGCTTGTTAATGTTATATATACTCAGTAAACAGATCGTATTTTTCCTTTGTCTGAGTTTTGGATGAAATATTATTCTTGTCGTACGTCATTTATACAGTTGGAAAAAGTTCCTCTCTTCTTGACTATGGTATTGCATTATCCACTACCAATTTTTTATTTATAAGTTGTACTTTTTTATGGTAGCTGTCATTAATTTAAAGAAAAATGTATTCTCCATTCAAGTATCCTAACAAGCTTAGAATGTAAGAACAAACTGTGGTGTCAACTCAGCATTATGAGGATTTTGAAAAAACTGTATAGACATTTGAAATCACCGTGATTTGTTTCTGGGGAGGTGCAGCAACTGAACATATTTGATAAAAAGTTTTCCATCATTTTGGCTTCTCTCATTTCATGCATTTTAATTTTTTGCATGCTATGCTTGATGTTGCTGGCGCTATTTTTTTTGGTTGGGTGAGAACAAATAAATATCACACGTGTAAACATGTTCAAACCATACCAAAATAAAAGTATGCGTTTACCTCGCCAGGAAGCGCGAATTTGAAATATGAACTCTTAAGTCAAGCCCAAAGTTTCCAAACTCGGCTAAGCACTAATTTAAGGGTGAATAACCTCTTGTGTGTATGATAATTATTGAACCATGGAATACATGAAGCAAATAATTCTGAAGTTTGCGACTGAAGGCAAGTGCATTAAATTAACCTTTAAAATATTACACGCAGCCATAACCTAGTAAAGCTTCACCGTGGGAATATTCAAGCGAGAGATTTGTCAGATTTAGGGCCTCTTACACTCATTTGAGAGCACAAGATGAGGCTAATGGCCAGGATATGTATCAACAGTTCCCGTAGGTGAAGTGATACAACAGCCTTGATTACTCTAATACTCTTAAAGTAAATTTATTCTCAGGAAATATAACAAATATGGACTTGAATAATCCAATCAAGAGTCAGTTTAGATTCTATCACACGGTGCTCACCTAGAGTGGGTTAGACTACTTGAATGGAGAATTAATTTCTCTTTAAATTACTAGCAGTTGCCATTAATAAAGTACAACTTATAACTAGAAAATTGGCAGTGGAAAATGAAATACGACAGTCACAAAGAGGGAACTTTTTCCAACTATATAATAGACGCATGCCAGGAATAATATTTAATCCCAAACTCAGAGGAAGGAAATACCTATGAGATCTGTTCACTGAGTATATGAAACTTTAACGAGCGTAAACAATGTAATATTGATAAAAAACCCTACAACTTTAAGCGGTTGACAATTACATGAACACATGATATATGATGGCAGAAAGAGAGGACAGAATACGAATATTCCAATGAAATACGGTTTTTGAAGTTCAGCTTTTGCGAATAAACAATTTATGGCATTACTTTGGTGGATGGAAACTAGAGCAGGTTTACTGACATATACCTACCTAGAGGGCAATGACATAGTAGTACCTGGTTGTACCTAGAGAACAATAAAAAACATTCTATTCTACATGAGCTTAATCAATTTTCTCACGTAAACTATGATACCGCTTCACGAACATCTGCAGCATATTGTGTACTGCGCATATTGTAAAAATTCACCTCCATTCTCGCAAATCTTTTAGGCTACTAGCAGGATATCTTGTAGATGTAAAAGTGCAATATGGTCTGCCGAGCAAAAAATACCTGGGGTACCGATTGAATAGGGCATCGGAGGCGAGGAATGGGGAGGAGCCTCACGAGACATATGGAAAAAAAAGATAACGCGGGGGAAAGGAAAACCTAAGCACGTGCCCGCAATCTAAAGGAATCGTCCTTTTGAAGGAAAAATATCGAAGGAAGATAGATCTGGAAGGTATTCGAATGCAATATGTTTGATATATAAGGGACGAGGGAAAAATCCCAATATGCGCTCCGGGGCGCGCGCCCGGCTTCACATATTTTCCCTTCTTATTTTTTTCTCCTTACTTTATTTTCACGAGGAAAATTATTGACGACGTTCCGGCACTGTGTAAGTCTCCGGACGTCTGCAAAGTTTCGTGGGAAAACAGCACACGCGGCGGATGATGAAGTGCGAGGATGAAGCAATGGAAGAGAAGTAGGGAAAGAATGCGGAAAAATGGGTGGAAGGGGTTGAGGAAGGGGTTGAAGAAGTGGATTGTGTAGACGGAGTGTATTTACACACGGCAAGGAAGCCAAACATGTGCGCCCGATTGAATTACTCACTGCAAGATCTTACACTGAAGTCTCAAGAAAGAGCTATGCATTGATACAGGTTACAAAACCTCTTTATTTACTAGTATTATTTTTTCATTGCAATAAGAAACGTAACAGCAAATATTGGGTTTCGTCCAAGGACATTCTACATATTTCATATTAAAACTTATTTGAAATTTCTGTACTATTTCTATGTTTGATGTCATTGAAAATATTACTCTGCTGCGTGGAGTCATTATCCAAATATATATGTACAAGTTATGCAGAGCTTACCGAAAACATGCCTAAGCCGAGTTCACAACACACAGAGAAATATTAATCCTCTGCTTGAAATTTATTTTAGTTCTGATGTTATGTGAGAAATATATGTATTTAAAAGTAAAAAAGCATTAAAAAGAACTCACTCCATCCGTTCTATTTCATAATACCGAGGAAAATGTTTACCTTGTGAGCATTATAAGTTATTGGTTTCAAGAAAAAATGTTAGACCTAAAAGGGCATATATAAGTTGACAACGAAGGCAAAAATAGGATGGACAAGGTTAGGAATGAGTGGATCTAAAATTAATTTGGGTTGGATGTTCCAGTAATGGACATATATGAAAGAATTGTTCCTTTTTGCTTCAGCCATGTTGAGAAAATCCATGTGTGCCGGATAACTAAGTTGATCCTTGGCAATGGAGTTAATGAGTAGATTGAGAGCGCCATGGGAGAATTTGTCGGAAGAGAATCATTTAGAGGTAGAGTGCTAGGAGTCATAAGAAGAGAAGGGCGTGTATAAGCAATATGTGAGGGTAACTAAAGAGAAATATATGCAAGGATTGGGCAGTATGGAGGAAATTTCTAGATCCGAATTAGGTTTACAGGCCTATCACCGAAAGCAAACTTTTACGACTGTGCTCACCCCGAATGGAAAAGATATGATGGAGGTGTATTTATGTTTGCATTTAATCAACTCAGATGAATGTGTGGCAATAACATTCACGGACAGGATTAAAGTATATGGCCGGTCGTTCTTTTGTCTTTCCTATCTGAAAGTGCCGTCCTTATACAGTATCACATCTCTCTTTTCTTGCTTTTCCCAGCCAAGCTGCGATTGGCGAAGTGTTACAATCATTATCGCCCTTTATGGTGTATCGACTCCACTGGTTTCAGTGCATTACGGCGTTGGCCACATGCACAAGCCTCGCGGATCGCTTTTCCCTCGCTTTGGCGAGCGAGTACCCACCTCACGGTGGTATGGGTGAGGGAGTAATATTGACTTAGAATATGACTCCGCGATACAGACGAAGTACCCTGGGGGTCGTATAAAAAGGTCCTCCCTTCAGGCCTCCTCCAATGCCGCCGAATACTTCGCGGTGATCCGAGGCGCGTGCTTCCGGGAATATGCCTTTTCTGCGTGCGTGAGCGGCTTTCGAGTGACTATCTAGCCCCGAGT
This sequence comes from Ceriagrion tenellum, assembly GCA_963169105.1. NCBI lineage: Eukaryota > Metazoa > Arthropoda > Insecta > Odonata > Coenagrionidae > Ceriagrion > Ceriagrion tenellum. Next base: position 54,199,212 of record OY720640.1, read on the forward strand.
ATACGTGTTTTTTTATGATTTCTCGGTGTCCTTCCTTTCTTTTTTCCATCCCATGCTCTTTATTTCTTTCTCTCGAGGCATCTGGTTGGAGTGGATTTAAGGGTCTTTGTGTTTCTCCGCGCGGCGATTAAGGTGTGAGCGTCCCTGAATTGGATATTGCTTCTTGTTTGCTTTGCTTTTTAACCCCGCCGCCGGAGTTCGATGCTGCAATTTCAAGTGCGGTGCATCGTTCACTCGCTCCCTAGGCTTCGAATAAGTGGAGATGTGCGTAGGAATTTCACAAAACCTATTTAAATTGGTGAAAAATGCTTCACTTCTTTCCCGGGATGAGTCAAGGTATCTTTAATGGTCGTTAGTGCGTTCAGATTTATCTCGCTGGAATACGTTTTCCTTCTTTTACCATGTGGTCCTATCTGATTGCAAATGAATTTTCAACGAGTGTTCAATGTGATTCATGGATGATATTTTGTTATCTAGTAGTCTTCGAGGCATAGTGAGTAACTTTATTAAGTAAGTGATTTTATGTGATTAAAGCTTTGGGGTTGGGAGCTTTGTAATAGCTATCCTAGAGCCTATATTTCTTCTCGGAACTATTACATATACGTTATGAAGCTCTTAGAATCATATGTTGTTGTCATCAAATTTGTGACTGTTAACTTTGTAACTCTCAGCAACTAAATAGACCATGTCTGTGGTTGCATATTCTCCTCGGACCTTTTTCTCAAAGGCAAGCTTTGATTAGTGTCACTAATTGCCGAGGTTTTCTAAGAAAATTAAAGCTCTTATCCACAAGAATCTTTGTTGCCTCGTTGTATTTACATAAGTTAAGTTACCATGTCTTCCGTATTTTAAAAGAAAGAAATGTGATTTTTACTGCAATGAATTGTGATTTTTACTGCAATGAATTGAAAAATAAATTTACTAAAAGTTTTATTCTAACACATTTTTTGATATCTCTGAAATTAAGAGCGCTATCGTACATTATTTGTTTTTTAGGAATTAAATGTCGACGAATATTTGATAGCCATCTTGAAAATAAGATACAGTTAGCATTCGTGATAGCAGAATGAGAACAATGCAAATCTTGTGCACCACTGTAAAATGTTTCAAATCTCCTTTATCGATAAAAGTCATTGAAATTGTGTGTTTTCATCTTGATTGCAGAATACTTCTGAAAAAATGTTTACGCTGCAATAGCTCGGTAACTGAGGATTTGCGAACGCATGTTGCTATGATAAAAAATGCTTTAAATCACCTCCCCTGCCTCCTCCAGAAGTTTTGAACTTTTCTCCTGAAACACCCTGTATATCCCTCCTTATTTATTTTGTTTTTATCCTTCGGCCTTTCTCTTGGAGCTTTTCGCTTCATATTTTCTTCACTTATATTATTCTCTCACCCATCGTGCCTAGGGGTGTGCCTAATTCATCTAGTTTTTATCTTGTCTCTGTAGTTTTCCATACCTTACTTTCCTCTATTACTCATCAGTTTACCATTTGTTTCTTATTTTACTCGTTTTTTCTTATTTTATCCTTTCGTCATGGTCATTATATAGCATGCAAAAATTGCCAACTCTCGTATAGTTTTGCGGAAATATCACATCCTTTGGCGTTTGTCGCTTGCCACTCATCATTGTTGCCGGTTTGCTCGGCACACGAGAAGAGCGTGTACATCATGAGATAATTCCAGGACCTCGGACGGAGGACAAGGGCGAAAGGGCGAAGCACGCAGGAGGGAAGGAGACTAGGTCCAATGGTGTAAGAGGACAGAAGTTGATTGCGCAATTCTCAGGACTTCGGAGAGGCCCATAAGAATCTCCGATTTTAGTACTTCCTTGTAGATAAAATTTTTTCTAAAATTTAACTCGACTCTTGCAAGTTAAAAACTGTAATTATTAATTGAATGTATTTTACTGTCTTCCAGCAATTTTAATCCCTGCGGTTGGCGATTCTCATGACTATGAGAGACGTTACAATATAACTAATCTATACTTTCCAATCATGGTAATTATTGTTTGAGGACTTGATTTGACGACTTGAGAACTCGAGCATTAAGACTCCATGAAGCCATTGAAAGGCAATTTTATGGATACGAGAGCTATTTCCGCGGGGATTAATTCTAGGACACCGTCATTATTATCACATGCCATAATTAAAATGCGATCCTGTTGTTTCGCGGAGTCATAAGAATACAGTAGAATTTTAATGAGAACATATCCAAAAGCACGATGCCAATTAACAAAACCGTGCTCTCCCTTATTAATGGCTGTAGTCCCGTCACTGACTTTGCTGTGGAATTCGAGGTAGTATGTAAATATAGATTGTGTTAGTGCTGATTGTGAAAAATTCAATGAAAGGCCTAGCGGCTGGGACCATGACTGAGAATTACTATCCTAGGTATCAGCTCGAGGAGCTAACTTCGGCGTTCAGTTATATTGCAGCGTATGCCATGCAGCGCCTATTTACTGAGGGAGGCAGGACATGAGAAGTGCAAGCTTTTAACAAAATACGCAGTTTTCGTCTTTGATGAATTGATCTTGCGTGTTAAACCCTGGTTACACGATACATTAACCCGTACGAGTGAATGTACGAATGCAAGAACGCGTGAATGAACGCAAAAAATCATCGTGTAACCACACCAACTTGTACGAATGCATGAACGCGTGAACAGGGAAATAGAACCTGTTCTATTTGGTTCATGCATTCGTTCATGAACTTGTACGTGAACGCGGACGGGTTAATGTAGCGTGTAACCAGGCCTTTAAATCCATCATTTCTGGATCCTCAATGCTTCCCAGTGTATTTCTGAGCTGCTGTGGACTCTAGGCATCACACTTTGCCATCAATAGGATAACAAGCGAAGAGCAAAACAGGCGAAGAATACCTCAAGTGAAGAACGCATTCCTAACTTTGAGTCTTTATAGTAAAGCCAATGAAGAGACTGCCGTAGACGAGAATCCAGGATGTGGAAACATCCGTCAAGACTGAGTGGGCATCTTTTTAAGAAAACTCGCGGCTTACCTTTAAATTTTGTCGAGCACGCGAATTGAATATTCTTTGCTTTAGGTCCAAAAAATGTTTGCAGCGTTCACAAGGTGAGACTTAACGAGGGAAGCCTCGCTAAATTGCCTCAGGGGCGCCTCCTGTGTATGCATGAAACTCCGATTTGTAAATAAAGTTCCTCACACCCTCTCCCCACGGTTCCGGTTCCAGCGGAGAGGGCTGTGGAGTGAACGTGGTGCTGGAGGAGGGGAGTTTCGGAAGAGGAGCAAAGAAGAAGAGCTGTGGGAACGAGTGGGGATGTTGGGGGTGAGTTGAACAAGTAGATAAACGACCCGCTGGGATGGCTGATTTCGTTAGGGGCCCATTTTCGCCCGTCCATGGCCCCGAATAGGCTTCACACGCTGGGCCATAAAACTCTGCAACACTGTGAGCGAAACAGAAGGGAAAGATTTGAGGAACAGGCCTCCCGTCTCCCCGAAGGATTTCCCACCCCTCGCCGACCCATTTCTCTCCTCGCTGACTCCTCTCCTTTCTCTTCAGCTGCTTCTCCTTGCTTCTTCTCCTCCTCCTCTCTCATTCCCCGAGCATCCTTTTCTCCCTCTTTGCACTCCGGAAGGAATGTCTCCATTTTCCTCGGTGAGGTTCTTCTTCCTTCTTACACTCAAGCCTCGTTCACAACAACTTAACTTGGTTGGCTTGACTCTTCGCAATGTTGGAAATGTGATCATGAGGACATCTTCAGCGGCTAACAGCGACTGAAAGCGGCGTACCTCGACTTGGCTTAGGCTGGAGTTTATTCCAGCTCAAGAGCTTCAACTTCCCGTAAATTCTTGCCAATCCACCAATAGCATGACCTGCTGCACTACCGATAGTCGAGGGGCAACCTATTGCTATCATCCTTACCTTCTCTCTTCTCGTACATTCGTATTGAGAACATGGTTTTGTTGTGAAGTCGTCTACCAACTTTTGAGTGAAAATGAAATACGAAGAAGTTGATCACATCAGTGTAAAATAATCATTATTTGTGCAGGATATCTCCCATTCCTGTACTTATTAAAAGATACTACTTACTCTGAATACTAACCCTCAACTGAGTCGTTTCGTGAGAATCTCGAAACTCCACTCATCCATTGATTTTAAGATCGATTTTGGCTGTGACGCGCTGTTACTCGTTAGTAGCTCCTCGTCATGGTTTTTTATTGGAGCAAGGATAAACCATGTAACATAAAAATACATTGTTTCAAACGATCGTATAGTGGACATGGCCGTTTTAGTATTTTTGACATGAACGTCAAAAGGGACTTAAATTAAGGTTTGGCGTCAGGACCTACCAGATTACATCTATAGATCCTCCAAACAGGCTACCACGAAGGAATGCCTAACAGATAGTTTTGAGAAATCTCAATCTTTAGAGTAGGATCTAAGGATTTCACGGTGAATGCTTTAGATATAGAGCTATAGGGTGTCCAACCAGATGATTATGTCTAAGTGTAACGGAATTTGGATAAAGTAGTCTGCCATCGCCTCCAGGGTAAACTCAGACTTCATTCTCACCCTGAAGATGGCCAGGCCACGTTATCGGCGAATTGGACCAATGCTAAATCATCACCCTACTGGAAACTCGAGATGTATGACTCGTTATATTAATTGTGTATCATCATCTGATTTTAATTAAGGGTTTTATTATGATATTCGATGTACTGAATGCCTATGACCCATGTATCCCATGCAACGACAGTGCCACCAGCTCGCTCACCTGAATTGGCGTTCTCTCGTTTAATTAACAAAAATATGAATTCTAAGAAACAATTCCCTTCTATGGAGTAATAGTAGTGGCATTGCTTTCGTTTCATTTCATTTAGGTACTCGAACGCTGTGCTGTTAAATTGTTTATGGCTTTCATGTCATCCATTCTCATTCATTCATACATTCGGAAATCCTTAATCCAAGTGTAAATTTTCTTCGAATCTCCACTCCATTTTTTTATCTAATAATATCCTAATTCCATTAAAATTCCTCATTTTGACATCTGCATAACTTGCTTCTTTTGTTCTATTCCTGGTATTCCTTAGTACTTCTTCCCATTTATTGTTCCGCTCAGGATAATTTGTTGCTCCTCCCGCTGCCTCATACCCTGGAGGTGGTTAGTTAGATAATATGAAGATATGTTTCAGGAAGGCTGACTGTGTTCAGTAAGTTTATTCCTTTTCCAATTTTTGAATTTCCGTAAGTCTTCATTCTCTCTGTAGCTTTTTACTTCTTTTTTATGAGCGATTCTATCATTCCATGTGATCTTCCTCATTCTTTCATACACCACATTTTCATGATCCAAACTCCTAATATTAGCTGCAGACATCTTCTAAATCTTATTTCAATCCATAGTCTAATAGATGCTTTTCCATCTTATACTCATTTTCAAACTTTTGTCGCTTGGCATCAACTGACTCCTATCAGCTTTCTTTGCTTTGGGGTACTCTGTTCACTTTTTTGTTGTCTTTCCCCTCTTTTAAAGGTGCCGGGAATCCGCTCTTAACAGGTCCTCGACAACATCCATTTGCGAAAATCGAGAGGCTGCAGCACTCGGTGGGCGTTGAAGAAAGTTTTCTCCTCTTGCCTTTTAGTTTCTCTTTTTATCGTCAGGAAAAGACTGTTAGAGTGAAGAGGCGTGCCGTAGAGGGAGAGCGAGAGAGAGCGACAGAAGAGGTCAAGGGAAAGAGCTGGAAGGAAGGAAAGGAGAGTTTGCGAAGTTTGGGGGCCGAAGGAATTGGAAATTCGTAAGTGGTTTATGGGACGAGGGGAGAAAAATTGCCGGAGCGATTGGTCCAATATTGCGTCAACCCGATAGATAAAAAGAATCACCATGGCGAAATATCGAAGATTCGCTCCGGCCTATCGAAAGTTTCGCGGGAAACCACTTTCACAGAATTTTCTAAAGTAGTCCGAGATAAATCAAAAGCAACGGGAAAGATGTATGTTTGTTGATGGGGAAGGTTCATTTTTTTCACGCACGTAGAGCATAAGGTCGATTTTGAAATGTGGCTGTGTGGTGAATAAGGGAGAGAATAGGCAGAGTAGCAAGGGAAGACAAAATAGTGAATGATGGAGATGATAGGAAAGGGAAGAAGTTTGTTGGAGAAGATTCGTAGGGGACAGCAAAGCTGGATCGAGGGCTTACTAGTAGTTGAGGGCATGTTTCAAAGAATGTCTAGGAGGGTGGTATAAGGGAGAGTATGCTGGTAGAGTGGCTGTAGAAGAGGGAGGATTAGAATTCATTCGACCCTAGGTAGGAATTCAGAAGGTAAGATGTACAGTGAAAAGCGAATTTGCTATCAGGAAAGCCAAGATACGATCCTTCCACAGGATAAATTAATTTGAACAGGGTAGAACATTCAAATGCTAACAAACTCTTTTGCGGAACACCAACAAATGCTATAAATATACGAGGGATGTCCGTAAAATAAGGTTTTCAAAGCGCTGCAGTCACGAGGAACGCTATTAGGCGGGATCCTGCGACACTGGCATGTAGCTCGGTTCCCCCTTTACAATCCTCACCCCGGCGAACTGCATGTCTCGTACTATAACAATTACATGATAATTTTACAAATCATTCTAGTTTACTTCATTAATTCTGAATTTAAAATCGTGCGATATCTATGATGTATTGTGTTAAAAGAAATTAAACCCAGTGTCATCCTTTCTAGAATACTTGGTGAAAAATGGAACAAAAGAGTTCTTAGCGAAATCGAAATTTGGTTGAGATAGTGTTCAATTGCCAGGAAATAAGATTGAAGCAAGTTATGATTCGGGATTGGGAGATGTAGACGCTATAATAGTGAGAAAGAGAGCAAGGGGGTAGGAAAGAATTTTGGAGACTTTGAAGAATGTAAGATCATTGAGTAAGATACATAAAAATCAGGAGAGTGTTCACGTGAGGAATTAATACAAACCTAGGATGGGTAATGGTAACGAGTAGCAATGATTTGTCCAAAGCCTAACCCAAGTTTCAGACTGCGAAATATGTAACAGTATATTAACTTCGAATAAATAATAATAAGTGAACAGGATCATAAATATGGTTTCCAAAGTTCTAACTGTATTAATCGCGAAGACATAGCTAATACTTGGTAGTTTTTCATATTTTTTATCATTTCAACAAAACTTACGAGGGTTTCACTTCATTATCAACCGTATGAAAATTGTGGAAAGTGAGAACATTTTCCCAGTGTAATTTAATTTTCGTGGTAAGTAATGAGTTAATTCCTTAAAGTTTCGTTGCCGACAATATAATTGCTCCGGGTAAAGTGGACCAAGTAAATTGCTTAAATTTCTGAACCTATAATTTTATAGGACGGTTAGAGTCCCATATTTAGTTCAGGAGAAAAGGAAGTCCTTTATTCGAAGATAGCCCTAGAAATTGAAGTGACCCTTGAGAGCACTGAGATGGTACAACTGAAGGAACCCAGTTGCATTCGAGATTAAAACGATTTATGCAACAAACAGCCATGGTGTGTTTTTATGCTTTAAAAATTGGATGATCGGAAAAGTCTTCCTATTAAAGTAAATACATATTCAATAACTTATTTCTTCGTTTTTGAAAACTAGTACGGACTAAATTTGTTACTTTTGTCGTGAGCTGGTGCATATACCTAATTCTACGAAGAATTGTGCAAAACACTAGGGTGTCTGGGCACGGAATATTTCCTCACCTAGCATGCAGCACTCGTCCCAAGTCAAATCAAAAACTCATTGGCTGTTTGGCGAAGGCCAAAATGTATAGTATTGTTTCGCATTAGCGAAATATGTGAAAAGGGCTAAAAATGAGCAAAAGAATGGCCTAACAGAACGCTTGTCCTAAACCAGGAAGGTGGTGTTATTTTTCGGAACATTCTTAACGAACCTCCAGTTGTTTCTATCAAGAACTCTACTTTTCTATGCATGCAATCAGTTCCTCTCAGAGGCGGTTATATTCTTTATTTACTGCATCTCCGCGGAGTAGTAATATGTTTGTGCACCTCGCCTACCCGCCTTCCGTTCTGCTCCGTAATTTCTTGCTCCACCGCTTTTCCAATTTATTTGGCGTAGCCGTCGTCGTCGCGTAATGCGCGTGGGGAAATCCTCCGCTTGTGGATCATTTATTCGCCTCCGGATTCCCCTTTTTTTCACCTCACCGCTTACGCGGCGCGTGCTCCGAATACGGTGTATGGACCGACGGCTGTTTTTTTTCGGATGACGCCCTGGATGCATGCGGTGAATCTCTTCAGAGGATGAGAATAACGTAGATCGCGATCGTAAAAGACCTTGAGATTGCAACCAGCTCAGCATACCAGAGAAAAGAGGCATGTTCAACAAATGCTAATGATGTACATATCGATTGCGTGATGAAGGTGTAGATTGGAGGGTAATTTTAAGCCTCTATGGCGATTTAACGTACAAATATGCGGTTGTTTTCCGACTTTTTCTGAACCTAGCTGGTTTTATATTCATATAACTCTCGAGGTAAATTAGATCAATGGAATTTCGCTAGCATACGTGACCAGTAGGAGTAATTTTTTCAAGAGTAGAAGCTCAAATACTATTACATCTCCTTAGTATCCGCCTATGCTTCATTAAAGAAACACATGAACAATTGGAGAGCATTGTGTAGCAGAATTTCTCTATTTTGCCATCAATGATATTCTACCCAATAAAAATACGTGCAATTTTAGTAGACACGGGGGAAGACATAATGGTAAACAAGCGGATTTGTGAGAAGAAAAATTCGGATTTTACCCGGTGTTTGGAATTAGAGGCATTTATTTTTACGGCATAAGGTTTGATATTTCACGTGATGAATATACGAGAGCAACTTGAATGAAATTTCCAACAAATTATGTATTGTACAAACAGTGACAGCAATAATACGTTCACTTATGTAGAAACGCAAATCCTCTACCTACGCACCTTATATTGGAAAACGGTTGGTCGTCAGTTCAACTCCACGTCACTACTCAGTCAATCTTCTATCTCTTTGTTTCTGCCTATAGACTGCCACTTGTGCCTTTAAGGAGGTCTGGAACTATATCAGATTATAATTTAGTATGAGAACACGAAATAACATTCATACTCAAGGCATGAATGGCGGATCTTCAATATGATTTTTTTCTTCAGCTTTGGAACTTTCCAAAAATCAACAGATCAAAAGTCGGGATACCAAATATAGTGCCGGGGGTCTTTTTTGCCGTCTTCTCTACATAACTGGATATTCTTTCACTCTCCAGTTTTTAATTCTTGTAACGTTTACCCTTCCGTCTTAAGCCAGTTGAAATTCAAATAATTCTCCTCCTCCAACTTTTTCCCTTATGTCTCTTCTCTCTCTTCCTCATCAGCTTCTTTACCCCGTACTTCCCCGACTCTGCTTCCAGTTTTGAATTTCTTTCATTATCATCCTTTCCTCTCCTGCCATGTACAGCACTCTCTCCTTCTTTTTCATCCTTTTTCATCTCCTCATAGCACTATATTTCAACCCTCCTCCTAACATACATTTCAACTATCTTCAGGCTACGATCATCTTCCATCTGGAGCAGCCATGTTTCCGAACGGCTCCACCCCCGACTTTGTTTGAAGGCTACAACTAGTCTTAACTAGATATATCTGCACAACTTTCCCCTCGCAAGTTCTCTAATATCACGTGCATTTTCTTTGTCATTGCTAACTTTCGCTCACCGTCCTTCCTAAAAGTTACGAGTAGAGCCCATTCCCATTCTCAGTACTAGTCAAATATTTTAGATGTTCCACCTCGGGCGTTTTATTCCCTCTAATCTTAATGTTTATTCAGGGGATCGTTTCGCAAATGCTAATGGCGCTCCTATCGATGAAATTAAAAATGTGTAGTAGACCAAATCGTAAATTCGTGGAGTGATTATAGCGCGCCCATAAGGAGGGAATTATATCCGTTGTTTTCTCACCTCTAGGGACCTTGATGCTAGCTGGTCTGTACTTTGTTACTGGAGAGCTCTCAATCTGTTTATATCACCTATGCGAGTACCTTTGTTTTGTCTCAAGGAGCAGTTATAAGTGCATTCATCGAAGCTTACCTTGCTTGCCATCTCGTATTTTTATCTAGCTATTTGCATAATGTCTATTTTGTGTGATAACTTTCTATAAATATTAAATTTGCACGGTTGGCAACAGGTTATTTTACATATAAATATTGATTATTTTTATTGCAGTTTAGCGTATCGTAATTTACCTATAGCCCCTCAGGGTACTTTGGTACACCACAGCTTGTCTCAATACTGGTAACGTTATCTCATCAGAGCCAATTTAACTATACTTTCAAAGATACATTTGCTGATAATTGTGTTTATTTTTAGCGACTGTTTTTGTGAGGCTGATTGTCAACTGAATGCTATTCCAAGTTACCTATAAAGAAATGCTATGCTGAAACAATGAAAAAATTAAATTTGGGACATTCATGTCGTGTCACTTGCAAATGCAATGCCTTTGCCGAAACACTAAAATATTTTACGCTTCTATGTACCATCCTCATTTTATGGATACGAATTGGCTAAAATTAAATGGGCCTTTTCGACGGAAAGGTTTATGAGATACTGATTGGACCGCATGTATGGAAGGACCAGACCTAACATTGTTGTTTCCAAATGTTCCCTGGGGAAGCATCGTTTAACTCCTTAGGCTTGTGGAAGAAGAGTTACGGGTTGCTTCATTACTAAAATTCGACGTGAAATAAGATTAATTTGCTTGCGCGCCAACGAAAATTTACTCCCAAGTTGGCAATTTCACCTAGGCTGGAATTTGAGCTGAACAGAGAGAAACCAATGCGAGGGCCTTTCGGTGTTCGCATTTATTTTGCTGGAAGACATTCATTTCCTCAACCCCGTATAGGAGGGTTGCGTTTATAGCCTCCAGAGATGCTTTCGGCCGGGTATAGATGATTATTTCAAGTGACTTTTAATTTATCTGCTATATCCATGTCTTTGACGGTTATCATTCGTTCTAGGATTATTCGATTCTTGAATGATAAAAGTGGAAATGGGGTTTATAGCATTTTTCTCTATGTAATACGCTGTGTCTCACGTAGAATTAGTGATCTTGGAAGCGAACTCCATTATCTTTGATCATATTGCATTTGTGGATTTTCTGCTACGTTACATTCTCAGCTTCCTCTAATGGCAAGATTATTCCACTGGTTTTGACTGCACGAAGTAGAGACTATCTCATTGACGTATGATCACATATATTTTTGAATACATTTGCCTAATGCACTTTGGTGATTGATGAGTTACCGGTTTATAAGTTTCGACTGGAAGAAAGTAAGCATAACTGGGTATTCACTGGTGAAGGACTTTCTCCTGAAAAAGGGCCTTTATCATGCTCGCATATATCGCAGCTCTCTTTATGCAAGGCATAAAACCTATTCTTTTTCTTCCTTTACCCTGCTTACCCAATATCCTCGACTCTATTACGGCCTTCAACATCATTTCACCACTTATTACCTGTTCAAAACGCCTACTCTGTCTTATCCTTGTCCCTTCCAACTTCCATTTTTTCCAACCACCCTTCCAAATCATTTCACTTTTGTTTTCTCGCACTTTTATTGTTTTGATTGGTGTCCTGCTTATTTTAGGTATATCGATAGAATTATAATCGACTCAGTATTCTTCACAAACCCATGCTGTATCGTACTTGTCCGCATCAATGGCAAATTTACTTGGTTTAAGTGTAATAGTTCTTCTTTTGCGAATTTCCACAGAGAAAAAATCAAAGGAGGATGATTTTTTTCTCTGTGGAAATTCGCACATGTGTGCATTGCGGGTGACTCCGTAAAAGTGGAACTCTGTGGCTAGTCCCGGATTGCTTGAAGTTTGTCAGTTCTTCTTTTATTGTTATCATTTTTAGCTTAACCTGCCTTAATTTTCCCATATTCTCTTGTATCTTATTTATTTCTTCCTTTTCTTAGATTTTCGAACATTCCTCTCTGTTGACTTGCCTCATCGAGTGCCTTGCTGTATTTTTCCTAACCCCCTGTATCACTTTTTCCAACAAAATTTCGAGCCTTATTCCAATAAAAACACCCGTCTTTATTCTTCTTACGCACTTCCCAGCTTCAGCTGCATGCATACTGGCGTACCATGGTTTCGGAGATCTCCTATAATCATACTGTCGAAAAGCGATGTTCAAAGCCTTCTCTTATATAATTCAATGCTTCATCTCCCTGTAGATGAGAATTAATTGGAAAAAAACATCCTCAGCATATTATTTTAAATATTCCTCTAACTAGCATTTACTAGAGTATTTTATTAGCAATATCAGTGAATTGGTACTGTCTTTTCTTTTCTGGATTGGAATCTTTTCTACTGGTTTATTTCCTTTTGTATCCAAACGTCTGCACTTGAGTTTGTCGTAGTTTAGGCTATAAAATATGTGATAAATAAGTCGTGTATGATCATATCTGTCAAGTTGTATATACTACATTTTAAACGCTGTATGGTGTGTATTTGTCAATGAATGTTGGACTTTCATTTTCATCTTGAATATTGAGATCATGTGGAGTATCATGACTGATATATTGAATTGGGATGAAAAAAGTAAGAGATTTTTATCCTGAAAATCAGCAGGATATGGAGAGTAATCAGCACGATATGGAGAGATTCCACAAAGTGAAGCCTGAATTTATTAGTTATATTCTGAAAATCAGGGTTATTATACTTTATTTTGGTGAAATGTGCTATACTCAAACGTATCAAGTTATTTTCTCTAGCTGTATAATGAGTCATTGGACTGTAATCTTCATAAAGATTTGAGGCTTCAGAGGCTACCTAAAGTTTCATATTAAAGGTAATTGATATGTACTTATTTATAACTCTACATGGAGGAATTATTTATCACAACTTTAAAATAGTATGATAATTATTGGGTTTTTTGGTTCATTGACAAGAACTCCTGCATGTCCAAAAAATAATGTTTTAATAGGATTTCTCCATCCGTATTTTTGCCATATCCTTGACTAAATTTAATTTATTTCCAAAAATGTGTTAAATTTCAATTCTTTTCTATTCAGCTTTAAAAAATATCACCATAAGCTTGAACTAGTCTGAAATATTTGTGGAGATCCAGTGCTCTATCTTGTCACATGAATTTGTTCTGTGCTCCATCGCTGCGTTATCGCGATTTTGCGATACCCTCGCTCCGTCTCCACGTTCTGTCTCTAATGCGTCTTTATTTCTCTTTCCCTTTCCTGACAGGTGGGTGAGCGATAAGTCAAGCACGGACCGTGCGGTGCGGAAGGGAGCGCTCAGCGGTCACCGGAACATCAGGTCGGATGTCTTTCCCAACATCTCTCTCTCTCTCTATCTCACACACATTCTCGTTCTCTCTTCCCACCATTCGTCCGGGAGTAGCTTTGTAACTTCTCTTGTTGCTGACTGACTGTCTAGTATGTCACTCCCACTCCGTCAACCTCCCCAGACTTTTCCGTTCCCTGCTGTCGTTCCACATGTCCCCGTTCCCTCGCCGACCAAGTGCTCCGCCCACTTTCACCCCGACCGGTGGCGTCATGAGATAATGCGATTCGTCTACAGAGACGTCGACGCTGAGTCTACATTACTTCGTCGGATCTCCATGCTGAGCTCCCCACACGTCACTACACGCGCTGATTCCTTGGCAATCGATATAGTAACGTTAAATTTTAAATTTCGAAATTTCTTCCTTCTTCGGAATGGTCAAACATGGATCATGTTGGTTCAACTGTTTTCCTTTGTGTGCTCTTCCTTTTTCATTCCTCCTGATTTTCTTGCTGTTTTTTCCTTTTCTATACTCTATCCATTTCTACCCTATCCTCCATTTTTCCGCCCCTTGGGTTCGGCAAACTATTTGAAACTTCCATTTTAGAGGTTTTTCTTAAGGCTATAGTGATTAATAAAAGTAGTCGTGATTGTTCTGCATTAGAAACCGAATCAGGGGTTTGACAGAATTGGCTAAGTTGCGCAAGCGTGTTCAATATGCCTATGGATTCAATATGCCTATGTGACCTGGGTGGATTGGGTTCGTATTCCAGTCTAGGTGAATTATTTATCCGCAGCAAATTCCGCCAGTGAGTCTTGCGGATGACTCCATCAGTCGTCAACAGTCGCGGCCAGTATCCCTTTAACATGAAACCATTCTCTATACGGTCGCTAAAACTCACACACGCTCAACAGTCTGACAGTGTATTGCCATCAACCACCTCCAAAGGACACGTGTCGTCTGGAGCGCGCACGCATGCGGGGAACGCACACGCCTGCACGCGCCATCTTGTTGCGACCTTTTCCGGTTTTGAGTAGTGCTGAAAACCACGCCCAACTGATCCACCTTACCCAGTCGACTACTGAAACCGACCGCTCTCAATCATTTCCCATCTTGATAACAACCCCTTGTCCTATCCTGTTTTTTCCTTGTGCCCCTGACCCTTCATGTTTCATCTCGTACTCCATCACTGTCTATGTACCATTTTTTTCTTAGTTCCTTATAACCTTTAAGAAAATTGCTATTGCTATTCACAAAATAGTAATACCTTAATGTAGATCCATATACTTAGGCCTTATGACACACAGTCTTAATGAGGAGCTACAAAATCCAGCAAAGAAATTAGATAATCTTTAAAAATGATCTTTTAGGCAGTTTAACCAGCTCAAACTTGGCTTAGGAAGTGCAATATTAAGATCATTTCGGAAATTTATCATCAACCATTGGCAAATTACCACCTCAAAATAAATTAAAGCTTAAGATATGTATAGATTCCTTGAAATTATCATCTAAAAAGTAAAAATAAGGAATACCAGTTTTTGAGTGCCCGGGAGTCGTCACAGAATTAACTTTATGGAGTCATCCGCTATGCATATATGTGCGAAATTGCACAGAGAAAAAATCCACTAGCAAAGAGAATGCATCGACGGCTTAACTGGCTATTGCTCTCGGTGGGAAATCGAAATATGCGGTTCTAGTCCCGATCAAAGGAATACCAGTGCTCATAACTGTTTTATAGTGTATTGACTTAGATTATTTTTTCAGTAAAATCAAGGCATACTGCCTAGCTTTTTAATTGATGGAACCAATCGCGTGATTTTGGTATGTTGTGGTTGTAGAAAATATTATCGGAACATTTTCCATCTTATCTTATCACAAGTGGTTGATCACCTATAATTAAGCATACATTCGCCTTGTAGCTGTTTGTCAGCTCGCAAGTTTTCCAGGCCTATCTTCCACAGTGGGTATTTTATGGCTGAGGGCATTTTATGGGAAAAAAAGGCGTAACCTCAATTTTCCCCACTCACGTGTTTACCTTCCCAAAGAATTGAACGTTGTATTTATAGTGATGAATGATTTGGAAGCATTAAGAATAAATATGTATTTCCTTTGTCCCTTTTGGTTTTACGGGTTGTAAGTATTTTTCGTTAGAACGAATTTGTTCTTGATTATAATTATGATTCTTTATCTTATTTTTACCTATCCCTGTACATATCATTCACTGTGACACTTCATGTTGTGTAGCTTAAGTATGATTTTGTTGTAATTTGGAGCTAGTGACAGATCAAAGAAGGTATAGTATTAATCTTACCCCTTAAAATAAACACACAAGAATGTGGGGTCGGATTGTGAGTCGGAGAAAAACTATAGTAATTTCATATGGCTTAAAAGTCGCAAGACATACGTTCCTTTATTGTTAAAAATAAAAAAAGAGATATTTCTTTGAACGCATGGTTATTTTGCGCAAGGTTGGAATAATCGTAGTTCCCTACGCAATAAAAAGGTGCATATTTTTTCAATAGTAATAAATTTAGAGTTATCCATGGCTAAATTCAAATTTTAGTATGACTTACTATATAGACTTAGGTCTTCTTGCTGCAAGGTATGGGGAACCCGTATTTAAAAGGGGTCTAAGGATTTTGACTTAAAAGGCGCTTTATTTTAAAGTGTTGAGATCTTTACCTCAAAGTTGAGCGCAAATAGAGCCCTTAATGTGGGTATTTTTCTAGTGTAAACCAGTCTAAATATTGTCCTAAGGCTAATGCGATACCATTTATGAATAACGAATGAAGAACTCTATCCCGTATTCCTCTGAAAACTTTTCATTTAATTTTAAAATAAGGGAATATTTTATTTGCCTCACTTCCCTCTCCTTACAACTAACTACTTTATTTTCCAATTGTGATTTCTTAGACCGCGCTTAATTTTAACGACCCAATTGACATTGTCTTTTATTTTCCTCCGTGAACTGTACTCAAGATTTTGAGTGTGTTCGTGTTCTTAGGAACCACTTGCATCACTTTTATCGCTTGAGTATCGATCTTATTTCAACCGTTTATGCTAATGTAATCCCCTCCTCCAATGTCTATTGTTGAGTGTTACTTATAAACGCTAATGAGGGAAATTTTTAGCCCGTAGTATTTTTTACTATCCGGTAGTAATAATATGGTGCTCTTTGTTGCAGTCAAATATGTAGGCAATGGTTTTCATGATGCACGAGAGGTATTCATTTGGGACAGAGATACATGCGGAAAGAGTATGACGTTTTCCGGTCGACATACTTTCTGTCACCTTTTCTTATTTATATATATATTTATCAATAAGTCGCGAATTGGCCTCCCTTACGACCGGCCGCCTTGCGGCTGACTCCTCCCAGCATGCCCCACGCCTAGGGCCGACGCTAGTTGGTTGGTTGGCAAAAACGTAAATCACTGAAACCGGTGGCATTAAAGCATATATTAGTGGCCTACGGCAATTTGGCAGATTGGTTAGGATTATGAACGATCAAAATTCCCTCCCTTCCGCGCCTGAATCCTCCTATCCATTGGAGTAGATCTCTGTCTTATACAGCATCACCTCCGCTCCGTTACTTATTTTCTGATCCAAGTTTCTCTCTCCTCACTTTTATCTTTCTTCCGCACATTGTCCAGCGAGCATTACCATGTCGCGAGTTTCCCCCGTCACTTGTACCTCTTTCCGTCGTAAAATCTTTCAGTGCGGCTCCATCATTTCGCGGTGGTGACTGCGCAGGCAGGAGTCGCCGGGAGTGACGAAGTTCATTTTTATGACCTTCATACAGCGTCTTCCGACCCCTCTCTCGTCTCTCGAACTCCAAACGCTCTTCCGGAGTAGCTTTTCAACCATGTCATGCCCTCAGCTCACGTCCATTTTTTCTTTAAACATATCAACCATCACTGAGTATTTTTCCAAAATTCTTTTTCTGCGAGAAGTTCGTAACCCTGTGGTATATATTTTTTCTCCCTCTAAACTATCTATTGTTTCCACCATTGCATGAAAAAGAATGCAACAATGGAGTTTACACTGTTTTTTGTGATTTTTTTGGAAATGCAATGATAACCGAACCTAAAAATTATATACCTAGTTGTGTTTAAAATGGGAAGTAAATAATGGTTCCCAGTAGCAAAAAATTGGTATTAATTAGGCAAAATGACGGTTGTTTTTATTTTTGTGGCATAAAATAAGTGACTATTGAGAGTCTGAGTGACTTGAAACATTGAAAGTTAACCTGGTACAATAAAACTTTGTTGTTATTGTAACATCCCTTTGCATCTTAGTCGCGATATTGTTTCCTTTAGTGTATTTCTAATTTTTATTGTCATTGCTTTCCAATGACCTTTGATCAATGAACTTTGTTGTTGTATCATCACAAATACCGTTACCTTTTCCGGCTGTAACCACAGGTTTTCCGAAGAATTATTTTAAAAAATTTCTCAATTTCTTTATTATTTCATGACGCAATTCTATCAAACAGTTTTATTCGTAGTTAGCGAAAATGTTTAGCATTCTTTGTACGTCAATTTTAGCAATTGCGATAAGTGATTTCATTATTCCCCCCAAAAAAATTAATCCTGCTTCAATACTGGACAATAATTTGTCATTTTGTGATGAATGTATTAGAAGATAAGCTATGTTTCAGAAATAAGAAATATTTATTGTAAGTTTTCTATCTTTAGTACACAGAAAGTGGGTTCTTCAGATTGAAAGGAATCTTCAAGCTTATATTCAAGATAAAAAGGAATTGATATTTTTTTAGATTTTTAGGTCAACTTTTCTGTCATTTTGGACTTCATTGAATTATTTGAGTATTACTTTTTGCCTTGCTACCTTAGACCAGATTATGCATTTTTTTCAAACGTGCTATTTTGTTTTAACCATGGGAGCTAGATATTTCCACTTTATGTAAATTCTTTTCCTTTTTATCGATATCTGGCGTTATAAGCTTCCTGTGCTTATTATTCTGCGTTCCGCATTATATATTTACCATTGATATTGCTCTTTTGCTTCAGAAGAAATGTGCTCCACTTTCTACATCATGCATGTCTGTAAAGCTTGGATTCCTTATCGTTTGCTTTAGATGGCTCTTCTGGTTCTCCCATTCTTCTTCTTTTTCCGTGAAACGGGGTCACAAATTCCTTTTTTTACTGAGCAAAGTTGAGTCATTGAATCTTACGGAAAGGCCTCATACATTAACCGGCTTGCAACCATGTCTCTTTTTTTCAGTTCAATTTTTTCTTTTGTACTGTTAATGCAGTGTGTCATATTTTTCGACTCTACTTCCTCTTCTCATGAATCCAAGACGAAGTAGAAATTTCTATTCGCGTTAAGGCTAGTTTTTTCCTCTAGGAAATGGTTTCTGTTATCCTTGTACATTTAAAAATGCCATTTCAGCTGCATTATGATTATATCTAACCTTTGGTGAGCTCGTTTTATCGAACGATAAAAATGTAGAGCTAGCGAAACAATGGAATGGGTCAACAGGCGTACAAGTTAGGTCAGTGCATTGGTGCGGATGTGCTAACGTAGTTAGTGATGAACATTTACGATATGTAGGCTCTACACCTAGGTCTTTCAAAGTGTTCCAAGAATGTAATTCTAAGCTAGACGTGGGCTCTAGTGTTGAGAACAAGAAAAAAATGTTCAAAGTAGGAGTCCTATTAACTCTTTTCATATTTGTGTTATATTAGTTTCAAATTAAAATATACTGGATATAATGTATGCAAATCTTATTTTAACTGTTTGAGGTTTTGTTGTATTGCAAACTATTTTTGAGCAGGCAACCGGAGACTCAAGTTGGAACTTTATTAACCTTCCAGAAAATACAACGAAGAAAATAGCAAACATTACTTTAAATGAAGAATATCTTAATCACTGTATTCCGAACAATGTTTTTCAATATCGGTATTTTAAGTTTCTACATTTTGTCGTGGAATTTTAGCATTAAATCCAGTTTCCAATTGATAACTTAGTTTACGATTATGCGACATGTGACACTAAAACTTAATTCGGTAAAATATTTTATGTATTATTGGAAATGATAAGTTCTGGAATTAGCGATAAATGAAATGTTCTGCGCAAATTTCTGCACTCTTCCACAAGGAGTTCACAGACATTTGCCCTACATGAATAAGTGAGAGATCATCGATCCTCACGGCTCACGGTTGCCCAAAATAAATGGATCATCCGTACGAGATTCACTCTGTGCGTGTGTCGATTGAAAATTGACTCTCGAATGAAAAAGCTGACGAACGTTTGACGGCGTTCGTTGCCCTCGTCTTTCATTTAGCTGCCGAATTGGACCTTGTTCATCCTTTCCGCAACCGTGCAGAGCAATAAAATAAAAACGAAATTGCATTTTCGCGACGTTTTGCACTCCCTTCGATTCATATTTTACTCTTCATCGGGATGTCCATGTTTCCCTCTCTGGCTAAACGCCCTCCTGCTTTCTTCATCGAGTTGCAAAACTCCGAATAATTGTAATCGTCTCTTTTGTTACACTCCTATAACTTGAATCATGTTATCTAGAAGTAATCTATGTGGCCTGTATATAACCCGACTCAGAATCACACTTTTATTAATCGGCTCTTCTTTGTATCGCGGATAGGTAAGGGAGGAAGAGTGGGTAGAAACCTGGCGTCGGCATTAGCCTGCTCTTAACGAAAGGCACCAAGGGGACCACGGCTTAATATCTCATTTGACAGACGGAGTACCGTACTTGAAGTGCCCTCCACAAGACACTCAAGTAGGGATCGGATGTCCTCTGAAAAACATCCTCCTCTGCAGGGATTTGAACCCTGGCCGTCCGTACGGTTAGCCAGTACTCTAGCCACCAAACCAACCCGATCCCCTTGCAGTACTTATATGCACGTCATTGTGTACCAATATGTTGCTTTTGGACGTATGTGCTCAGAGAATTACCATCAATTCATATTATATCGTACCCCAGCACTTTCGCCTCTCTGGGAGGCTTGCGTGATTCACTCTCCCCATCGACCGCTTACCTACCCATTCAATTACGGCGCTATCCCAACCGGTATCGGCATCCGCGTCCTGCGTCCTTTTCCCTCCTCTTCCTCCTCCCCTCGCGGGTGAAATGAAATGAATCGCCGTCACCAGCCGGTCGTCTCGCGTCAAACACCGACTCCAATTTGATCCCCTTGCTGCAGACGAGCCTATTAACCCGTTCCCGGCAATCGAGAACATGCACAACATTTATTTCTCGCATGTAAGTTATGTATTCGACAAATATTTCCTCAAGGGCTGAAATATATTATCCACGTATGCATGCACATAGTGTAGAATAAGTTGCGGAATATTTGCTTATTTTCAGATGGGTTTAAAAATTTGAAAAAGTCACCTTTTCCGAAACGGTATACCTCTGTCTTGGCTTCACCGCACCATAAAACTTCCCTTCTCGGCCTGCAGTGTTAAAATTATCCTATATCATTGCCCGACCAGAGAGTAAATTAAAACGGTAATTTCGTCAAAATAAGGTTGGTTAAGATAGTTCTGTTATGTAAACACTTCATGTTGTTGTAAGCGATAACTAACTTTTCCGTGACGTTCTAGCCCGGGTTCCCGATTCATGCCCTAGAATAAGTGCTCGTAGTACCTGCAAATAGTTTTTAAAAGTTATTCATTTGCTGCATTTACTCATTATACCACCTTGCGCTTGACTTGACTTTACTGTCTGTCCACTAGTCTATTCTCCTTCATGGTATTATCCGATAGTCCCACCCTTTGCCTATTTGTTGAGAGGTTGTGGTGAATTTTTGTATGTTTAAAACGAAACATTGTTATAACGTTAAATACCGGTGATACTCTTCGCTACCGGATTAAGATGCCCTCTTTGGATTCGGCCTGAGGTATTTTTTGGTTTGATTCTTAGGGTGGTGCGTAAAAATTGCCTTGAGAAAAAAGTGGAACCTAACAACGGACCTTTGGCTTGCCGAGCCAATGCTCTGACAAACGAATTGTCGGAAGCTACCTGCTACGCTCGTAGTGATTGGAAATTTCAGATCATGCAAGTTCCTGTATGACACGGAAGACAATATTTTGACGCCGCGCTATGTCTCTAGAATTGATAAAAGTGACAAAACGAGAATGATGCACGGCCGAGCTGATTGTACAAAAATTCTCCCATTGAACGTATAGTTGATGATTTTAACAAAAATGCCCTGACTTTTACACAAGATATATCGTTAACATGAGATTCGCCTTCGTTCTTTCTCGCTTTCCTTTCCTCATTTCCTCAACATTTTGTGGCTGGTTTCGTAATATCCCCTATTGCACGCCTCTAATTTGGTTGTCAGATTAGTGTGTAGGTGTAGAATACTTCTGTCGTGTCCCATTCCATTCCCTCCCTTAGTCTTTGGGGATTTAGGAAAGCCAAAGCCTCGTCATTAGCACCCCCACAATCCTTCTCACATGACCTTCTCCTGTCCACTCCTCTCATCCCTCACGAAATATAGGCGTACATCAACCCGTTGCCGTTCTCCCAAAAACCATACCGCCATCGCCTCCACCTTCCTTTCATTCGCTGCGTCATTTGGACCGCGGTGGACACTGATCAAGTTGATTGTCCCCCGACTGTGGGCGTGCCTCCCTCACAGTACGGACGGCCATTTCCTCTTCGAACCCGCCGCCATGCCACCGCCTCTGCGATTTTGTGAACGAAGGGAAGTCCGTTCCGCATCCAAAAGGATGGAATTTGATGGTTTACGGAGGGCCTGAGGAGAATTTGGTGATGTTGGCCGCATGATCCGATGCCCGCGATTTTCTGGGTGGTGCTTCGTTAACGACCGCTATCAGTCATGGGAGTTTCGTTGACTGGCTTTGGATTCGATATGTTTAGGGGGAGCTATCGAGCAAAGCTTTCCATGATACCCAGGTTTAGGCTATGTGATTCGTATTTAGACGAATGGTTCATAGAGGGAATCTACATTTTTGGCGCTTATTTGTCTTGAAAAGTCAGTTAACGGTTACTTGCAATTGTTCCCTTGGTGCTGAAGTTACCAATTTGGCATTCGATTTTGTTGTTTCAAATTATCTTTCACTATAGTTTACGGCCTTAATTTTTGTATGATAAGCCCTCCCCATTTGCAAAGATGTATTATTTTCTGATCTTACTTAGAAAGCGCATATCTGATGGTAAGCCAGATGCCTGTGCATTACCTTCCTTTGTGATGAAGGGAAATAAATTCTATGCTTATTTATGGTTCTAATGAATTCCATGTCGCACACTTTTTTAAAATTTGAGTCTCTAAGTATGATTATGTTGCTTATGTTGACCCTTCAATATGCGGTGTCTTCCACACGATTATTTATCGAAGTCATTGGATATCCCACTCGGCGATTTACAGATGATGCAACCATTTTCTTTTATCTTGAAATTATTTGTACACGTATATTTAAATTTGTACGCAAGTTTAAAGAGTTCACGTTTATGACTGGGTTTATATCTTTGATTTTGGTTAAAAGCGAAATTTTCTCATTGAAAGTCTCTATGAATGATCTTCAAGCAAGCTTTTCATAAAATAAAACAGGAGAAAGAGTGCGAAGGATGGATTGAATGGCTTATTATAATATATTAAAAGATGGTGCCTTTTTGAGATAGGAAAAATACTTTTGAGCGAAAAAAAGATTTCAATGATA
Organism: Ceriagrion tenellum; assembly: GCA_963169105.1. Lineage (NCBI taxonomy): Eukaryota > Metazoa > Arthropoda > Insecta > Odonata > Coenagrionidae > Ceriagrion > Ceriagrion tenellum. The sequence goes on from OY720640.1 coordinate 54,222,167, forward strand.
GCTATACGCCAAGTATTTAAGACTTAAGGTGTCATGTTGATAAATGCTTTTGTGTGCCGGAAGATCATGGATGTGACATGATTGTCTGAGATGTGAATAAGGTAATTGCGGTAAAAAAACAGTAACAGGCAGACGGTCTCAAGGAAAAATGAAGACCATCATTTTTAGTGCAGTGGCCAGGCGAATATATGTCACTAGATGAAATATATGGAAATGAATATGAAATAAATGGAAATAAATTAATTGTAATTTAAATAAACTCAGGTATTAAATAATGGAAATGCATTGTGCGAGTCCTCATATATTTAATTATTAGTTGGCAGCGTAAAACATCTTTCATTTGAATATTTTATGGTGGCTCTAGAAATATCACCAAAAACCGTTAATCTATCAATGAAATTTAAAGAATTATTGATATAGGTTAATGATTGTTAGGTTTCTCTATCTTTTCACCATTTAATATTATATTTTTTCTCTTTCATTTGAATATTTTATGGTGGCTCTAGAAATATCACCAAAAACCGTTAATCTATCAATGAAATTTAAAGAATTATTGATATAGGTTAATGATTGTTAGGTTTCTCTATCTTTTCACCATTTAATATTATATTTTTTCTCTGGGAAAGTAAAATCCTCTCCCTGCGGAGTCAATTTTAAGTCATAATTTAACGGTCATGAATGTACAACAACCCGCGAATTTTCACCTGTTTTTGATATTCTTTCGTCATCTGGTCATGCACGCACGAAATAGATATCTCTTCAGCATCATTTATCTCTACGCTCGGAAAAATAGTGGATCATATTCAAAGAAAGTTTTCCGCCAATTTATTTCACATTACACGTCGACTTTTGGATAGAGAGCGGCGAAATGTTACCTCTCTGCTTTCGTTTCCGTGCCATTAGCGAGACAATTTACTGTGTCGAGTGCAAAGAAATAGACATCCTTGTTTGAAAAAATGACGGCTCTGTCTCCCATAAGATGTGAAGGGTTTTATTCTTTCCTTCTTACATCCCTCGTTACTCGAATTTAATGGTCGAAAGGCATCATTTGGAAAATAATTGCTGGAATAATTTACTGGAAGTTGTATCTTCTTCTTTCGTCGGATAGCGGGTGTCTTAATGAATCCTTGTGTATTCTCTCGAGTGAATTCTCTGGGTGGAATACATCATTTTTATTTTTTTTAAGTGCCTTTGTCGTGTCCCAGGTCGCTCTCTGCTCCTACCACTCCCATACCCCAGCCTCCTATAAGGAGAGGGAATTCCACACCCCATTTAACGTGATAACATTGTTTTCCAATTACCTTCTTAAAACCGCATTCTCTTCTCTCTGGAACAGTAGGAGATGGAACTCAATATACACCTCTACTCGTCTATTTCTCGCTCTCTACAAAGCAGGGCATACTTCTGTCCCTTACCCAGCGACGTGCAAGTATATTTTCGTGTTTATTTTGAGCGTTTTTTACTGGCAGTATTTTTCCTTCGCCTATTTCGTCGCCACCCACCGTGTACTCCGGATGCTCGTTCCGTCAGCCATTCTCCCAAGGCGACTCGCAGCCGAGCACCCCCCACCGTGGTTCCTCGGGACGCTAATGCACTTTTCCGATCCTTCCTCCCGTCCCCCGACGTCTCTCTCTCTCTAACATCCTCGTCCGACTCTCCTCCCCGCAGTCCCATCGTTGCAAAACTCTCAACGGTGGCGCTGTGGCCCGGATATGACCCACGAGCCCATATTCGACATAGAGACACTTCCTTTTCCCATCTTTCCCACTTCTCTACTTCTCTGTCCGCCATTTCTCTCCATTTCCTCATCCGCTCCATTTTGCACGGCTTATCTCCTAGAATATTTCCATCTGGTTCAGTTAGGATCACTCCTGGGGTCAATACTTGTGTCCAAAATAATAAGGGATTCATTTGGAATCCATATCGTATTATATTAATGGAGCGAGGTGTCGTTTCGTGCAAGTTCACGACGGTAACCATTAGTGAGAAAACACTTCATTCGGAATCACAATATTATATATTTTTTGATAAATTTTAACGTATTTACGTCATCTTCAATTTAAGTTGACATTACCTCTGCTCCTTGATTAGATACATCTGAAAGTTAACATTACCAGGCATTATAAAACCTAGCCTTCTTATCTCTCCTCTAGAGTTTTTACCACTTCACTCATTCATTTCTTTGTAATTCTGCTCCATCTTCTCCCATAATTCTCACCTCCAGCATATATCTATACCGTTTTCCGTCTCCCATGCAGGTGTTCAATATGACCAAACCCATGCCACAAGTAAGTCCTGGTAAGCGTCCCAAATAATCTTCTAACTATCAACCTTCTCACTTATTTGGAAACATACCATCGCAATTTTGTCCGTTGGATTCAGAGCAGAGAGCCTGCCTTGATGCATGCTCCGGTGTCCACTTAGCCACCGACTATAAGCCTCGCGTTGGTGGGCTCGACATGAATTCGGAGGGACAGGAATTCGGATGACTTTCTGTTCATGCGATTGATATTTTCCCCGTCTTCAGTCGGTAAACAGTTGCGAAGAAGTGCGAAAGGACTTAAGCTGTGGAGCGTTTCTTGCTGTTTCTAGCTGTGGAGCTTAAGCGTTTCTAATTAAGTCTGTCGTCTTCGTGGATGCCACATCCCTCCATTTTTAACCGTTAATCTTTGAAGTTTTTGTCTTAACCGTTAACGCTCATGTTCTTCTATCAATAGATTTTCTCATTCTGTTTGAAATAATTATTATATCCTCCATTGCGCCATCACTTTAAATTTTTCGAGGTCTCTCTCAGGGCTCTCAGGGTATCCATTTATAAATTTTCATTTGCGATCTTGTCATTCGTATAATTTCACCTAACCATCGGATTGTTAGTGACATTATGTTGCAGGCTACAGTTCTTTCCTTTAATAAATCATTTAATTGTTTCTCGTACCTCTCCATTTATTTCCTTCTTCCTGTAGTGTTCAAAATTACTTACTAGAACTTTTTTTTGGCAATATTTCGTCTTTTTTTACTGTGCATAGCACCAAACGCCAAAAACGTCCCAAACCAGCTTGTTGCCTCGATTACAGAACAAGGGGGGTTACTTTGGTGTTTATATTATTCAGCACGTCAGGTAATTTTGAAAGAATTTCCACCAAAGTCCACTGGACAACTCACACACAAAGTCCACTGGTAACTGAAGATCTAGCAAAAGACTAGAGTCTAAGTTAAATTCGGAGGAGGGTTTTTTCCCTTTAACATTTCAACTTGCTCACATAAAATACTGGCAGCCAAGGAGTAAACAAGTTACACCACAATAAAATAGAGCATTAAATTATGATAAAAACTATGAAAAAAAAATTAAACGATGATAAAAAGGCATCAAAACTCAACGTATAGATTACACAATTACCTTGTAGTCCTCCAAAATTCTTGCAGAATCAAAATAAGTCCCCTCAGAACAAAGACGACAATCTCTCCAAACCACTTATTTATAAACAATTGTTCCCAAGTGATAAAACCCAGCTAAAGCCTTCCCTTGTTTTATTTGTTAAATTAAATGTAAAATTAAAATGAAACAATCGTTACATGTGCTAGCGCCTAAATTTTGCACCATAAACCGAAGAAGCTACTTTTGCGAATTCCTGAATGGTCCGGATTCTCGCCGTAGAAGGAAACTCCGAGGTTACTTAGTTTGTTCAAAGCATTCGGTGTGAATTTAGGAAATCTAGTTTCCAGTTTTAGTGGAGGCGAGTGGCATTTGCGAGCCTCCTAAACGCATATCGTCCTCCCTCTACCATTCTGCCTTGGGAGACTTTGGCAATTCCATTTTCCTCCTTGGCCTCTCTCCTCCATCTTCCGCATATTCCAACCCATTCCGCGGTAACTGAACTTTCAGTTACTTAAAAAGGACGGGCGGATGTGCCGTTGGAGGCGTCGTGCCGTGACGTCATTAGATAACGCCATTTTTTTCGATGTCTCCCCACCCTCCCAACGCATCTCGCTGTAGTTCCCATCCACTCTGGTGCCATTATGACCGCCAGAGCTCCCATCAAGTCTCGAGTAAGTACCCTGATCTAATATCCTTGCTCCCCCCAACGCCTACCGTAGAAGACACCACTCGAGGCGATGGCGAAGCCATGGAACGCTACTTCTCCACCGCCCAGGTCTTACTTTTATCGACTTGTTACGTCTTCGTATTTTGAGGTTAAGGGTCCTCGGGTTCATTTTTTTGGTGCCACTTACCGTCGTATGCTATTCCCCTGTATTACACCTCTATCATGGACTATGAGTGTGGTTTGTCTCTCAGTTACAGCGGTTACTCAGCCTTTTTTCTACCCGGCATCGTTTTGTAAAAATGTACAGGGAAATGTGGCTAAGGCTTGCTAATTTATACTTTATGACATCGGCTGAAATTTATGTCCGATTATTCCTATGGAAATCACTCCAAATTTGTGGTTAAAAATGTACTTCAATTACTGAAAAGATATGAACACTAAGGATTTTATTGAGTAATAATTTGCAGCCTTCCATGCATAATTGACGCTGTAAATACTCTCTAGACTCCCATGTTGTTTCTTTATCGGCATAGACCAAGAAAGATATGTCATAAAATGATACCCGGGACTGTAGTTTGATATATATTTATAAAAAATTGCAGACTTAAATTCAACCGTAATGTTGAAATTCCGCGCACACCGAATTGCTGGAATCTTTTGATTTCATAGAGGTATAATATACACTATTACAAATAGTTGCGCCAATGCAAGGTTTGAATAGTTTTTAGCCTCCTGTATTTACAGGAGAGATAGTTTTTTTCCCAAATAGTTTTTTCTAATGATTGACCCATGTGATGTTTTTGTAGCCCATCTAATGGTTACGAGTGGTCACATTTCGCAAATCGCAGAATGACGAATATTTTTATTTCCGAATTATGAATTTCTGAAAATTAAATATTTTCGGGGAAAACAAAGTTTTTAATATTTATGTTATACTTCGTTTCATAGAATAGATCATTTTAGCTCATGTAGCCTTTATTCTGAGGCATATTTGCTATTTATGTAATTTGTTATCTAGGTACTTAATGTAAAAGAAATATTACCTCTATGTTTAATTTCATTTTTTGTTTAATTTTCTCCAGATTCCGTTTCGAGAGTTTAGACTTTAGAGATATAGGAGTTCTCTTTGAATCAAAGTAATGGATTACGTCAATGCTTAAGAGAAGTTCACTTTCATATATCTATTGCTTACTTTTCCAAACATTGTTTTTACTATGTAATATTATTTGTTTTCCCATTGCTTCATTGTATTGCTCGATAGTATAATTTTTTATAGAATTTTACGTCTTTGATGCTATTAGACGCTTTTTTTTTGGCTGCCGGACGATTCTGTTGGCTCGTATGTCCCCGAAATCCCAATAGGCTGCTGAGCCTGTCATCAGGTTTTCCAGGGACCGTACCAATAGAACTTGACACACATCCATGCCCTGGGTGGTGAAAAACCCACCCAGGCGGAACTCGAACCCACGACCCTCGCCTGCTTTGTTAAAAATAATCCCAGTTTGTTAAAAATAATCCCAGTATTCAAACAGTTTGGAAAATTACATTTCTATGTTCTTTTTACGGAAGATTTAAAAACGCAAAATGTATTTTTTCATCGCTCGGCTGTTTTTCCAGAAATAATTGAATCACCAGCTAGCAATCTTGTATCTTCATGCGTTGAAAATTGTATCGCGAAACATGTTTCGTATGATGATGTAAAACGGAGTAAGACTTTCTGGGAATTTCCTCTTTAGGGGACTGAAGTGGTGGTTTTAATAGAATGAAGGCAGACTCAGACCTATCTCGTGAAACAAACATTTGTGCTACACTTTTTTTAGCCTGATGACTGCGCGTTCCTTAATTTATTTAGCTTTTGCGTCCTACTAGATGGAACCACATGTGTCAAGTGAAAGAGGTGGCAAGGTCGGAGAAAAGAAAGTTAGAATATTTCATGCAGTAAGGTGGATATTGGATAAAAGAACTATCGTGCATAAAAGAAACGAGTTCTGCAGAGAAATCTTTAGTGCTCCTTAACGTCATTATCCGCAGCGATGGAAATGGATGGAAATAGGGGTTGAAACGGGTTTTCAAAAAAGTTTTTCTGCTCAAAGAGATAAGATATCGTCCCGCTTATAATCACATTTACTCTGCAGATATATAGGTATGTAGGTAAATGTAAGAAATCGATTTAATATATGTACACTTGATATAATACGTGCACCCCTCCGGGAGTGTTCATGCATCAATATTCGAACCTTTCCCCTCTTTTTCTTCGTTCACTTACAGCCTTTCTTTCTTCATCTTTCCTCAACTCAATTACCGTGGTCGTAAAAGAAAACCGTCTTCCCACTCTATAACACACTCTCGAGTGCAACTGACGAGTCTCTTGAAAAGTGCCCGCTTTCTCCTTTCGCTTTATCTCCGGATCAGTAGACACTGCCCGACCTCCAGAACCAATTTTTCAGTCTTTGTGAGTCATTTTTTTTCACTCCCTCCCCCTTCACTATTGATATCAGCGGAGAAGGAATGTTTAATGACACGACGTTCAGTGAATATATTTCCTAATTTAAAAAAGCCGGGCTTCAACCTTCTTTTGTTGCCAGCATTTAGTACCTCTGTGTTTCCGATCTGATTAAATTAGTAAGTTTTTGCACTCCGTGTTCATAGTCATTTTTTAAAAATCAATTCATTACTTCGCGCTATTTCTCCTCTCTTTACTTTAGATACACATTGAAATCAGTTTCACGAAATTTTTCGAATTACTTACATTCTCCTATTTTATTTTTGCTTTTCTTTAACGGCGATTACCTATTCAAATGAACTATTTCTGTAAAATCTAGCCTATCACTTTTTATTTATAAAAATATTTTTATAAATAAAAATAACTTATTTTTTTATTTTTTTTATAAATTTATAAAAACATATGGTGATAGAGTTGCATTTTTTCTTCATTACCTTAGGTTTAACATGATATTTTTAGGCTAATAATATAAAAAAGGCCTAATAAACGATAAGCTATCAATAAGGAGAATCCTTACTAAGCTTTATCCATTATGGAACAAAATCGGATGAGATCATTGTCGAAAATGAAAATTTTGGCCTCGGAAACTTTGAAAAGTCCTGGATTTCCTTTATCACCAGTCTTTAGCAACCTCGAGTAAGAAAACAGCATCGTTATCCGTTGCCTGTCTGCTTAAATAAACGATCTGTCTATGGTCTTAACGGAATGGAAATTCTCGGTACATATTATAATTAGAGCTTTCGTCTTTTACGCTGGAATAATATAATAACGGGGAATCTCGCTTTATTTAAAAAACGCAACTGCTTAGTGAGATAGTAATTCCATTTACGACAAAATGCTGACTACTCATCCACAGAGTAAAAAGTACTACCACCGCTAGTAGTCTTCAGCTGTCACGGTAAAACATCTACCGGGTAATCGTCTGAAACAGGGGTTTTTAGACCAACCATAGACCCTTAAGACTACGCATCAAATCCGAAGGGTGATCCTTGTAAACCAATATCACTGTATTCTTCATTGTTAACGTTACCTCCCCGGTTCCATTGCATGTCTTTTTTAAAGTAGTTCCAAGTATTTATTCGACATCCTCCATCTTCCACCATCATTTCCAGCCGCTTTCCCCCTCATTTCCACGCCACCAAGCCACTTCGTTTCCTTTGCTAACGTTTCTCTAACCCCTCAGTTCGTCTTCTTAGCCCTTTGTGTCCTCCCGATATATATGCATGTACAGTAGACCCTCGCTTAACGATATTAATCCGTTCCGGAGGACCGATCGGAAAGCGAATTCCATCGTATGTTGAATCGGCATTATTTCCAGACGAGGAATCGGTTTAAAGAGCCAATCCATTCAGTGTACGCGTCAGGGCCAATCCATACAAAATATCCAGGGTTAAAATTATTTAAATTATTATTAAAACAATATTTAAAACCCTATCGATATTTAAAATAAAATCGGAAAAATTTGAAATTTTAAAAAGTGCGCACAAAATCAGCTCAGGTCTTAAGTCGAAATCATCGTAAGTCGAACCCATCGTAAAGCGGGGGTCTACTGTATATATTTTTTTTGTTACTCCCGTTTATTACTTTTCTCAAACAGCCTTTATCCTGCAGCGACTTCCGCCATTTCCCTTCCGTCCTCCCCGGCTTACTTTCTTCCCTCTCTCCCGTCATGCATTCCTCCTGCGTCCCCTTTCCTTCCTCAATAGTTTCACTCACCAGTTACCTCTCTTTCTCTAAAGCCGCTTGTACTCATTTCCCTTTTCTCATTTTGTACTTTGAATTTAGGTTCTGTCTGATTACCTCCACAATCAGATAACCGTAAATTTTCGAATGAAAATTTTATATTAAGTTTTGTTGGTTATATCGCAATTACATACTTGCTCATTCTATGGAAAAAAGTATTTTCTGGCAGTTAGGTATTGTAATAGCTGTGTGGTAAGTTTCAGGACAGCTCTAATTCTAACGTCCTAATATCTGGTACATCGTTCCGTTTTCCTACATATTCGTGAGCCACCATCTGATCCCTCTTAAATTCCTCAAATCATCCTCTTCTTATTATTCCGTCCAGAATTCTAACCCTATTTCTTCTTCTTCTCCGCTTACCTAGTGATCTCCCCTCTATTACCCTCATATTTAAAGACATCTTCTATCCATCACTATTAACTGCTCCAAACTTTCGCAACCAGCCTCATATCCGATACCAACTCATTCATCCGTCTCGCCATCCACCTTACCCTCTCCATTCATCTCTCTCATCCACTCCAGCATCTCAAACGTCTCTAGTACGCTTACATCCTCCCTTCCCAAAGAAGATATCTCAGACCCATACAGTGCAGAGCCCCGCTCCAGAGTAGAGTTTTTGCCAACCGTTTTTTCTTCATTAGATTTAGTGTATTTTATATGTTTTACACGGTAATTTTCGCGAGAAAGCCACAATATTTTTGGAGGAGGAAAATTAGATGACTCTATGCATTCTTTGAGTTTTAAACATCAGGTCACAACTCCTTAGTTTCTGAGCTATAAAAACGCAAACATTTTGAAAATAAGTTTCACAGTTACCTACCGTACAAATGCCCAAAATGTTTTTTATAAATGATTTTTGCAGTGCAGTAGATTTTATAAATGATATTAAGTGATTTTTCAAGCTTTGGAAGTCGTCAATTGAATTTAATCTTGAATAATGTATTCCTCATCAAGGTTAAAATATATCTTTAAGTATCTTTCTACCTCGAGAAGATTATGTTTTTCGAAATACGCTCTGAGTAATTTGTATTTAACTGTTTTGGTGACTTACTATTCCCACTTATCGGCGCATAGTCGTAGAAATCACCATTTGGCACATGCAGGACTTGCAAAAAATAAAATAATGCCATTTTTACAAACTCTGGGATACTTTTAATCGATAGACAGAAGTGAAAACGATATATAGGACATCCGTATACAGTATATAATAATGAGTTAACGAACAGAAGTAAAATTTGAATGGCCGTATAGAATATAATAAAATTGTAGGAGAGAGCTTGTCAGAGAGAGCTACGACAGGAAAGAAGACGTGTAAGCAGACCAGAAAAAAAGATGGCCGGACGAAATAAACTGAGTTGATTCTCAAGTAAGGCTAGAATGAGAGTGGTAGGTACAAGATGATATGAAGAGGCATTTTAGGCAGTTAAACCGATGATTCTCCGAATCGATCAGTTTATTCATCGCTTCATGATGTAAGGTCATTCACTGGGAGACATTCGTGAATTCCTTGTTTTTTAAACTGTTTTGCGATGCAAGAGATATACACTGCCTTGGTTTTCCGACTGCGTGACCATCAAATTAATCAGTTTATAAAACACATGAGTCGTTCGGTTGAAGTTGCCCTGTGTGTTCATCATTCTGGTGATTCCCTCGGGCGCCTTTTGCATCGTGACGTGACCCAATGTCGCCGAGGAGGAGTGCATTATTAGGGATGAGATCCACCTCGCTCTGGGCGTTGGCGGATTCAAGTTGTCTGCCGTTTTTTGGGGGAAAAGAGAGAGAGACGTTAGATCCGATTCGAACACGCCCCTCATTTTGCCAAATGAGTTGGCGATTTTTTGCTGAAGAGCATGTTCAGCGGCGATCGTATCCACGAACCGTACGTCATCACACCCTCGGCTCCCCGACGTATAATTTCCATTAACGCATTAAAAGGCCGCAGTATTCGGCCGTATATATACATCTCCGTGACGAAAGATCGTTATCGTCTCTCACAATTGTCTCGCACTCCCTTTGAAGTAAGGAGAAAATGCAGGTAGGGGAAGTAGTGACTTGGCTTGAAACGCCATTAAGAAATGTAATTAATGTTTATCCGCGGCAGCAGAAGAAGGATTTTTTTGAGCTATCAACTTTACATTCAGCAAAAGATAGTTATTGTAATGGTTTGAGTCTCCTACATGGATAAATTTCTTTCATGATTTCTTAACAATTTTTTGTAAGATATGTGTTTCATTTTCTTTAGGTGGGTGTTAGACTTAATATGCATATAGGTGGGTACTAATTCGGTGGAATTCAAGATGTCAGCTGCGTTTTGGAAGATATTTACGGGACTACTATAGATACTCAAGGTCAAGAATTTATAACCTATTTTCAAGTTTAATAAGTCGATGTTCTTTTCCTATAACTATGGATTAAAGGAGCATCATGGCCAGAAACTTATTTTTTATTTCCTCATTAGTTTACGCAGTTATTATGAAGGTTGTATAAATGTTTGCAAAACCTTCATTCCGCCTTCTCTTCGCAGATATATTTCCGCATCTTCAAGATTTGAGATGTATATCTGGCCGAGTGCAATGTAATAATCGGATGGACAATGGATAAATGAACAAAGTAATTAGTAATAATGGATCGAGGATATATTGTACTTAGCCTGATACTCATGTCAAGCCCGGAGGATGCGGAAATACATCTGCAAAATGTTGGCGGAATGAGGTTTTTTAAGTTATTTATACACCCGAGACCAATTCTCTGTAACTGCCTCTTCGTATAAAGTGAACAAAGTCGCCTTACATTAACGTTTCTTCATTAGTAAATGTCTTTTAGTGGAAGTTTTTTATGTACAAATATGTGAGCATTATTTTCTGTAACTTTTTCATGTTTCTACGAATTCAATTTTCAACGAATATTTTAGAGTAATTCACAGTGATCAATCCACTTTTTCATTTGCCGGATTTCATGTGTTCAACACAGCTTTCTTTAATATATTATTATAATAATACTCATATTTCATCAGATATTAACGGAAAAAATCATTTAATAATGTTGAATTTCGACTGATGTGGTGGAGTTTCTACATTGCAAAAAGAGAATTCTTTTGGCAACTTTAATGCGGTAGATATTAAATAGCAACGGTTGTGGTGTTACATATTCAATTTAAATTGAAACTACTGAGTTTACATTCCAGTAGTTAAACATTTTTATGACCTTTGGTGCTCATTAATTTACCGTACATGATATATACCTGATTGTAAAATTTACAGTTTACTTTATGAAGAATCATATTATTTTCCTCGCGTAGGATTTAAAAATTAAACGTATCATTCCTAATGCTGTGTTACTCCGTTAATTTTCACCTTAATCAGCGAACTCAATTCAACTCCTCTATAGCATCAGTACGTTCAATAATTATCCAACTCTCATCTTTCGAGAGCTGCGCCCATTTGAATCGATATATTTCTGAGCTGCCTTCGTGTTCTTCATTATTATCGGCCCTTACCGCTGCCGGGGATATATTGTCCCTGCCGATCCGTCCAATATTAATGCCAGGGTAAGCGATCCTTCATGAGCGCCCGAAGGAAGCGTAATTCAGTACTTCTCACTTACGCCGCTTTACCGTTAATTTGCGGCCAATATATGCGTGTGTCGGGAGGGTAGGAGGAAGGGGCCAAATCAACCTTTTCCTTAAGCCAACGGGCATCAGGCTAAAGGTATCGTCCGGGCTAGGCTGGGCATTAATTAAATCCGGCGTTCTAATTGGGTCGATGGTGATGAGATAATGCGACGGGCGTTCGTTGATGGACAGCGGCGGATGGCTCGGGAGATCTCCCCCCCACCCGGTACGCCTCGGTCTCGGGCTCAGAGTTCCCCGCGTTGGACTCGCTACGTACCATCCGTTCGATGTGTGTAAGTCCGCAAAGCCCCGTTTACCCGAACAGCCGGGCGATTACAATCAAAACTCGGAACGATCATCACGTCCGTCTGCATGCGTGATGGAACTGGGAAGTGTGTATATGTGAGTTGGTAGACAGGAGAAGTGTTGCATAACGGGTAAAAACACCGACGTAACTAAGAGCGCTTTTCATTTGCTCTAATTTGCTACTCACTATGCAAGACAACAAATGCTTACTTTCCATTCTTTCCAGATCATTCGTATAGGGCAGCGTACTTCAAATAAGCTCGGAATCGGAAGTGATGTGTGCTAACCTGTAAAATAACTTGGAGAAGCTCATCCGCGATTGTTATTCTCTTGTGATTTTCAGTTAATAAATGACCATTGTGGAAACTATGGAGTTTGTTTTAGCTATGCAATAGTGAGATCTTTTTAATTGATTATTTTGAACTGATTCGATTAACTATACACCATATATTTGGCCATTACTATTGTGAAATAAACCACGACCTTTACCGTCAGTAATTACGCTCGTTTTATCGCAGGTTCATAAGGGAAGCGAACGTTTTATCCGTAAATATTGCTTCATTCATCATTGGATGTGTACGCTAAAGAGTACTGAAATATTCCTATCCGTGCTAACTTCAATACATTGGATGAAAAAGTCCCAACGATGCACCAATTAAAGGAACAATTATGAGAATTAAACTTGCAGGTCATCGGTACATTCATGTTCTCTCCGAAGATTTTCCAGTCAAATGAGACTTTTGACAAATATTTTATTATGCAATTAACTACTTCCCATTCATGAGACCTTATTAAAATTTAATGTATACTTTACTTATTTGATGGCAACTATTTCTTTATTTCTCATCCATCCACACGCCTGCCCTAGAATTCTCCCATCATCTGAATGTTCTTCCTTCTCTATACATCTCCCAATCTTTATGATAGCTAAGTCATCGAACAGCCTTGCCCACAGTTTCTTTGACCTGATACTACAGTCCTTCTACAGTTCCATGAAGTTTTTCTACCTGAAGATTTATTTTCGTAACTTCTTCTACCTCTCTTTCGCTGATATTACGTTTTTCATTTTATCTGACTCATCAGCTGGTGTTACCTCTTGTTACACTTCCAGCTATCTAATTCTCATGCTCCCCATAATTTTTCTTTTTTATATGTTATCTTTTAGTCCAAATTATCCAGACCCCTCACGCCCATTGCCTTCATTGCATTATCGTCACCGCCCTTTCATATCTGTTTAGAGGAGAAGCAAGACTTAATCAGTTATAAAAGACAGAGGGACCTTGTACGGGCCTCTTTGCCATTTTTTCTGGTATCCAATTAAATCACAAATTTGAAAACCTATGAGGTTTCTGTTCCAAACCTATAAGGTTTTCAGCAAAATCCTCTTCAAAACCTATAAGGTTTTCAAATTTGTGCTGGAAAAACTATGGTGTTGAATTTACGGAATAACTCGTAAGTTTACAAATTTCCTGAAATTTGACGGAAAAAAAATTCCCCGCCTTAATGGGCGCATTGCAGATGCTTCATCGGAAGCCATTTTGAGTCTATACTTTGGGACAAATTGTGCCCAAATCTATTTTTGTACATAATACCACCTTTCGATGCGAGGTAACGTTACGGGCCAATTAATTTTCTCATTTCCTCTGGTTATAATGGTTTGTATCTCTGTAATCCATGACACACGCCATAGCGGCAGCTCGTTTGCTGGTATGTAAATGTAGGTATGGATGAGGGCCGTGGACTAGGATCGTCAAGCGTCAAGGCGTCCCAGTGAGGGGAAACGTATGTCGCGGGCAGGAGATCATAATCATTATTTATGGGCGTTACGATGAATGCAACCGGTTGGGAATACCGCAGTCCGCGACCCAATTTCTTGGAGTGGGAGAAGGAAGTGTTGGTGACAGAAGACAACTGCCAATTTGGTTTCGAGGTGGGCTGATTGCGTGTCACCGAGGGGATGAATGGCTATGGCCGCGATAGGTGGATCTATTCGCCTTGTTGCCCGTGGCGAGGTTTAAGTCCATGTCGCCCTAGGGAGGGATAGGAGTGACGCGGCGATACGAGACTTCTGGCCAACGTGAAGACCGATTGGGGCCTACGGACGACAAAATCCCCGGGCCATATGCTTCTGTGTAATGTTACCTGCGGTTGTATGCTGAACACTCCGCCCGACGCTTCATGTATCCATTTTAGAGCGAAGGCCTGCCAATTTTCCTTCATGATCAATGCTCCTGTTATGGCATGTAATTAATTTTTCTTTGTAGTACTTCAATGTTTATTTTATTGTAGTTTTATATTTGGTACCTAGGAATTTGCGTCTTAATTACATAAATAGCATGGTTTTAAATGCCTCGGTATTACTTATACACCCCTATTGATCCTTATGAGGATTTTGAAAGCAAAGTTTTGTGTAAAAGTTACAGTTTTAATTTGTGTTTTAGTGTTCATGATTTTGTAATGGTTATTTGAAAATACTTTTCTCTCGCTCAAAGATTTACAATCTATTTTTGGAGCGATGGATTAGAAACGATTTCATAAGGTTGATGAGCATTTTATTATTGAACTACAGGACTGTTACGTGATTAGATAAAATTGAGGGTGTCCTAAATGAAAGTAATTCAAAATTATTATCTTCCGCGATGTTCATGTTGCAATGCTGATGTAGTGATGGCTGCTATCCTTTCCGATTAAGAATACGTTCGAGACTGATACATCCTGTGGCATCTGCAACCACTAATACAACCGTGTACCATCTTCGTTGGAATCATCCTAGTATATACGTGACACACACTACACATCTCGCCAGCTTCGCTCTCCGTAGAAAATATTCTCTTGTTGTCTCATTTTTAGGCAATCCTAGTTGTTTTTTCGCTATGGTATTTACTTAACTCTTATTGCGCAAATGTCATCGTTCAGTCATTTAAATTATATTGGCTAATTGGTTAATCATCAAGAATTTCCCCATCATTAAATATCGATGGAAATGTTTCATTGGGTTTCACTAATGAACCAGTCAAGGATGTTCAAATTTTTTATCTGTTGTCTGTAAAATTTCATAACTATCTGTGGTTATTTATCATAGATAGCGAAGGAGATAACAATCAAATATCTAGATCCGTAATATTTTTTACTCGGTTGTCGCTGAGAGTGAAATAGAATATTGGTTGCTAACATTTTGTCTTCCTATTTTTTGCATAAGTCTCTTCCAAAGTATTTATCAGTAGTAACAGAATGTCTTAAATCTGGGTACTTCTTGCTCTCACATGTAGGCAACTCTTTCTCTCACGTTAAGTATACTGATGTGTCATGGGGAAGGGATATAAACAAAGCTGCAGGAAATAATGGTTATGTGAGTACTACGGTTAAAGAAAGGGCATAATTATTAGAAGCTGGAGTGAAGGAATATAACTGGAAACGGCAAAAGAGGATATGAGTGACTTATGATTCCTCTCGAAACTGGGAAATGTGCTTAATAACGGATCATATATTACTAAGTTACTCCAATGAGTATGCGGGTCGAAATTGAGGCATAAAGGAATAAAGGGAAAATGAAGGGATATTAAAAGTAAATAAGGAAGTGAAGTGAATTTCTGTAATTTTAGAAAAAGGTGTGTTGCTAACTCTTGGTTACATGCGTATTGAATTTCGTGAATTTCTTACAGGGACCCTCGAGAATAAAATTGTCCTCATTTTTCCCTGCAACAACTTTGGTGATGGAAATGGTTTATTTTAATGCTGAATAGATCTTGTTTTCTTGGGGATATTTGATAACTCTCGGTAATTACCATACTCTTACTGGACACTCTGTTGGCAATTTATGTATTTAAGCGGAAGTCTACATAAAAAACAGTTTTCGTTATATTTGATTATTTATGACTTAATGATCGCTACATCACTTCAAAAGTACCCCTAATACCCAACATGCCCAAATACCTAAATTCAAATAATATTCGAATTGAAGTTTTAGCATTATTCTGTGAATACTGTTTTATTTCATTTCTGCGATTTTCGAATAAAATATATGCATATCCACTTATTTTATTAAATTTTATTATAGAAAATAAAAGTACTTTGGTGTAGAGCAATTTCATCCATAATGATATTGAAGTTCGGAGAAAATTGCCATCACTTTGTGGTAAAATGGTGCGAAAAAATAAATCCACCCCATTTATTCTTTGTATTTACTTTGATGATATTTTAATCCCATTTCTTTGACCGTGGAATTTTAATTACCATATTTTTGTAGCCTTCCGGAACCCAATCTAGTCATTTTCAAAAAGCTCCCCCATTAAACTCAGCATCAATTAACGAGGAAAATTATTCCATAATAGGAGTAACTGTTTAAATTAAACCTCTAGACTAGTCCATCCAAGGCAGCGTGCATAATTGCTTCGCGTTGTTTCCGTCAGCGGGAATAAAACCCTTTTCTTTCATTTGTGCCCCGGGCTCCGTGAATTCATAGTAATCCCTCTCATCCCGTAATGAAGTGCCCCAGTCTCTCGGACAATTAGGATAAAAGAGCAAGAAAAATTCGGTTCAAATTTGGCATCGGCAACAAGCTTTGCGGCTCATGTGGGATGCCAGCCATATGGGAGCTAATTTTTTCATTGGCTAAATGAGCAAAGAGCGAAATTTGACCTTGGGATAGCATGAATGAATGTGGAGAGGGAGCGGAAACCCATGAGTCAGTGATAACAGAGATGGTTAGCGTAAGATAAGGTGGGTGAGGAAAATTTTGTAGGTATTTGATGTGAAAATTATTTTTTCTATCTATATTTAAAATGCAGCCTAAGGGAAGATTATGTGCATATATTTTCGATTTTTAACATAAGAAAACTTCTCTTATAGTCCATTTTGAAATGGTAGTTTCTTTATTTCAACGCCGTCAATGTTTCTTATATATTTCCCCACATTAGGTCTGAAGTCAGGGTATTTCTTAGGTATTTTACTTCATCTGACTCCATTATGATTACCCCTCCCATGTTGTAGACATAGCGTTGGTGTGATTTGTAAGCGTAAGACGTATACTGCATTGCATCAACTGAAGTTACGTTTGAGTTCCCACTAACTAGACATTGTAACCACTAACTAACGTTGTAAAATAGCGTAATATCTTAAGAATTGATAGAAACACACTCAGTATGTTGTTCCGTAGACTTCCGCGATTCGTATTTGGAGGGTTGACTTTCCAGTTTCCCGGTTTTCTGCCTCATCCTTCCCTCCGCTATATTTCGCCGGCTAATCTATAACTAGTCAACTGGACCTGAGGAAGCCTGAACTATAACTATTGATACAAAGTTTATGATGGAAAATGCAAAAAATGCGGTGAAAAATACAAAAACGGTAAATTTACCTTTGACTCCGTGATATTTTTCCAAGATTACGTCTAATAATCATATTCTCAATAAGGTTATATGAAATTAAAATTACACATTAATGGATGGCGGAATACAAAATAGGCGTCGAATGAAGCTTAGAGATGGGGATGATTGTGATAAAGCCCAACTTCTTAACTCTAGTCAAAGTAGGTGGTTGTTATATGTACTTCAGTTAGTCTTGATTATTAATATGTCCTTTCCATTTCGACAACAAACCCCTAGTTCGTTTATTTTTTCTAACTTTTGGTATAGACGTGATGTATGAGTTAATTTTTCTTTTGCTCATCACTTTGTTAATCCACATTGTTATCCGTGTATTCATTCTCTACCCTACATTGGAGTTCAGACGAGACTTCGACAATTTATATCGAGTTGCGAACCCGGTGTTGGGTACAATTTAAACAAAAAATAGGAGTTTTTACGGAAATAACAAGGAAACGCAGGAGAAGTAATTTCAGTGAGAAAGAGGTTAAGGGGTTATTTATGGAAATAAGTTAGCTCTTTGTACCATCTTTGTGCATAATTTCCGAAAAGCATCTTCAAATGTACATTGTAGGGAGTGTTTGTTGTCCAAATATCTACCTACTGTATTTCATTTTCATTACATTTATGGCAAAATATCGTTGTTTTGGTACGCCAATGTGGAACGCTCTTGCGTAAATTCTTAGAATTATCAGAATATCTTAAATGAAAGCGATCATTTTGCTATTAGACGTTATTTTAGTGAAAATATTGTAATAAAGTTCATTAATCTACATTTTATAGTAAGCTAGAGATTCTAAGCGTGTAATTAATAAATATAGCCCTTTTTTCTGCCTCACAATCTTTTATATTATATGAAGAGATTGATATTTTATATCTGTCCACCGGGCTGAGCTGTCTCAAAACTTTATTTTCTGTTAACAATTTAATCGCACGTAGCGAATTGAGGCATAGTGAAACTTAGGTGAAGGATCGATTATGAGCTCATTGAAAGGAAATTGTCTCAACTTTGACTTACTACCTAAAAGACATTTTCATTGTAATTTTTATAGTGCGCTCTGTAGGAAGAGAGCGGTATGGAGAGAGTGTGGAAAAGGAAGTACGTAGTAGAGAGAGTGAATGGAAGAAAAACAAGGAAGAGGCGTTGGCCGAAAAAAAGGGTGATCCGCGGATACACGTGGCGTGAGGCGTTGATTGAAGGTAAACAGTTGGGGGTGAGTGGAAGAGCCTAGGAGACGAGGAATTGTTTGGCTCCGGAATTGCTTGGCGTGCGTGAATCTTTGGGCAAGTATGTGCGGTTGGACGAGGTTGTATAACGACTGTGGTTGATCTAGGCTCTTGGATTGAAAGGGGCGAGGATTGTGAATGTGGTCGGCCACAGGACAGTGTGGGTGTTGAATGAATGAGGGATTTGAAAACCTCGATATGGTGATGAATAAAAAGGGGTTTAGGCAGGGCGAAGTGGATGTAAAGTTAGTCATCCACGCCAAATAATATTCAAATTGGCTTCTGTAACCCCGATCAAAGTTACTGCCTTAAGTGATTGAGACGATGATAGTAGAGGTAGAAGCTTATTGTATAGGACGCTTTTCATTCGTTTTAGAGCGCTGCTCACTTTGAAACACAAGATGGGACTCTAATTTCAGTTAGATACGGAACTGTTGAAAAGTAGACTAACGTGGATGTTTTAGTGTGTTGGGGCAAAAGAAAAGCTGCTCGAAGAAATTAAGGTGACTCGAAGTAGGTTCAATAGAGTAGGTAATGATGATGATTGTCATACTGAAATTCTTAAAGAAGGGGAAATGGGACAGAGTGATTTTAGGATTATATCAGGGCATATAGAGAATACGAATAAACAAATTATGACATTTTGTGAAGAAGTGATACCTTTCTGCGTAAAGGATAAAAAGGAGTTGCAAGGATCCTTAATATACCTGCCAACAGTGGTAGATCGCCAAGTAGTGATGAATTGGTGCAAAATACGACTTTTTATGTTTAACCGGCATTCTGGTTTGGAGTTGTGGTAGCACCGCGAAGGGCTAAGAATTCAATGCCGATGTGTAGCGACTTGAGGTGTCGGCAGGATTGCAAAATAGCCGCCATGGCAGCGAAAACTTACATCTCCACTCATTCAATTCTTCTTGACTCTTGGCCTCGGTGGTAGTTTGTGGGTAGCGAACGAGTACGCTCGGGAGTGCATTTCGAGACTCGGAAGCGCCGGATTTTTGGGATGGGGGTTAAAGTGAGCAAGCGAGAGGGAACAAATGAGGTGCTGGATTTTTGGGGTCGGGTTGGTTGGTTGTTGAAAGGGAATGGGCGTGAGGAGGCCTGAGGAAATCTTTTCTGGGTGGGTTTCTGAAAACGGGGAGTGAAGCGCAGAGTGCGAGGATATGAGATGAGTTTTGAGGATAAGAGATTGTGGCGCCACGTGGTGTGAGAAGATGAAGTCTTGTTGTTAGGAACGAGGGGAGAGTAAAAGAGTGAGGGAAAGTTATAGAGGTTTGTTTTATCGGTTAGGGAGAGCAGAGGATGTGCGAATGCTGTGTAATGGGATAGAATGGATTAGCGAGAGCGTGAAGAAGGAAGAGGAAAGCAGACGGTGAAGAAGGGAGATGGAAAAGGATACAAAGGACGGAAACAAAAGGGAGGCTTTGTGAGGAGAGGGACTGAGATGGTAGGAACTTAAAAAACAGTGCGTATCACTCAGTGTTTTCTCTTGGTAATCCAAGTCACTGTGCATTTGGCCCACCTCGAATAATCGAATACGTGGGAAAATAAGCTAGGTCTATGAGAGGATGTTAATTACGACTAAAATAACATAAAGTGAAACCAGTATAAGGTGGACATCACCGGACCCATTATATAATCACCACTTGAGGTGGAGAGACCGTTATATGAAGATTTAATATACATTGGTTATATGGGAAATTCATTCCTGAAAAAAACTGTCACCGAGGCAGAGTTCACTGCATACACGAATATCCTTTGAGGAATTTTGATTTCAGACTAGGAGAAAATGCGAATGCTCTTTTAGTTGGGAAGCATTACTGTGGTGAATTTTTGGCGTTCGTTGGGGTGAGCTAATATGATTTGCTGCAGATATAATACTAAGTATTTGCGCTATTACTGTACAGCAGTAAATCGGCACCAGGATAATCAAGACTGTTCTATACCGTCAATTTGACTCAAAATACATACAGCTAGCTAAATGAACTGTGCGTGAAGAATTATAAATTTTCATATCGTTCCATTTGAGTATATCTAAAGTTATTTCAAGTAGCCGGGGGTGTATAACTTCGCGTAAAAAATGACGGAGGTTTATAATGTATGACTATAGAAGGAAAGGTGTAGTACAGACGCATAGAATATATGTTCTATACTTTGAGCATCACCAAAGAAGCAAGTGGTGCAGAAAAAATATCTTTGTCCGAAGAAACGTATAATGCATAGTTTATAAGATATCATGTTTATGTATGTAAAAATTTTATGACATATCGCCATCTTTATTTAAGGTACTAAGGTATAATTTTAATTTATACATCAGCATTGAGAGATAGCTATGGAAACACATATGTCAACAAATTGTACTTTGGGAAACATATTTCTAATAGGTTAGAGATTAAGGAACGTGGTTTGGAAGCTGAAGGACGGGTAATACGGTTACAGGGTAGGGATTTTATGGAAAGAGGTGAGTGAGCAAATGCAAAATACAAGGAGGATATTGAAAGAAAGAAGAGAGAGAGAGTGTCTAAGTTAAAGAGGTGAGGGCTAAGGATGAAGGTGGAAGAAACAAAACGAAACGAAAGTCTGGACCAAAAGGACGGACGAGAAGGGAGCTGAAAAGAGAGAGATTTGAAGATGAGGAGGTTTTTGGGGTGATAATGATGATGCAGGATAATAGATAGTGTGCCGCTATATGATGGAAAAAGAAAGGTTAATGGATTGGATGTGGGTGAAACCGTTGGGGCTGCGCGAAGGGAGATTTCATGGGAGACATTACGATGGGAATAATAAGCAGAGGGTGTGGATATTGAAGCTAAGCTGGGTGGCGAGGATGAACAGGGTGTGGAGATTAGGAGGGGAAGATGTACACGGCGAGGAGTAGAGGCGAGAGGAACTTCCTGCGGTGAATGAGAGACGGGAGAGTGTTGTTAAAAATTAATTTAAGGTGAAGGAGGAGCACTTTGGTAATGGAAAACGTGGAGTGCGCATTCGTGAAAAAAATATATGGACTCCGATAAACTGCTGTGGAAATTAAAAGGACAAGGCGGTTGGTGAGGAGACAAAAGGAATTAATAATGAGCGTTTTGGAAAGACAAGGGGAAGATCTATCCGTCCATCAGTCCTCCTAGAATGAGTTTTTACTTAATTTAAGAGGTATTTTTGATACCAATGAATTCATTTAATTCATAAGTACATTTCTTCTTCTAAATTGACTGCGCTTATCGTCTGAATGGCATCTAAAATCGCTTGCAGTCCGGAAAAACTCGACCTTTAGCCGCTGTTTAAGGAAACGTCACGGTTGCTACCCAATCAGAATAGCAGATCATGCGTCTGTAAGTGTGACGGAATTTTTGTCCGACCAACACCACCGCTGCGAGTTCTTATCGCCAAACATCCATGCCTTAAGATTAATTCTGTATTTTATTCTGTGGAGTGGGATTTTTGTTACGATGGGCAATTGATGTTTTCCTCTTCCTCTGTTGAAATTTCCTTTCTACTCACGTTTTCTATCTTATGGTCAGTCAACGTCTTCCTAATAGTGACCGCGGAGTCAGGTTTGTAACATGTAAAAAGGCAGTGAAAAATCTTCGGTTTTGCACGCAAAACATAAAAATGAATGTTTTTGTCTCCGAGTCCTGTTTTATTTTATGGTAAATCAATAAAAATTGACTTACAACGTAATAGTTACAAAATTTAGTGATGAAACTTGGTTTTGTTTATTGAATAATTGATTGTTAGCACAAAAATTTTCGACAAAGAAGATGCTTTTTCATTGAAACGCAATGTAATGACAATATATTATTAGACAAAATAGGGTGAGATTTTTTCTCCAATGGTCGTAGCTATTCCTAATTTATTTCTACGTGGCCGTAGAGCTCAAGTTTCATTGATTTTATATTATTAATAACAAAAAGGCCCATTTTTATTATGACTGGGTAACGAGTAAGGTCACTTTGACTTTACTTTGACTTGATATTACCCGAAAGATCGAGTTCGGAAAATTTACATCAAGCTTTCGGTTTTTTGACTGAAGTGTTTCCGATACGAGAGCAATTTGCATACCAAGAAAATACTTCACCAGAAATTTAAAAAATCAGGCCTGTATAGGAATGGCCGTTTGACCAGTCTGCTGCATGACTACTTCCTGCATATCATCAGCCTAAGAATAAATGGCGGTATTATCTTACCTTGCGTGCCCATTGTTCTAACATAACATTAGGCCTTCTGTACTCTAGTGTGTACTAATGTTGGATTCCTCAATTCTCCTAAGGTTCTTTTTTTCATTCCTTCATAGTATACGATGTACAATCTCGTCTATTTTTGTCCATTAATTTTTGTACCCTTGATCACTCCTCGTGAAAAAAGGGGATGATTTAATTATTCATGGTCGATTGCTTGTGGAAGGAAGAATTGTAGTGCTCCAAAGCGTTCTCCTGCCGAAGTTATTGTATGCAGTGGGTTTGGGGTACCAGAAAAGTATTTAACTGTACAGTTAGATAGTTGATTGATTGCGCTTTAGATCTTGTCATGAAATAAATGTACTTCGTTAGTTTTATTATGGTTTAAAGAATAGATACGAGTTGAACGATAAAACGTACGTGGTAGTAAAGTTATGGTTAATTAGAGCAAGGGATTGACCAAGTAAGTCGTGGGTGAATGTGGTTCTAGAGACTATTAACAGGAGATATATCATGATTATTAAGATGAAGACGCCAAGCTTCGATATTACTAATGCATAGCTGCCAAATCTTCAACGGCGCGACGCCGCTGATTTTGAATGCAAACTTCTTCGATAAGAAGTACCATCCACTGAAATACTCCTTTTCATCATACCTGCTGTAATCATTGAATTACAAACCTTTGAAAATCTGGATAGACAGGGAGATAGACAGGATGATAGACAGGGAGAGTTTTTTTCAACCGGGAAAATTGGTACAAGGGCACAGTCCATTAGACAGTTCTGCCTGTTGTTTTCCCTGTCCACGGGTAATAAGCCATGAGCTAACCTGAAAGTCGTCCTTAAACATGAGGCAGGCGGTTATTTAGAATATGGTGCACATAAGAAGTCAAGAGTTGGGTGCAGGACAAAAAGTGGACGCGTTTAAAGAAAACGGAGAAATACTTCTCGACTGTCCGGGATTAACGGCGTTGGGAGATGTACGGATGGGATTGGAGACGGTTGGGTTGGGCATTGAAGGCTTGAAAATTGCGAATTCTAGTAGGGAGATGAAAAAATAAGAAAATTTTTGTGTCGGATATTGGGAAAGATTGCGATTTTTTGCGTGTCAGGGTGTAGGGAGACGATTGAAAGGGGGAAAAGTAAAAGAGCATGAAGTAAGAAAGGAGGACTTAGAAAAACATAGTGAATGAGTCGCAGAAAACGGTAGGTAGTAGGGGAGGCTTTAAGATGGTGGCGGAGTGGAGTTTGCAGGATTGTAATCGGAGTGGGAGAGAGACAATAAGATGTGGTGTATATATATATATGGGAGGTAAATTGGAGTGAAAAATGCTGTGTTTGGAGTGGGATGAGGGGAAAGGTGGTTGGCGAGTGTAGAGGAATGATGACGAGTGGGAGAATTTCGAAAGGAGGAAGAAACGGGGAAATGGCTTATGCGAGAAGTTTTTGGAGGAAGTCAAAGAGATACGGCGGTTGGTTTTGGTGGTAGTTTGTTGGCTATAGTGTTGCGTGGTAAGGGAATAGTTGGTAAGCTTTGCGGGGATCCGGATACGGATGAGGAAGGAGCTTTTATTTAACCGGAAAGAAAGGAAGATGTGCAGGAACCAGATGAAGAAGAATAAGGGAGAAGTAGCGATGGGAAAAAGGGATAAATATACGGAAGGTTCTCGGAGGCCACAAAATCAGGTTGGGTCGTCCTCTCCCCCTCACCCTTCCCTCAGGGTGGGCTGAGGTATCCGTGAGAGTGCGAGCCAGGGTTTTGTGACGCGGCGATGGGGTGAGGAAGAACCAGATAACGGCGCTCTCTCCCCAAATATGGAGAGGAAAATCGAGTCAAAAGTTTCCAACCTCGACATTGTTGACTCGTAAAATTTAATGAGATGGAGTTTCCAATTGAAATTGTGGAGGAGGAAGAGGAGTGGTGGGTGGCAGGGGGGTGAGGTGAAGCGAAGGGGTTTGGTTCCCTCTGTTTGCCTCGGGCGGAAGAAAGGGGTTGATGAGGAGCTTGAAATGGAAACAGCGAAGAGGACGGCGCAGAAATGCGATGAAGAGGCGCAGTTAAATCGATATAGTCATTAATAAATTATTTATCTTGTCAAGGGAAGATAGGTCTTGATTAAATAATAGACGCTGCGTACTCATTTTCAAACGTTTCGCGGAATATTTCAGGCTTCATCAGGACTCTATACTTTATGTTATTAAAAATAACCTAATACCATCAAATAACTACAAAATTAAAATTTTAAAAAGATCACGGCGAATGTAAGTTAAAGTGACCAAAAAGAAATAAACCCACTCATTGCAAAAATAATCGATTGGATGAATGTCTTAAGCAATATCTTTGTATAAAATATTTTAAAAATTATTCACATCACTACTTTCTCGTGAACTAGGCTTGAATTTATTTTTCACACACAATGAATCACTAATCAATCAGGTGATCCTGGGATACTAACTCACTATGAATAACTTCTTTATGAATAACTATTTATCGATGTGAAATCATGACACTACCAAACAGTGATCACCCCTGATCCATGTTGAATATATGAACTAAACTATTACAGACTTGGTCTAGCGGTTGGAAATAATAAAGAAGGTAACTCAGTAAGATATACTAAGACCTTGAAGATCATAAATAAGGCTCGTAGAAAAGACGATAAAACCAGGAACTATAGAGTCTACTGGAAAAGTACCAGACGCCATCAGAAACAGAAGAGGTGTATGTAATGAACACACCGAATGAAGCAGGGAAGGTTAGCTAATAAAATGCTGGAATTATTTGAGAACTGGAAGTTCAAGGCTCGTTGGTTTCGAGATGTAGAAGGAGGGAAGCTGGTATTTTGTGTGCATGAGATTAAATGTGCTATCATCATTCGTCGTTCAATCATAAGACTGGTTGATTGCAGTTCTCCACTATTCCACTATCTAATGCTAGTTCCCATAGCTCCAGATATCTTTCCCTATGTACTATCTTCTTTATTTGGTCTATGAACTTATTCCTTGGTCTTTCTCTGGGGACTTTTACCTCAATTTAACCTTCAATTATGTTCTTTACAAACCCATTGTATATCAGGGTGTGTCCAATCCATCTTGTTCTTTTTTTCTATATGGTGATACATATGTTCCTTTTCTCTTTAACTCTTCTGTACTCTTCATTACTGTATACTTCATCATTTCTTATTCTGTCAGTCCATTTATCTTCAGCATCCTCCTCCATCATCGGGTTTTTAAGGGTTCTTTTATTTTCTGGTCAGCTATTCCAACGGTCCATGCTTCCAAATCATAGAGAACCACGCTCCACACGAAGGTTTTCACATCCTGGTTTGTATTCCTATCTTCTTAGAGCACAGCAGTTGTCGTTTTCCCGTGAACGCCTTTAATTTGCTGTAAGAAAGGCTTAAAAACCAGTATTGAGGCCGCCTAGGGTTTCGAAGATTGAATGAATGCTTGGGCACATGGACAGACGAAAGGAGGAGAGCACTCACTTTCGAGAGGTAGAAAGAGGGAAGCTGGTATTTAGTGTGCATGAGGCTAAATGTGCTATCATCATTCGTCGTTCAATCTTGAGACCGGTTGACTGCAGCTCTCCACCAGTCCGCTATCTAATGCTAGTTCCCAGTTTAAAGGTAGAGAGTTAAGGAGTTTTAGGTGAGGATCAAGGAAGGGAGATCCTTATCCGAGTTAACTTCGACCGAAGTCGGTCGAAATAAATTGGTGGAAGAGAAGTCCTGATTAAGCAAAATTAAGCTTTCAAAACGTAAAATAGTGAGTGAATTACATCAAATATTTAACCAAAACCTACCTGCTCCTGAAAAGTATGTTTTAATAAGAAATGACCGAGAAGTCAGAATGTCTGGATGCAGTCATTCTGATATTTTTTTGCCGATGGTTTATAAACTGGCATGGAACGCGGCGTTTTGTTTCTAAAAAGATAGATGTATTCGTATTCTAATGGTGGACGTGTGTGCGATTCCATCTGTGCGTGAATCCGGGATACAGGCGCAACTTTATCCCTTTTATTTAGTTTCAAGGCCGCATAACGATAACTTCTGGAAATTGCGGTATGAATCCGCATATCCGACACACACGCTTGGTTGTTGGCCTGTCGATAAAAACTGGTCGACACGTTTAACTCTTTCTAGTGCCCTCAAGTGTTGGGAGCCACGTGGACATGTTAAAATGTGAGATGTCTTGTTTTTCTCGGGTTAACAATGGAATACAGTAGTAAATAAACTTCAGGTTCTCCGCTATTTGCTGATATTTTTGCAAATGTGTTGATAGGATGCATACCGAGAATTTAAATTCCATCCTCATTTCCTTATTCCATCCATTAAATTCCATAAACAATATACATAAAATACAATGAAGAAGATTGGGAGCTTTAGGCAACCTATAAGGAGAATCTGTATTGAGGTTGCCATCAAATAAGTAAATTAATAAATGACCATACATTATTATTTAACATGAAAAAATATTCAACATTTGAAAAATAATTCCTTAGCAAAATATGTCTTCCATACTTTGATAATTAAATAGCCAACACCTTTCTTTTTCAATTAGGTTAGGTGTGATACATTTCTGAAGGTAGAAGGTAGTAAATGGAACGCTTTTGGCCCAATGTATAAAATACTTCGCCTGAACAAGGTCAATTTGGACCTGGGCAAGGTTTGCAAAACTGTACGTAGGTTCCACAAGCGTGGCCTATTTGAAACCGGTATTTTTGCCTCACACCTCAAGATGATAAGTCAAAGCACTTTACATACATACAAATGCCTAAGTGGAAGCAATTTTAAATGTTTAAACAGCAAAAAGAAAGATTTGTATATCTTTTTAACTATCACCCTGAAAAACCTTTTTTGAAGGGTGACAGCTGATTTAATTGCGTTAATATATGCTCCTCCCCATGTAATTATACCGTTATTCAAATTTGAATCGAATGAGTTTACTAGCACGTTATAAAATACAATCAAACTTTCTAATGGGCATTTGTTGCGAGGAAAATATAATATTTAAAGGGTATATCGCAACAGTTTAGTTGAACTGTTTACTGGAAAATCGTTATATTTATTTTCATTATCTATGCAATTTTCATCATTTGATGATCCCTCTCTACCATCACCCATCCTTAAAAATGATATGCGCGATCATTTAAAAGAAAACGTTGACTTTTCGTAATGCCATCTCAGGTTTATAATAAACGCCAACTCGCGAAATATCTTTTTGAAAACAGTTTATGATTATCACCAAAGAAACATTTGGGGATAACGTGGTAGGTTACGTGGCTGAAATGTCCTCTGTACACTTTGTATGAGTTTACATTTGTTCGTCACATATTCCTGGTATTAGTGTGGCAAGAGAGCTGTCGTGTTCATATTTCCTTCATAAAAAGATTTATGTTTTAAGGTTTACAATGAAAAATATTAGTGTTTGTTAATGTATCATATGTTTTAAAAGGATATTGTTATCTTTAAGGTGAAAGGATGAAAGTAATAGTGGTGTGAATTAGGATTTATATGTCCGTATGGGAGTTTCTTGTTCAATCAACTTTTGACTTTGTTCTTTACAATTTGATTTTATTTTTACCAGATTATTCGAGTGAGTTTTCGAAAGTTTTCTCTCGCTGCAATTAACTCTCTCTAATTTGTGCAATATATTTGCCAATCATCATCGGGTGTCTTGGAAAAGGGATATATTTCGTGAGTACGTTCTTCGTCTGTCACATTAGATTATCAAAACTGACTTGATAAGTTTCTGAAGTTTTGAGGATAGGTATTACAACTTTATTCCATCTTTCTTCGTTTCATACTGTGCTTGTATCCATACCCAAGACCACGACCAGCCGTTCTGGAAATAAAAATACTACCTTCCGCTGGTACAATTTTTAACGGGAACAGACGCTCTGTGCTCCTTTCCGGGGACACAGAAAAATTAGATGCACTTGCAATTAGTGGATTCAAGGCATTAAGTCAGGTTTTATAGCCACGCGGTTTTGTGTGTAATTTCCCAATATTGCTGAATAACGAATTAGAAAAGAAAATTCTTCACCCTCGAGTAACTTCTCATCGTCTCGAAAGAATGGATAAAAAAACAGCTGGTGGTTTTTCAGCAAATACGTGAAGACTCTGAAAAGTCTTCTTACGCTCCAATTGTTATCTTTTTTCACTCAAATCGGCGCTAGTATCTCCACAAAAGACTCGTAATTAGGTCACTACTTCGTAATATTCTGCCGGCGCAAGTTTTCATTGAGAGTTATTAGCTCCACGCCAGGCTGTCTCCCCCCTTCGCTAATCCCGTTATTAACTGAAGTCTTAGTTTTATTTTCTGCCTCGCGAAAATTTTCGAGCTTCAGACGGAAACGCAGCAAACTTCGGGTCTTACAAGGAAAGTGGGAGGGGGGCGGGAGGCACCGTCCTAAAGTAACTTTGGGGAGGTCGCAATTCACGTATTCAAGACCGGCCGCTCTAAAGGAAGCCTTACGCCATACTCCATCATGCTTCGTCGCTCCGGACCTCAACGGTAACTGCGGTGTAGGAAAGGCTGAGGGAGTATTTTGAAATTCCTAGTTTCGTTTTCGCAATTACATTAGTCTACCCTGCTTTTAATTTACTTCGAGTTTCGCTCCAGATGCCCATTCTCTTCCTGTCTCTCCATACCGCCGGGGGAATTCTGTTCGGGGTGAAAAAAACTAATAATTGAGCTCCGCACATAAATGTTTGCATCATAATTCACCGTGAACTAGATTCGCGGCGAGTTTTAAGTTTGCTCACCAGCGAATAGATTCAGTGGGTCCAATTTTTAAAGAATGAACTGACGGAGAGAAATCTAACTATACCCACTGTGCCATCGTGAGGTGTAAGTTCAAGTTCCCAAATCCACTTCATTGCAATTGGGGAAGAAGATAACCTGGATTGCTCGTACCTCGTCATGCGTCATTCCTTTGAAAGTGCAGTCATATTCGAAGGCGCAAGGCGCAAAGGTTTGGAAGGTAATCATTTTATGGAGAAGTTTTGATTCCCTGAACGCGTCTTTTCTGTAGATGTCATATTAAGACATTCCCTAGCGCATAAATTTGCCTAAACAATCCCCGAGGATATCATTTTGAGATATTTCCTTACTCTTTGAAGTAAATCTTCATTAAATCAACTTAACGTATTCCAGATATACTCACTGATACTAGCTGTAACTTAAAGTTCTCTTTTCTTAAAAAAAGTAGAAGCAGCTTGGTGAAATTCCACAGCAGTGTTACGGTGCAACAACCGGGAAAACCTGTTGGGTGAAATATCATCTTCCTTAGCACTTTCCACTCTGGTTTATTTACTGACCGTTGTGTCGACAACTTATGATGATATGTATTATTATTACCTTTAGTATATCATTTTTCGAAACGGTCAGTATCAATTTTCCAGTGTGGAAAGTACAAATTAAGGTTTTATTCCATGGATCACTTTTCTGTACATTTGGGCTTGAAACTTTAACTTTTAACTCGTTGGGTATTTGATGACCCTGTAATGAGTGAATCCGGTTTCACAGTGACAATGGTAAACTGCTTTGGGATTTCACCAATTTGTATCTTCCTTCTTCCAAAAGCCCAAACGAGGACTGGACGCGGGTGCGCAAGGTGGAAACAATATGTAACTCTGAAATGAGAGAATTCTTAATGGTAAACCATCTGATAACTTTTATACAACCCCGTGACTCCCGATGGACGGTCTAGTTTTTTTTATCTACGTATATAATCCATCATATTTAAAGACAAGTCTGGTAGGAGGACATGCAGATAAGACGTTAATGCCTATCTTCTTTCTTTAGAATATTTTGCATATTAGTGTTTATTTAGCCACTGTCGCGGGAGGAACCCCGTTGGTTTTAATTTTGAGTTACTAGCCTATAATGCAATGATTTATTTCTAAAATTATTGAGGACATGAAAAAATCATAAAATTTGAAAAAAAATTAATGATTTGAGTGACCGGGATACATACCTGGATAAATGATTGCCGGTGTGATTTGTTGGCTGGCTAAACTATAGTTAAGTTGGTTTATCTTGGGGCTTATTTTTACATATTGGCTTTATAAAATTATAAAAGACCATCAATTCCTGGCGGAGAATCATTCTAAATCATAAAAAAAGCTTCATGGTTGTTTGTATGATAACATAGTGTGCAGTATTGCCCAATTCGACCTAAAGAGTGAAAAAAGTCTACCGTCTGTAATGACTTATTTTGTTCTAATTTCCTCAACCTCCTACATCCTCGGGTACGGTATCATGTGCCGAAAGACTTCTTAAACTTCAACTTCACCCTTCATGTATGGATGTGCATTCTGGGGCTCGGGCTGGTTTGATGATGGCTTGAGTAATTGGATGCAAGTCTAGTGAAATCCGCTGTGAATTCCTGACGTTTCGTGGATGATTTTCATAGTAATTTCGATCCCTCTTTGGGAGACTTTTGGTGATCGCTAGCTGCGCAGTAATTACCGTGTCTATCGCATTTGACGATGAAACATTGTCCTCTTGGCCTCTTTAGGTAACTGCAGGAAAATACCGACGCCAGTTTCTCTCCGCCCTTCCTTCGCTCTCTCTAATAATTTTTCCTTTACCAACCTAATCACTTGTCCTCCGGTGGTTAATATCATGTCAATTACCGATCGCAGCAAAAAATTATTAGCCCACAAAACAATTCCTTAGAAGTCAGTGGGCGCGTTTCGTAGCATTGCATCCTTTCGAGGACTTATTTCTTTAAGTTAAGCGCATATTTTTTTCATTGTTACTCGTGCAGTAATCATACTTTTGGGACCCTTCAGTAGGCCTTTCTCGAAATGCCGGTTCAGTTTTAACTTAAGAACATAAGCTCAGGATGTAATCAGCCATGACTTCAATGCAACCAGTGAGAATATCTATCTTTTTTCTTAGATTCACCGATTCATACCAGCAGACAGATATATCTTATCTTAAAATTGATAAGTACCTAGTAAATTTCTGTAAAAACTTTTAGACCAGAGGATGTTGTATTTATCTTTACAATGTAGTATGTATGAAAACGTGGTTTTATTTTAATTTGTGCTTAATAAATTTAATGGAAATGCTATTGAAATTTAACTGACTTGTACGTATTTAATAGAATCTCCAAATCAAATATACTTAGTAGATA
Source organism: Ceriagrion tenellum (assembly GCA_963169105.1). Lineage (NCBI taxonomy): Eukaryota > Metazoa > Arthropoda > Insecta > Odonata > Coenagrionidae > Ceriagrion > Ceriagrion tenellum. The sequence continues at coordinate 54,254,284 of OY720640.1, forward strand.
TTCGGATGGTATGAAGTTACGATGTTAATTTATGCTTTCTTGACCTATGGAAAGCGACCTGGTTATTCTTGCGTGCTGGGATTTCTCGCCTCGCAATTTTAAATGCTCTGCACTTACGTATGTCTTCTTTTTTATCAACCCAATTCTAAATTCGGGACTAGGCATAAGTCCACATTTGAAATTGGACTCCCTATGTCAGCGGAGGAGAGATCCCATTTTACCTTCTCTCTCTCTCTCTCTCTTACTCTCCATATCCCTTGGCTAGGGCCCCATTTGACGGGGCTCGAGTTGGACGACGGAGGAAGCGAAGGGAATTAAATGCGCATTCTAATCCACTTAGGGCGCCGGACGCGCGGGGCTTTATTCGTCTCTCGAGCGCCATTAAAAAAAAGAGAAGTCGAAAAGGGCAAAATGATAAAAACTAATGCGATAAATAAATAATAAATAAATAAATATATGGAGCCCCAGGCCTCCTCGACCGTGTGTGTGTGTGGTCGTATATTTATTTTTAAGCATAATTTCGTTCAGGGTCTAGTTCTCTCTTTTTCTCTACCCTACTACCTGCCTCTCCGTCTTTCTCATCTGTCCCAGGCGTGCGGTTTACGGGAGGTAGGAGTGGGGAGGAGGTTAAAGGGCCGCTCTTTCGCTCGGCGGGAAAAGGGCCCCTAAAACAAGTGGATATATTCAGCCCTTGCAGGATTCGGACATGCAAATCTGGGCGAGTCACCGAGGGGTCGCTCGGACCTGTCCTTGGGATCGGCCGCCGTTCCATCTCGGCAGTCCTTTCGGACGGCATCCCTTCCACCCCTTTTTAACGCCCTTTCACCCTCTTCACCCGTCCTATCCTCCCCAACCTTGCCTCTCTTCTCCCTTCGCGAGCCATTCCTTGGCAGTTTGCCTGGGTATTTAATTATGACGGGATGTCCTTCTCTCGTGTCCCTCTCTCGGCCTTAGACACCCCAAGTTTTTTTTCGCCCTAGTGTGCGTTGGAGCGTCAGTGTGAGTGAAGGTCCGCTGAGACCCAGGGCGAGAAATAGTAGGGAGCGACGATATAAAAATGTACAGTTATATGTGTGTATGAAGAATTCGGGAGAGTGCCTTTGCCCATTCGGATGGGAGACCTAATGTGAGAGTGACTTCTCCCTTTCTAGTGGTGTCAAGGGGGTTAGAGAGGTTGGGAAATGGGTGAGAAAGGTGGGGGTTGGCATTAGAAGTGATGAGATTGGCGTCGACCGTGTCATGCAGCCTATCATCTTCCTCCGTTGCCGCAGCTCTCGCTTTCCGTCTGTCATTTCCTTTTCATCTCTTCCTTTTCAGTAGTTGGCCTGATAAACTCCTTGAAAAGGAATAGATGAAAAAGCTCCGCTTTGATTAAGGTTTTCGGCGAAATGACGTGTATTAGTTTCAGAATTATTGAAGAAAAAGACAAAAAAGTGTTTATTCTGTCCCCCGTGAGTTTGCAATGTATAGACTGATGGTGCACGTAACAACGATTTACTTTATTTTCAAGATTGTCATTTTGTTCTTTCCTCGGTTGGATTTAGTTTCACGATAGCTTTTCCCGCTGTTCTTTTCATTTCTTTCCGAGAGTGAATATACCAAGAAGTCTATGAATATGATAGAAAAATGACGCAATCCTTGAAATGCCTCTAGGTTAGTCTTTATCTATTTATTTAAAATATATCTATTTAAGATGAACGATTTTCAAGGACTTGCTGAAGACGTTGAGTAATGTAAGGAAGAGATTGCGAAGAATGGAATTCCTAAGATTTTTACGGAGAGAAATAGAAAAATAATTCGGAGATATTGTAATATATTTAGCATATGAAAAGCAGTTGCTTTGATGTTTCAAAGTATTTACAAAATGTCGACAGTATATACATATAAATCTGTCCCCTTATTACATCTAGGGCCAAACTAGTGATAACTATAACATATTTACACACATCTCCACGAAATCATAGGACAAATTATTTCCCAGAATTTACTCATGTTCTCATTAGATTTTTTAATTAATTATGGTACCTAACGCTCAACTATCCTTTGCGTGGATAAGTTTTTATAGACTCTCTTCACTCGAATGTACAAGTTACTTCTGTGCATGGGCTATTCTAGTCATCAGTTACATGCATCAATTTTTAAACAAAACAATACACTATGAGTAGAAATGAATTAATATCTGTAATCGTTTGGTACTTGTAATTTGTACTCGTAGAAGTGTATTTTTACTGTTTTTTTATTGTGTGCCTGTTTCACCAATTACAGCAAAAACTGTTTGCATATTATTGCACTGTTGGCATAAAAAAATGACAGTTCCTCTTTACCATGAAGCACGATTATACGGAAGAGGATACGCGATATTCTTCAAACATTTTAAGTAGGTAAATGTTTTCAAGTCTTTTTAAAATATTCAAGAGATACAAGGGATTAGAGACATGCTGTAGGTGTTGAAAAAAAAATGTGTGCAATGTGAGAAGTTTTGTGACTGAAACATTAGGTGAGACTAACTGCGGTCGAAAACTTATTGGCAGGTACATCCATGAATCTTGCAACCACTTAATGAGGATTATAATAATTCCTCCCTCCAGTCACTCAATATCCTCCGAAGCTGTCGATAACCTTTTATTCCCTTGCTGTTTCTCCACTCAGTCCTCTACATTACATCAAATAGACTGCAAAGTTTGATTTTCAAGTATACGTGAAAATTTACCGTCGCATACGTAAATTTGAACGTACTTTATTGAAAACCCTTTTTTATCGAGAGGAAATTCGGTGGTTCTCCTTTTCAGTTGGGTAAATGATCCGCTCTATAGTTTCTATTAATTTTGGTTATTCCCATCAACTCAAAAGGTATTTGAAGCAATATTCGATAATGTATGTAAAGTCACTTCAAAAAGTATCGCGACACGCTAGACTAGCGGATCGTATAGGTCGGCTGTCGAAGCTCGAATTACGTTGACTATCCTGGGCCGTCTCTGGTAGCTATAAGAATTTGCAGGTATACATTTCATTGTCCATGAGATAAAGCGCCATGTTAAGTGGGACAGCATTATGGGAGAGCTCTCGTTCAGAGGAGAGGACAGACGTGCTCCTAGAGTGGCCTTGAGGATGTATTCGGTTGAAGAAATAAGAAGGGGAATGAGGTGAAAAGGAAATATTGAATGGAGTGATTATGCGAGTGAAATCGGGGGAAGGTAAAACGAAGAAGAGCCAAATGCACGTAAATACGAGATCCAACTAACATGAAGGAGAATGGGCACTGCTATCGACTAGGTTAAGCGAACTGGTGAGTCTTTCGTGCATTACCGGCTGATATTTTAAGTTGCCCGCCTAAAGGAAAATTATGATATCTATTGACTCTTGACTCGGCACCCGCCTCTCACCAAGCCCACCATCAGAGCGCGCTGGGTTGGGCTGGTTTTGCGAAGAGGAGCTCTTTCCATTTTCTTCTTCGTAAGAGATCTGCCGAGTATGATTACGATGCCTCTGGGTTGCGAATACCCTTCCTTCCCGCAGTTTATTCATTTCAAAGTCAGCTTTCCAACGCGGATGAAGTCGATAGCACTGTCGGAGTTTAGTCCCACTTGACTTAGAATATATATCGTAGTGTACCCGACTATTCTCATAGTCACTGAAGACGACCCAGGATGGCCAACGTACTTTGAGCTTCGACAGCCGACCTATACGAACTGCTAGCGTAGTGTGTCGCGATACTTTATGAAGTGACCGTACCTGGATGAAACTTTTCATACACATATTCATTAGTAATATGTATGGATAAAAACAAAACATTTCATTTTACCGATTCGGTTTCTGGTCAGTTTGCTGTCATTTTAATGCTCGATATTATGTATCCGTATGTTGCTTCATATGTTGGTATTTCTTTTCTTCCATTTCTGATTTTCATTGATTCCCCCGAATGTTCATGTAGATACTCCAGATAATTTTCCTTTTGAAGATACATAGCGCCGTGATACCAGACACACTTTATATTCATATCTCAAACACGTAAATTACGTGTAATTCAATTTATACTTTTTTTGCATGTTCATTCTGCTTGGTAAGGTAGAAATTTAGATTTATTAATTAAATATTTGCGTAGTGGACTTCATTTTTTCTGAGCCTAATTGCATTTGTCTTATATTTTGAAATGACTCGCTAACATGCGAACAGATTTCCTCTTCAAAGTACAGTGAAACCTGTTAAGCGACCACCAAAGCGTTCCCCAGAAAAATTGTCATTAACAGGGGTGGTCGTTCAACAGGGATTCAGTTTCTAGAAGTATTACGCAAAAGAACGGGCGGATGATTTGAAAAAATTGGAACAACTTTCGAAGCGACAATTTTTTAAAAACCTATACCCATGGTGTATGTATTTTCTCCCAATTTTGCTTCTCCTAGGAAATGTCAATACATATTAATTTGATGTACAAAGATAGTGAAACCTGAATTCAGCGACCAACGACGGTTCCGCTGAAAAATGCCCGTTAAGAGGGGTGGTCGCTTGATAGGAGTGGTGTTCATGAGGGGTTTCACTATATTATGCTGAATTCTGAATACGTATTTATATATGATATTTGCTTATCTTACGATTACCACGCCGTAAACCCAAGTCATAACAATGCTTTAAACGAGAAGAAAATATTATAATGTAGGTCTTGTATCGTATACATCACAACATGTGTGGTTGTTACCAACATATTAATTTATGTACCAAAGTGAAGAGTGGTTTAAGAATTTTTTCAACTCTTTAAGTTATAACATGTGAACTAAACGGTTCACAATTCGCGCTCCTACTACCTTAATCTCCGTGGAAAGTAGGGTCCACCCGATTCACCCAATATATAAAATATATAAAGGTATAAGGAGATTTTAACCAGAAAGTGGCGGATACCTTCATCCCAATAGTGGAAGTGTATACGACGACTTAACTTAATAGTGTAGTTGACACCGTGTCGAGGTTTCTGTTTCTCTTCGTCCTAACCTGCCCTATCGCTCCTTGTGTTTCTAATCTATTCGAGTACCAGCCTCTGTCTCTTGCTAGTTACATTACGGGATCCTTATACTTACCATTCCGTTTCGTTCATCATTTGTTACATATTTTTCTCCGTTTGGTCATTCTCCTTAAAGAATGACGTCCTTTCCGTTGAGGGAATTCTCCTCGCCAGTGTTCTTTGTTTACCCCAGTGCTCCAACACGGGGGAAGGGGGGCAGTGGGGAAGTCAGTCCTTGTCGCCATTTTAGCGTGTCAGCAGAAATTATGAAGCTCCCCTTTCTATGAATATTCAGATGTTTCAAGCGCTCGCGTTAACGCTTCACTTGTATGATAATTTTAGGTATAATTTCTTGAGCTGCATTTGGAGGCGTCAATGATTACATTCATGTCATTCAGTTTTCGATGGAACAAAAAATTGTCGGTATTTCGATCAAATTTAGCAAATGATTACTTCGCAATTAAATGATTGGTCGCAAGGTCACTTCATCATATATAAGTATCTCATCGATCATATTTTCGTGTCTAAGTTCACTGAAAAATTAAATATTGAATTTTCGCTCGACTATTCTTTGAATGTTTTGTATAAATGTGCAATAATTATGCGTGTGTAGTTTTGTTCTTAATAAATAAAAATATTGCGAATTCAGTGTTTGAGAAACACATGAAGTGATTCCAAGCATATGCAGTTTTTGTATTTAGATTTACCTAATATTTCTTGCCATAGATTTACCTGATATTTATTGTCGGCCCGGTGGCGGCGGGGTAATCCGGCCTTGGTAGAATATTTTCTGCCCAGGACATGTGTTTTTGTCTCGTCTGTTGTTACCGTTATCCACCCGACGTAAATTGGCACATTTTGCTGTATACGTATAGTGAAGATAAAAAAAATAAAAAATAAATAAATATTTACGTTGTTTCCTTAGATAAGTTTTTACCTGCCTTAGCTAATGATAGATCAACTCCTATTTTTATACATTTCCTGTGTAGCCATTCCATGCATCATCGTGGAGACTTTTAGTGTTGAAGTCTTAAGATTCTTAAGTTCTCCGAGAATCAAGGATTATACTTCACTTTTCAAGCGACGCAAGTATATGCCAGTTAGCTGATGTATGCGTTATTTAGAGTATTAAATCCGTGTCAGTTTTGTCATTCTTATGTGTAAAAACCTACCCAAGGGTTCAGATCCGTGTCAGCCATGGTGCCCCGAGTAGTCATTGGATGTTGTTTCTTTTTCCTCTCTCACGTGACTTATTCAGGAGTTATCACTGACCTACTTTCCGCGACGTAATACATACTTGTGCCCATTGAGTTTTCCCACCGATGGTAACTGTCGAGTCTCACTCCGCCCAGCCAGGCATGCAGAGGTCCAGAGTGGGGAAGTGTTTGTTTGTGTGTGTGTGTTGGGGAAATAAAGGGCAAGAATGGTTGAAGAGAGGCACGCGCAAAGCGATGGCAGTGAGCCTTTTTAACTCATAACTCTTATTTCACTGAATTCCGTCGCTTTCATTCTATGAGTGCTTGCTCCCTCCGGTGCATCGCTTTCATATCATTTTGCCATTTTGTCTCGCTGTTTCCCGCCCCCCTTTCCTCACCATCGCCAGGCCACATCTCGCTCTCTCTCTTTCTCTATCTTTACTGCTTGAGCGGAATAACTTGGCCACCCGGGTGCAAGAGAGGGAGAGAGCTGTATCCTGGTGCATTCGTTGAAAAGGATGGCTCTTGCACGTGTGCCCAAATTTTTATGGAGGTTGGAGCTCTAGAAAGGAGAGTTTTTGCGTGGGAGCTGTGTTTTTCTAACTTTTTAGATCTAAGCTGTATCTCTTCAAATCATGCCAGCATTAACAACTGCTAGTTTGACATGTTACGCGAGGCTCCATCAACGTCGAGATATGTTAACTTTGGGGATTTTGAGTGTAAGAAAATTTTTTAGCGATGTGGTTATGATAGATGGTAGTCTTTCGCGGCTATCCAAGGGTTCTGGTACACCCTTCTGGATCTTTGACTTTTTTGTTGAACACGTGATTTTTCTTCTACTGGAGGCAGCATCTTCCGGAATGATTCAGGAATAACTTCATCATTACTGAAGAAGCTGCCTTAAGATGTAGGTAAAGCTCCGACTTCAACAACCTAAGACGAAGCAAAAACCAAAATCCATTTTAGAGGATGTGGTAAAGAGCTGATGGTTCATCTACTATTCGCAGTATCGGTGAAATCACTCTTCTTCCTCCTAAGTGCTACAACCCCGAGTGAGCTTTGGCTTCCCCTATAATTTGCCTCCGAGTGTTTCTCTAGCCAACTATTCTTCTCCGATATTTTATATACTCCCATGCCTCTTAGACCTCGGTTTGAGATATTCATAATATATATCCAAGGCAGCTAATACTCCGAGTTTTGATAAAACAAACGATGTGCCGTACCCGAATGTTGCTTGTTTCGTTGATATTTCTTATCCTCCTTTACTGATCCCCCTGAATATTCTTATGATTCCTCCGGATAATTTCCGTCTTGAAGATTCATAGCGCCGTCAAACCAGGCGCACTTTATATTCATTCTTCAAACGCGTATATTACGTGTAATTCAATTTATTTTGTACATGTTCATTGTGTATGGTTGGAGTAGCAATATAGATTTATTAATTTTATATTTGCATAGTGGACTTTATTTTCTTCGACTATACTTTTTATCCATTTCATGACACATTCATTCTATACATTTTTGCGTTCTTAGGTGTGTGAAATTTTCAAGTTTTGAATGAGAGGTCTCTTGCTAAGCAAATTATCTAATTATTGTTTCTCCCTGGATAATGCCATCTTTAAATTTTGTCATATTCACAGTATTCCGTTTCGTGGTAATTGACGGATATTCCTAAGAGAAAATGTTCTAATACGAAGTTTTCTTTTACCAATAATGAGTCTCCTTTAAAAAAGCTTTACGAAGAATCTACGTTAGAGTTTTACTTCTGTAGTTTCGTTTTTATTTTGATCTGGACTCATATATGCTTTCTCATAACCGCTAATGTGCCCCGATTGACGCCCCTGTGTATCCAGGCGCAGGGAATTGTTTCTGTTTCATTCGTGGAATTGGATGATGCTCGCACGTGTGTCCAACGTTGCATGAAAAATCGCCCTCTCCGGGGCTCGGATAGAAGAAATTTGAAGTGGATACTGGGGTTTTACTGCTTTGAAATCAACTAAGCATTCATTTCTGTAATGTCTGTTAAATTTTATCAGAGTTTAGGCGTACGTGGCTTCTTGCATGATTTGAGAAGCGAGCTACGTCACTGAGCTAGAAAAAGGAGGCGGCTTCGATCTGAAACATTCCAGTTATGTTTTATTTATGAGTAGGTTTATTGAGGAGAAGTAGTTTTAGGGAGTCCTTTAGATTTTGTGAAAAATATTAAGTTTGCCTCAAAAATCCATTATACAATGTGAAGAGCGCTCTTCAAAAGAAATATAGAGACGCTGCCCAAACTCGCCGCGAAGTATTTTATCTTCAAAACTTCCAAGTTTAGTTATCTAATACTCGCTGTATATAGTCCTTGAGGTGAATTTTACCTCCCAATGGGTATTTTTTTCTTTGTTTTGTCTAGGGAGAAGCTGGATTTTTTCTCTAAATAAATTGGTTAAGAGTTCACATTCTTCCGTTTTGTTGTTGGTATTTAGATAATCCGTTTTTTGTTAATATTTAGGTAATCTATTCAAGCAGCACGAAACTTCGTGTTTTTCCAATAAATACCATGTTTGCCTAAACCCGGAGTGTTCCTTTATGGGGACGCCTAGTTTACTGTAATTCCCCCCTCTTTTTGTCCGGTGCTCTAATGACTTGCTCAGTTAGACATGTTGCCACAGAAACTCTTTTTTTCTCAATAAAACGATGGGAAACCATTTGCCATTTTATCGCCGGAGTTTTTAGATAGGATGGTTGGAGAGGTATTCTTGTGTCATTGAGTGCACATCTATAAAGTTTTTGAAGCTAGTAGAAATAATTCTTGGACCACATTTCATTTAGAGGTATTTTTTTTTATATATTGGACCTCATCGATTTCGCAGCTATGAAGAGAATGAATATACAAGAATCATATTTCTTTTGTTCCCGAACTCAAGCCTTTCATCAATAGATATTTTGGCGCAATATTTAAAATTTGGATGAAATTACAGTGAGATAAGTTGCTTTCGGATTGTTGATGCAACATGGGAACTTGGTTTTTATTGGCAGCACTTATAGCAATAAGAAATTATAATTTCTCCTGTAGAGGAAAACCTGTCCTCACACAATGGAAGTATTACAATGTCGTGCCTTATCAGGCTACGTGTAAAAATAGCAAAAAAGTCTCCAAAAACGAAAACAGGTTGGAAGCTCTTTTCTCTCTTTTATCAATCGATATTGCTGAGAACACATTCAAAGCTTCATCTAAATCTGTGCCAAAAGAATAATTGCTCCTACCACCTTTAGGCCCGATAAATTACTCAGCAAAATGAGGTTAATTAAAGCATTGAATGTCTCAGTTTTCAAACGGGAACATTCTGCGCCCTCTTCTTTAACTTAGTGAATCGAGACCACGATGGAAAAAAATTATCTGCAACAAAATAAGGGATAAAAGGGGTCAGTTCTCCCGTGAGACCCTACTTCCCTACAGCGCTCCTTCACACTCTTTTGCTGGGTGGATGGAGTTATAATAGAAGGACATTGAGTTGTGCATTTTAAGAATCCTCCAAGAGCGTCAAAAATATTTCTGGGCCACATTTCACCTGAGTAGGTACATATTTTTACGCGGTAAAATTCTCCGTGCATGTCTTATTGAAAAATGATGCTATATTTATATTTTATTATTTTTCCTTAATTATAGCATTGTTTCATCTAAGATATTCATCATGATATTCTAAATTTGGTCGAAAAGAATGTAAAAATACGACTTTTTGATTTTTTGACACTATATTTGCTAGCAAATATTATAATAATTTAAAATTTATATTTCTGCGTTCAGAATAAAATCGGTACTTATGTATCATTGAGTTCTAACGAAATATATCTAGTGTACATTAATGCTGCATGCCTGAACATTATCGAATTGCCTAAAACATTAAATCGGCATCAGCAATTTTTATAACATGTATCCATAGATATGACTTATAAGACAATGTATGCGAAGTCTCAAGCAAAGAGAAAATGTTCAAAAATCGCTCTAATTACCTTTCATGAGCGGACATTAGAATCTTACTTCATGCACCCTGTTGACTAAATTATTTATACCCTATAATTTCCTATCTTCTCTCTCTTTTCCCCGCTGAATTTCTCTTCGCCGATTACATTCTGTATTTGACGATTGCACATTCTGTGACTGCGGGGATAGGGGGGAAATTCAAATTTAATGGCACTTGGATCCGGTGTGTCGGAGGCAATATCTGATCTTTCTTTTCGGCGAGCGTAAAAGCGGAACCGATCTCCTTGCGGAACTGTTCATTTTTACGGATTCCGCTCTTCTTTTTTTACCTCTTCCATGAACCCGACCGACGGAAGACAGGAGGGAAGGAAGTATGCTCTGCAAAATTGTCTGCGAAATGAATCCCTGAATCCCTACAGCGCTATTCCGGCACTCCTATTGGATTTATTGAGCTCCTCTTACCGTAAGCTGGGACCGGAGGATTGTGCTGAGAATCTTCGCTTAAATTTTCTTCATACATTACCATTTTACGTATATAAATATATATTTATTCATATATACACACACACGTCTCCGTTTGCCTTTATTCTTTTCTCTGAAGCACGCAACACGTTATTTACGTTCATGTGCATTACATCCATAAGAGTGTTCATGAAATGTCGTCTCAGATCGTCCTCCGTTGCAGAGGGAAACTTGATCATCTTCCATCTCGTCCCATTTTTGCTTCGCGGAGTAAACCACGTATCAGGGTTTTTGTGACCTCATTCTTCCCCCAGTACGTGAAGCATAGAGTGGCCCAACCGTTTACAATCTCTGTTCAAGGTGGGGCTTTCGTGAAGCTTCGGGAGACAATAAATGTGGCGCGTTTGGAGCGGTGCAATTTTCTGTACGCTCTAACTTTCGTTCGTAACTTTGTTATTTAGAATACCGTTCAGGACTGAAATTTTAGTAGTCGTAATCAGGAGTCATCTCTGGCTTCCAAAAGTCCTCCACTGTATTCACTTTTCACGTTACATCTTTAGCTCTTTCGTCATTGCAAGTTCTCCTTCCTCGTCATGGCCGATGTTTTGATGGGTAACTCCTTCATCAGATTCAGGGTTCCATATGATTTTTTACTTCGTTATTAGCAGTTTATATGCGCCATTTATTCCCTAGACGAGAAACAACGCGTGGAACTAGTCGGTTTTTCATTTATGAAATAGTTCCTATCATTTCCTAACAAGTTTCCCTCCAGGAAATACTTTGACAGGGACAAAAACTGCAGAAAATGATTGCAAATCATGGGTGTTCAATTAAGAAAATAATTACCAATTACATATCATTTACCCCTTTTGGCAGACAAACTACTTTTCTAAGGAAATTCTTCCGTTTTAAAAATGTTAAGCTTTTCCCATTTTTTCAATCCTAGTCCAATGCTGATGGTTTTTAACTGCATTTTTCATTAGTAGAAATATAGTTTTCTTTATCTTAGTTATTGATCAGCATCATTTACCTACCATTTCCATACATTTCCATGTTTTCGTGAAACCATCTTTCTTCTCTATATAGAACCAAAGTAAGTTGATCTTATTCTCAATTCAAAAGTTTTTCCTTTTCTTCTTATTTTTTTTTATTTTTTATGGTGCAATCGTTTCCAGTTCAATGAAACATTTCTTTACATCTACATTCTACCCTACAAACCATCGTAATGTGGGTGAATGAATGAATTAGAATACTAGAAAGGATGAAATATCGAAAAAAAGAGGATAGACAGTGATTGTATATTTACTATGCGTCTTACGTGAGTGTTAAGCTGCTCTTTTAATGATCAATAATTTTTATGGGATACACATTAGGGAGGGGCGGTTGATTGCGATCAATAAAAATCTTCGTAGTTTTCGAACAACGGATGCATTTTCATCTTTAGCCTTATGCCAACCTTCAAATTCGTCCTAAAATCGGAGTGGCTTTGGAGTTCTGAACCGATTTTGCAAGGCAGTGAAGCTTACTGTTTGCAAGCAAACAGGAAAGACTTTGCTGGCAGGCTTTGCTGGACTACGTGGAAAGATTAATTCGGTTGACTTTACTCCCGTCGAAGTCGTCGGTTCCTTCCCGTGGAGAATCCTAGAAACGGGTGGGAATTGACGTAATTTAATCCGCTCTTTCTTGATTAAAAAAAAGAATGTGAAGGGAAATAAAAGGCCTTTGGAGGAGTAATTTGCCGACGACATGTTCCCGAAGCTCGGTGCGGTCCCCCGGATGCATCCGCCCGCCGTACTCCGCCCCAAATTTGATGAAACCTTCCGGATGTTGAGCCTCACTGACTACCACCACCGCCTCAGGATTTCGTATTTTCGAGAGAATGGACGTTCTGTTCCTATCGCACCGTCCCAATCTTCATCGAGCCCCTTTTATCCCTTATCCTCTTTCTCTCCTCTCTTTTCCCTCTTTCCCTGCTCATTTTCCAAAAAATGACGGCCGTCCGTTTACGGGAAAAGGGACCTCAGGTGTCGTAGGAAAAACAATCCACTTCTTTTTCCGTCCCCTCCCTGCTCTCTGTCCCCCCGCCTTCTCCTCCATAATCCTCGATGGAGTCGCGCGTGGGTAATATACAGAGATGCTCTCTCCCGTTTTTGCACCACTGGGTCTGATTCGGATTCCCCCAAAGTTTTATTCTCACGTTTTATTTTTTTTCCCACTCGCCCGTCTCTACTCTGATCCCCTGTCGTGGGACAGGCTGTGAAGTGAACGGGCCGGGCCGGTTCCTGTCTAATTCTTTCCCTTTTGGAATGTCCAGGATGAGGAAAATATAATTAATCATTGTGGAAATTATAATGTCTACCAGGGAGCGATTTGTGGTGGCGTGTGGTGGATCAGCTGAGAGGATGATTTGAGCATATATAAATGCGGTACTTGTAGAATTTTTCTTCATCCAGTTATGTCTACATAAAATATCTAACAATGGAACAGATTTTTTAATCTGTTTGCTCGGAACATATTTCTCTTATCAATTTATAAAAAAACAAAAGTGTGCAAACAAAATCGTGTGCAGAAAGTCAGCAGTCTCTTTTTGTGTGCAAAAAGTCTGCTGTCTCTCATTGTAAGATAAATCCAGATGAAACAAGAAATGCACACTGAGGATCAGTCGACGGAACTGAAAAGGATTATTATGCATTATCATACCTTGAGACTCTGAAAACTATGGCTGTCTTGAATTTTTTTATGATGCATACTGTACTCCATTCGTTTCCTTTACTGCTCATTTACCCTGATCCCAGGAAAATTATATTATACCGTATGGTTCCCAAAGAGTCGCGAAAAATGAAGGCAAAAAAAGATAATTTCGAAGATTTTTTTGGCTTTAGTAGAAGGAGGAAAGTATATTTCTTACCAGGTGAATAAAAGAATGATGTGGAGAAATGCCGGATGCTTTTCTCATCACAAGCATTCTCAGAGATTTTCCTTTGTAATGGAAAGGCCCTCATTGGAGCGTACGTGAGGTAACTGACATGTTTAATTTTATGTGAACGCAGAAATTTTCGGAGAAATACAGATTCTGTCAATAACAGATAGCTTCGCTAAAGTGGCGAGCCCTATCGAATCAAAAATATTTTCCGATGAGCTCGGTTCTCTCATAAAATTGAGCACTCGTTCCAACTGATCGCTTTTTTCAAGAAAGAGTTCAGCACAACTGTTAGTGACAGGGAGCGCAGTACTTTTCTTCTATCGTCAAATTACCTACATTAGTGGAAAAATTCGTGGATTTTACCAAAGACCCGAAAAGCGGATGCCCAGAAATATAGTTTTTGTAGTAGCATTATTATAAGTATTGAAATGAGGAATACACTGTGGTCAGCGTTAACTCGGCCTGTAAATAATTTATTAAAAGTATTTTAACTTTGTCTTAAATTAATGGCTCGAGAATATGTGTATGTATACATATTTTTATTTTATTGCCCGTATAGTCCAATGGCCTTTACTGAAGGTAATGATGTCTTCTGTGAGGTTTTCTTCTACTCCCTTGGGGTACATACATGGAACCCAAGTTACTTCATGATAATTTTTTGAAAAGATATGGATTGGAGTGGCCGTAAATGTTTGCGGCCCACTCTCTAATATTCTAAGTTTCTTCAAGAAATGACTAAAATGAGGAATAACTTTTGTGATGTTTGTCTTTGCTAAGTACAAACATGGATATGTTTTATTGCACTAAAATCCAGTGTATTTATCTAGGTTTCCACCTGACCACATGGTTAACTTGTAACTTGTATTGTCAAGTAAATTATAATAACTCTGATGTACCGTCTAGAAGTATGGAAATTCTTTCTGTTTCTCTTATGGTGCACTTAGTTATATTTCAGTTTTTCATCGCCATGCCAATTTTCTAAGTGGGTCGACTACCTGCCAATTGAGATAATCTGGCCATATGTTTCTGGCAAGTCTTTTCTATTTAATATGCTTTTGTCGTCCACTCGAGGTAAAGCAAGCTGGCCATTCAATGGTTTTTGCCGAATGTTCCTTCAACACATATTTTCATAAATACTAAATATTTGTATATCTTTTCATTGAAATGTGGTAACGAATAGAGATGGACGTTGTTTAAAAGTTCTGAGGCATTGTTCTACCTCTGTTGTAATTGGAGGACGTTAATTAGTGATTTATATTCACCAACTCTCCGGCCAGCCAAAGCCTGGTCATCCATTAACCGTCTTAATATGTTCTTCTCTTTCATTTATTTTGGGAGATTTCTATTATAGATGTTGGAGATAGTGCTGATCGGAACACATTACAGCTCGTCAGCGCCCATGAGTGACGATGAATGGTAAGATGTGCTTTGGTGAAATTTTCGGTAACGAACCGATAGTAAGCACTCTGTAAAAACCAATTCCATGACACAAAGTTTTGGGTGTAATCATACAGTTAGTGCATAATACTTTTTTAAATATTAGTTTTTCTCCAGAGAGTGATTAATAACTACTTACCATCTATATTCAGCGCTATCACCAAAATCTGCTCCGACACGACTATGGATGCGGTTGGCGAATTTCTTTTGCTGGTTAGCTAACGTGAACTCTGCTTCCGACTGATATTGAAGTGAACTGCCGAAAGTGTGAGCTCACCTTGGTGGGATAGAAATTCGGCAGATTTTTATAAGTAAGGAATTCAAGGTATTATCAGGGAATTCCAAAGTTCTAAAGCCGGTTACAATGCCGCAGTTGTGACTTGACGTCGTCGACTTTCAATGTGGGTACTGGAAGAGCTAAGCCCTTCGGTAATGTTGGATAAATAACACTCCAAGCTGCGATATCACCCCTATGAGGTAGGATCTCCACAGATGTGGAAATTTTGGCGAAATCATTTGTATTACATCTGCATTATTTTATGCTCTCAACCTTGTCTTCGACCCAATTATTCTACTTCTAGAAAAATAGCATCGCATTCGGCTTCTCATTTTTGATTCAACCAATTTACATCCTTTGCACTCGCCGATTGAATGTTGAGAAATGCTCCATCCAACGGTGGCGATTCCCCGCAATCCCGACCGACTATTCCGAGTACTTGTGATGGTGGTGGTGAGCCTTCAGTCTTCGCACATCCCGATTGGTGCTCCCCTTTAAGGTGCCCCCATTCTGCTGCGGTTCAGTCGCGCCCTCCGCCAGGTCGTGTACGCCGACGGTGGCCAGTGCACCAGAAGAGGGCAGATGCGTGGCGCTCCGAGCGGTCCCACGCGCCGGAGGGCGTGAAAGATGCAAAGAGAGAGAGAGAGGATTTCGGGGAGGAGGGAGCAGTGCGCACAGCATTTGGCGCCGAACACTCCCGCAGTTTAGGCCCCGCGTCCATTCACGATTGATCGCCGGGGCATTTTGACGTGGTTTCGCCCGCCCCCCCCCCCCCTCAACCCCGTCGTCCTCTCTCTCACTCAGCTTTTCCCGCACACCACCTAACCCACCCGCCCTCTGGGAGTTTGCGTGGTTGTTCGACGCGCCGGCCGTGTCTCTCTCTTTCGTGCGGTTGGCCGCTGCGAGTGCAAGTTCCCCCTTGCTGCGCCGTTTCCCGCCCGTGAACAATTCATTGGCGGTCGCTTATCCGCGGCGAGATGTAAGCGAAACGGCCGGTTGTAGTTCAAACGGCACGTCTCTTCTTTGTCCTGATGTTTCGTCCCCTTCGAAGCCCTTTATCGTGTAGTGCTCCGGCCGTCAGATAGGACGTATAACTGTGGACCCTTGAGCGTTTCCTGTCGTTTTTAGGCTTATTTCGACGCTTGGTTTGTACCCATTCCTATGAAATTTTTCTCGGTCAGGTCCTGCTGAAGTTCTATGCACTGAACTGCGCGGCAGGAATGGATGGTCGGAATTGGTTGGGAGTGACCGAAAAAGACAGAGAAATGAACGAAACTATTGAAAGAGAGTGAGGAGAAAGAAGCGGAAGACTGCGCAAAAAATCCACGAGACACTCACTCGCAAGGCTAACATGCGAGTGGCGAAAATCTCCCATCTCTATGACTTCAAAGGACATTCTTAGGGTTTCACTGTGGCCCGAATCGAAATGGGACGGCATGCAGTGGTGATTCATACTTATTCTCGAGGCACATAATGCATTGGCGACTGTCACTTTTTTGACTCGCCCTTCGAACTTAACGACTTTCTTCAGTGATAACCTTTCTTTTCGCAATAATTTTGATTTTTCGGTAGGATTTTGGACAGTACTTATGTCCCAATTTCGAGTGGTCCCTTTCTTTATTTCTAGTTCTGTTTTCCCGCCTGTTGGTGATCTGCCATTAGTTCCCTCATAAAATCTTCATGTCATCTTCCTCTTTATTTTCCTTCCAGAATTCCTACCATCTTCCTTCCTCTTCCTCGCTTCCCCAGTGTTCTCTCCTTTCTTACCCTCCAACATCTTTCCATCTTACTTCGATTGAACCGATGATGGTTATACCCACCTTTTCCATTTATTTCTTTGAATATTACTCACCAATTTTCCCGCTCTTAGCAAGGTCCTAATATTTCATGTGCGTATTGTGACTGTTCCGTTTCTCCTCTGCAGCTTCTTTGCCTCTGGTTCAGCATTTGCCTCTACTTCCGAACACGAAGTAATCACTGCCTCATGGTGCACAATAGAGATGAGAGTTACCTTCCGGTTTACAATTGCCTGTGTAAATATTAGCATGAATGAATCACTTTCAATGAGAATAACCGTACGTTTAGGTAAGACTTGGGATGAGATGAGGTGAGGAGGAAAAACGATCTTCAACGTGCCATGGTAATTTATACCTTAAGAAGGGTCATGCTCATTATTTTTCCTCGTAATTTTCCTTTATTTATGTGTCTAAGGAATCCGCTCTGATCTTTCGTGCTTCGTGTTATGCTGGACTTAACTTGTGGAAGAGTTCTGGCGCGTGGCTAAGCAGCTACATCCCAGTAGTGGTTTCTAATAATTCATTTCGACCTTGGCCCGCCTAAGTGGTGCGAACAAAACGCTTTTATGCATTCTAACCGAAAGCATGATGCACGATGTCCATTACGAAAAGGTCTTTCTGTTCCACGAGGTGGGAACCATTTCACACGAATAGTGAATGCACCAGCTACGCTATATGATAGGTGTAAACCACATGCTGTATCACAAGCAGTCCGTGGAAAAAGTGATTATTGATGAACTAACTTTCCGAAACCAGAGCGGAATATTACAGTCTATCATTATAATGTGATATAGAAACGAAGACACCATTCACTCCGTTATTTGATAACGTTTTTGATTAGGAATGAGAGACATTAAACATGATGTTAATTTTCAGTTTGTTTGTTTTAGCGAGGAGAGAATATGTTTTTGAAGTTTTCAGGCATAAAGTATCTCGAATGTTTCGTGGGGAATATAAATATTTAGGTCTGTCCTCCAAATTTAAAGTTGCTACAATCCTTTGGACTAATTTAACCATTTGTATCTTCGTGGTTCCCTGCAAACGATCTCAAGGGTGTGTGATAGCGGATAATTTTCTAAAGAAATACACGTAAAGACATGTATACTGTCGTTAGAATTTTTTTTTATTATACTGCAAGGTAATGTACGTGGAAAGCTTCAGTACGGCTCATTATTACTTATTATTATTATTATTACCAACTTATCTCTTGCGATTGGAGAACAGAAGGGAGAATCTCTGTCACGATAACGTCCTAAATGTGCAAAATGATTACATAATCTCAGATTAAAAATGCGTTTAATAAAATTAGCATTCCATGTAAGGTATAAAAAATATCTTATCTCTCGATTTAGTTTGCATGTATCACTGAATCGATTGCATCTCCTACGCCAGCTAACTTTACACCGGTCATGATGCCAAGTGAAATAATCAATACCACACTTTTTAACTTCTACCTTTGTCTATTTTATCTTGCACAAAGACCTTCAAGTCTCTTTAAATAGAGACCCCATCCCTATCTATCCAATGGCAGTGTCGTACTTTCTTTTCGTAGGCAAGATTTTTCCTACGAAACGCCCAGCTTTGCTTTTTACAACCTGTTCAATTCACGAATTAAATCTTTTTCTTGGTCGGAAGGACCTTAGGTGGTTCGCGGATGTGTTTGTGTACCTTGAATGCAAAGCGAGAGATCTCTCTCTCGGCCCCTTGACGGTCTAAAGGGGGTCCCCGCCTTTCGTCCTTCTCCTCCTCCCTGTCCTTTTCGCGGGCAGGGAACCGGAAGCTCACACGAAAGGGTGGATCAGAGGGAGAGAGAAAATGGCGTGTGGGCATGAAGGGGGAGTGTTTGCCCACACTGGGCGGCGATGGTAAAGAATGGGGAATGAAAAAAAGGAGGGGGTGAACTTATATTCTTCATACGTTCCGACTCCCTCCTCTCAGCGTACCTTGGCTGACTACCACCGCCTGCTCACACTGCCTTAACTCCTTCAGCGGCCTCCTCCTACTCCCCTCCTTCAGCGAGCTCTTATACTATAAAAAAGAGGCCTCTCCAAAAGGCCGCCAGAAGATTTCTCGCCACCCTCTTCCCCTCTCTCTCTCCAGCTTCCGAGCCCTTGCTCTCCCACATCCTCTTACACCGTCCTCCGAGCGCCGCCGACGTACACCCCATGCCACCCACCGTCCCACCTCCCTACCAGCCCCTTTTTTGGCTGTAAGGGGAGAGATAGAGGATATAAAAAGGAGTAGGGATAGAAAGGATTTACCGGCTGGAGGGAGTGAGAGGGAGAGATCCCTTCTTTCCCGTCCTTTCCCTCGCACCCTACTCGTATACACACACTTTTCTCTACTCTTCTGGCAGGGATATGTTGAAAAGGGCCCATTTTATTTTCTTTTTCATTTTTTTACTACGCTAGAAGGGGCGTTTTTTTGACATTGAAGTCTGCTCGTCCGAGGATTGGTTCGATTGGTTGGGATCGTTGAGCGTCTTATGGGGAAGTATTTTATCTTCTGACGGTATCACATTCGTAACACCATGCGAGAAGTTTCCGCGTAGGTACGTTTAAATTCAGGACTTAGCATGCAAATTTTGAGAACGAGACACACGTTCAACACCCATCTGATGACGTAAAAGTCCATTCGTCCTATGATTGCTGTGCATTGCTCTGTTTAACGTATTGTAGGAGGTATTTTTCCGATACTGTGTTCGCATTTTGTAATTTATGAGGATGTTGCCTTTTCATTCCGTAAATTTTGACTCATTACGTCTAACTATGATGATTTGCGGGAAAAGTTTATTAGAGTTAAAAATACAACCCTTAAATACTGCCACTGAAGTCTACTTGGTTGATGATTGGTGAGATCATCGTAATTTTAGGAGAGAAAAACTTTTTTAACAGGGTGACTGGATTCAATACAGTTCACCGTAGTGAAACGGGTCAGGAGTGCTAGTTTAAATTCAGGACTTGAGAATGAAAATTTTGTGAACGAGACAAAAGTGCGACTCCCGTCTGATGACGTGGAAGTCGATTCGTCCTATGATTGCTGAGCATTGATCTGTTTAACGTCTTATAGGAGGCATTTTTCCTATTCTGAGTTGGAATTGTGTAATTCATGAGGGTGTTGCGTTTTCAGTCCGCAAATGTTGACTCAATACGTCTAAATATGTTAATTATGCAGGAAAATTGTATTAGAATTAACAAGTCAAGTAAAAATACTGCCTCTTTGGTCGAGAATTGGTGAGATCATCGTAATTTTAGGAGAGAAAACTTTTCATTTAGTCGGGTGACTGGTTTCATCCAACATTGACCATCATCAGGTAGTAAAGGCTGGTGATGACGGCACCTGATGTGGTTCTCAGTTGGATGAAACATCATGGATGACTAATGCGATATTATTAGGCCATATGGGTAATGACCACCTGATGATGTTAGCTCTGGGATAAATTTAATCAGCAAGTAATGAATATATGTAGAAAATTAAAAGTTTTTTGCGGTCATCAGTGAAGTTTCAACAAGTCAAGTCAGTGTAAATTGAGTTCACTTGCCTTCCCAGTCGCGATTTTCCTTTCTGCCTCTTTATTTATTATTCTTTTTTGCTATCCCTTGCTTTCTACTCGCTCTCATCTCCTCCGTTTTCTTTTTCGAGTCGACTTTCGCCAGATTTGCTTTGAGCCTTTTTTTGTCACCGGATTTTTCCCTCCTCCTCTTTGGGCTATAGTTTTTCTCTTTCATCTTCCTTGCTCACATCCCGCAAAGTTGGTTCGCCCGACGTTTTTCATTTGTTAGACTCTCTACCCGCCCATCCCTTCTTCCCTGGTAATTTTAAATCAATTTTTCTCCCTTTGGGGAAAGTGAGGGAAGATTGGGGTGCGGTAAAAAGAGCATTCTTCAGTCCCTCTCCCTTTCACTGTTCCTTTTTGCATTGGCCCGACACTCCACCGCCAGCGGGTCCTCGTCATTGACCCACACTCCTCGTCCTTCCCCGTTTATTTAAAGGCTGTGAAAGGCTTTCTTTTGTACCTAACATGTGTATGAATATGCATAAAAATATATATATTAAAATGGGTAGATATATACGAAAGAATATAGGGGTTGTAGCTATTAGGAAATTAAGAAGAAGAATACCAGGTCGATTCCTCTCTACCCATTGCAAATTATTCATGTTGCTGCTAAGCAAAGCTAAAATTTGTATTAACTTTAATTTCATATTTGTTGTTAGACATCTGGCAACGAAGATTAAGAGTCAAGTTTTCATCAGTCGTTGGTATTTTTGCTTAAATTTTCTTATTTTTAAGATTATGTTCGTACACGTGTAGCCGCTATCGTGAAAATCCAACGTGCAAGAGGCGAAGACTATTAGTATGGAACTACTTGTAGGGTAGTCTACCGGTATGAGTGGATTTAAATGTAAGAAAGTATACCGCCTCTATATATTTATAAGTGCAGGCCAAAATCTTATCACCCATTTCTTCACCTCAGCGTACGTCCTACAGTCATCATCCCGTCCACAAAACTTATTCTCTTTCTTTCTCTTCTCCGCTTACTAAAATTTCTCCTCTCTCACTGCCTGTGGCATTCCTACGCCCTTTTATTATCTATTCCATACACCTACTATGTCTCCTTTTAAACTTCTCCAGATGCTTACCCCACTTGCCATACCCATCATTTCCTAATTTAATGATATGGAGTAGGGAAATCATATATCGGACGGAGGCGACGAATTTGGGGGATGTCCAGTTGACTTGATGAATTTACCGGGAATTGCTTCTAACTCTTATAACATTGCTTGATCCAGACCTCCTTCATGAAATGGAAAACCTAGTGCGTTTCCAGTATAGGCAAACATTTTTCGTTTCAAGTCGTTAATTTTCTGCTGCCTCCAGCTTCCTCTTATCTTTCGTTTTTATACCGTTTTGTGCGTTCTTTATCGCATTTATGCATATATATATTGTTATATGTGAGAAGCTCATCGATTTGGAACGCTTGAGTGTACAAATGTGTTAATGTGTGCGAGAATTTTCTTGCGCTCTCGCGCATATGTATTTCCTCTGGCGCTTCCTGTTTCAATTTCCGCTTCGTCCGTTGAAGATTCTTTTTTATCTACTTTTCCCTCTCTCTTGCTCTTTTATGCGCGCCATTGTTTGGAGTTATCTTTTCTCTGCGCGTTCCGCAGGGCTCCTTTACATGCGTCGTTACATGTGCGTCGCGCTCTTGCACCGCAGGACTTAATATCCGCGTTTTAGCGCATGTGCTTCGTTAACCATCCGCTGTATATATTTTTTTCTTTCAATTACTCTCCCCCTTGAAAGTCTTTTGTTTCCCATTTGGTGGCTCTGTGGCGATCGTGCGTTCCTTATTCTTCTTTTCTCTTTTTTTTCCTCATGCTCATCCGTCGTTCCTTTTGTTCCCGGAGTCAGGCTGCTAAAAGGTTGTGGGCTCGGCTTTTAATTGTTTTGTGGGTTTCGGGCTCTTGAATTTGTGTTGCGTATTTTCTTCCCCATATCGCTCACAGCTCTCTCTTCAGTTCTCAATAATCCATCGACCATTTCTCGCTCGAAGACGGCTGCAAATCTCTTTCAGATCGTTCGTGAAGTGGGACTGATAATAAGCACAGAACTATTAGATGTAACATAGGCCTCACTATGAAAATGTGTGATGTTCATGATGAACGATATAACTGTTACTAATTTCCCACTTCCTTATTATTCACCGATCAGGTTTCAACACGGTGTGTCTTTTAACCTTGACAATGACGACTTGTGTTGAAAGCTGGTCTGAGAATAGTAACAAAGTGTGAAAATAGTAGTTTTAGTTTAGTTTTTTGTTCTTCTTGAAGCGCAGAACTGATGAAGTCAGTTATACTTTGATTAGGATGCAGTCGAAGTTTTGTCATCAGCTTGGGCAAGAAAATTCTGTTAGGGTCCAAAAAATCCTTATGAAGGGCTTATCTGGTAGAGCCGGGGTTAGAACTAACGGGAGCTCAAATTTTTGCGGAGCCAAAGCACGAAATTGATATCCAGTCAACGATCCAGAATACGTAAGGCCGGATGCATTTCGGAATTACTATGTCTCCGATGTTTGAATCTTTATCATGCTAGCTGGTAGTACAACTGATTAAGATTAATTAGTATTATTAACGGTTACCCAGGCTTTCCACCGGATCAAACTCTCCATCTCGGCTAAGATGTAGAGTTTGACTCGGTGGAAAGACGGAGTAACCTATAATGACATCATACGCCGGGAAAGTCTTAGATCTTTTTCAGATTGCTTAGTCATTGGATAATATGCTTTGATCAATGAGGTAAAATGTAATACCGAAAAACAAACGTTAATAATACCGTAAAATACTTAAGCATGACAATATTTAAACCATTATCATTCATGTCATCACCAGCGATTGCATTCACAGCAATAAATATGGTAATCCTTTTTGGCATTCGCGGTTGTCTTTCCTTAGATGGCACCTGTAGGCCCATAGTGTGGGGTTGACACAAAGCCAAACACTGTTTTAAACTGGCTTTGATAACGGATAATTTGGCGTTTTTGTCATGGGATAAATTACGTGATGCAGAAATAAAAAATATTCAGCATCATCTGATGATGATGTAAAAACATCGAAACCAAGATCGTATAAAATTTTATTTCTGTATTTTTCAATTTTATTCAATTCCGGGAATCATGCATAAATTCCACTCAATATCACAAAAATCTTCAGATTTTGTATAAAAAATACAGTTTGAAAAATTCTTGATAATTCTGTTGTTTAGATAGTTCCGTTGCGTTGAATTTCAGACTTTCGATCTTCTACTGTATGTGCAGGACATAAAGTATATCGGATTGTATTACTGGAATATTTATTCTTTAACAAATTACTCTCTCTTGGCGCCGTGACAACTCAATGTCATGGGAACCCTTAGGATGATGTCGATAAACAAATTCGCTTGCAGCGGAACAACGCATTAAACTTTTAATTGGGTGTTCATCGCAATTTGATGGAAATATCGATTTTAATTCCTTTGTCGAAGACAGTGAATTTAATATGACTTTATCCCTCACATTTAAATAATTGTGTACCATAGAAGTAATACTGTACAGTAATGTTTACCCACGGGTATGTCGTTTGGGATTACGTGACGTGCTCATATATTTATGCCCTTAGGTAGTCATTTATGTCAGTGGTAAAAGTTTACGCATATGCATCACATAATTCAGTTCTCGAGGAAGTTTTTTGTCGCGCGCGCTGCTTAAATATGAGAAATAAATAGCGCATTCCCAAATGGAACTTATACCTTCTGCGTTCTTTTATCTCTCTATGAAGCCAACCAGCCCGAATCTTTGATTTCAAATCGCATACATTTTAATCCCATCCAGTCAGTATACCTTGATATCAAAATCTGTACACTGTCCTTCTGGCGGTAGGTGGAATGTGTGTGGATTGCATCGCAGTAATCCAATTCCAATATCTTGCGGCCCTTTCTTGGAGCCCGCTTCACTCGAATCGCCGAGGCTCCGTCGCATTTTCGTAGTAACCTAGAACGTGAGGGACGATGAAATCTGTGACAGCCAGTAATTATGCACTCAAGCACCCATCTGCGCGGAAGTGAGAATAAATTATTTATTTTTTTCAATCCCCGTTCCAAGCGCGCCCCATTCGATGCGAAAAGAGTTGTCATTCGCGCTTCTCTTCGCAGACTCGTTTCCCCAGGATTGCATTTTTTTACCCTTTCAGGCGATGGTTTTTAAAGATATCCCAATCCATCCGGCGTTTATCCATGCTTGATAGCCAGGCCATATGACCTGTAAGAGTTCAAAGTTGTTCTCCAGTGGGGAAGGAATGCAAGTTTTTAAATAGGACCACGCTGGATGAAAATATGGGTGTAGTAAATAAATTGAAACAATTAAATGTGAAGCCAAAATATGATAACTATTTAATATTTCCCTAGGCATCAATTTGCAGAAAAATAACATCATAATTAGTTTCTTTAAGCAAACCATCGCAATAAATTATTACAAATGATCTTATGGAAAACCTTTCGAAACAATGTAATTTGCTAATATTGATTGTAATTTGCTACGATTGACATTATTTCCTCCAATGTTCAAATATTTTCACTGTTGACATCCTAAAACTTGCAGTTTGGAAATAAATGTCCTCATTTCTTCAAGTGAAGTTCATTTCGGTACATTTTTCATCGTTCGTCATAAACAATAGTAGGTATTCGGAGTAAAATTTTTATGAGTAAATATCCTGTTATCTATTTTTGGTAGATGGTTATTATAAACCAACGCGGAATTGTTGTCATCATTTTCTAATATCTCTCTCGATATGATTTGGAGTAACCACTTATATCTGAATCATATTCTTTTTTGTCTGAAGTTATCAAAACTGCGTCAACTGACAAATTATTGTCGGTAATGCCACGGGATATGAGCGTACATTTCTGCTAATTTCTATTTTGTTGGGGTAGGCTACTAAACTTTTTCATTGGGTCAGAATGGAAACAATTCATTGTACGTTTCTTGCCTGCCCGATTACTCGTCAGCGATGTAAAATTACGTCATGCCAAGCATTATATTTGTCCTTTTACATTCTAATGCTTTTAAATTAAAGGAAATGGTTCCAGGCTTGACTTTGTGGAAGTAATTCTTAGTAACTTAAATCACACTTTGCATACTCCACTATAGGTTTAATAACACGATCCGGGTTTCGGCACATCGTGTCATCTTCAGGTGCAAATAAAACATCTGTCACTCTATATATACAGGTTCGTGGTAGGGGAGGGGAAGGAATCTGGGAGAGGGGGTGTGAGGGGGTGTGGGAGGCGGGCGTGGGGGGGGGGAATTCTTGGAGGTTGGAAAGGGTTAGGGGGTAGAGAGGGGAAAAAAAATCATAGTTTGTGTTTTGGGAAAGTCAACTACATTTTATACTGTGGAAGGTATGGTTTGGGTATATGGTGAGGAGCCATGATCACATTTACAAAGTAAACAATGTTCATCAGTTCACTTGAGTTATCCGGGTTTTTAGGGGGGTGGAGAATATGGTAGAGTGGAACCATAACCATAACGGAATATGGGAGAGTGGAACCATAATGGAATATGGGAAAATGGAACCATATCTTACACAGTGTAAATTGTAGTTGACTTTCCCAAAACACAAACTATGATTTTTTTTCCCCTCTCCACCCCCTAACCCTTTCCCACCTCCAAGCATCCCCCCCCCCCCCGCCCACGCCCGCCTCCCACACTCCCTCACCCCTCCTCTCCCAGATTCCTTCCCCTCCCCTACCACGAACCTGTGTATATAGAGTGACAGATGTTGTATTTGCACCTGAAGATGACACGAAGTGTCGAAATCCGGATCGTGTTATTAAACCTATAGTGGAGTATACAAAGTTTTATTTAAGTTACTTTTAAATTAACTTGCTCTGGCATTGTTGACGTAGTTTGAAATTAATTTTTACTTTGATAATTTCTTCAATAATGTTGTGAGAATGGAAGAATTTTTTAACTATGTGTAATTTCCAAATTAAGTTGTGGGAAAAGAAGCTAATTCATTCCTCGATGCATCACGCCACTACACAAAACATATCTCCAACCCGGTGAAGTTTAATTATTCATGATCCACTTGCCACCAGAGTATTTTATTTTAATGTTTCAGGATGAAATAATAAATTCTTCACTAACTAACTTCATCTGCAACCCACCCCCTTCCCGCTAGATAGCTGCGGGGACGTATCAGAGTTTTCAATTTTGCGGAGAGAGGAAGCGACCATACGAGAATCGTGTGTGTGTGTGTGTGCGGTCTTTCATATTTTTCTCCATCTGAAAAGTTCAGTAAATGGACGCTTTTAACTTCATCCCTCGGCCATTTTATCATTACTGGAATGCGGGAGAACTGTGGACTCGGCTCGCTTTGGCCCCAGGTAGTGATTTCGTCCCTTGCTTGCTCGCGTGCCTTGATTGTCTGGGCGGAGGTTGTTGGGGTAGTGGAGTGGGCACGCCATGATAACTCTCCGGCAAAGCGATATCCGTGCCTCCCGCCCGCGAGCGATCATGTCCCACGAAGTGGGTCAATGCCATTAACAAACGTATAAGGGCTGTCCTCTTTTACAGTACGGGCACATCTTTGTGTCTCATTCGTTCCTTCCCCTGTTTCTCTTTATCATTCTTCAATTTCTCTTTCTCAGGGTGGTTTCAAGTAGGGGAGTGGAAATAAAAAGGTTAATTTTGGCCATAATGAATTTTTACGAAGACCAAAGTAGTTGGTTTCTTATGGTCAGGGTTGTAAGAGCGTTGTACGATGAGAGTTACATATGTACTATGTGAATACGTGGACAATTTTGTGCATGATACTCGTATATTATTGGCAATACAAGACAATATACATGACATTGTATAGGGTATACTTTCTAATGAATAGCCAATTGTTATTTATGATAGCTTGAGCGAGATAAAACTATTTCAAAATTTTAATTTTTCTGTCTCATTTCAAATTGATAATTCATCTTTTCGATTGAGGATGCATAAATATCCCTATTTTGTTCATGCATGTTCAATTTTTCAAATGTATTTACAAAATAAAAGAGCTTTACAAGGTGACATGGTAAAGCTGCGTGTTTTGGAGACGCTCAGGTCAAAAATTGAGTAATTTCTCACGCATATATCATGTCATAAATTCAGGGATGCGTCGCAAATGCTTTCTCAAATATTAATGAAAATAAATGTATTACTCGCTGCAACTCGCCGCAAACATGCATTTACTTGAATACAGAAAAGTGAAGTTATTGAAACCAATATTTTATGTCATTTATACTACCTTTCATGCCTAACAATCCTTGTAGGTGCATTTATTATAAATACGATGTAGATGTGGTCTCCATTGCTGCTGGGTAAGCTTCTTGCTAATACTAGCTTCATTCGGCCGGAAATGTCTTTTGAAAAGTGTGTGTTCCGGGATTTCTGCTGATAATTGTTTATCCCTTACGTATTTCAACCTCGTTCATCGGAAATGGACTATTTACCATTGTGCTGGTTATGGGATTCGTTTAGCTTCATTGTTATTTACTGTAAGGTATGAAATCGTTTTACTTTATTGAAGGAAGGGAAGCGTCACATTTCTTTAAATAGATAAGGCTATTGCTTGAAAAAGTACTGATTGGGCTATCTTTATGGCCTTTAGATATTTTACTTCTTATGGAAAATTGGAGATTGAAGCAAAAGAATTAATTGCTTCAAAAATGTTGTGAAAAGAAAATTTGCGTGAAGGAAACCGGTCCATAATGACTTATTTGAAACTCTTGAACAGAAATTCTAAGCGAAAAAATCGTTAGAAAATTACTCTCCCCTATGTTTGTAAAACTTTCTCGAGATGTTTTAAAGAAAGTATGAATTAGTTATTTTATAGTCATGTCTTTGTTATATAATTAAAATATTTATGAGGTTTCATTATTGTATTGTTTAAAGTTTACTCTTCATTTATTACTTTCTCGTCTCATGATGATAAAAGGAGACCCCCATAATCAGTGGAAAAACTCAGGAATGAACAGTAAAATTTCATCTTCACAGCCTTTTTTTCTATTGAAGGTCATTTTCAAGTTTGTCCTAAACTCAGACATCGTGTTGATTTTGCGAGCATGCATTATTCATGTCTCAGATCTTTTCTATGTATTTGTGTAATGATTGTCTAAAAATCTGAAAACCATAGATTAACCGCTAGCTTTCGTTAAACAGTTAGAAAATGCCAAACGAATTTTTAAGGCACTCCATGCTCGTTGTTTATATTTCTTGAATTACAGTTCGTCATATTATTGGCTAAATGAATTCCTAGGTAGAATTTAATCTTCTTTGTTTCCTTGAATATAAGTGCTTGTATAATTATTTATTTTAACTATTACTTGAGATTTAGTACGAAGTGATCTTTGCTCCCCCGTTCTTCCATAATCTGACCCACTAATGATGAGTGGATTATTTTCATGCTTCGCTCAACTAGTAATGCGAAGTAACTGCTGAAACTTTATTTGTTCCATTTGTGAATTGAATACCTACACAACAATTCGGCATTCGCTGCTTAACCTGTGAGATGCATTCGATTAAACGCGGTCATAATTTCCCTGTTAGTACTCCCAATAATTTCGAGCATTTCAAACAAATAATGAACTTCAGCTCGTGTTTAGAATATTGCGAGTTAATTTTCTGTGATTAATGTAAACTTTTACGGCAGTGCCGCCGAGGATTCTGTGGCATACTTCTTGAACGAATGGTGTTCCATCATTTTAACTAACCACGAAGGTTATTTTTTTAACTTTTAGCAGTGGTCTACCAATTAAAGTTTCCTTTTAATGGTACTAGCTAGATGGAACGAATTAGTAAGCACCGGATTCAAAGTCTTTCCGAGATATTAGCGACCGATTGAACGATCACCATTTTAATTGCTTGCGGAGTTTAATTGCTTGCAGTGTTATTCGCTCGTGAAATTGAAAACACCGATTCTATGATTAAGCTAGAACACAGCATATGCGAATTTAATGGAAAATTATGAAGCATGAAACGAGTTGTATGGCCTGTATTTTGTTAGCTACCTTTGGATCTCTAGTTATATTTACTGCAAAAATATGTGCCTGGCTACTCAAAACTATAACTCAGATTTATAGAGCACAGCCATTAAAGTTTCATTTTATGTGTTTCATTTTCGGAGTCTTTCTTCATTCATTTTTTTTCTGCCCCCATATGCAAAACTAAAACTAGTTTGGATATTTTGCCTTCGATTTATTCCACAGTCAGCAAAATTGGAAAGAGAACTATGCCTAAAAAATTGTGGAGAATTATAAGTTTTTCACAGTTTTCTAAGTTACTTTTGTTACTTTTTTACTTTTTTACTTTTTTTGTGTTACTTTTGGAGGTAAGTGTATTTGTTCATATACATGCTCTCACTAATCTCCGTCCATCTTTGGAGCCATTAAGTTATGCTCTCCGCATAGTTTGGTTACTAAACGACCTGGTATCTGGAGAATTGGCAAATTAGCCAAGGTAGAGAGCGAGAAGTAAAAAGGAACACAGCAAAACTTTGGAAGATAATTCTTTCTCTTAC
Organism: Ceriagrion tenellum; assembly: GCA_963169105.1. Taxonomy (NCBI): domain Eukaryota; kingdom Metazoa; phylum Arthropoda; class Insecta; order Odonata; family Coenagrionidae; genus Ceriagrion; species Ceriagrion tenellum. The sequence continues at coordinate 54,284,418 of OY720640.1, forward strand.
ATACTAGAGCTGTGTGTTGTTTGTTTTGAGGTAGCAAATAGCACCTATTATCAAAAAGCAAATTCGTAAGAATACTTCGTCATGATCATACTTGAGACTATGGCCACTATGAGGCCCTTTGATTTTTTTGCCATTGTGCAAGATACTGAGGACATTAAATAATAATAATTCTAGACCCTCTGAATTTTTTATTCAGATAAATCTGCATACGCCGCTTATTTGATAAGGATATGAAGTCAATGTTCTTACTCTTCTTAATCTACAAAAATTTACTATGCTCCATTTAAAAAAAAATATCTTTTTCTTAAATCTGAAATTAAGGGTGCTTCACTTATACTTTCCCGTGTATGTTACTGATTGTGCGATGATCGGGTACTTAACTAGCCACCAGGGCTTGTTCAAGATCCATAGAATGCTAACTGAAAGTTCGTGGCCATCTTCTTTCCGATGCACAGCTGAATGTATAATTGGTTGACCTTGCTGTTCTTAGCTATAATTCATCTCCGTTGACAATTTTTGCAGCAAAGTTCGGGCTGTCTTCACATTAAATTCTGTACTAGAAAGCTGTTTCATGTAATAATGTGATCTGAAAACTGTAGAAATGTGTAAAGTTATGTGTCCGAAAAACGGCAGAAAAGTATGGACGCTCCGAAAGACTCAATATGTCAATTAACCCGCAAAAAAGGTAGTACTGGAAATTCAAGTCTGTATTCGCATTAATAAAAAAAAAGTCAATTGATGGATAATATTCCTTTTACTTGGATATGTTGCTATGGGGCTGATAGAGAAGGCATAAGATTGGTCGAGCGTCCATGGGAGGGAATATGATCAATTTTTTCGGTGGAAGAATATACTGAGGTAGAAAGATGGGAACAATATTTGAGCGAGATATCCAGGAGCACACACATATTTCCGGTAAAAGATACTTTTTCTAAAGAGAATTGGTCAAAATTCTTCCGTAACATACCTGAGTTGACCTGTGTTATTCTAATTAAATGATAAATACTTCAGATTTTTATCTCGTGTTCTTTTCATTCACTCTGCTCATGAGCATGGCACTATCCTTAACCTCCCTACAGTTGACTTACATTTCTCCTGGCTAGTTGCTGTGGGAATTTATATGGATGCATTTTGTTTTTCACATTAGTGGAAATATTTATATCTTGCCAGTCGTATCAACTCCCAAAGTAATCTCTATCACCTTTATACTGTCTTACTTCTTTTATTATTTTTTTGTGGTGCTAGAGCGCCTTCGGAGCTGTTTTTGACTGGTTTTAAAGCTAAAAAATTAACATTTTTTCCAGCGCAACGCCAGTAAATGCGAGCAAAGGTTAACCCCATGGGAACTCGACTAAGGATAATTTCTACCGCTGACCTTTCCCCACACAACCTTCTGCGCCCTAAGCGCCTCTAATTGGGGTCACTACCTGAGGTGGAGAGGTGCTGCCCTATATAAACCGCAATCAATATTTTCTGTTTGTGTCTTTTTAAATCTTTCCCCTTAGGTTTTCTGAGCTGATTAAATTCTTGCCCAGGCATATATCAGAAACCTTTCAATTAGCTGCTTGTAATATTGATGAAATTTAAACGAACATCACTCACTACGACCAATCAGATTGATTGGGTGTTCATATCTCCATTTTCACGATTAGTACCATAGCCCCAGGAATATTGTTGCATTAAAAAGTATGACTAGTGCGTTAGAAAGTGAGTGGTACCGTGATGTTAAATGATATTTTATATGTAAGTCCGTGCGGTATCTTCCCGAATAACGTTGATAGAAAAATGACAAAACGACAAAAGACCGGCTTCCAGACCTTCATTCTTAATTTGTTTATTTATGGCCAATTATTTGAATGGGTATTGATGTAGCTGGTCAAAGCGGTACTTCAAGCTAATGTAGACTGCCCTGCAACCTTGGAAAAACCCTTTTGTAAAGCTTGAGTTTAACTTTTCTTTCGTCAGTTCTCAGAATTTCTCACATTCTTGGACTCGATTCCGGGACAAGACAAAACAGATGAACTCTGTACTTCACTTGCAAAAATGTGACTCCGAAGAGCAAACTTTATCCCAATTTCCATTCCTTTGGGAATGTAATTTCTGAGCCCTCACGAGGCAACTTGAAGAATGTATGTCCCGCGCCTGTGAATTCGGAATAAAGGAAACAGCAAATTGACAGTAATGGTAATAAAATGTCTACTGATACTTCTTCCTTGCACCACATTTTTTTCATGCCTGTTTATTACATGAGGATTTATTCATGTCACTAGTATGCCGATACGAAGTCTGTGTTTGGCCCATGTTATTGTCATTAAGTTATTTGACTTTTTTCGTAATACATATCATTTGAGGAACATTCTTACACGGAATTCTCTATTCCTGATGAATTTATTGAATATGAAAAAATGCTTTTTTTGTTAACTTTTGCTATTTCGCATTCGCCAGAGTTCTCATCTTTCATAATTGACCCGCAAATGATTCCCCTAACCTTTAAACTATGGTGAATAGTAGATTAACATTTTTATAAAATTATAGTCCTCAGCGCATTCTGCATTACTCTGACTCTAAACTCACCTGTCTGGGCCAAAACTAATGCTGTGGAGCCCAACTTTTGGCGGAGAATGTATCGTAAATGTATGCATAAATGATGACTCGCAGGAGCAAATGAATCTTTTTCATTTTTGATTAAAATTTTCTGGCATTGCATTTAATCGGCGAAGTGTCAAACTAATTAGTTTTTTATCATAGCTGACCGAGATAACATTTTCTGTTGTGTTGAATTATGTGAACAACTCACTGATCCAAAATCTACATTTTAATTTGAAACTCGTATAATTATGGCTCATATTGGAATAAACTGTTTGTGTTAGTAGGCCTTCTTCATTAGGTAACATGCTGTTGGTTAAAAATTTGTCAAATTTTCGGATACTAACTACTAACTTTCACAAACACTATAAATTCGAATTTATAATATCTTTTACAATCTGCTCCAGTAGTATCCACTGTAGTGGTTTAGCCAAGCTTGATAATCGTAACTAAAAGTCTACCAATTTGAATTTTACTTATTTTATCCATAGTTTTGGATTGAAAAAAATAGCTTCAGAATCGTTTGATTCACTCGTGCAAGAAACGTGGTTCCCGGATATTATGCCTTGTTATTGACGGTAACATCGAAACTGGTTAGTAATTTTATTGCGTGTGAAAATTCACGGACTCCTCTCCTCTCTTTAATTGCATCGCAATCCAAGGAGTGTCATCCATTATGTTTTCCCAACGTGGTTTTTTTCCATCCAGTAAAGTACCTTTGTTCACAAATAATATCGCCATTTGATGTGGTTTTAACATCTTTATATCCCCACTTCTCCCGACGTGATGGCACAGAATGGCGTCAATAACAATCTTAGCAACGAAAATATTCATTTTTATTGCCCATATATTGGTGTGGAAGTGATATGCATGGTGTCATGTTTGACATACTTTAGTGTTATCCCTCACCATTTCAATAATGCGTTTAGATTATTTTTACCGAGAGAGACATCCTTCCATTTTTCTGCGCAGCAGGACGCTGAAAATTTGAGAAACTTCCTCTGCCACTGTTTTTCAAGCTCCAACAACGAGATTGCGGTCACTGGGCTCTTCAGCTCTTATTGGAGTTGGAAATAGGGTTAATTTTCGAAGCGCACAGTATATTGAAATGAGAACTCAGCCGTTTAGGGAGACTTGTTCATTTATCAGAAAATTGCTAAAGGACCTGATCACACGTTCCTCGTATCAATGCGGGACAACGCCTGCAGTGGCGATATGGCAAGTAGATGTATATGTACGTGACCAGGCATCATATGGCCCACAATTTGATGTCCCAGGCGGACGAAAACTTCTGTAAACTATCGGATAGGTATATCTCCAATCGTTTTCGCATATTGAATTAAATATAGCGTAAAGAGATACGCTAAACAAGCCCAGGGCTAAGCTTGAATAATCGTGTTCCTCATTTATGTAGTCATAGTAGAATGTTTCACGAAAAATATGTACGGAGGAAATATAATTGGTATGAGATACTCTGTGTGAAAACTTAAATGAAATTTTGCTTTAACTAATACTTAAACTTGCACGCGTAAGTCAAAGTGCTTCCTGAGGATCCTTTTTGTCCCTGGAGTTGTATTCTCGAATGACGCCTAGCGATATTAATTGGATGAGCAAGGTTACGAAAATTACTATGATTTTGGAAGCCATGAGGACGAAATACTGTCCTTTATACTCTCCTTAGTCGACCCCTACCACGCTAACCTGCACCCGCTTGACGTCACGCTTTGACTGGGCGGTTGCCACCATGTTTCCCTACCACTATTACAGTGTGTGCCGAGCCGCGGGGGACGCTCGCTTCAAAGTTGTCGGGGAAAGCTGTTCGCTTGCAAGATTCATTTGTCAACCCTTACTGTGTGCGCCTTTCCCCGCTCTTATTCACTCTCTCACTCATCCAGAGGGCATTATCCTGGCCATAAAACGGAGTTATGTTCCAGTTCGTAAGGCCACTCCCAGTACCCGTGCGACCACGCCCATTTATCTGATGATCCGCACCCCACGAGTCAGATCCCATCTCTCTTCGATGTGAACGAAGGGCTGGCTTTTCGTGAATCCTTCCATCGAGACAAAGGCTTGCAGGTAGCCTTAAATACTCATGTTTCTCATTTCTGTAATCGTGGTTGAACGTTTCGCAAGTAACATGTACGGAAGGAAGAGAATTTATGTGAGGATAACTTAAATAATATCTGTGTGATAACTTAAATAATAGTTAAACCTAATTTTTGGGATTTTATGGTATGTCTTGTATTCTCACATTGGTGTAGAGGAGAATATAGGAGATGCGGCGGACGGAAAGTAAAGCAGACGAGTCATTACACGGAATTATGGGTACGAAGAGAAAACTTTTAGATGAAATTAGGAGGGGGCAGAAAAGGTAACCGGGATAAATGATGACACGCGAATTTTTGCTGCTGAGGACCAAAATTTCGGGCGAGATTTTTGCAACGAGGGTCTGAGAAAGAAAGTGAATAAGTTTTGTTTGCGATTTGAGACATGGGTTTTGCAACTTTCAAATATATGCTAAGGATGGAGGAAGGTTGTTTAGTGTTAATTGTGAGTCAATAAACATTCTAACTGCTGTTAATATTAGAACTTGCATATTTAAACGAATTAGCGAATGACGTATGCTGACCTGAACGAAGGTTTCCGAGCCTGCTGTAAAGCAATATTGAATCTAAATTATTCCCTTCTATTTAAGGTGAGCTTAGCAGTGGCCGCTGTGTTGTGAAAAAATGACGTATATATCCGTGGCGATTTCTATTTGGGCCGAAAGGGAGACAATTTGTGTTGGTAGACGAGCGATAAAAGTCACACACTTGTCTCCCGAAATGGTGATAATTATTCCCCTCCTCAGGGTACTCTGGGGCTATGCGCCGCAGCGAGCTTTTGTCATTACTGGTGTCTCAAAACGTTACCCTTAATATGATGGTTTCTGAGGTTAATATGGCGATAGAAAGGAAAAACTTTTTTAATTTTCCATTTTGCTTTTGAGGAATGATCTTTTTTGAGGTTGCCCTCGTTATAAAGGCACATTCACTTCTTTGTCGAGTAGGTTGAACTCAGCTCCTTTGAAGCTAAGGCCGTTGAGGCAAGGCCTTAAGCAGAGTGGAGTTAAAGTGTAAGTGATAATCAAGAGAGAGCGCTGTGCCTTAGTAATCGTAATAACGTTGAAGCTACTTCAATCGCAGCGGTAGGTTTGACTTTATGAAGGATCCTAATAATTTCTGTCTTAAAATGACTTTGTGAAAGTGAAGTGCTTAAGGGGTTGTACTGGTATGGAATATCACGTATGGTTTTAAAGTTTTCTTTGACCTCGTTACAACTACGCTAGGTTAAAGCTCTCGCAAATGTTCCATATGCTGCGCATTTTACGATTTTGACATGGGTTGTGGAACTTTAAAATATATTCTAAGTGTGGGGGCAGACTGTTTCGTGTAAATAGTCAGTCAATAAACCTTTTTGTTGCTAATATTAGAACTTGCATCTTAACGTGGGATAACTCACCACCACTTGCGGTTCTGTTTCGACTTTTCTCACAATGAGACCTTAAGATGAGGATCCGGATAATCGGGTAATTTTAACTTCTTGCCTATAACCGTGTCTTTTTCACGAAGCAGTTGAGTTGCCTGTCGTGCCACACACTCTCTTCCTCACTGCTTTCCACATTCTCCTCCGTCCTTTCACCCTCCCCCTACTTTCTCCTCATCATGCCCCACAGGCTTGCGCCAGGAACTTTTGCGAGAAACGTATCAATGCCAGCGAATACCTATCTCTATTTAATAAGCGTACTTTCTTTGTTTAAATATCATAGGAACACGCTAGACAGCATTTCTCGCGGAACGGAGAATTTGGCCCAATTTACTTTCTTTCTGAAGTTCAACGTGAAACACAAGCTAAGACTTGCGTATCGTTTGGAGTTGAAAATAAGTTCTGATTAAAGATAAATAAATATATTTTTATTGATATGTACCTGACGTTAACACTATGACTTTACTCAGATCATTGCAGATTTTTAGAACATTTATAATACATTTATCCATCCTTCACGATTCATTTCTTCCCTCACAATGATAGCCATACGGCTTTCTCTTCTTCAAGATGACGAGCTTACTAACGCTTCATCAACAGCACATAAAGCGTACAAATTTATTGGTGAGGCCAACTCAGTGTTTGAAGGCCAATACATGTAAATATTTCACTATCTCTCTTCATTATGACATGAGATAAATCTCTGTCAAACTATTTTGAGATGAAGCAGGACGGCAGAATGTGTGGCGAAGGACATGTTGGCCGAATGAATTCAGGAGATTTGCAATGCGGGTGACCCGGGGACGATAACCTTTTCGAAATATTGCAGTGCCATGCAGCCTCCTGCCTATTTTGACTGTTTCTTTTCGTTCTTCTTCTCGGAGTCAGACATCCCACCTATCCCCATTCCTCTATCTGCCCCTTTAGACGCGTGATCCCTCGCCAGAAATGCTGCCCTGAATGTCGAAAGGTATTTAATTTCGCGGCGCTAGCTTCGAAAGCGAGGCTCGTGTGCTACGCTACAAGGAGATAGACGGTGTCCTCCTTGGCATGCTGCGCTCTGTCATCCCCCACTCCCTTGCCAGGTTCCTTTTACTGTCAGCGGGAGTGCAAGTCGTGTTCTAGAGAAAGAGAAAAGTATAAGAGTTCCTCTCTTTACGTCTTGTTAGTGTCAACGCAATTCCTTTAAAACTTGAGGCAGCTCCTGAGCTGGGGGATCGGAGCCCCGCCATGCCAGAGTGGCGGCGCGCCGCGGCGACAGTGTTGATCACGGTCGACGTTGGGATGTGTTGCCCCTGCATTTCCGAGAAAGTGCAGATATTTCATTCAAAAGGTTTATAAACATTTAGACGTTATTTGTGATTTATTCAAATAGGGAAATCTTTCTACCTACGGCAGGTATGAACACGGTTGACGTTGGGATATGTTGCTCCTGCATTTCTGGGAAAGTGCAGATATATCATTCAAAGGGTAAAGCAGCATTTCGGAATATTTTTATGATTAATTTTCACGCAGGGAAATCTCTCATACCTACAAAAACGATTCTTGAATTCTTGGAAAGTTAATTTTTCTTATTATTGTTAAAAAATAAGGAAGAAAATTTACTGAAAAATCAATTTGTAAAAAATGTTATTTTAATTGACTTTTTCAGCAGAAATTGATGTAGTATTTCGTAAACGGCAGCTTTTTACTAAGAAAATGGCCTTCAACTGCTTCCCTCAGGAGATTTCAGATCATTTTAGTTGCCGAATGTCGCAGTGAGTGTGTTGAGATGTTCGAAGTAAATACCTCTGGTTCATATGCACATTGATTGATTAGTAGGATTCAGCTTTTTAAATTTGACTTGGTGGTAGTTTTTATTAGCTCTCGTCTAAAAGTCAATGCATTTTTAATCCCGAAATGAGGTTGTAGGAATGCGTCATTGACTTTCTATTTTCTTCGGATGTGCAAAGTTCTGAAATTCGTCTCGTCCTTTCCCTAGTCGTAATACCTTTTTTCATCGAAATAGCACTTTTTATCTTACATTTGATTGATGATAATAGTTTTTTGCAAACTATTCGAGGAAAATAAAAGAGATCAAATCTTTGTAGCATGCGCCAATTTGAATAAAAGAATATGCTTATGGCTGGACTTAATTAAAGTTATTTGAGATTTTGTATTGAAAGTTATCCTAAGGAGGGAGTGAATGTTTACGATTTGAGCCAAACCATCACACTAACCTATACATTTAACCCAGCTGTAGATCAGTCTGGAATTAATTGTCAACTTAAAGGTATTATATCTCAACTCTGTAATAACATAATTATTGTGGGAAAAGACACTACGTGGTGAGTAGGTTCGTATTGTAAAACTGCGGAATATTTTCTAGGGTTTAATTTTATCGGCAGTGGTATACGCGTCTGACCACGTCTACCAAAGGATCCCCTTAAATTAGCTGTGTGCGTCACTTATTCATTCATAGGGATCGAGCGATATTACTGTAATGGTTGCGGTAGGATGATAATGTTAAATACGATGTATATAGCCGAATACACTCCCTAATCTCTGCAGTGAAATATTTCATGCCGAATTGATTTCATCCCTCGGAGAAAATCCTCAAAGCTTAATTCCCATCCATTCTTTTGGCAAAGTTCCATTAGTAATCAGGTCGAATCCGACCCAACTTCGCAGAGGAAACCCGAAGGGATGGGACGGAAGGCCGGGAGGAGGTCACCCGAATGTGTAAGGGGATGATGCTCTCAGGAGTCGTCCGGCGTAAAAACGGTCCCATCCCGTTTTTAAAGGGATACGGAATTCTGGGCAGTTATTTCGAGAACCCTGAGCGGACGTTGGGTATTTTTTTTGTCGTCATGGCGACGGGAAACAATGGCGGAAGGGGGGGAGTTCATAAGAGGTTTAAGGGGACGACGGTCTATTTTTTTTCTTCTTCTTTCGCTTGGTGCGCTTCAGATTGGACTCTCTGGCTTTTTGGGGGAGGGAGAGCAAGAGTAAAACAACAGAGACTTGGCGTCCGGAAGAGAGATATATATATGTATGTTTCACCCTCTTTTTCGGAGTTCTTCGCAAAGTTTGAGTTCAAAGAAGAATTTTTCGCGAGGCAGTTTTCTTTTCCATGTGCTCGCGCGAGAGACTCGGACTTTTGAAATCTTAAAGGAGGTTACACTCGTGACTGCGTGAGTCAAAAGAAATGTGATATCCGACGTTTTGGTTTGTGTTCTCTTTCAGACATAAAATTTTCTACCATCCCGAAAAGAATTCGTTATTTGCAGCTGGGCAGAAGTAAAAATGCAGAATGTGTAAGGTTGTCGACAGACGTACGTATGGACGTCTGAAGGAAAGCATAATGTTGATTTGTGAGTTTAGGGATAGTATACGACACCGTTATATCCGTTTATTTCCCTAAAAACTGCCTTAGAGTCTATGTAATTCAAACTTATGAAAAAAATATTTATGGTTATTTTTGTTTATATATGAGATAGATTATTGTTATTATTTAAGTATTCTACCGGTAAAGGTAGGTTTTCTTGAATGCCAGAGAATTTCCTCGCGGTTTTCTACTCTTTCAGGTGCATATCTCCCTTAAGTATATCCTTTTTCGCTTCAGCATACGATCTCAATCAGATATATTACACGTTTTCCCAAGAAATGGAATTCATGTCTCTCCATAGTAAAATGCGCGACACATTTCATTCGAAGTAACTTATGTCACCCTAAACTACCGAGGGTGAATACTTGAGAGTAGAAGTATCGGATGAAGTCATAGATCGGGGTGATATGAAAATTTTGATCTTAATATGGCGGATCACTTTTGGAGCATTAGTTAAACTGCATAACTGAGACTCATATTAATCAAACAAATTGTAACAGCGGCATCAGATAAAATAGGAAAAACAGACAATACATCGTTCTCTTAAGGTCACGTATCAAGTTCTCTATAAAACTTTGACACGGAGAAGAGAAAGATTTTATACCGGAGCAGAGAAAAATACAAAGGAATGTCTTGCGGTTAAGGAAATAATTCTAAAGGCATACAGAGAGTGTTACATTGTCACATTTCAATGAAAATGGATTTTCACGCCTTTGGAGACTGAGTGATTGCAGTCTATGCTAAGGTTACTGATAGAAGTTCAAAGCGCAGGAGTTTCTTTTCAGAACAGAATAGGATATTGCTCCCGCGTTCCGTCAGTAGAACAGGATAAAGCACCAAAACAGGAGACATTGCTGGCTTGAAAAATTCTTTCTTCCCCTTCTCAATTAAAGACTACTGCAGAAATAAAATGAGACTTAAATTGGGTGAAAAATAAAACAAGAAACAATGAGTGGACATTCCCACCGTAATGATGGGTTCGAGGGACTGATTTTTTAATTTTTATTTCTCACTCTTAATTTTTATGCTTTTTTGCATCGACTATCGGCACAAAATGCCTATTACCACGCATTAAGCTCCTAAGAATCCCTCAGCATGTTTTGGCAAGTCTTAAGTCATTTAAATGACCATTATTTCTCTTTCAGGAGTCGATTTAAATGGCACGAACTTAGAGACGTTTACTTTAAGTAAGTAAAAGTACGGTACCTCCTTTGTCTAACATTTTTTTTGCTGTAACAAGCCCTTCAGCCTTTTGGTGGAGGCATTTTGCTGTCAAGTCAGTGTATTAGCAGTTTAGATTGCTCGCCATTTAAAAACCTCTATCTGAAATCAGTTTGGGTTGTATATGGTATCTGCCTCCATATTTTATTTATCAGTTTTTATTTAGTTGGAATTGTTGTAGCTTCTTGCCATAAGGGTGAAAAAGAACCAATGGGCTGAGCCCGTAACAACGCTGAAGTGCCAATTAAAAAGGTCCGGTCACAACTTAACTCTCTGGTCAGTTTTATCCCTCTAATTCCTATCAGGTCCCATGGCTTGGTTTTATTACAAGCTTTCTTTCAGGTACAATTAGCTAAAATAATCGAATTAGCAACTAAAATATACATGACCATGAAGAGCAACACACGTTACCACGACCTGAGTACCGGGCAGTATATAGTTTACTGGTGGAATAGTCGAGAATATTTAGTTGAAATCGACTACGATGGAGCGTCCTCCTTTGTCTCAGGCGTGCTTTCGTGGCAGTTGCTTAACAATGTAAAAGAAAAGAGTAACTAAGTTAATTCACATAGATTTATCAAAAGACGATGACCCGACTCTTATGATATACAATATGGAGAGTGTTTACTTTTCAACTGACATCTGCATTACAAGTGTAATGCTCCTACCTAGGAAGTTTCATAATTAGCAGAATTCATTTGCCAGGACTCCATTCCATATTTTGCTCAGAATTTCTTTGCTTCTTGTTGCCTTTAATGACAAAATAAGTATCTGTCTGAAACTTCATCAGAATTTAGGTAATTTAGGTATACATAAGTCCATGTATACCCATCACAATGTAAGCATGGTCAAGAGAGCATAACTCTTAGCGTAAAAACTCGAAAACTAGTCACAACTTCAGCAATTATCTCTTTTGCGCCCGGTCTGGGCGAACCTCCCTCGCCTTTGCCACATTTATTATTGCTCCATGCACGCTTTCATATCATGCTTCTTCTCTGGTCAACAATCCGTTGATTGGTTTGCAGCAGTCGTCTTCTGTCTCCATTCCGCCCGATCTTGTGCCAGCCTCTTCAACTCCAAGTAGGAATGGCAGACCATATCCTCCACAATGCGTTCGACTTATTCCTTTCTGGGTCTGCCTCTCGTATTTTTACTCTGAAATGAGCCCTCTATAATGGTTCCTATGTCCCTCGTGTCTTATGGTGTGGCCTATCTAGGTGTCTCGTCTCTTTCTCGTTGTGTTTCTCAAACACGGCAACTCATAAGCTCTCTGTAGTACCACTTCATTAGTCACCCTCTCCATCCAAGATATTTTGAGGATTCTCCGGTGGCACCTCAACTCAAATGCCTCTATTTTCTTTCTTCCATTCATGCATAGTGTCCATTTATCACTTCCATAAAGCAAGACACTTCTCATAAATGTCTTGAGTTGAAATTTCCTTAATTGCTAATTAATGTTGCTGGAAATTAAGAGCCCATTCTTTTTATTAAAAGCTGCCTAGGCTTGATTAATCCTACTGATGAAATCTTTGGCTTTACCTCCGTGATGTGATTTTGCTTCCAAGGTGAGCTGTTGTTGAGCTGCTGCACTGAATCGAGTCTTTGACCATTTAATATGACTTTGGCATCAGTATTCATTTTGATCATCATTCTAATTATTAAGGCACTCATTATTTCTCCCCTTAAGAGTCTCCTCCACAACATCCACTTACGACTTTCTCGATCTACCCTATCCTCTCACTTCATTCACTCTACTATCTTGTATCTGTGTAGTTATTCTACTATATTCCAGTGTCTCCACGTGGATTAATTAAATAGGCTCGTTCTTTCCGAAAATATCCATTTCCAGGGTATCCATATTTCATACTGTCATCACCCAATGATTCCAAAGGCCAACCTCCCGGCCTTTACCGTGAACACTCCACAGACAACTCAAGTGCACTGCAGTCAGCCTGCTCTTATATTTATTCTAACATATACAATTTTTACCGACATACACGTATGTTTTTTTCAAAAGTTAAATTTCTCTTCAAATATTTCTCATGCCAAAGCGAGAAACGTGTACGAGCAGTGCATAATCCGTAATACGGCAGTTGTTGTTCGTTTCCGTTAGTATTTAGCCGTGTATATTTTTATCGTTTTTGTGCATCTCTGGTCGTTGTTATCGAAACTCAAGCCAGATAGCCGTTCTTTATGAAATTACCCAGAGTGCACTGCTAAGTCTGGTCAAATGAAGATTAATTGCGAATGCTTTCGGTTGGGGGGGAGGGGAGACTTATCTAGATGGTCTGAGAGAGTGGGTGGGGAATCGTCGTGAAATGAGCGTTATTTCCGATCCCGGCTCGCGTTGGATCTCCGGCGCCTTGCGTATGCATTCGCAATCAATCAAGGCGTATTTTCGTTGAGTTTAGCCGGATGCGACCTTGATAAACTTTCCGAGCCTGGGCTCCACGCGGATTTTGTTCCCCATCGCTCGATCCGGTCGGAAAAGTTCGCTCGCTCGTGAGCGGTGCAGTGCGCACTGATGCACCCATCCTGATCCTACTCCAAGCGTATTTTTTAAAGGAATTTTCGAGTCTGCGTGGCACTGTGCGATGTGTGCAGCCGTGGTCGCCCCCGCGCAAAACTTTCGACACGACTAGGACATGCATGGCCCTTTTATGTTACTGGTAGTTTGAGGGATATTGGGAAAATTCCTCTAGAAATGGGTTTAAAAATAAATGGGTTCACTTGCGTCCTTTTTGAATTTAACTTTAGGAATATCTTCGACCAAAACAGTTTATGCTCTTTGAAAATAGGATCGAGGGGTCAGGTTTTAGAGTCAAAGTTTGGTAATTCCATGATTGTTTTCTTTTTATTTTTGTCAATTTTTTGTTATAACTACTGGAAAATACCTTTGGTCCTACACCTTTGTTAAATATTTTATGTGCATGCAAGATATAAGAGTGTAATGTACTAATGACACTAATACGGATAGGGATCGTGCTATAGTACCATGTATTAGGTGACATGTATTGGTGGTAATTTAGCCAGGATTGGGTGCTTGGTTAACTCTAATTACGTTTCTATAGTAAACAGAAATACAAGTGATGGCTTGATTAATACTTCAGTTTTGCGTCCGAATGAAGAAGGATGTAGGGTGAATATTTCTCTTTATTAGTTAATATTTATGCATTTTTAAAAATTAATATACACGGCAATTTTTTTAAAATTAATATTTATTTAATTTAAATACAGCACATCAGTCCAGAATAGGTCCTGCCGAGCTATTTATACATAGCTTGTCGGCAGGCTCCTATTTGAACATTAACACCCATGCCCTGAGTGGAGATAATTCCACCTAGACTAGAACCCGCGACCCTCAGTTTATCAGACGAGGACTTTACTCCGCAGCCATCTGGGCCGGCAAATAAACTTTTACAAATAGCTCAAAATTCCGTACTCACAAATGACGACTGAATTCATATTAATTGTTTCAAGAAACATCTGAGCTTTTTCTATATTTAATATAAGTGCTATAACCAATCTTATACGAATAGGCAATAGGCAAAATAACAATTAGTGCTTATCTTTTGTTATGAATAAATTTTTGAAATTATGAATTAAGTGACATATGCATGGTGCAATCTCTATAGTATATAAAGATTAGCACTGAGATTTTTTAAATTAAACATTATGTATTCTCTTCTTAAGGTTAATATTTCGCGAAATTAGATCATGAGATAAAATATTCTTGGACATATTTAGAATTTCATTTTGTTAAGATAACGATTTGATTTCGGGCGTCGTCGGACATAGCCCTTCATCGTCCTTCCCCTGGTTAGCTGGGCTTTTATCGATGAGGAATTCACTCAGTGTTCCTACCCCGTTCTCGCGCACGTATAAGCTACACTTGTCACTCCGTGTCTAGCACGTTTTCATCTGTTGAACCTCGCCATGATCCCAATGTAATTATCAACGATATTCCACACAGGCGCTGGCAACAGCGAGCTTTAATGGGCTCAACGAAAAGGCCACGTATCCCCGTTCACCCGGCCGAGCCATCAAAGCCGACGAAAATGTGACTATTTACCGCTAGGGAGCGCTCGCCGCAGTCTCTCTCCATTCGCCGCTGCCAATAAAAATATGCTTATCGACTCGTTATGCCCCCACGGGATCGCTTAATGAGAGACGGCCAATCAATTAAAAAAGGACCCGATGAGTGACCCCGAGGGCGGACTGAAAAATCGGCGCTGTCGCCGGATTTTCCATTACGTCGTGTATTGGATCGCCTGCTCTTAATGCTCTCGGTACATAGCAGTGAATTCAGGCGGTACTCATTTTAAATTATCGACCGTATCTTCGTGAAGAACTATTGATTTATAAACGAAGCATTTAATCGATCATTTATGCTAAATATTAATCAAATACGTTTGATGATGATAAAAGTAAAAAGGTTTCTCATTTTAGTT
The DNA here is from genome assembly GCA_963169105.1 of Ceriagrion tenellum. Classification (NCBI taxonomy): domain Eukaryota; kingdom Metazoa; phylum Arthropoda; class Insecta; order Odonata; family Coenagrionidae; genus Ceriagrion; species Ceriagrion tenellum. The sequence goes on from OY720640.1 coordinate 54,299,568, forward strand.
TCTACTCTTCTTTAAAATAGTTTTTTGAACTGGTAGCTTAATAATTATTTGATAATAGTGATCTCATATATCCAGCTATATCCCTTTGACTGCAAACAAAGGCTGTTATAGAGACGTACCCAAGTGGTCAACATGTCTAGTATTGATCGAGCTATCAGATTTAAAGAATTGAATACTAGTGACAGAGTCCGTTGAAAGACCACTACGGCACTGGTCTGTCTGACTATCTGAAACACTGTAATGAAATCACCGTAGCAAACAAGCCTTAGGAAGTCTACGAATATAATCTCTGCCTTTTCCCCTGAATAACATGGTATTATTCCCACAATGAATCTTGAATGATGAGCAAAAAGTGTTTAATATTATATATACAGCCGTTTAAAAGGCTAATTGCATAACCTCCATGGTGAAAAGTGATAACATTGACTGCAAACCATGTGAGGATATAGAGAAGATATCTTTTGGCATGCCTTTATAGATCGATCAATATGTTGGTATTTAGCTTTTTATGTCAAGATACATGAGTATATTTTTCTCATGGAACCCCACCGCTAGTCCTTCGGTAGTCCCTGAAGTTTGCTTTCAGTTCAGTTTTGTTAGTCTTTCTCCCGTATATTATTTCAGCATGATAAGTCTTAAATATAATGTTAATAATGACGGAATTAGAAATTGTGTGTTAAGGAGAATGGTGACGGTAAAATGGTAGAGAACATTACACTTGCAAATATGAGTTAAAAACAGTAGGATTATAATGAAAATTTTCATAGTTAAAGATAAAAATGTCTCAAGGCACTCTACGTCACAGCAACGTCCTCATTGCAATCATGAATGAAAACAAGAAGGAAATGGAAATGAAAAATTTTATCTCCGATACAAATTTTTCTTCCTAATCTGTGATGGGTCCAATCTAAAATGAATCGAGTCCGAATCTCAAACGCCCAATCTATGATTGCGCGTTTGAGATTATGAGAATATGAAACGCCCGATATGGAGAGGTTCCACAAAGTGAAGCCTGTATTTATTAGCCCAATCTATCCTTTTTTGCGGATCTCAAATTCCGATTCACGAATATAAATCCTGCTTTTACGAAACAATGATTCCCAATTCCTTTTCATCGTCAATTCTTTAATCAAACAAATATAAATACATTTTTGATCCACAGAAGGGAAATTTGTGTGTCTAATTTTAGCACATTATCTTGATAACCAGTTTTTTTATTCTTTCTTCCATGTATTATTTCAGCACAGTGACACTTAAATATTATGATAATAATGACGGAATAAGAAATTGTGTGTTAAGGAGAATGGTGACGCCATACAACCAACTTCATAATAGCAACAAAAGCAACTTCATAATATCACTCTAATGAATGGCATTTATAACGCTCGGATTTCCTATAAAACTCGAGGTTATTCGATGGCAAACGCACCTTTTTATCAACTTAGGGCGACCGAAAAGTTTTTTTCTTAGTCTTTCCTCAGAGATATTATTTTTAATTGACCCAGTTAACAGCTCCTATGAAAAATTTAAAATCCTTGGAAAATCATGACTAAAACCCGATGAACTGTCACGAACGAAGAACTCGAGCAGAAAAATAGTTTAGTCAATATTTTGTAACATTTATGGCGTGATAGAAACGTTTATTTTAAAGTTATTCTTGAGAGTGTTCTTTTCTATATTGCTAATTTACTTTATTTATTTATTTAATGAGTTTAAAGTTCACCCCATATGAAAACAATAACATAATAGCTATCACACAGTTCAATACACAACACTATAACAACAGTCAAGGCTGGCTGAATACTACATTATAGTCATAATAACATGGGTGATCGTTTTCTGATTTCAATGATATTCAACTTTTGGGCGCATCGGTAGAACATGAAATAACCAAGGCAAACAATGGGGTTTGCGTCGTGCGCTTTGGATTTAAAAATGACCCTGAGGTAAATTATAAACACTATTAAAGTAAAATCAGCGATGTGAGCGGAGAAGATTATATAGTAACGAATATGCTTGCAGCGCAACCGAGGTTTGAATTTCTTTTGTGAGGACTCGACTTAATCTCGAATCCATGTATTCGATAAAACTCGATCGAATACTCGAATCACGGTTACAGTTATTGGCATCATTGTAACGTTTACGGAATCGAATTGAATTCTAATCGAAATATTGCCTTGTTGTAGGTGTATGAGGTGAGGGAGTGATGATGAACGTATGGAAGCGGCAGAGAAGTGGGTTAAAGGTGGGCAGGGTCTCCGCGGGGTAACTGCTTCCCGTTAGCGCTTTTCAACGGCAGGGGACGAATGTTTCATTCTGGGTCGGGCCACGGATGGACCATCACAGGTGTTGTGTTTGGGGGAAGCGAGGAGCCTTTAGTGGGAGAGCTGGAGGTAGGAGAAGGTGTATCTATACGGCATCTGTTTGGGAGGAGTCAATCGGTCGATGAGTATTTTTTTGACTGGAGAGAAGAGGAGGATACGGTTGGCACATCCGCTCCATTTCCTCCGTGGAATGGGATTTCACGCACAATCCGAAGAATTCAAACCCGTGGCCAGGCGGAGCCCAACCCCCTCTACATCCCGATTGATAAGTGGAAAATCGATTCTCCGATTGTGTTCGGTGTCCGTTTTGTAGCGAGGGCGAGTTTGAAAAAAATGTTGTATAGAGGTAGGCACTTTGGTTCCCTCCTCACTCCGCGTACACACCCCGACACTCGCCGATGAGAGGTGAGTTCTGCGTTATGCCGCTCCCACTTCCAACCTCCGCTCTATATCCAACCGCTTCGCAGTCCCGAATCGAACGCATCGACGGTTTGGCCCGCACCCTCCACCCTTTACATGCACTCCTGCAAGCTTCGAAACAAATAGGACCGACATCAGTTGTCCATTTTGGGTATAGTTGTCTAATTCTGGTGTCCCTAGATGTGGATATTATCGTACCTGTTACCGTATACAGGGTGTCCCATAAATGTCACGCCACAGTGACGCAGCCTAAGAGGAACCGAACCAGCCTAATATGACCTCAGTAAAAGTTGCACGGTTTTCGAGATATTGCCAAATTAAAGCTTTTTCAAAAATTTCACTTTTTTTACATTTCTAGTCCCAAAATTCACTTGAATAGCTCTCAATTTGGCTCTCTGATGGGGCTACTGCCACAAATTAACAAACAAAGTACTCTATCCATCCCATTTTTTGAAAGCCGATAAAGTTAGACAGGTATAGCGGCTTTCGCGTTTCTTTTGTTTGTTCGGACCCCATGACCCCCATCCTCTCGGGTCTCTGTTCCAGGTAGAAGTTGGCACATGAGTCACAGTTGGAAGATTAAAAGAGCGGCCCTAATGAGAACGCTAAATTATCCGATTGAATTCTGGGACTAGTAATGTAAAAATAGTGAAATTTTTGAAAAAGCTTTTATTTGGCAGTATCTCGAAAACCGTGCAACTGACTGAGGTCATATCAGGCTGGTTCGGTTCCTCTTAGGCTGCCCTATCTCCAGTGTCACTGTGGCGTGACATTTATGGGACACCCTGTATAACCGTTTCTTTCAAGTGGAAGAGACTGAAGCCGGGACAAAATTGGGGTGCTATTTCTGCACTTATTTATAAAATTCTGCACTGCTATTTATAAATGTCATGCTAATTATAATCATTTATCTGATTCTGCGATGCTTATTTACAAAATAAAATCGTTACTTCCATGTTTTTAGGCGTGAAAGTGTGAAAATCCATTTTTAATTATGAGAAAAGGATGCTTGGTATTTTTGCTGAATTTTTTTTAAATAGTCACCACTTGCTCCTGCGAAAATTTGTCAGACAATTTCTGAAGATAGTGCCCATTCGTCGTAACTGGTAGTACCTAAATTAAGTTCTGTGGAAAATTCCTTTAGTTCCCTCTCCAGTATTTATATATTTCTTGCCACTGCGGTGTCTTGTTTTAGTGTTTTAGTGCCAAACTCTTTAGGGTACCGTACTCGAATCTCGCCACTGTTGAGGTCGCTGATCCTTCCTTCGGCTCAGCTGAGTAAGTCTTCTTTGGTCACCGAATAGTTGAAAATGTATCTGTTCAGTTCGATATGTTGCGCTCTGGGTTTTCTCCTCATTCATGTTTTTTTGCACTTGGAACGGAAATGCACGAGGAAAATTAGCATTTTTCCCTGTTGTGTAAATGCCTTTATAATGGAAAACTGTAATATAGAAGCTAAAAGTCATGGAAAATTTATCAAGATTAAATAGGTGTATTTTACCGCCTTTTTTGAGTTATTCGGTTATTATTAATTTCGTGCAAATGTAGAAGCCAAAATTTGGCATTTCCGTAGAAATGGCGTTTCAGTCGACGTCATTGGAAGTAAGGAAGTGTCGTAAAATTAAAATTATATTCGTGGAATGACTGGCATTTTCTGTGCTTTAATTTTTTTTTACAATAGCTAACGCATTTCATCAGGGAAAGCGTGATTTATAAATCGTTTGAAAAAAAAGGAGTTTAGATTTAGTTATTGTGTTAACTAACGCAGTCTCGGTGAAACCTCGGTGAAAATAAGAATCGGTGTGAGAAATATAATGGAAAAATAAACTGACACAAAGTCGTTAATTGTTTTTTTCATCAGAAATATCTCCGCATCAACTATCATTTCACTTCCCGGGAAAATCATTCTTTATGATTGTTGGATGTTCTTCCCGAGCCCAATCCCTCCCGAGGGCGCTTCAACACGAAGTCGATCGATGACAGCCGTCCAGTTAAATGAGTGGTTGTTGAGGTGTGTGGCGATCGCTGATGTTCTGTTTGGCCGCGCTTTAACAGTGCGGTTTAAACGTTGAATGTAATGAAAAAAATTGCCTACTCTCCTCAAGTCATCGTCGTTTTCGTACCCATAGATTGTTCTGCTATTGAGGCGCCCACTCAATGATAGGCAATGCTGTATCTGAATACGTGGCGCGGCCGTAGGCTTTAAAACGATTTATCCCTCGGTTGCCTCTTGAGTTGGCTCAGATCAAAATAAAATCGCTGTTCTGAACTCATTCATAGGTTGTTCAATCCTAGGACTGGTAGACTGCCGCACTCCACCCTTTCCTTTCCAATGCTAGTTCTCTTACCTCCTGGTATCTCTTCCTATTCACTTTCTTCTTAAATTGGTCCGTGAACTATTTTCATGGTCTTCCTCTGGGGACTTTTCCATGCATTCTACCTTCAACAATGCTCTGCACATACTCACTGTGTCTCAGGGTGTGTCCAATCCACCTTGCATCTTCTTTTCTCTATGTGTTCCATATGGTCCTTTCCAATTCAATTCTTCTGTACACTTTATCATTTCTTATATTGTCCTTCCATTTTATCTTCAGTATTCTCCTCCAGCACCAGGTTTCGAAGGCTTCTAGTCTTATCCGGTCAGCTTTTCCAAAGGTCCATGATTCCGATCCTTAGAGTGCTACGTTAAATCCATTGTGTGTTTTAAACTATGCCGATGAATTTAAATACTTCCTATTCCGCTTTTATTTTTGGAAGGATTATTACTTTATTTTGCATCGTTTCCGCGAAACCGAATGATTGTACTTATTTTGGTCTCTGTTATTGTCTTAAGTCGATTGGAACGATGATCGTTTCTGCGTATACAGATTTGAGTGAAACAAATTAAGGGAGTACGCGCTAATAATATGTATTGAAAAAAATGCAAGGTACCGATGAAGTCTCGAGGCAAATTAATGATATTTTAACACGATGAAACTTTACTTATGTTTCCAATAAGGCTAATTGTATTTATTTATTTACACAGATCAGTACGAATAGACAAAGGTAAGGTAGCACTGTAAGGTTACATCAAAAGATACCATGTGAGGCGAAATATAAACAAAATCATAGATATTCAAAAACATTGTGTAACATAAACATAGATATAACTAATAAATTCAGGCTTCACTTTTTGAAACCTCTCCATATCGGAAATCAAAAACTTTTAAGTAATGGTCCACTAATATTTTTATTGTTTACGACCCGGGTTTCGTCACGTAATGAAATCTTCAGGTGAAAACCTGAAGATTTCATTTCGTGACGAAATCATTTGGAACACTCACTCGTTTCAATAAGGTTAAACTTCCTCCACGCATTCTCTCTGCAACGGGCATATTGGTGCAAAATCGATTGATAGAAGCCGTCCATCATGGGGGACGGATAAGGTATGTGATGATCACTGAATCTGGATTTAAATGCGGCAAGCCGTTACAGATAAAGTGATTTCAGCTCCTGTAAGGAGGACTTATGTGTACAAGATACTCTTAGCCTTTCTTGCAGGCAAAGAATTGGTTCCTCGAGCGATTAAAAATGAAATAATTGTCAATAGACTGTTTGGCACATGAGTCTGAATCGCTTGCTACGAGGGCGTGAAATGATTTACCCCTCAGTCAGTTAGGGATTGTCGATTGAACCCAGGTCTTATACAACTTAATTAGTTTTAACTTTAATGTTGGACTGAAGCCATCTGCATAACTTTCTTTGGGGAAGTACATATGCAAAAGTAGGCTTCTTGCTATTACCTTTCGGAGTATGGAAGTAAAATAATTTAGTTATTACACTTAAACCCAGGAAATTGACTCTCTTTTTAATATTTCCAGCATAATGTCTCCCTATCATTACTTACCCCCTTCACTTCTCTTCAACTCAAACATTAGTCAGCGTATGCTCACCAATGGTTATGACATCTAAAATTCTTCCTTTCAGGAATCATTGTCACCACGTTCCCCTTTGATTTTTCTTGGTCTACCCGATCCATAAATACCAGTTTTACTGTTTGAATGAATCTGTATTTTTTTACTCTCATCAAGTTTCTCAACATATCGAAGTCTACGAAGCACACTTCTTACGTATATGCACGTTACTGTAGCCTCGGAATCACATCTTTTTCATGGCCCTCTTATTCTTTGCAATTTCAATTATGCAGCAAATACTTTTCAGATAACCCTTGAATCCATACGCATCAAATAACGAGACACAATTATAACATTGAGTGAATAGTGTAAGAGGGAGGGGAAGCGGGCGAAATTCAAGTTTGAATTTAATGGAAGACACTTTTACTGTTACTTAATTAATTATATTTATGATTCAGTTCGGACTTTCCTTGTCAAGTGTTTATATATCAATTAAGATTCTAGAGTTACGTTAACCTTGTTTTATGGTTCAATGCCGACGCTTCGCCAAAATCTTTTTAAATTTCAGGACTTCGAATATAACCGGAGTTCAAAGTTCAAATTTAACCGAGGCAAATGTCGATATAAGCTGTAGATTTTCAGTTAAAAGTAGTTTCTAATACACCTATCGGCATTTTATCTTGTTATGTTTGATCTATGCTTAATTCGAAGCCCTCAAAAAATTTGGCGAAACGTTCTCATCGAACCAGATGACTAGTTAATCAAAACCCGGGATGCTATATCGATCTATAAATAAAGATTATGTATTATTTCTATTCTAAATTAGTCCAATTCCTTCCTTTAGGGTGTTTAAGGCGTCGAGTGTACAATATAAAGAAATATCATTGAATTCGTTCCATTTTTTATGAAATATAACACCGTTCAACAAAAACAGAGTAACGCCGTTTTAAGTTTTATTTGGCACCTCAAAAAACTCATTCCTTTCAGTTGTATGGGCATTAATTCTCTTGCCCGGAATATGTAGGAAATAATTTAATAAGGCAAGTAAAATTAATTTCATGAACGTCACTGTCGTTCGCCGAATTAAATTTAAATCCCCGTTACACACTCTCCCCCCACTACCTTTAAAAGCAGAATTCCACAAGGCTGGCTATTGATGCTACGCCGTGCTGAATTTTGCGTCATTGGGATGAAATTTCCCAATTTAACCCCATCTCTCTCGAAAAAAGGGGTTTTATTTATTTTTTTAAATTTTGCACCCTCTCATATTTGCACTCACTATAAACCAGTGAGCTCCAGTGATTGCAAAATTTGTGCTTTGTTATTTTCTTCATTTTTCATCGTCCTTTCTTCAGTCTTTGTTATTTATCTGCCCAGCGCTTTTAGCTGTAGCATGTTTTCATTGGAGGTTAAATATTTACCGCATTCCCCAAATATTAGCCGACCCCCTCGATAATTTGTAACTTATTCCCGAAGATGATAATATTGGTATTATAGATTTTTCCTGGCATCTCTGGTAATGCTAAATTAGAAGCAGTGACTTGGTATGTATTTTAGAAAAGGAAATTGTTAGACTAACACCAAGTAATGTGATGGAAAAGATTTTAGTTTGCGTATTATTTAGCCGAAGAAAAACTGCCGTGATCGATAAGCGATCATCGAGGTTACTGGTATTTGATGATACCGAACAAGGGAATCATGGCGACATATATGTCGATTATTTATAGAATACCTTTCTTCGAATAATTAAATGCACATATAGCGGTCTATTTTTGTCATACGTGTTGATTCCTGCTCCCATCGAGTCAGTAGAACTTTTTCTGTAGGAATTGTATCATAAAGTAATATTCTGAAATATTTTCCTTAAAAGAGCGAGCAAGGGAAAATTGAAAATTCAAGTGATAATGATGGATAAATTCAAGTGTGATGATGGTGTCGAAAAGGTATCCACACGTTCTCCCAATGTGGTCGGCTATTTTAAATAAAAGAATAAAATCAAATCGTAGAACACCTGGTAAATTAGGTTACTTTTTCAGTGGGCTTCCTACTTCGTAAATAAACAATTTTACTTATAATTAGCGAACTCGTGCGCACTTTCTACCGCTGTTAAAACACAGCAAGAGACAAGTTCTGTTGTTGTGTGTCTGAAATTGAAACGAAGTAAAATTAAACAAATGTTAAATTGGATGCCTTATACATATTGAAGAACAATTAATCTATCGAACATGAATGTATTCAACTTTATACTTGTAATTATTACTGTTATCATTAATTACCTTTTTCCTCACGGTTTATATGCTTAATCATGTATTTAAATATTATCCTAGTAGTGCTCTCTGATGTAATATATACGGCTGTATTACGAATTCCAAGCTTACAATGAGTTTTTTTATTTTTTGTTTTGCTGCCATCATTGTATAATTAATTCGATTTTTATATTGAGTTTCATCACTGTATTATTAATCTAATTTTTGAATTTCAAAATTGTATTAATTTGAAAAATTGTACTTCATTATCTCAGGGGCTAAGAGTAGCCCACGATAATAAACGTTGTTATTATTATTATTTGAATTCTTCACTTCTCAGCCTTTTTAAGGGCTGGGAAACATTCACCTATCCCGGGTGCAAGGCACCAAAGGGATTAGGCTCAAGTACTATTTTAATGTTCATTTAAAAATCTTCGTACTATGGAGCACGTGTTAATTATTGCGGTTTTTTGAATTTTCATGTACAAATGATTTTCTATTCCTATTATTTCCAAGCTTTTGTGCAAGCTTTTTGGTATTACACCAGTCGCGGATATTATTATTGGTACAATTTTAACTGTTTTTTGGTTCCATATTTCTTTTATTTCTTCAGCCAGAGGAATATATTTCTGTATTTTTTCATTGTATTTAGCCTCTAAATTTTCTGTATTTGGAATGGATACATCTATTAAGTATGTTCTTCGGTCTTGTTTTAATTGAAGAGTTATATCCGGTCTATTGTTTGGGCGAGGGCGGTCCGTTATAATACTTCTATTGTAATATATTTTGACAGCTTCATTTTCTATTACAGGCAGTGGAGTCATTAGGTACCATGGTTTAGTTTCATGGGATACATTGTACTTATTAACTAATGCAAGATATATTTGTTTGCATATATTATCATGTCGTTGCGTGTATTCCACGCTTGCTAGTACACTGCATCCACTTGTGATGTGTTCTATTGTTTCTGACTTGCTATTGCATTTTCGGCATTTGTCATTCACGTTGGGTTCTTTAATTATGAATTTACTGTAGTTTTTTGTTTTAATTATTCTATCTTGTATGGCAATCATAAATCCTTCTGTTTCTGCAAAGATATCTGATGTTAACCATTTATTTGATGCCTTTTTGTCAATATGTGGTTGCAGAAGATGGTTAGCATGCGTCCCATGTAGCGTTTTGGCTCTCCACCTCTCAAGCTTCGAACTGTCAGAATCTTTTTGTATCACTGTATTTCTTTTGCTTAGTTGTAAGGGAGAGTTATCTATTTGTATTAAGACTTTATGCATTTGGGATTCTTTTTCTCTCGAGTAGAAGTAATTTCTTAAATTTTCTATTTGCGATTGGTGTGAGTTTTTTATGTCGATAAAACCTCTTCCTCCTTCTTTTCTGGGCAGCATAAACCTTTCTATTGCAGAGTGTTGATGGTGCTTCCTATATTTAGAGGCTACTGTTCTCATTATTATTATTATTATTATCATTATCATTAAGTTTTGCGTACCACGGCCGTAGGTAGCATTGCTTTGTTAACCAAGCGCGAGGTATTTTAACAAGAAATTAAATGCCTTTTCCCACATCTAACGTAACATACGTCTTCTGTTTTAGAGTTGAAAAGTATTAGTGTCTTGCTGAAATACTTGTATAAGGTATTTTCCAAAACAGTAAAACCTTTTCCTATCGAATTCGGTAGGCTCTGAGCTCGACACAAGCATTATTTTATAAACGAGGAAGAAATGACCCAAGAACTGCTTTAGAAGTGAAATTCTGAGTAATTAGTATGATTAAATAAACTATTTTTTGAAACTTACAGGAGTCGAATAGTGACTGGGGAAAAACCTCGCCAAAATAAAATCAGGAAAACTCTGGCGTTGGATTACTCTGAAAAAAAGTATCGGCTTATATTGGAGCGCATGCGGCAATCATTGATTTCCACCATCTGACACTGAGCTGCCTTTGCTGTGTATGTTTCCAATTTTTCAGCCCTCTGGAATCACTGCTCCTCGTACTTTAGTTTAAATTGTTCATTTTTTTCGATAATTATAAATTCCAGCCACTCAAATTAGAAAGGAATCGCGTGTGTATCACTGTCTCGCGTGTTTATTATTTAATATAATTTAATGGAATGAGAGTTTTAAAAAATATTCTCGGGGATTAACCTCATCGGAATTAAAACAGTCCTTTGTGTCATCCTTGTGAAGATTTACATTCAAATTTGTTTAGTTAATGAATATTTATTGATTTCAAAGATTATCGTCACATTTTTAGCCTTAATCTCTCTTTACCAAATGAGTAGAGTAACGCATAAAATAGCTGAAATATTCAAACGGCTGTATTGTTTTAGATGCACGGTTTCACTTGGAGAGACGTCTCTTTTTTTTAATTTTGACGGAATAATTAATTATTTTCATTTGGTCATTTTATTATCTTGTCGTATGTAGTATAAATATCTTTGATATGGGAGTTAGCATATTTAGAATTCAATCTTTCCCGTAGGCCCCTAGCATAGTCCACGAGTTTAGTTCGTATTAGTTGTAGCTATTGTCCGCGGACTTTATAAAATAACTACGAATGATTGTCTTCTCAACACTTTGCGTGGTCCGTTACATTTCGTCCTCAGCATGTAATATTATAATGCCGCGTAAAATGCATAGTACCTATACCAGACTTTAATGGGAATAGGATGCCACTTCATGAGTACTTCTGTTGCCTAAATTTGTTGACCATTTAACATTCATTATTTTTAAAAATGTTCAGTACAAAAGTCTACTACCATCGTTATTTTTCCACTAACTTTCTAGGTTACAATTTAAATGTTACTTTCGTTTTATTGACAGAGCAAAAACACCTAATTTATATTTTGTTGGAATGAACAACAATAATTCTTCTAAGTAATTATTAATAAATAACCACTAAAAATGATAATATGTACTACAGATATATTACGCTTTTCCATATCGTTTGAGTTTTTAAACAAAATGTTTTTTGTGTTCACTTTAAATCTCGCATAGCTAAAGGCTTGTCAGTAGTTGTTGCAAATTTTACAAATATCTAGTTAGGTCATAAAATGTGCTTACATTCGCACCTCCATTCTCAGATTATAAATTTCTAGATGGGTATATGTATAAAATAGACGCAATTACACCGTAATACATAATTACAATTGCCTATTAAATATTTAAAGCTGGAAACCTGTCTCGGTTATCTATTTAAAATCCATTCCTCTTCATTTTTCAAATGGTTTTATTATGTTATAGTTAATTTTGCGCTGTGCAAAGCGTCAATATCATATGTTGCTCTTTCAGAAAGATGTGATGGCACTTTGAAAATGTCCAAATAATAATTAATTATGAATATTTGTGTATCTATCTACAATGAACTTTGCATTACTTGTCACCATGGTGTTATTTACGAGCTATCCTGTTCAAAGGTAATTTCAATCCCTTTTGTCATACCGTTAACTCCATTACCTGTGTTCCTATTTTATTCACATATCGACGAGCGATATTGGGATCATTACAGGAAATCGCACTTCCAGCATTTTAGCTTTTGCGAAATATACATATGTGGTGGATGGTTTATAAAATCATTACTTTTGTCTGCTCCTAGTACATATCGATACATTTACTTACCTGCAATGATAACAAGGGCGTTTGTATTAGCGGTGCCTAATTGTATATTAAAAATATATTAAGTAGAGAATAATTGCGACTTTATGTATGTTAGTATCGTAATTTTTTCCCTACAAACATAAAGTGAGAAGCATTTTTATGGTCTTAATCTTTAAATCGCTATTAAGGAGTCGAATGTTTTTTTTAAACCGCCGGGTATTTGATTTCCAATCACATCAGATGCGCTGTCCAAGGTTCAACCCGTAACTCTTTTTCTCCGCATACATCCGATATTCGTCCAGGGCAATCAAAATTGCTATTCAAATTTAGCGAATTGATTTCTGCCGCTATAGGTCCACTCGGTGTGTAGGTCATTAATGAAATTCAAACAACTGATGACAATGACGTGAGAGTGTTGAAACTTCAAAAAATGAATTATCTGGTTTATGGGAGACTGTTTCATTGCATAATGGGCCCATAAATTTCAAAATATTCTTTTATTCACGAAGCATCAACTTTCAAAATGCTTTGGGACTTATTCCATCAACGAGTAATAATTACCCCCATTACATTATTAGTATTTTAGTTTTATCCGCTGCTTTGCGTTCACCTGCGATAATCTCGTGTATGCTGTGTGATCAAAGTATCAAGGTGGAAACCCTTACAGACGTCAATCAAACAGAGAACCCATTAGTTTAGAGAGCCATAATACCTTATTGTTTTCGGTAATTAATTTGTATCGAGGAATAAATCTCGTCCATATTCGTAGTTAAAGGTATTCACAGAACTTAAGTGGAAAACATCGAGCCATTTATATCTGCATAGGGCGGCTTTAAGTCTCCATTTATTTCACATATCTTTCGCACATGGTCTCAAGTGAACAAAAAATACCATATTCGCTTTTCATATGTAAAGGATTTTTGCATTATTTTATGATGCCCCTCTGCGTTTGATCATTCGATATATAATTTTAGTTTCATTTCCTAATTTCGATTAACTTAGAGAAGGGAGCATCGTTTGAAGCGGAAGAAAATATAACTAAGTGGAATCTTAGCTTGTAAAAATACTGTCTCATATGATGTAACTAAACATGTGACTAGATATATATTCCTTGCAGTTTTCCGCAATGATAAGTTATTTTCAGTCGGATTACATGTATTAAATCTAGTCCTGTAAAACTTTAATACCGACAGAATTTAATATTGATCAATAGAAAACCACTACGAGTTCTTATTTAGAGTCAAAACCGACTTTGTCTAAGGAAGCAAAATTCCAAGGAACCTTCATCTTTAATGATTTAATCGATGGAGCGGTGCAGCTCGTAGTGGACCGTCTAATATAAGAACCCTCCAGTGTTATGAGGTGGGAAAAACTTAAATCTCGTCTAAAAATTCGCCTTTTGGTCTCATGAAGATGCCATAGTTAGGAAATATCAATATCTACATTAGATCGTTTGACGCTGGAAATCCTCATTCTTATTAAATTCAGATCGCGTTAATGTCTGCTTGGCAGGGATGGTAAGGGATTCTAACTTTTGACTTAACTTTAAAAACTGGGCTCATTTTAACCACGTATTTTATCCTGCGGCTGACATAGATTTTAGCCGTAATAAACCTGGATGAGCAACGTTGGGGGCTCAAGACTCAATAACAAAGTTATTCGAGATAGAAATTAGAAACTGCATCATAGATGTACAATATTTTCAACTATCACTCCTAAGCAATTTTTCTCTTGCAAAAAGGATCTCTTAGAGTAGTGAGGCTCCTGTTTATCATTATTGTTTGAAATCTATATTAAATTAAGACTGCAAAGTAACGGCTTTAGGATAGACTCTGTGGAATGTTTTCATAAACTAATACCCTGTGGTAATTTTCTTCTCAAACTATTTTCTTTTTATAAAAACTTTATGAAAATGCATAAAAATTCCTTTTAGTTCGCAAAATTTTCTGCCACAACAAAAACAGCGAGCTGATAATTCGCAATACACGTATCTGTTTTCGTCTCTTCCTCCCTTTAATTCCTTTTCTCTGTTCCCGCCTTCATGGGCGGAGCTCCAGGGACAGTCCCTTGTGTCGGCTTTCAGAGAAGTATTTAGTTCACCGTTAAGGCAGAATCCACGATACTAATATGTACGACTTCGGAAGCTTTCAGTTCTCTTGTTGCTCTGCTCACTTCGACCAACAACGGCGAAATTGCTTTCCATTCTTTTTTTCAGCCATTGCACTTCAAATCTAATCGAAGGCTGAGATATAGACCGCTGCTCAGTAAAAAAAACTATCAGTACTGCATCCGCTATTTCATTTGTTGCGTCGATTTTCACGAAAGGCCTCCACCGTGGATAATGCAATGTTCAAAATACTCGGAAATTAAACCCAGACATTTTTTCATGCTCGCACGAAAGATTTGAAGATGGATGCTTTGCAACAAATAATAAGTATTAGACAATCAAGCAACCTTTCTAGTGAGCTACTTTTTCTGCACTTCCCACTCCTTTCCATCGATATTTCCTTGTTGATTTATTACCTTTCCCACCTCTTAAGCCATTAATATATGTTCCCCTGCCTTCCATCCCAAATGTTTATTTTTTCCACACCCCCCTCCTCATATCACGTTATTGTCATGATTAAAAAATAAAAATTTAACCAACAATTGTACCTGTCGATGCAGTTAAGCTGTGAAACACGCCATAGAAATTAAAGATTCATAGAATATTGCAAATTGGTCTTTTAAATATAATTTTGGATTCTTATTCTAAATACTCTTTGGTATTACGCTTACACTTTAAAATACGTGCATATATATTACGAATGTGATAGTTTAACGCGAAACACTCGGCTATGACTATTGCTAGAACTACAGGGCGTTACCAACAGTTCGGTTTTCATATATTTCACCAGCACATAGTTTTCTAAGCCTAACAGTTGTACTTAGAATTTGCCTTAAAGCGAATTACGTGATGCGTATGGGTGCATTTATGATCCATTGCATTGCTGCTTGACTCAATGTCAATGCGGCATCTAATGTACTGGGGAATGTAGCCAATCGATATCTTTTATTTGCAATATCACCAACGCATACACCGCCCGGGGCCAGGGAGAGGCAATTCGTTTCTTCTCCGGACTCAACGGAACCAAGCACACCCCTGTGGATACGGACGGGCCGAGTGAGAAAAGAACTATTCGTCGTAAAAATAATATCGATCCTTCCCTCGCCAGTCTTTTTTTTCCTCTCGGGGAGGAGTACCCCCGTGATTCGGAAAGAATAATTAATTCGGCCTCGAGAAAATTTCCCCCTCTTCCAGGAACGCCTTTTCTTTCTCTCGAGAAAATAAAACGATTTTTCTCACCCCCGACCATTATTTACCTTCTCTATCTTTCTCTGTTCTCCTCCGTGCCCTCAAATGGATCTTTTTTTATACATTATGTGTAGGCGCATGTAATTTTTTTATCGTTCCTTCTTCTCCTCCCCTAATTCTCGCAACGGCTTCGCAGATGAATGGCTTCCTGGGCGAAAGAGGCTCCAAAGGAGAAATGGAAAATTGTGGGGAAAATCTGTGAGGGAAGGTGGGTTCGAAAAAAGAGCGTCCAGTTTCAGGGAAACTTCCTCTAAGGGTTTCAAGTGGAAAAAATTGCGGAGTGAATATCGAGAAAGGGCTGTCAATGGGGGTCATGGCTATCAATAATTTTTATCACTAAGTGCACATTTTATTTCTTTGGAAAGGATTACAGTGGCAACCGATGGATACTCAGAGGTCACTCGCAAGGATATGTTAGTTCATACTCATCGCTCATTTTCCGTAAAGAGCTAGCGAAGTCCAACTGCTTGGTTATTTTCTTCAAGACAGTGGAAAATGGTTCTCTTTTCATAATGTTTTCCGCAATTCCCTGTCCTGGAATTCCTCTTTCACTTCTCAAAAACTCATGCATTGCTTCATCAATGAACTCCTATCCTCTCACTCTCATATCAACTTCTCTCATTACCTTCGCGGTCTACCGCGATGATACCCGATGACGGCTCTAGAACTGGGGAAGAGACTTCTGTCTACAACTTGCGAACACTGCGATGTCATTTTAGACATGAGCCTTTGTGGAAACTTACCACTCTCTTTTTCTGCTTTCCTAGGGCTGTTTTGTTGATTAACTCTTATCCATTTTCTCAACATGGTTGAGCCAACGAAGCACATGCCTTTCATATACGTTAAATTCTGAATCGTCCCTCGGACATTCTTTCACCATCCTCTCATCTCCAACCTTATTTATTTAGCCACTGTTGAAGGATACTTATTTTTCAATCCTATTCCACTGAATACAGCCAACTCTTATGCTTACCCTGATATATGGTGGTTTCGTAGCCATTTACTGACGTCGCGAGAACACTATGAGGTACCCGTCTCAAGGATAAGATTGTTGGAAAAATTGTATTTGTATGAGTGTTCAGATGAACAGAGGTATATTTTTTTCATCGGAACCATGAATGAATGGCAAAAATAAGAGCAATAAATTTAGGGAATCAATAAGTGGAACCTACTTTCCCTGGATTTCCCAATGCATTGATTGCTTATTATGATCTGCAGTTTATTCCCCGTCCTGTGGTCGCTTAAAGTCGAAGGTCGTGAAAGGCTCGTTCTGGAGGGTCTTTGCGACCCTTTGACCCGATGACATCTCCAGAAATGGGGAAGAGACTTCTGTCTACAACTAGAGAATATTGCGATGTCATTTTTGGCATTAGCCTTTGTGAAAATTACAGAAGTAGGCACTGAATATATTTGTACTCGAGTTTCAACTCAGGAATGAAAACGCCATGAGCAATTTTATGCAACATAGATCAGAGTTGGCTTTTTCCTTCCTCTCCCCGTTGTAAAACATTTTAGAGAGTTAAATTAGCCATAATTTTACGGTGCGCAGAGAAAAGAGCCCCTTTTTTTGCCTCTCATAGCCGTAATGTAAATATTTAGGCCTCTGTGGAAGTTGAAACATTCATTCAATCTACACCAAATATAAATTGATCATAGCAGATATGGTTTATAATAAATACCCAATATTTTTTATTTTCAATGGACTTACAAGAAAAACGTTTCACAAAACGTGAAAAAACTGTTTTTCGTCTCTCTGAGGCTAAACGTAAATGAATATTTTCCGTTCGAAACGCTAAGAGTTGTTTGGTACAAAAATCGATTCTCCCTAACGTCCAAGAGGTGATATCATAATGTAGAGACACGTAAAATTCATTCTCTCTACGTTCTATACAACATGATTATATCATTATATCCTTGACCAAATCTTAGGGAGGCCCCCAGTCAGTGACTCACATCTCATTTATCGTCTTTTTTCTCTCAAGTCTCTTTGACCATTCTCTTCCATGGATATTTACTGCAAGAGCCATTGCCACGTTCCATTGAAAAATCTCTTTGGGTAGAATGTACGACAAGGTTTATTCTGGCTTAATAAAATATAAGAGGTTATAAAAGTGTATTTACTTTTTCCAGTTTCCTGTTAGTAAACCTCCAATTCCTCAACACTCAATATTATGAGATTAAATATTTAATAATTACAATATATCGGTTGCGCTATCAGCTCTGGCATGAACCCTTTGGAATTCTCTCTGCTCGCATTGGGCGTAGTTTTTTTCAGCGTCTGTCTTGAGCCGTTGCACCCTATTGACCGGCTACGGGTATACGATTGGTCCGCAGAGCGCTTTGATCACATCCCCTTCAACGTTCTGTTTTTATCTCCCAGGTCTTATCTAAAGCTCTATGTTACCTCAATCTCTTGCTTACTTTGCTTTCCAACTTCATCGGTCTTCATAGGATCTTGTTTGAGAATGCGTAGCCGTGCTTACTTCTGCATTGTTTTTACTAACCAATCCCACTTCCAGTATTGTGTTTCCATTATGCTCTTGCAATCACTGTGTATTAAAAGTAAAGCTTATTAGCCCAAATATTAAAAGTAATTTTATTTCCCGTTATAACCGAGATAGGTAGAAAAACTCGTTCTCTCCGTGCACAATAAGCTACCACAATAAATACTGAGCTCCAAATAATACACTCCCATAATACACGTCACCATTTCACCTCCCAAAACCATACATCTTAACGTGGCTGGTGATCTTACACTCCTTGCCACCCGCCCATGCGGCCCATTGCAAGGTAGTATGAAGATGTACGACACATTCATGGGCCAACCTGCCGATGAAGCAACATGTCGGCCGTACTGACGCGTCTCAGCTTATTGATGAACAAGCATTGCGCCCGTCATGTTTTCTGTGGGAGAACTCTTCATCTCGCTTGGGATAATGGAGGGCTCTGTCGACCGTCTGCATGGATGTTATTGTGATTCGGCCACTTTGCTCCTGTCGCGCGGACACGTCGCCCGTTATTTTGTGGTGCTCGCCGGGCCTAATCATTCATCTGTGATCGCTCGCACGTCTTAATATGAGCGGATCCGTTTCGTCGTATTTGAGTCGAGTCTGCTGTGCGCGCTCACGAGTGCTCTCCCGTTGGCTGATTCGGTTCTCTCGCGTCGCGTTCTCCCCACCCCCCACCTCAGCCCCTCCGCAACGCCCGAAGACCGCAGGGGTAACTTTCCATCCCGAAACCCAGAAGGATGAGAGAGAGAGAGAATGTCGGATTAGCAGTTGACTGGAGCGCGGTGCAGGAGTTCTCTCTGGGCTTAAAAGTCCATTGATGCGTGAATTGAATTGGCATTGTGGCTTGGAGGCTGGATTCCTCTATTCTCTAGTCGATAGTGGAAGGTTACGGAATGGAGATAGTCCCTTTATACTCCTCTGAGGAACTTTGAATTGCTCAGACTCCCAGGTAACGCGCTCTTCCTAGAATCAATTCTCCCTTCATCAAAGAAGCGACGTACTCCAAAGTAGTGGAATAAAAAAAATTAGTGTCTCGCCTTATGTGCCGAAACATTTTAATGCCAAAACCCTCAGAAGTCCAATCTAAAGGACAAAGAGAACGATATCCAATCAGTATTTTTTTTAAGATTACACGGAGACAGATAATTTCATTTTCGTTCATTTAATTTTCGTTCTATGAGTGTAGATTATATCAATAGAGAAGTCATTGAAGGCATATGTGTGGAAGAGGGAGGAATTAGATGGAATTTTTTTAAATAAAGATTTTTGGGAGGAATGTAAGAGGGAATGAAGGGTGACTTGATGGCAGGAATGTAGGAGTCGGAAATTAAAAGTTTACAGTGAAAACGGGTACGAGTCGTCTTCCCAATGATGATGTTGTTCAACTTAATGTTAATTAAAATATGGTTCCAAAATGAATGTCATCCTATCTTTCTAAGTTCATGTTTGAATAGCTTTAACTAAATATATCGTTAATTATCTGCATGTTATACAGTTTTGAGTGGATTCTGTATGCTTAAATTTTATAAAATTGCAATGTGCGGAAAGATGGATATAAAATGGAATGGCATTGCGTAAAAATATTGGCTTTTGATCTTTTATCTCATCGATTATGAATTACTTGCTCGTATTCCATTCAGACCCACGATAAGTGAAGGAATGCCTTAAATAATAGTGTAAGCACAAAATACTATTAAAAATATAACGCAAAGACAAATTACTTTGAATGCGTGTTAATGATTCGCGAAGGAGATTTTATTCTACGACCCTGTATTTCATTTATATTTTTAAAAATACATTTTCTTCGAACTTATTGTGTAGCTTTTATTGTGTACCTGAGTATTTAAATGAAAACCTTGCTAAGAAAATCGGGTGTCGCGTGAATTTTTAGACTTGGAAATTAAGTGGGATAAGATATGAACACGGCTGCTGAAATTTGCTTAAGATTTATCTCTACCCCAAAAATTCGGATTTTATGCCTCAAGCACAAATAAAAGGAAGTAGAAATGGCGTTCTCTGTCAAGGACCTGTTCATGGGAGATAACAATTGCTTGGCGAAATTTCGGCGTGGCAGTAATAAGAGGTTGAAGAGAACGTAATCTGGACAGTTTTGATACTAATCGCTTTTATTTCCCCCCTGAGAAATTCAATTTAGACCTCTTTACGTCGCCGTGAAATGAGTGAAAGAACCTGTGTTTTCCTCTTCGATGACGGAACGGTGAGATTATTTCGCCATTCCCGAAGCCAAGACTATTCTTTGCTCTTGGCTCCGATTGTTCGCGTCCGCGACCATTTCGGAGATTTTATACTACCTCTATAACTTTTATATCTCTGTTTATTTTTACTTATCGGTTTTTCTGAAAAGTAGTCATGTATTCATGTCCAGGACATGAAGCCCTTGAGTGTTATAAAAGCAACCTAACTTGTTTTAACTTTCACACGATATTACAAATACTTATCCAAACTCTATTACCTATCGCCCCAGGACTGCCTGTTTAATTACCATATATTAAATTCTCTCGGTATAATTGTACCTTATGAAATATCCAATTCAATAAACTCTTTCTTAAAGTAACTGTAGTATTTTCATTCAATAATATTTAACCTCTCCTTTCTCAATAGCTTGCGCTAACTTTCGCTCACCTGTTAAATGGAGAAATTTTGTTATCACAATGAAGAGGTGCTAAAGACTAAGTGTTTCACTTCTTCGGAAATCATTAAATCCTCTTTAAATCATGCACTGCTATTTCTCTGAGTCCGGGGATTATAAGGACTATAGATGTGGCAAAACATTTGCAATTCTAATCACTACTTGACATGCCGCATAAAATCCGGCTATATGCTGTGATTCGTCCACTCTGGTCATGAATCTTTAAATTTATTTGGACGAAATTCTTTTTCTAGCTCGTGGTGTTTTTCGTAGACTTCAAAATATGACTTTCATTTTTTCCACTCTCCCGGGGATTGTAAAACATTGATTATTAATCACAGCCTCCGGGCAGCATATATTGTCGAAAACAAGGTTGGTATATGTTGAATGATTAGTACTCAGCCGTTCTGACTAACATTGTAATAAGACGCTCTTGCGTAACGTTTCTCTTTTCGGCAGTTATTTTATGAAATGGATGTTTTCATATAGCTCAAAGTAAAACGCATTTGTGTTATCAGGATATTTTATGGGGTGGTTTTGCCTTGAAGAAGAACTGAACGTAATTCTAGAATTAAATATAAAATACATGCGAAGCATTGTTACATCCCACATGTTAGGTTTGAACAAGCTTATATAAATGTGTGTGTGTATAAAATGTAGCTTGTCTGACCTATGTTTACTGGAGAAATACCTGTGCTCAAGTAGGCATAATGAATATATTCCAGAAATAACAGTAAATATATATAATGTTCAGTTTTTATATATTGACGTAATTTGTTCTTTTCCAGGTATGTTGGAGTACACATGTGAAACTTACTGTCCTGCCAAAGGTGAACCTGCGTTTTGACAAAGCAAAAGGTATTAAGATAATAAGTTGAAATCTTTCCATCTGATAATTTGTTCCAAGATAAAAAATAAAATATTCCGTGTGATTAGTTTTAAGATTCTAAAAAGCATAGTTACTTTAAACTTGGTTTATGCTAGTACCCGCTCATTCATAAATAATCCCTTGAAATTCATGATGTCACTTAAATTTTCTTAATTTTTCCTCCACTATAGTAATGATTCGACTATTTTTGATGAATTCATTACGCACTGTTTAGTATTTTTGTGCCAATTCATGAGATAGTGAATGAATATGGAGGTTGAAAACGTCTTGGAACGGATGATGCTAATGAAGCTGAGATTGAGAGCTATGTCTATAAAATGTCCCCCTGAAACGGAAGTAGACCTGTAAATAGAAGTAACGCGCGTTAATTACTACGCCAAATGTCTTTTGTATTTCATTTGCGTCTAAACTTGAATCTCTCCAATCCTTTTTATC
Organism: Ceriagrion tenellum; assembly: GCA_963169105.1. Taxonomy (NCBI): domain Eukaryota; kingdom Metazoa; phylum Arthropoda; class Insecta; order Odonata; family Coenagrionidae; genus Ceriagrion; species Ceriagrion tenellum. The sequence continues at coordinate 54,321,898 of OY720640.1, forward strand.
AAAGAATAAACATCCATCAGCTGTCTATCTGATAATTAGTTACTGTGTGTAAAACTTATTTGTTTTATAATTCAAAGAGTATTAACCTACTCATGACTTTACTTTCAGTTAGACGTTATCATAGACATTTTCCTTAATATGCCAAGGGTTGAACCCCCGCCTTGTTCTCCAGCTGTTCAGCGGAAACGCTGGCAAATCTCTTTAGGCATCTTGAGGATATTTTTTTGCGTCTTTGAGCCTGGAAGCGTGGTTACGGAACTATTGTGAACGGAGACCATTCACAGGGGCTTATACTCTTTATCCCCGGCCGATCAAGGCCTAGGGAAATATTCCTCCAGTGCCGTCGGCATTTTTGGGAAAAGGTATCTCCTCTCTTTCCCAAAAGATGCCGAATCCTTGCGTACTTTTGGGCGCATGCTGGTCTGAGATTGGATTTTGGAGAGAACAGTGCCCCGGGGTAGCTGGGTACAGATGGGGGCCGTGTGGGTTTCCCAGCCCGTTCCTCGGTTTGTGTTTGCGGGGGGTGAATGCATTGGCTCTTCTTCCGGGAAGGAATCCGAGGAGAAGACTTTCGTATATGCAGCACCTGCGATGCTAAACGCGCGCGATGCTATGAATGAGAAGCAAGTCTTGCAGGAAATTTGCGCGTCATATATCTCAAAGAATCTTCTCGTGAACGATTTTTTTGTTTCATATTTTTGCCTGTGCTGTAGTCGCACCTACTTCGTGCCGCACCGGGACCGAACCAGTTGACTGAATGAACGAACGGCCAGTTTGTCCGAAAATGCATTTTAAAATATTTTGTCCTTAATTTTTATTAAGATGGTATGGGCTAGGTTATACTTTATAAAATATTCAATGAGCTGGACCTCACCAAAATTAAAATATTTCGTCATTCTAATGGAACCAAAAATCTCCCCCAATTATCGCACCTATTTCTAAGTCAAATGCCAAATAATATATTTTTTCCGCAGGACATAGTATACCTTTGCGCTACGGATAGTTATTATTAAAAATTTTAGGAATTTCTATCCTAATGGGCCTAAGAGAAATTTAACAGAGTGGAGTTAGTGATTTACCAATTGTAAAAAGATGAATTTATCTCTCACCGTTGTAAGTAAGGAAAATCCCATAAAAACCTGTGGCTGTGGAAGCTTATTCATTGTACAGGTAGAAGAAATAAGTCAATATCTCAATCACTTTATTTTATTCATTTCTGAGGATAATTTGAGACTAATAGAATTGTTTTTCGTCATTAGTAGTAACATATTTGCTTTATTCTTCTCACTACTGCCTGAATATAAAAAAATATTAGCATGTTACCTCAGTCATGCCTAGGAAAACTCTTGCTCAAGTTTCCCTCAGTGATTGTTTGGTTATATTTCTCTTATATATTTTCAAATGCAGTAATATGTCCAAAGATAGGTTTACAAAAGATCTCCATTCATATTTCCGTTCACATAACTGTTTTAAAATTTCACTAGTCTTCGTTTTCTTTGGCGTACATATTCTTCACGCCGTTGTTTTCAGTGTTGGGTGTAGTCGAAATGGTTCAAATCCCGGTTATTGGCCATAATCTACTTTAATAATTTAAGTTAAATTTATATATAACTAGTTGCTTCCAAAAAAGTTTTCTTTGCAAAATAGGAAAAATATTAGCGTAAAATTAAGCATTTACTTATTCCCATTAGTGCACATGTTGTAGGGCTACCCTCAGTTTAACTATGTCATGTGGATTAGTCTTTACATTTAAGCTCCTGAGTGTGTTTTAAGTGTTAAAAAAACATTTGGTGGAAATCAATTCATGTAAAGCATCAGACGAATTATACGCAGCTCACTGTACTAAAATAGCTAAGAGTATAAGTAGAATACATTTCAACTTTGAAAAGCTAGAATACATGTAATTACATATAAATAAATCGGTAATCTGCAATTTTTTACGCATTTACCGAAATTTGAATTTTAGCAAAATGACCCAAAATTCTTTAAGTTTATCCGCTTTGACGGAACCTCAGAGCATTTGACAAAAATGCCGAAAATATGTATTCATTTATTCCTACATTCTTTTATATACTGTAACGTATATGTGGGCGTATATAATTATTTCACTTTTCTCAAATTTAGTTAAAATGATTCTCTCTCATGTGATATGGAGTCCAGTACACTCTCTAACCCTGAATATATCTGGTGTCTATTCTTATCCATTTGAACTTTTGCTTAAGATATTTCGTAAGAGCTAAAAATTAAGACATTTCTTTGAGCGAGTGCGGGACTTAATAGCGCTTCCCCATCCCTTGACAATTCTCTTATCCATTCAGATTAAAAACGAATAGCTTGAATCGTTCATCGTTAAAACTTTTCTCAAATGCGCTGCTGCTGTTTCGTTCTCTGTCTCAAAACTATGCCAAATTTATTTCTTGCTACCCTGGGAGGAAGTTTTATTCGCGTCTTTCAACTAGTGAATGAATTCAAGGAGGATTTGCTTCTTGGTGTGATAAAATAAACGGGATCAAAGGTATATATTCTGTCGCATCTAGGTATTTTTCATTCGTAGGTTTTGTTAAATTATTTTGTTAATTAATTTTTTCATTATTTATTGCTTCTTCCGTGGACATAAGAGTGCACCTTTGTTTTTAAAGAAACTTTTGAAGGGCTCAAGAAGGGTGAATGCCGAAGAGCCGGAATTAAATGCGACCTCTGAGAACGGAAATAGACTTTTTATGTTTCTTTTTGCCGCCTGTCTCTCTCTCTACTTCGCTTCCCTTTTGCTCCTTTGTCCCTTTATATGTCTATTGCTCCAAACTTTCAGGTAAAAGATTCCAGGAGTTTATTCACCAATTCACAACAATTCCGTATTTTTCTGGGTTACTTTTCTTAAATGAATAAATTTAATCTTGACGGTGTGGCTACTTTATCTGACCTTGTTCCCATTTGGTTAGTTTTTGATGAAATGAAATGGAAGGAAATATACGAGTTCCTAGTATGTAAATCATAAGTATAAATAATAAGTACACAAGCTAGAATATAAAAAAACATCATTATAATTAGACCAATAATAACTTACAGTATTCCGATTGATCAAAATAACAAGTAGAGCGATCATAGCAAATTGAGATGAAGTACTGTAAACAACTAGAATGAAAACCTTCAACAAAATACTCGTTAGCTCAAGAAAAGATCAAATATGGGAAAGCGATAGAAGATAGGCATGAAAAATAGCACCAATTAACAAAATGGTCATAGTAAAACAAACGGAATGATCAATTAAACAATGGATGACTACAGAACGGTGAAGGTTATTTGAGATCAGTGCCGAGAAAAAAGAAGAGCTTCACGATCTGGGAAGAGATGAAAAAATAAGGCTGACAGTTAGCAAGAAGGAGGAAGATATAATGAAACAAATGTTCTGTACACATCACGTTTTGGATGCCAAATTTTCCTTCTTTAGCTGAAAATCTCTAAATGTTTTTTGTTCACTTTTCCACGGTACACGGTACCACTGCCGTCAACAAATGTGCATATTAGAATCTCCGTAGCTGATGAACCTCGTATTCGTGCTTTGAATCTGTCACCATCCGGTTTTAGCTTTATAAAAACCTCTTCTTTTATGACCACGATTAATGTAGATACGGTATTATTTTGAAGTTCGGTCAATATTAAGAAATAAAACTCAAGCCGATATAGCCAAAGTTTTGTCATAATTATTAACTACTTCGTTAGTAATTAATATTAACTAACAACACCAGGATGTTATAAATAACTAATGCTAATTCATATTTATGATTAACCACACAAACTTCATCACCTTTGATGTAGTAATCTTTTAAAATTACAAATCAGTATGCATCAGCAAAGAATTTAGCATAGTGAATGAACTAAATTGTTAACTATGTAGTAATATGACTCTCGTAAATAAAAAATTAATTTAAAATAATTATTGTAAAAATAAAAAGAGAAAAAAGACAATGAAGCCAAAAAAATCTTTGTTCACGAATGTGGTCAAATTATGTAACACCTAACTGCTATAAATGGAATTGCCTGATTTTTTTCTTATATTTTGACTAATGTTCCATAATTGTTTAAACTTTGGCTTAAACGAAGCATTTCTTGCACAATTTTGAATTCAAATCGCAGAAGAATAAAGCTTCTTGCCTAGTTAATTCTGCAGTCACGTCGAAAATGATCAAATGTTAGTGAAGATTACAGAATGGTGAAGGTTATGCCTTATATGAAAGAATTTTCCCCCGCAAGCAGAGAAAACATTCCAGTATATTATTCATGGTTCCTTTCCCTTCCAGTATCTCTTTAACTATTATTTTCATACATGTTCTGCTAGCATCCCGTGGAGTGATTTGCAAGATGTAGATGAATACGAAATTGGCTGTCTGTCGTAGAGAATCGAACAATTTTTTCTATTCTCGTAAAACGCAAGTCCATCATGATTCAGGTGCGTACGCTATCAATCTTCAACCGTTCCTTCAAAGTATCGTGAAATCATGAGAAATTTATTAAGCATCACTTCATTGGAATGTTCGGGAAATATTCGAGTAATTATACGGATTTTCTGAGAGAACTTATTCGGATGAAATGGCTTACCTCATTTTGTGGTACACCGTTCAAGGAAAAGAGTTAAATTTTTACGAGGGAAAAAGAAGGGTTTTGCATCCGTACGTAGGTCACTTTATCGACGACTTAATACGACACTTAATGTCATTCACTTCTCCACCATTGTTATGTCGGTTCGGTCTCTCTCTCTCACGAGAGGTTAGAAAAACCGCTTGCACCCTAGTCATAACCGGTTGACGATCCCTTGTCATCTTAACGGGTGCGTAGTGACAGTCGTGATCGAAACTATCCCCAGGGAGGCGCCTAATATATATAGAGGGAAGGCGGCAAGGGAGCCTAGCGGCGGACGGAGGGGAGGCTAAAGGACTGTGTTCTAAAAGCGGTAAGCCGTGACAATGAATGATTTATCGCATAGTTAGGCTCCGCGTGTTCAGGAATGGGTGGAAGTTTTCTCTGTGCCTTCAACGGGGGAATTAGGTTCACGGACTTATTAATGCTTTTATGAATTTAGAGCCAAGATAACGGGCGGGGAACGAGGCGAAGGATAAAGTTTAGAAATTGTATGAGTGTGTGTGTGGCAGCTAGGAAATGTCGACGTCTTCCCATATTGCCGCCCAAGACTTGACGGGGAGAGAAGCGAGGGAGAAATGGCTCTTGGAGAGAGATTTTATGGAAAGGTTGGAAGTGGTGTGTGGTCAGGCATCTGGAGGCTATAAATAAAACCCCCACAAGGAGACAGGCATTGTAATCCTACCAGAGTTTGAATACTCAAACCCAGGCTCCTGGCGCGAGCCAGGAAAAGTTTACGGTGAGATGCTGATAGTCTGCGCGCGCGAGATGAACTTGCAGCGGTGTGCACTCAAGGTGTGTGTATCAATATCTTTCTTGAATGCCATTAAGTCATGATTAATAGCCTCTAATGTAGGTCAACCATTACCTACTCGATTAATATTCATCAGCGGGCAAAATCTGTTGTGGGATCCTAGCTTAAACTTTGGTGTCACTGTTAGATGCATCTCAATTTCAATATTTTGAAACGTGTTGCGTCGTACGGGTAACCTGACCGTCCGTGTTAACAAAAATGTAGTTGCTGATTTATTCTTATTGTTTTTTAGCTATGTAAATCTATTTAACCTATCGGTAAGAATTCAATGAGGATTTCCAAAAAGTTTTACCTTTTCCATGTCACAATACGCTACAACTCTCTCTAAAGCCTCTTTACTTAACTCATTACATAGGTACTGGAAAACAGTTAATAAAATGTGTACCGCCCTCTCATCAATATTCTGATTCTACTACAGCATATGAAAGTTTCTCGTTTAAATTTCCCTATCAGATATAATGACTATGATATAGTTTCAAGGTTGGTTATATTCAGTTTAGTTTCGGATTATTTGAGGGGTTTAACAAAAGGTTTGTTGACATTACGCTTTTATTCGTTACCTTTTGATTAGTGATCAAAATGCTTGGAAATTTTTTGAGGAATGCCTCTGTTGGCAGAGAAATTATGCATTATTATTGCAATTATTTGCGCCCTTCATGTTCTGCCATCTCTTTCAGCCTTATCGAAGTGGATTCCTCGAAAAAAAAACTGTTCAATTTGACTTTTGATTGTTATATGCTCGGGTGAACACATTTAAAATAGATGTATTTGGTGTAAAAAACGTCCCCAGCGCTAAGTCTAGCGGCTATGTGCATGAATCTCTGTACATAATCTGATGTAAAAACGCATTGAAACACTGAATCTTAAAGAACGTTGAAATCTAGATAAATTAATACAGTATACGGTATTTTGACCTTCTTATATATGAGATAATAATATTTTTATTTCATATTACAACAAATAGTAATTTTAAGCAATAATCTATTTTTTTTAAATAAATTCTAAATTAGTTTTAACCATATTTACTTGAAGTTTTGAATCTTAACTACTATCAACCGTAAAAGTTAATATGGTATTGATATTATGATCTAGTAATTATACAAGATGTTATATATTTTCAAAGTGATTACTCTTTTACTGCAAACGTTATGACCTGTATTGTAACGATAACCTACTGCATTGTAATTATCATTAGCCTTTCAGGCCTAAGAGCTGTTTCCTATTCGTCTGATTAAACTTTCCATATTACTTTCTTCAGTGGCTCTTTTCTACACGTATTCATTTTATTAGTCCATTTTATCTTTATCTTTCGTATCCAACCCAAGTTACCGTTGGCTTTAATTCTTTCCTGGTCAGCTTTTCGAAATCTGCGGCCGTTTGACAATTTATAAACATCAAACAAAAATATTTAAAAGATTTGAATATCTAACATAAGATACATGGGCAAATAATGGGTGGATTTACTTGCGGCATGGCGTTTTGAATGCTCTGACGTTCGATGTGCTTCGCTACAGGCCTAAATTAACAAGCGTGAGCCACCACAGAAGCAGCAAAGATGCCGTAAACATGAGCCATGACGTATCTGGACTTCGTCGACGTCCCTTCACTTCACTTCCATTAGGTCATCCTTTCGAACCGAGATCAAGAGTGGCCTTGCCCTCTTCTCGCCTTCGACCCAAAATTGATCTCCTCGGAGAACAGAGGTGCTTTCTCCTACCCCATCTCATTTCCCTTTTTTCTCCTTTTCTCTTACTGATGATCCGCAGTGAAGTAAACAAATCGCGATTCGTATAGACAGAGAGAAGATTAGGCCGGTGGGAGATGAGTCTTTCGCTTCACACAATTCGTAGGACATGTTTCAACGACAAGTGTTAATAGGTTGTGTTCAACACTCCACGTTAGTTTTTGAATACATTTCTTCGCTTACGCACGGTGTAAGGTTCTCTGAACTCCTCTGACGCGGTCATCAGGAGCCCAAAGAAGATAATACTGCACAAGAAAACACTTGTTTAACAGCTTCGCCGGACCCCTCATACTCCTGGGTACAATGCTTAGAGGTACATACTAGAGATATTTTCGGAAAGAAGGCTTGCGAGTCCTGGTAGGTTTTCAGATGTGGCTCTGAGGAAGAATGGGTAGGATAAGATGTATAGCAAGTAAAACATACAAATGTATAGATGGGTTTGTGACTTTGTTTGGAGGGTAGACGTCATAAGGAACTATGAACGAAAGAGAGAGAGATGGGCTGTGATTTCAATACCATATATTTTGTCGTGGTCATCTTGTTGTCACGGCCATATTTTTGAATCTGTGCCTCTCTGTATGTCAGTCAATGACGTAGCAATGGAGTGATGTTGCTCCGGAGAACCATGGAGTCCGCCACCTAAAGAAAATCCTTAGCCTCTTCGTATTCATGGCATGACATGTTCAGTGGCTATTTTCTCTTTTGGTTTCTTATGAGGTACTGAACCAAATGTTTTTGGAGAAAACTGAAACTATGAGAGGTACTCATCGTCTAAATTTCGCTTACAGTGTATTTTATATGCTTCGCGGTAACTAAATGTTATGTTCAATACATGTCTGTTACTTTTGAACTTCAGGAGTGCAATCACCCTACGTACTTGAATTGTTATGAATCAAATTCTAAGTACTAGGATATGCTGCGGTTATGTTTTTATTACTATTTCTTTTGTAGATGAATTATTTGATGTACTCCAAATGCATAGATTTGTCAGATTTTTACTAAAATGCATAAAAATGGCAAATTATCTGGGGAATTAAAAAAAACATATTTTCTCAAAAACTATGAGTACTGTGATTACTGAGCTGAGGAAATATAGAAAAACAGAGTATTTACCATACATTATTTCATTTTATTAATGAATCTAGAAAGTTCATATCATAAGTAAATAGTACGCATGCGACAATATTTGGATCAATCAGTAAAACATTGTTCAACATTTTTAGGTAGCAGATGCTCTCCGATCAGCAAAATTGGAAATATCCATGCACAATGCATATTTAATGCTAGGATGTATTAAATATAGATAGATATATCTGTGCATACTTTATGAGCGTATTAAAGGCATTGAAGCTCTATCCTCGCTTATATACAACACATCCAACCAATTGTGACATTTATGTCACTCCTGACATCTAGAGATTTACTGATTATGTTGAGATACATTTGACACAACAGTATACTAGCAAGTTACTAAGAACTGAAACCTGTCAATTGTATGACTGGATAACCAATAATCACTTTTATGTATTTATTTATTTATTCATTTCTCTAATAGTGGATTTAATTTTGTTTTGTTTGTTTATTAACATGTTTTCATTATTTTGGATCGATAGTCATTGTGATATAAACTAAACATAAGGGTGATTGTTATCAGATATTGCGAGAAGTTTGATGAGTACGAATTAAATTGAACTATTGAATTAGATACTAGATGAATGCAGAAAAATAAAAAGAGCAAAGGGACGTAAGGAATTCCATTTTAATCGCTGTGGCATGATAGAACAACCTGAGAGTATGGACATATATCGTTAAAAATAATTGAGCGGATCCAGGTTAGGTCTTATGCATGGTAGTAGGTTACGAGAGCGAATCTTGCCGTGGGGGGAAAGACGTAATGGCGATGGAAGCGAGGCATTGATGCATCTCCATCCTTCACCCCCTCCCCCTGTGCTCTAATGGCGTCAGTATGTCCGCCGTTCGCAACAGAAGCTGAGACGGCGAGACCAAACACAGGCTTATCGTATCTCGGAAAAGCCTCTTCTCGCTGACTCTTGGACTCTTGCCTCCGTCGTCATCCAACTCCACCTCATTCTTCCTCTCTTCACCTCTCTCCCCCCCGCCCTCCTTCCTCCCCCCATCCCCCTCGCTATCTCACCGCAGCCTCAAAACCCGACTTCGTGCATCCTTACAACTTATCTCTTTTCCATTCTCCATCACCCCTCTTGTCTTTCTAACCCTCCCACTTTCTCCTCATCCTTTTACCGAGTGCGTCGGAAAAAAAACATCTGTCCGTCGCCCAGGAGTTGTGGCCGAGTGTATGTGGGGGGGGAGGCTTCGTTGTCTGCGGGGAAAGTGAAGCTATTCTCTGGGGGAAAGAGAGATTTTTGTGGGAAGTATTTTAGTGTGGCGCCGTGACCATTGAGGAGGACCTCTGGAAGTTCAAATAAAAGAGAAGCCCGTGTCTAATAAAGCGAGTTTAGCGGCCATGTTAAAGAGTGGGTTCAAAACCATGGGTGTGAGCGGGCCAGGAAATTCTTTAAGAGAGAAGGATATCTAAAGTTTCGACATCGATATCATAAGACCATACAATAGGGACCAAATGCTGAATTAAAACGATGCTCATAGGTAAAGTTCTTGTGTGGCCGGAGAATTCATCTGGTGGAGAGAAAATATCAGCAATGCCCGAATCATTGTTCATAAATGTATGCTACAGTCATGAACTTTTTCGGTGGTTAAACCATAAAGCTACGTGAATACCACGTCATGTAGGCATGGCATAGCAAGGAAAATTTACTCAGGTTATTTAAGTTAAATTATTTGATCAACTTACCAATCTGATTGAATTTTTTGCGTTTTCATCCCTTAATGCATTGGATATATGCTTTACCTCAGCCGCATTTAGGCGTGTGTGTGTTATATTTTGTTTGGCAGAATGAAACTGACGGCAAAAACAAAAGGGATTCAAGAAGTTTTATTGAAGGATATATTTCTGCATCTTCCTCATCATCGATTACTTGGCTAAACCCGCCTCTCCCACCTATCCATTCATAATATATAATCATTGCGAAGATGTTCCTTTTGATCATGTAACTGCGCCTATCTCAACTTCATTCATTTGGTAGATCCAGATCCCGCAGTTTCTTTTATTTCATCTGTATTTCATATACATTTGATAATTTTTGGCGATGAGAATTCATTCTATTTGCAATAACTACATCTCAAATAGTTTCTTCTCCTGATATTGTCATCAGAGTAGTAATAAAACTGCTAAATTTGATTATATACTAAACGTTTTCTGTAGAAAAACAAATTATTCGGTTAAAGATTTTGCTCCTTTAATACCGCATGCAGGTAAACATGAATAGAATTGGTGCATTTTCATTCAACATGAATTGATCACAATGAATAGTATTTGAAATTTAGTGCAGCGCTTTTGAAGTGCCAAGTTGTGGAGGTTTGCGCACCGGAACTTTTCTTACTTCTTCTATTGTTGCCATTCCTAACGGAAATTGGAAAACACCGTGGTTATTTCATATTTATTTTTACATGGATTAAAAACTATAGTAAAGCTCAATTAAACTAATCTGTAAATTGTCTTTCCAGGAATATCTTCTTCCTCCTTTTGCTTCTCTTGTAACTTTCCTTGATGTATTTTTCATTATATTTGGTACTTTACTCCTCTCATAATATGACAGTGGTTCTGAAGTTTTAGAATTATGTGTGCATACGGGTTTGTCAAATTTATCTCGTAAACTGCTCGATTTATGTTTAAGAGACCTCGTATCTTGGAGGATTTATGCTCAAGGTGGGACGGGGAATCATTGGGATAGGTTGTATCTTCGGGAAAATTTGGTAATGACCGAATTTGAGTCTAGAAAATATTTTATAATTTATTGATCATATGAATGGGAACCAATGCAGACTTTCAGGTTCTTTTACACTCCTTTATAAGATTTGGTTACAACCGTCGTCGTTATCTTATTTGAGGGAAATAATGGCACACGCCTTAGTTGGAGAAATAAGCGACTAATAATAACCTAGCATCATGTATTTTTGACTCAGAAAAATAGCGTATGCTAGATATGTGAGATCCTTCCCTGAATTTGTCTTAGTAAAATTTGTCATTCAAAAGAAGATAGGCCTCCATATATTTGACGATGAGACATTTAGTTCTTTGATAGTTGGATAAAGGTAACCGGCTAATTATTTTGATAATTAAAAATCGATGGGTAGGCCTATAACTGGAGGAAGGGTGGAATGAAACGTGGCGTCGGAAAAAGACTACTCTGAGGGGTTCACCGCATAACGTCTCAGCAGACGTGAGGTTTTTTCTGGTCAATGTGCACGAGGCCGAAGCATCGAGGAAGATGTAGAGGCCACTTTTCATCGAAACATTGCCTGTCAATCGAAATAAAAACCATTTTGGCTATCCATGCTCTTTCTTTACTTTCTTTAGGATAGCACGAAGCAATTTGAAACAACGAAAACATGAACCATTTGGCGCATGTATAGCAAGAAAGTTCACCATCTGTTTGAAATTTAAGGCAGGCAAATCCTGAAACGTATATTGGCTGCATAGTGCTATTGATTCTACTCTATTTTACCATAGTTTTCAATCGGAGTGCAGATTATTTTAATTTAATAAAAAAACTATGCATATAAGGAGAATGCATGTTAATGAAGTGAGTACTTGCTGATTTAGAGTAATTTATCATTGGTAAGCCATGTAAAATGGCAAAATTTGTGCCACAGCCCGTAAGCGCTAAAGGAATAATCGGGGTTACAAAGATGACGGATAGGTTACACCCACGTCACAGCTTCTAGGCCGCTCTATAATGTACCCTTCCAATCTTCCTCAATGGGCCGAAGTACGGTTTTGCCGAGAGCAAAAGGAAAAGTAGTGTTGTACTACTGGACAGAATACATCAGGGAGTCCTCCAATATCCTATGATAAATCCTTAAAGTAAATCAAATGAAACAGGGCGTTCAAAATATTTGCTATTTAATATATGGCTTGGAGGTGAGAACACGGAGCATATGAGACCTTAAGATCCCCTCTGTCAACTGAATGTGGAACGCTATATAGCATCCGAAAAGGGTTCTGGATTCCAGTAGAAAATATTGGCCACTACCGGAATTGGAAACCAGGTCCTCGAGAAGGGAAGCTAGTGCTCCCCTACCGTTATACCAACCCGATCCCTGGCAATCTTCACTGAAGATCATAGGATAAAGAAGTCCGTGAACGTGAAGGGACGGGAGAAGGTTTGCTGAAGTGGTAGGTTTCGGGTGAAAGAAGCGGGTTGACAGTGCAAAGGATCTGCGTGGCTGAGTAGGAGCGAGGGGATAGGGCGAAAGGTGAGAATGAGAGGTAGACGGAAAAGACATGGGCACATATGTATGGTCGTGCTCTGCGCCTATGTAGTCGAGTGAGGAGACATAAGAGAGTGGGGGGTGTATCAGATAGCACACAAGAATGAAAGCGGATACATCCTCCCCATCTCCTGCGTAACAAACTTTAGATACACTTTCCCCTTGGTAGTTGTGTGCGTATATGCGAGTCAGGGTGCGTTGGAATGGGAAGGCGAACCCTGAGATCCTGGGAGATAAGGTGTGGCTGGGTGAGGGGAATGTCGTGGCGAAGTTAAGGCTTGGGGTGAGTGAAAGATAGGTAAATGGAAGGACGATACAGATAGAGGGGGAGACCATAAGTGCTCTTTTCTTCATCGACGGCCCTTTTCCACTCCTTTCATTGCGTTCATCGCTTTGGCTCCGTTTTTACCTCTTTCTCTCACCCCATCTGAGACGGACGTTGAATCTAATGCGATGGTGTGAATTTCCCCGAGGCGAAGAAGCTTTGCACTACCGTACTATTTCTCTGCTCATCATCTCACGCATTCTTCCAAATGAATGTTAAGCCCTCGGACAAGTAGAGTGTATCGGTTATTACATTTTTTTTCAATTTTCCATCCGCCTCAAGTATAAGAAGTTGCCTTTTTGGAATGTCAGTCTTGCTACATTTTAGCAAAATTAAAATATGCCATTCCCTATTTACATGCGGATAATAGTTGAAATTTTCTGGAAAATTAGGTGAACAATTCCAAAATATACCCCATTTAAAATGGTTATTGGTCGAGTTTAATTATCTCACTGAGTAGGAAGTGTAACGTTAACTTTCCCAATAAATATCTGAAGGTATTTAATTGTTGCTCAAAAATCCCAATTGCCTGCTAGAACCAATTGATTCAATTTCCTCAACCCTTATTCAATATCTTGCTCCTGACATCTCGGTAGCACCCTTTGGACATTTTGTCCAATCTACAGAGCATTCTTCATTTATTTGATGCTCCAGGCCTAATGGTGAACACTGTTCCCATATCCACGATCCATATTCTCATATCCTTCTCACTAAGGGAACCATTTTTAACACCGCGCTAAATGTAAGTAGGTTCCTTTAAGGATTATTATCTGCACATTTAAATATGTTGGATATGCAGGATACGCCTGGATACGCAGCTAGTCTACTGCTGAGCACCATGTCAAGTTTCCTGCCACTATTGTCATCTCGCATCTCCAGCATTATCTAGAGGTTTACTCAGGAAATGAATGAAGAATACAGAAGAATAACCAACGCATTTGGTAGACGAGGATGTTACTCCATCACCACCGAGGCCAAAACAGAAATTAGATGGCTGGTAATTGAATTCCGGCCACCCGCGTGGCAGGCTAGCCTTCTGTAGTACGTTTCAGAGTATGGCGGTGCATGTGTTATGGGAAATAATGTTGCCAACTTACGATCCGCGTGCTCTCCCATAGGCCGCGTTGCAACCATTTTCAAATCACGCTACATTTAAGTGGGTTATGAATGGGAATAACACTTTCATATTGGAAAGTTCATCGATGTGCTGTTAATACGCTTCAGAGCACTATGCTAATTGTTCTACTGCTTTTACCTGTGTCATATCTCCAGCCTTAGGGAGATTTACCCAGGAAATGAATCTCAGTCGGAGTCAGTCAGTCAGTATTCATTTAAAATGAAGTTTGATAACTGAGTATTTCAATTTACAACGCTGGAACTAAAGCACCACACGCCGTTATCATGATAATTTATGTTTTGAAAAAGTCAGAGATTTCATGCGTAACTAATATTTATGGACTGAGTCTCTGTAGTGAGCAATAAGTTCAATTAGGGCAATAAGTTCAACGTACTTATGCTTAGCAGCTTGATTTATTTAGAAATTTGGGTTTATTATTACAGGTGAAAAATCATCGTTGTAAAAATCGTAGCAACGTACTTTGGATTGTGAACTGAACGTGGACTTTATCATTTCATCTACCGTCAAAATGCAATATATCTTCTCCTTGACTTCTTCTCCGTCGATGGAACTCGAAAATCTGTTGGGGTCTCTCCGGGATGAAAGGAATCCCCCCCTCCCAAACCAAACCAAATGCCTTTTCTTTGGGTATCTCTGCGGGGGCTTGTCTTCGAGATTTTCGGCTTCGACTTCTCTATTTTCCTTTTGGCTGCGAAAGTGTTGGTGCACCTGAGTGCTACTAAGCCGCATGCGATTGTTTGTGGCGGATTCTTTTGTTACAGATCCCGCGGTGGGATACGTCACACCGACTGCTTATCTCCGGCTCAGTCAGGGGCAGAGGACATATTCGCGGGGGTGGTTTGGATTATTGCTCAAGTTTCATGCTTCAGAACATATAATCCACCGATACTCATTCAGTGAACTGTTATAAACTCCGTTGTCTCGGGCGTGACTCAGACGTGACGAAAAATTATAATTGCCGACTTTTGATGAGCGTTGCAGGTGAACTAATGTAATATTTAGATCAAATCACATACCATGTGCATGTATCTATTACATATGCCTTTACGCAATAGGCTATTACCACTGCTTTCAACGTACTTGCTTCCCTTGCTTCTGAGAGAACTACAGTTGTTCAGGTTTGTGCGAGAATACGATGTTGCACTGAGGCACCAGTGCTGGAGATACCCTAACATTCTCGGGAAGCCAGTCAAACTGTAATGATACGACATATATATGGGATGGCATTAGCAGCAGTTTTGTTTTCAACCATAAACTATAGAAGAAAACGTAAAACTTTGCGTGGTAATACCCTTAAAAATTTCTTAAACGATACCACCAAAAGTTCCTTGAAAACTTTGTGGCTTTGCGAGCACAAAATCTGGGGAAATGAATTCAGCCTTAGACTGCTCCCCTAAACAATGCAATTCTCAAGAGCGGGGCCGGGGAAACTTTTCTCTCTCTCTGGAAAGGAAGCATAACGAATTTTGTTTCACCCATGGGCCCGTGAATAAATTTTTACGGGAATGTTTTCGTCATGATAATTGGCTTACGAAAGTTTATGGTTTTGAGTGTTGCCAGCAGGACTCTTACCTCCAGGGGACATAAGGGTGGACAAACATTGCTTCAAAGTCATTTATGCGGAGCCTTGAGATGAAAAGTTCCTTAATTATACGCCAAATTTTGTATTTCCTTCGGTTCATATTTATACCTATGCCCAAGTAGGTATGCCAGAACGAGTGATATTTCTCAAAGGTTATTAATTACTTTAATCATCTTCAGTCAGCAAAGTTTGTTAATCGATTCAGGCAAGTTCGGACTGAGAAGAAATAAATGAATTTATCCTAATATTTACAGGCGCATTCCACGTAATTTATTTGTATTTTCTGTCTCTATTGCTCAATTTTTCGTGTAGAAAAAAATAGGAAAAATCACTCAATTGCGCGTGGCAGTTTTTGGAAGTCTCTCCCAGAATTACCTCATCGATTTGAATCGCTCTACGTTTTGGGGAATTTAGGAGTATTGCTCGGAGGGAAATTCTCCGGCCAACGCTGTCTCTGAATTAACGCCCAGCTTTAAAAAAATCAATGAATGTACAGCGAGAGTCCGCACATGACTCTCCGTGTTTTAATGGGGTAAGGTTTATTATGTGCTGCGTGATTGAGTATTTATACCCCATGCATTCGCTCCGCAAACGACCTCGACAATGGACTGAATGCTTAACGATCCAATGGATTTTTTTAGACGATATTCCACTTTGCTCTTTAGTATCGGGGCGTTTGCGTTGGTTGCACTAAACATTTCCCTCGCTAGGGTTTTCCTGCCCGCAAATTCCAGCGGTTCATAAAGAGAAAGGAGCTCTTCGCTCTTAAGGTATATGCCACTATATCGTGACTAACATCTGTAAAAATAACTTCCGACATTTGCAACATTCTTTTTGACCACCTGGAGGTAGGTTAAGTGAAGGGTTTCGGGGAAAAGGTATTTTTATTGAAAGTTTACACGCAAAGTCACGTCCTTTAGACTGGCTTTGGTGGCGTGTGTATCTCAAGAGGTACTGGAATGCAAACTAGCAGCTTTAAATTTTCAACGGACTTCAAGGATTCACGATCGATTTTGAGGTGTCATTGCACAATACTTGGTAGCTAACTGAAATTTAAAGATTTCTTCTATCGATAGTACGAAAACTATAACCTACAGTTTCAAGACTGCTACCCGTGATCAATATTTGCTCTGCATTTTGAGTGACAGCCTCTGTAAAAAAGATGGTAGCTTACGGTATTTGGGTGGAAATTTAACCCGAAATAAGCATATGAGTCGACTGGAATATGAATATCTACTCCACGACTGTCAATTAGGTGTTTTAACCAGTTTCTCCTTTTGGTCATCGTTATTCTTGATCAATCTAGCTGGATGAATAAAGATAATAATATATAACTGGATAGCACACCCGATTATCTATTGAGAGATCCATGCTGAATTCATTTGATAGTTTTCCCGTCGATTCAGTCGTCGATGGATATATTTTATGGCAAAGAACCGCACATATGAGTCATATTCTGCACCTTGCGCGGATATGAACACAACGTTTACTGTCCTTCTGTTCGAAAATGAATAATTGATCAAGTACGGGAAATTCATCATCATATATTCAGCCTGCAAATTTACTTCCAGTGGCTTCGTGGATCTGATCCATGGGACATTCCACTTTAAGTTATATGTGCGGGCTTTACCGTAGCTGCGATCTTGCCGACAGCATAAGGAAAATTAACATAGTGATATTTAGTATACTTGCGGCATATTGAGTAGTCTTTCAATTTACAAATATTATTCTCTAATGGAGGAGTTTTAAAAACAGGAGGGTGTGTATGAAACAGTGTATGGGGGTAAATGAGGCAAAAGAGGTAAAAAAAGGATAGGTCAGTATGGAAGAAATTATTGAAGGAGAGTTAGGTGTACAATTATGTATTACTGAGTGAAACATTTTGACTGTGTCTACCCCGGAAGGGAACGGCGTGATGGGTATGTACCTATGTATGTATGTGTGTATTATTCTCTAATAGTGTTTGCGTAAATTTTGCTCATCGTTGGAAATGGTTGCCTTAATGTGGGGTGCACATGATTATAAGAAGCGTTACTTTGGAAGGAGCGTACGTCATAAGGTCCGTACCGACAGCTAGATGTGGAACGCTCTATGTATAGGAAATATTACAGCAACTGTTATTCAATTGTCAAGTATCTAATATGAGGTGTAAAGCGTTATTCATAACTTTAACTCCCTCTCAAAGTGGCAGATGCGCGTTCCTTCGATGGGAAGGTGTTCAATTTCTGAAATTTAGATTTTCCCGCGAACTGTGATGTTAAGGAAGTTCCGTCTATACCCGTCTATGACCTCATAAATTTTTGTGCGCATGCTAATCGACTGTCTCATATCAATAACAATTGGAACCCGTTGGGTCATTATTGCCGAGTCTCGCAGAAAACCTCCAACTTCCTTCTGTCTAGATTTTCACCACGCAGTTTTTACTTTCCTTTTTGTTACTTAACCACACAGAGTTTTCGAGACCATAAATATACGTGAAGTCATTTCATTTTTCCGGAAGGGTTTTCCCTATCCTTAAAGTAACTGCACCAGTTGCCAAGTTACAAAAATGGGCCAGTATGAAAATAAATCCCTGCTACCTAACAACCTGATTCCGGGGAATACATCCGATTGAGGGTATGGACAGCATGCGATGGTATGTTTTCCCCCAGGAGTAACACAGGGCATTAATTTTTTGCCTTATGCTGCTGATGTTTTCTGCGCATATTTAACAACTCATGGAAATCACCGTTATATTACAAGCGTTCACATTATGTTCTCTTGAAATGTTAACTAATTTTTGTGGTTGTTTGAATTATTACTGTTGATAGGTATTATATTTTAATACTATATTTTCTTCGATTTTTTGTCGTCAAAAATAAATTTGAATATCTGTGATGTATTCGAGTAGAACTATGTAAGAGGGCGCTATCACAAGTCATGATGAAAACTACGGCTTTTTCCCATTAATTATTATTGCATATGTATAGTTTCTTCGCATCGTAGTAATTTTGAAATCTTGCCGTACAACAGTCATTTTTAATGTTTTAAGTTGATATAAAATTGGAAATGGTTACTTTATGTAAAAACCATGCTCGTTCTTCTATTAAATCGTGCGGAAACGCTCACAGTTTGTCGTTTGTCTTCTATACATCGATGACACCCATGTCGGTGAGATCTTTCAATCGATTTTATCTGGAGGTGATGATAATGTTTAACGGATCGATTGTTCGATATTTTTCCGGCACAATATTAAAGTTATTGATTTATATTTGTAGCTCATTAGGATTACTTATAATATTGCAAAAATATTCATACCTAACAAATTTGGTTCAATGCAGGTGATTTTTTAAGTATTGATGCTGAAACTTATGCAGATATTCAGTTTTGTTTTTAAATGAATAGAATGCATTTTTATTTGTATGCACATGCGTTTACAACAAGCGATTTTTAAAATGCAGAAAATCCAAACCTTCCGCCAAATCGCGTCGGTTATTTATTATTATATTTAAAATTTGAAAAAAATTTCAAAGGACTCTTTTGCGTCATTTTAAGCGGGAATTTCATTTTGCATTATGTTAATATCAGTTCGGCCATCCCTACTGTTAATTATATTCGACATGTCGCGTAATTGTTATTTTTACTTCGTTACCTTGATAGTAAATTTGAATTTTATCGACATCTCTACCATTCGGTATTTCTCTTCGATGGTTGCGAACTTATCTGTCGTTTCCAATGCGATGTGAAAAAAACGACGGGACTTTGAGGCAAAAAAAAGATACCAACACGGTTGAAACCGCGGAAAAAACAGATCGCTGTCCTCGTCCTGATGCATAACTCACCGGACCTCAGAGAGAGAGAGGGACCCTCAGCGTGTGGACCGGCCGATCGAAATTCCTCGCCCGCGAAACGGACACGAGGGAGGGAAAGCAATAAAAGAAGAACGCTAACGAGGGAACGGTGTACGCACTTGGCCACGAACCGTGTCTCCCGCGTGCATGCGTGTGTGTTTGCGGGCGTCGGATATGTACGGACGATTGTGTTTCGGGCGCGTCCTCGTGTGCTCGACTCGTACAAATGCGATCTCTCCGTTTCAATTCGCATCTGTTGACCGAGGCTTTTGGAATTCGGAATTCTAATCGTCTATAATTTCGTCTACCGCGCGTGCGTTAAGGCTGGTCCACACCACAGCAGCGTCGCGAGAGAAATTGGAACAATTCTTTGATGTGTGTTACTGCCATACCTCAGTCTCCCCGAACATCCCCCGGCATCCCCTCTTATCCCATGCCACTCGCGCACATGATCGCGTGCGTATTCGGATTTCGGATGCGTTTCGTGGAGATGTGTCTGGTCATGCATGTGTTGTGGGTGAATACGTGGGGCTAATTTTATTCACTACAGCCGCTTCATTCATGCTCAAGTGTCTTTTACTCGCTACTGCAGAAAATCCATCTCATCCGTTGAGTTAGTGTAGTAATAATCATTGCTATAGGGGTTATCGTCCTGTTAAGCTAAATTTCAGCGCCAGATGGTGAAAACTCTCCATATTTTTATAACCCCGATCTCCTTGTGTGATGCATTTTTTTATGTCAGTCTAACTCTCCATAACCCGTCCATTAAGCCTATTCTCTAGCTTCCTCTCCCCCTCCTTGTTCTACATCATCCCTTATATCACGTCCTTCGTCTCTCATTACCCGTTCCTACCACCTACTCTTCTGCCTCCCCCTAATCTCATCCAGAAGTTTACCCCTGAACAGTAAGACCTAGTAACCCCTCGATTTTATAACTTTCCACCCACCGTTTCCATTTTATATTCTCATCTATACCCATTTCACGATCGCCTGCTGCCTATTTTCCTCCTCCCTTCTCAGAGTCCTCGTTTCACACCATAGAACGCTCTACTCCGTAGTAACTTACATACTTTATATAATTATTTTTACTGGCTTTCCGTAGATGTAGAAGTTGGGGACTACAATAATGGGACATTGTCGTATGAAGATAAATGCTAACATTGCCTGGTTTAAACAAAATTTTCAAACGAGTAAGTTAAATGAATCGATTAAAGGTTAGGGGTAAGTTACTGTCACACAGAACTACGGTAATAGTTTGGAATGGTCTAGTCTTCAGTGTATAAGACTCATTTTTGATATGCCTGACGTGAAAAATTAAAACGTGTTGCCCCGAAATCGGAACCTTGCGGTACTCCGGCGAATATCTCTTTTCCAGTTAATTAAACTCCCTCTACCCAAAAGTAGTAACGGTCAATTGGGTAATGCGGATAGTATTAAGTCGACGATCGCGGGCGCTGAAAGGAGCAGTGCTTTAACCATTTGCCTGCTCAGCATCCTGTCAGGGAGTCGAAATTCGCGGCATTCCAGTTTATCTGCGTTAAAGCTCTCGTGCGGTTCAGCGGCAGCTACGTACGAAGCGCGTCACGTCGCTCGCTTTTATGCGATTCTCCCATCTTTCTATGTGGTCTGAGTGTATGTGAGCACCTGGATGAGTGCACGATCCCGTATTTTCCTCCTCACCTGTTCCATTTTTTTTTATCGCGACCATGCCGTGCCGTTGATTGGGCTTCGTATGTCGGGTAGAGTGAACGCGCGCGGGGAGGTAATGAATAATTTTCTCCGCAACACGACGCCATTCCGCCATACACGTAGCGAGAGAGAACCGGGGCCCTTGTTTTCGCGGTTTTGGGTTTAGGTGGGAGGAACGCCATCGTCAAAAAAAATTGACTCTCCGGGCCCGCTGGAGATGGTCCTGAGATGGGGAAGGCTGTGTGTTGTACGGTATTTTTTCCAGGCGTCAAGAGAAGAGGTGGATTGTGTGTGTGTGTTCTCGTGGGTTCGCGCTAATTTGTGTAATCCGGTGGCTGGGAGGCTGACTGAGGGACACCTCCCTCATCTGTTTATCCAAGCCGGTTTTTTAATAAGCAAATGATATGGTTATTTTTTTTCGTCGCCGGCGGCTGCTTGTTTTTCTCGGATTGCCTTATCCCATCCATCGAACGTTGATTAAAGTTTTTCATTAGGCGTCCTCTTTGAATATTTTTTGTGTAGATAAAAAATATTGTTTTTTTGACTTTTTTTATTATCTCTCTTCCCACGTCGGGTTATTAATTGATTTTTTCTGCCCGTGTGAGTGTGTGCAGTCTCCCTGCATTGTAACCCTCTTTATACTTCCCTCGCCATCTCCCACTCCCTATCCCCCCTCCCCCCCGTGTTGGTTCTCTGAGTGCGTCGCACGTTGGAAAGTTGGCGTGCAGGGGGAGGGGGTCCTTTTCTCACCCCCCCCCTTTCAGGATGTGAGATATCCTCTCTCACGTCAATCGTAATTTTTTTATCGCAGTTTTTTTTCGGCGGCGACAAAAAGATCCCGGGAGAAAAATGCACAAAAGGTTTTGCCAACACGCGTGCTAATCGGATCGGTCGCGTATATGTGTACCCGACGGATAAAGGAGATTTTCACAGCGGAGCCTAACCGAGCTGCGAGTAGGGCGGAAAAACTCACCATAAGGGGGGAGGAAACATATCGATTTTGAGGGTTTCATTCAAACATTTTTGTAGCAATTTTGGTTGTGGACATAGGTATTTAGGAGTTTCAAATATTTTACATTCGCTCCGTCTCACTTAAGGCCAACCGTATCGGAGTTGGGCGTGGTACCGGAAAAAGGGGAAATTTTACTAATAGTAATAATGAAATGTGTAAGGAGGAGGTTTGATAGTTATGTACAGTGAAACACATCTTTCAGTAAATTCCACGCGGGCTCAAATGGTCTAACCATGGTTGTGAAACTTTATGTTTTTTGAGTTTCACCTTTTCATTCTTGTCGTCCACCTTCATTGAATTTCTGAAACATATTTGGAATATAATTTTTTTGGAAAATAATTATACCATTGACGTCTACTTACCGGTTAATGTAGGTTTAACTAGAATAAAATACGCAAATCCTTTGGAGTTTTTACAAGCACATGCCCCTGTCTCCATGCAGAACTTCATTCTTCATCCCAGCATAAGTCCTACGTCTCTTTATCCATTCCAAAAAGTCTATTCTTTATCTTCCTCCTCTCCACTTTACCTGCATCCTTCCCTCTATCACGGCCTTCAGAATCGCTTCGCCTCTTTTTAACTTTTCCTACCTATTTATTACTTTTAACTCCTCATTCTCACCCTCAGAAGTTTCCTATCCTCATCAACAATACTAAGCACTTACTCGTTTGTCTCCACTCTCATCCACACGCCTGTTATCACCCTCTTGTTTGAGAATTCGCGTTCATGAACCATGTCATGCAATTTGAAATTATATTGAGTGTAATGAATAGTCTCCTTTGGGCAAAAATAGGATAAATGACCTTGGTCTTTTCACTAAATTTCGATAGCCATATGAACCTTAGAATTCACCGGCAAAATTAAGGATTAAATCGATGTAGGAAACCCTTTGCGCTTCAAATAACGTTCTACGAACTGATACTGCCAATGTTTTGGATATTATGGTGACGTACCATATCTAGTTAATCCTAAAATATGCATTGGATTAAATCATATCGATTTTTTAATATCGTCTGTAAGCAACGAGCCATTGGCTTGGCGTTTTATATTAAAAATATTGTTGCGAAAATAAGTCAAAGTCATGATTATTAATCAAACATGGTAAAATTTGTGATGGAAATTTTAGCATAATATTATTGAAACAATTTAATGGTATAAAAATAAATGAAAATAAATCTCCTCTTCACTCAAGTACTCCTTTTAATGGAAAAATTGTCAGAATTTGGTTTACCCCTTTAAGTTTTAAGAGCTGCGATTCTCAGTATTTATAAAAAAAATCGCTTCAATGACTTGGCTTGTTAGGGTGTTTACCCTAGTTATGAATTTCTAGTTCTCGAGTATTCGCCAACTTAGTTTTTGAAACTAAGCTCACTCGCCGAGAAATTCATTGAAAAATTAAATCTGGCACGTTTTTCTTTTAGGATTGCGTATCCTTATTGTAACGTTTTTTGTGAAAAAAATCAAAAAATTCAATTACGTCCGAATTTGTACGGCAGCCAAGAGAGACCGTATATTTAGAGCTTCGGAGCACGAAAATGCTTTCCGCCAGAAAATTCGTGTCGAATTTTATACTAAAAACCGGAATACTGATACATTTAAATGGGGCAAAAACCCTCAACACTTTTAAGCGATTTCATTTTGCGGGCTTATCGGAAACGGATATTTCCATGGGTGCCTTGACAACAAACAAGAGTGAAATTAATTTAGGTCACCACATGTAGTAAATAAGTTAAACTCAGTATTTAATTATGTGTTCGTAACTCTGGCTACTTCCCTGAGTCCCAGTTATGTATTCAATTCGGGCATGGTATGCTTTAAAGGGGCGCTGCTGATTATGCGTTTCCAAAATATACCTCGATTTTTAATGTGTTCCATTTTTACTTATTTGAATTCCTAGGTGATGTTATGACTCATGTAGGAACGATATTATGTTTCCTAAAACATTTCAATAGCTCTGAATTTCATTAATAGGTGTCTATTGATTACGGTTTTCATGCAAAGACTTACCAACTTTTATTTGGAACTTTCTCGAAGCCAAAGAAATCTCGTAGCGATTTAAAGAGCTATGAATCAGAGTGTAGTATATGAAGTGCTGATTCATATAAAGAAAGGAATCTCATAATTAATTTAGTCCTTAGCATTTCAAAGAATGTAGCCAATGCAGGAAAATCTAAAACTAATTGGTAAAATAGGTTTAAACTATGCCAATGGAAAATTTCCATTTATAATAATTTTTTTAGAAATAATATTGGCGAAAACCATTCACATGTTACCAAAAAATTGCCTATTTTCTCCGAATTATCATATTATATCAGAAAGACCTCTGCCTAATGGACGCGTTCACTATTCTACGAACGAAAACTAGTTCATCAAACGCTCTCTGCCTTAAGAGCATTTTCGCCTGAGAAACCCTTGCTGTGGCTCTTAGCATGCCATGCAGATTCGCCTGGAACTCAAGGAGCCGCAGGAGAACAACAAGGTCGAGAGGTCTGCCTTTGAGTTCATCAGGGGTCTTAATATGCGGTTGACCACGTAAACGTTTCATTGAATGCCGGGTAAATTTCGTGCAGCCCTCTACGTCCTAGTGGTGGCGAACAGACCGACCCCCGAACTACTTAAACGCTTCTTGTCTTCCTCCTTACCATTTTCCCACTGTTTCTTCCTACTTCCTACTGCTTTGTCCTTCATATCCAATTTTTGGAGACGCATTATTTTCAGAAGGACACCTTACAACTTCTTTTTCCAAACAAATGCAATCTTCTTCACATTTTTGCATATTTTTATTAGGTTAAAGAATTCGTTCACAGTGTATCATAAGTGTGATATCTGGTATTTATTTGAGATGAGAAATGCAAACATTTATCTTCAATGTCTTTCCCTTTCCTAGTAATGAATCTCTTCTGTATGTAATTTAATTTTCATGAAATGAGAATAAATCGTTCACATTGTGAGCTATACTTCATCAAAATTACTTGATGAAAGTATCTGTAGGAGAGAACTTTTAAGCCCTGGTGACCCAAAAATATATTTGCGAGACATTGGCCGTGAGGAAATAACATGTATTGTATCGTTAGCTAGGCATGCCTTCCTCTGTGTTGGTATTTACATTTCCCCTACGCAGAGCCTCTCGCTTAAATATCAGCTTCCAGTTTATATTTTCAATTCATTACGGCCTGATTTATGAAACTTACGAGTATATTTGCTCGAATTTAATAATAATACGAAAGTCAAGTTCCTGGTGTACAAGTTATTTCTAACAATGCCGAGCAGCGCACTGTGTAACAGGTCGTACTGGGGTGGCAAATCCTGTGATGTGAAGAACTTTATTTCTTTTCTCTCTGTGTCATGCTGTGGAAATCTAGCCTGTTATGTGCTTGTAATGCAAATGAATTTTGTTTCAGTAGTTGCGCCATATTTGGTGCGCGATGTGTACATGGACCGATGGGAACGAACTTTTAGAGCAGTGCTTACTCATATTTTAGCGGAGAGTTAGTCAATGTGCATGATATTTATAAGCAATTGTTCAAAAGGAGCATATGCAAAGGAAATGAATGTAATCTTTACTTTTTGGAAGAATCCACGACAGGATAATAAAATATCTTTGTTAACCCCACTTGAGAATCTCAAGTGGAGTTGACAAAGTTATATAATTATTCCTGTCCGTACGCATTGTATTTATTTTATTTTTCTCTAGAGTATTTTGCAATTGACTTTTACCCTATTCTGTTATATTACTAGGTAATCGATTTCTGTGCATGTGTTATGTACAAATCATCTCAAGGGTCTCGAATTCTATCGAAGCAATTTATTCTACTGTTGTCTTCCTCAGGAATAAAATCGTGTAGAACGGGACTATTACCCTGATCCATCGGTATCACGCCGAGTGCTTTAGTCGCCAAGTACCTACTTTAATTATGCAACCGTCTGTGCAAGGCGTCTTTCTCCTTTTTGTGGTTCTCAATTTTTTTGCTCCCAGTGGATTTTGATATTACGACTGCGCGATATCGAGGGATCAGGGCACAAGTCTCAGGTCAACGCGATTGATTTTTACTCTTTGGCATTTTCTTACTTGAGTGCGCATGCGGGTGACTTCGTGAAGATTGAAGTCCCGGTACCCGCAAAATTGAAAAATAATTTAGTATTAAAAATAGAGGTTAAGATAATTATGTAACATCTGGAATCGACGGTTGCTTAAGCAACGTTAAAACCTCTTGTTTAGGCACCCCTTCAGTTTTTCCCCAAACCCCCCAAATGGCTCCATCCTATTCGGTCCTACGTGGGCACGTCCTGTCTCTCGGTCACCGTCTTTGATGAACCAATTTGTTTTCGTCACACGTTCAGTCTCGTCTTACCCTTCCTCTCTAACCCCTCCTCGTTCTCTCTTCCCCCCCCCCCCGTCCTCCCCTCTCCCCTCGTTATTCTCTTGGCTTAAACCGCAGATTCCCCCCTTCATCCTGCTCTCACCTTCCGAACCCCTCTCCCCGCGCCTCCATCTCTTCCTTCACCTTCAGATGTCTCCGGCGCTCCTATTTCCGCCTCTCGTCTACCCCCGACCTCTAGACTCTCCTCCCGGTCCCCACAATTGCCGCGTTTCCATACTCTTTCCTTCCTTCCACCTCCCTCTCTCCTCTTACCGCTTTCCTATCCGCATCCGCCTGACAAGCGTTTCATTTCGTTGCAAGCGACGGTTCGCGGCGTCATAGGCTTCGTATCATCGCTTCTTCCCACAAAAGCCGCGACCTTTTACGTCTTTTCGATTTTTGCTTCAATTTGTCTATTTTTTTGGTTAAAACCGGGTAGTCTGTGGTCGAAAGTGTATATTATTCTGTGGTTCTTGTTTATTTATCGGAGGGCTTGTCCTTGGGGTAAGAACTGCGAGCGATGGTTTCCTATTGACCAAGTAGTTTCCTTGCATTGTAAATCATCTTTCTCAGTTTTCCAATAATTGTAACTCGAATTCATGCTGCCCTATAATCAAATTTTGGGTGAATTTTGGCTGAGTTAAGAATGTTTTTCATTCGTCGTAGTCTGAAATGAGCATTCCAATGATCCTAAATGCATTCGTAGAGTCGTATATACCTTTAAATTTGATTATAAACCCTTTTTATCTTGTGTATTGTAGACTAATATTGTCTAAAATACTATCATTTGGAGATAAAACTATGAACATGTGTCGAAAGCT
Source organism: Ceriagrion tenellum (assembly GCA_963169105.1). Taxonomy (NCBI): domain Eukaryota; kingdom Metazoa; phylum Arthropoda; class Insecta; order Odonata; family Coenagrionidae; genus Ceriagrion; species Ceriagrion tenellum. The sequence goes on from OY720640.1 coordinate 54,349,219, forward strand.
GAATTAATGATCGGATCAACTTCCTTAAACCAATCTCCTGGTTTTGTCTTTTTCTAGCTGTATGCCCTGTTGTAGAATATGGCATCGTCTTCCTACCTTTTGAGTATATAATTGCTTTCGTTTACCTGTCATCGATCGTCATAATAAACCTATCAAGAGAATAATGCAATGCCTAAAGTAGAGCTTGTACTTTCTTGGTCCACTGGCCCATAATTTTTTATTATAATTATCTGCAAATCTAACCAACTTATCTGATTACGCCTTCTTTTAATTCAATCTCAAACTCTCACGGTGTCCTTCATAACCCTTGTTTCGGGTTTATTTTTAATTTCGCCGGTAATAACGGACAATCCTGTCTCACCCTATTGTTAAATACCTACCTGTCATAATTCATCCGTCTACTTGCCATAATACTCTTAATTTTTATGGTTCTAGACGAGTTGTCAGATGGAATGAAATAAACTTTAAATTAATTCCTCAGATATTGCTTAGATCTATCTGTATATCTCAATCCTCTCTGCACTAGAAACTCTACAGTGTATCCCATTGTACCAGCTCAAATCGCATTTTTCCTAAATGCACTCACAACGATAAATCTTTCCTTTACGACCCCGTTTCTTTAGTCGTTACTTCCGCCTAATTGTTCCCTCCGCTGCTGCTTTGGCCATAACAAACATGTATGGACTGCATTATTCGCCGCCCTCAGTTAAGCATTCTGTTGCCGAAATGATTATGAAAGAACTTCTGCAGTGGAGAACCTAAAAGCCGCCGTCGCATTAGATCTCATGACCACGGGTTTTACTCTGACGAAACTCAAGTCTTTTGAAAAAACTTTTTCCAGCTTAACTTACGCCTTTTAATGTTGATTGGGTTTTTATGTAAATTTCGATAGTTTATTTGCGAATGGACCTTGATTCTTTCTATAATTTTCCGTATTCTAAGGCGAATCCTTTTAAACAAAATTTATAAATGACTTACGGCCTTATAACTTAAAAATATTTCTGCTTGCAAGCAAGTTTTATCGTCAAAATTTATTCGTATTAAGGTGGCGATGACTAGCCTATCCTCACTCATTCCGCCGTCACCCATTTTAAGGGAGAAAAAATTATGAATTTTAATGATAAACAATACTTGGTCATAACTTATTTCAGAACTAAATTTTCAATCATATTATTAACATGGTCAGAGATTTGTAAATTTTATTTCAGTGTTTCGTATAAGCCATGCGTTCTTGTAATGAATGTGCACCGGCAAAAACTTTCTTTTGAGGTGTACTCTTTGAAATATTTTTTGCCCATTCCTTTGAATTCATTTTACCGAAAGAAAGTCTATGGGTATCTTTACTTAGAGGAGCGCTAATTTTGGAACAAAGTAGAACATTTGTGAAAGTTTTCCGAATTTTTATCGAATAAAAACTTAGATGATAATAGTACTGAATTTCACACAGTTTCCTTTCCGATCATATTTCTCTCCTGTTCGCATGACCATTATATTTATCATAAAAACATTACACATTTTGACTTATCTCTTTATATAATGGAGAGTACAATGTAAAATTGTTATCAGAAAAATACATACAAACCGTTCAGTGTTAACCAAACCCCACCCAGCTGTCTGGATCTATATGTAAGCGTCTAGTGTAATTTGTAGGATCATGACTCTAAAATCATCCATTAAAAGACTATTCTACGTCATCTTGCGGTTAACGATAACCGGATATTATAAACTCAAGCCTATAGGTAATAATTATAAAAAACTTATTATAGTTAGTTTTAAATATTTTGCATTCCGTCATCCTTCCTAGAACTTGTGGGCGAGGAATATTTAAATGAGAAGCAAACAAATGTTCGTGCTGAAGGATTATTTGGAAGTATGGGGCTAGAGAATAATATTTGATGGCGACTCTGGGTCAAATGGATGCCGATACCTCGAATACGTTCATCTTGTCATTCTATTGAAAAGTTTTCCGTTCGGAAATATGTAGGTGTTGACCCGAATAGGACGTTGACCTCAAAGTCTTGCCGATTGCGATGTGTTTCGTAGCATGCAGTATCGATGGTGAGCAACCTTGTGTCACGGGAACAAGGAGTGTGCCCTCAAGGCTGGAGCTAGGTCGCGAAAAGCGTGGATCCTCGAACCCCTTTCCATATCCCTATCCCAGCATCCTTTGCAAATGATCTGCAAAAATTACGTGGGTAGTTCGAGGTCAGTGCTGTGCCGAGCCATTGTACTAACTGAGAATAAAAGAGACACGAACTTAGTACCTACTTACTTTAAAAAATACTTTTTTGTCACATTTTCATCACAATATATTAAAACTTAGATAGTCTACGAGTCGTATTGTTTTACATGGAATATTTGACATTTATTGTTATTTTTAAATTCAGGTTTAAGGGGAAGTCGGTTAAAGAAAATCTCAGATTTTTATAAGCGCGGGGAGCTGTCCACCTAAATAATTTCTTTCTTCATTTCGGCATGTGTCTGACCACTCTTAATCCCGTCCATAAGTCCGATTCCTTTTCTACCTTTTCCAGCGCTTATATAAATTCCTCTTTTCTATCACGTAAATCAGCCACCCTTTGGTTGCTGACAGGATGAAGGGCTACTCTAGTGTCGGGGTCACTTATTTCAGTAATCTTTGTAACTTAATTATGTAATCTATGAAGTGAGTTTCATTGACTAGAATGAACAAAAAATTGGGTCTCCGGGGTAGTTATACTGTAGTTCATCCATGAAAGGGAGATTTTTACGTGGACTCTTACGGAGATATCTTAGATTAAAGTAGTAGGACGTCAATTAAACGAGAAAGCATATTAAGACTTTTAATACAGACTGTTTATAAGAAGCAAAAAGTTGAAGGAAATTGAATAAAAATGAAATGTAGGAAATTCCCCCCCCCCCAAGTTTTCAAGGTTATCAGCAAACTGCTGCCATATCCGAAGTAAAAATGCAGTGGTTGCATCCAATTGGCACTGGAGTCGTCTCCTATGGATGGACGATCATTATAAATGTCATCAGTGATCATAAAAAATATATATTCGTGGAGTAACAAGCAAATTTGCTCTTAACTTTGGTATTCTATATATTTGCCAAATTGTCAGCGAAAGCAGGAATTTTTAAAAACCAGATAATTGAAAATGTGTAATTAAGCCTTCAATTTGACTCACATAGGCCAAGCTACCATAAGCATGACGAAAAATAAAGCTATTTTTAAGGTTTTTAAAGATTTTATTTTTTAGGTTTTTATTCCCGAAATGAGTATTGATCACCTATTTGTTGTTGTTTACAAAAGTTGGAATACCATTGCATTATAGAAGCAGACAAATAAAGCATGGGCATGTATAAGGAAAGACTAAGATTGCTTCTGCTGGCACTTTGAGTTCACGACCGTGTCCTTAGAAACTTGTGTGGTGACGTCTTTAATTTTATTTTATTTCTGCATTCCTTAAATGAATGATACCACGATGTACTCAGGGCACCCTTTTAGCATATTTCATTTCTGTGCTAATTTTGCTTGCTGCCTTAGGGTTGTTGTTCATCAGGTCGATTACATTTATTTCAGAGATATGTCTAAAGTAATCGTTTTGAATTTTTCCTTCCGGTTTTTCATTGTATAGATTAAAATAAATGTGTCATTTTGTGTTCGAGTTCTTTGCTGACAACTCCAGTATTTAGTGACGATGGATTAAGACTGGCCTGATGTTTGCTTACTTGCGGGAATGCTTTCCACAGTCTGCTCCGCGCAGCAGGCATATTTCTCCTCAAGGAGAGGTCATGCATTCTGAGTAGATCGTACACCCAGGTTAATTCGACTTCCAGCATTTCTGTTTTATCCACTGCAAGATCTGACCTTCCATTTACGTTTGCCGTACCAGGCTTCTTCGCCTCTCTCGAATTTCGCATCCCGAGCATCTGCCGTCTAGTGTGCTTCCTAAGCCGCTGAATTCACTCAATTAACCGTTCTTTGCTTTAAAGAGAGCACTTTATTCTCCTTGGTGGCACTTGAGTCATTTCATACATTTTCCTCGGTTCAAATGTTCGCGCTGACTAATGTACTATTTTTTTCGTTTCCGCCCGAAACCAGGCACAGTGCAGTAATAAGTGAATGAAATTAAAAATTCCCTTTAAAGTTCTTATTCTCGCTTGTAGCTGATAAGGCAGCCGGGAAATACTGCTTCTTCCTCTCCTGAAGTTCAATTACGAGCGTGGATTGTGGGATGGGGGAAGAGATGGGAAGCATTACGTTTTGTTACAGCTCACGCTTCGGCGGAGTTTGTTGCCTTGCGGCTAGAAAACTTAATTAGATAAGTCACCGCGTGGCATGACTACCCCCATTTCATCTCTATACTCCCTCATTGACTTGCAAATTTGTTGTGTTACAGGAGCTTGCTTGAAAGTTTACTTCTTCATAACTTAGTCAATTATTTTATCTATCCTAATTAGCCCGGGATGATTCTAATGCATTACTGCGGGGGCTGATTTGCATACATTTGGTGCCATTTTGCGCCCCTAATTCGGGTTCTGACATAGTTATGAATGAGGCGGATTTTGAGCTTGAGTGTGACGTTCTTGGTGCCGAGTGAATGATAACCTCGGTAATAAAACCAGTGTTCATTTTGATCTCTGTGTGACATAAAGTTTGTGATGGATCGTACAAATAGCTGAATTTATTTGAACATCAACCCTGCGCGGTGAATAGCGCACTAACTACTCCAATCAAGTTCCATCATTGGAAGAGTGCTGCAGCTATGGGAAAAATTATGGTCGATACATGGATTATCAACTTTAATTCTTCGGCCTCAGGATGGCAGGGAATACGTATTTAGCTTTATTTGGTTGAGGATACAAACATTGGACGTCGCTGGGAGGAGCATACATTATAATTTATTGAAGGTACTCTTGCACCTACGCCGCTGCAGTAAAATTTACTTAATTACTTACATCCCACGAATGTATGTCATAAACTTAAAATATAGTGCATCTTGCCGCAAGGAAAGTTGCTACATTTCACTTCATCATTATGATGGTCTCCAACTGTCATTCCGGATAAAATTACAGAAATTATTTTGGTACTGTGGCTTACCAAATATTGGTTATTTTCATATTTAATTCATATATCTGACCACGTTATGGAATAAAGAAATTATTCTTTCCGGACAGGATTACAGAGGAGATGTATGTCTTTCTTGTGGCTAATCTAGCATTAGTTATGTTGATATTTCAATGCTAAATCTTTCCATATTTTTTAGTAAAAACTTCTATTAATATTTTTGGGTTGCTACTTAAGTCTACCTTATTCATCGCCCATGTTCTTCCCATACTTGAAAAGAGATGAATGACTTTTTTAGTTTATGAACAATTGTGATATTGTGGTTTAATGCATGACGATCATTTCCTGTCATACAACATTTAGAAACTTGAAAAACGATCTTTATCCTGTCCGTTGGAAGCTGCTTAAACGTTTCTTTCTGGTAAACTTCGCATCTATGGGAACTGTTGTTATTTAAATTTAGCCGTTGAGAAGGAAACATTGGATTTGCTTTGAACCTGATAGTCGATATCGACATCTTGCGGTATTCAACGCCGGCACTTATCCGATATCGTTGGCTTATCCTTAGGCTCCTCTTTCGACGGCATCGACATCCTAAATCCATCAATATATGCGTGTGACATCTTCGACATCAATTCTTATCGACCACTTGGAATTCCTCCGACATTAAACCAAAGTGTAGTCGACATCTCATTGATCGACAAGGGTGAGCATCAAAGTTTTGTAATGGCACAGGCGTACTCTAGCGAAACGTGTGCTAACGCCGACCTAATAAAGTCCTCTGTTTGGCTTGAGGTTAAAGATACTCCTTTGCCATCAACTCGTGATGCTTTTCATGAGAATTTCCGCCCCTGGTGAAGGAAGCACTTTCAACATGAGCCGTTGTGATTCCTTGTTTGCTTACTGTTAGAGGAGCATGCCCTTGGGAAAGACGTTAATTGTGTTACTCCTTGTTATATTTCATTAAGAGTCGGCTAATTCCTTGGTTGCTTCTCCTTTAAGCCCTCCTTTTCTAGCTAGTGTCATTTCCCTCTGTTTACCCCTCTTCGCAAGCCGAGCTGGCTCCGGAAGCCCTTGGCTTGGGATCTCTCGAGGTTGGGCGGGCCTGAAGTATCACATCTTTTGTAATCTTTGAGGACCGTGTGTCTTCTGTTCTCATCATTAGCATTTCTCGAGTAATAACATTTCCAGATGAATCTGAGCGTTGATTGAGCCATACACATGTGTATGAAGTATGACCTTTCCAAACTTTACGGTGCCTATGCGGTGGGGAATAGTAGAGGAACTTCGGGTACTATGGAATACCGTTTATTTTTGTAGTTTTATATCCAAATTTAACTCATTCTTAGCTCTATTTTACATTATATCTTAAGCTTCAACTATTTAGTATTAAGTATTTGTGTTTATCTCAGTAAAATTTAAAACACTTGCCACTGAGAAAAAGTTTAAATAAAAAGTTGCACTTGGAGGGTAATATGGGATGGTCGGGAAATATTGAATAGGGTGGTAAAAATGTAGATAATCATGTAAGTTTGAAGAAAAAATTTATTGCATGCAAAACGCATTTATAGGATTGCTTTCAACTTGAAATCTCAAAAGAATTACTTTTTAGTAATAGAATAATACATTTATCTATTTGCAAAAGTCACAAATATAATCCTCCTCCTAAGCACCTGCCCAGTCAAGGTGGGCCCACATTTTACAAACAACGCATCTAACCCAAACTTCTGCTCTTCCATCGTCTGAAAACTTTCCTTCACAGAAAAAAACATTCTGCATCATCATCTGTTGGTACAGAAGATGGTTTTACAAAGTCCAATTGTGATGAAACGTCTGAGTGAAAAGGTTCGTCACTGCCACTGGAAGCGTCCTTAGAAACTAACTCTAATTTCTGGCAAAGTTTTTTTTCCGTGGCTTGAAGCTCTCTTGTTTTTGCCTTTTATCTAACTTACCAGGACCACTGTTGTTGCTTTTCTTCTTTTATTTTTTATTAATGTGCTGTTGCTTACCGTTTTTGTGTCGGGCAATATGGAATACCTAGTATTCCAAAATTCCCGACACACCATCTTGGATTTCAAAACATCACAACAGAACCAATTGTAGCTGTAGCCAAAAACCGAGAAATACATATCAATCTACAACTCTTTAACTTAATAAATTGCTTAGTTTTATTTACTAGTGTACATTTTCAATAATTATTACCTATTTTCGAAAACTTACCAGCAAAAATGTTGTGAAACTACGAAAACAATTTTTCTGTGTCGTAACTCACACGGTGCCTCGAGACGAACTGGACTCGCTACAGAGCATTATGGGAGCATGTTGAAGTAGTTCTTGCGTCTCCCGCTTGCTTGCGCCAATTGACGAATGAGAAATCACGGTGTTTCATATTGCCCGACTATTCCATAATACCCGAAGTTCCTCTACATACGCAAAGAAAATCGGTGCAAAGAAATTCTGTGATTTTTATTGACATTTTATTATTTTATTCTTATCTGGTAAAACAAGGAATGATGACGGAATAAACAATTTTCTGGAAAGATAATTGAGTGGAGAGTGGTGGGGGACCAGTATTCCGATTGATGATAGCTGATTGTAATTATAGAGATTACACTCGGTATCCATGGATATTTTGACTTTTACGGAAGGAGGACGAGCACATACTTCCTGTTAAAGAAATGTGTCACTTTAATCATACATCCGGTGTTTGATACTTTTGCAGGTGCCCACCAAACAGCCCATCCATTTGCAACGGATGTTGAATTTATACTATTCGTGAAATATTTTTTTTTCAAATATTTATCTGCATCTATTTTAAGACCAGAGATAAACTAAGAGGTTTATACAAAATGAGCGTAGTAAGTTTAGTGGCCATTCTTGAATTTATTTAAGTTCAGTAAATAATTATGGTGTGTATCAGACGTTAATCAATTGAAAAGATGTTATTGTGGTTACAAATCAGTGAACAAAAAATCTGTTCCTCGATGATGCCTATCAAAAAAATAACAACTATTTCTGGCACACGTAATATTTGTTTTTAGACAGTAATTTTAATTGATATTTTAAGAAGTGATTCAGAAATTTTGATTTAGCATTATAATTGATGTTTTGCTGATTTTTTAACAAATTTTGCAACATTTTCTTCCCTTATTTAAAGTGCTGTAAAATGTTAATTACCTTATTTGGCATTTAAAAAGGATTCTGGGCGAATTAAAAAAAATTAGCAAATGTCTTGAATTTTTAAAATTGAAATTGGTTCATTACAATACTAAATAAACTACAATCCTAATGCTGCTGTTTGATTTGAAAAGCGTGTCATGCCTGCAACATTATGATTACACTCTACAAAATTGGTATTATTAAGTGAGGGGTTGTATTCGCAGGTGAAGAGGAGGAGTGAGCAAGGAGAGGATATGCAAATGAACGGGGAAGTACTTAATTTTGTGGGTGGGAAGAAGAAAATTTCTGAAGAAGATTAGGAGGGGGCTGAGTAGGTGGTTGAGGTAACAATGGTCCGAGGGATACTGAAGGTCGTGATAGAGGGAAGGATACTGGGTAGACTGGGAAATGGAAGAAATTTGAGGCTTTGAGGACGTGATGACGAGTGGTAGGACGTATGCTGAGCTAAAGAAATAATTTGTTTGAGGTTGGGTCCTGCAAGAATATCCATTGGTCTCTTACTCTACTCCGTACGATCTTACTCTCCTCCGTATGAAGCTACATTAAACAGTTGATAACTCTTGCTCGCAGGACTTTTTATATCTGAGCTGATATTTAACCGCAGCAACATATCCCTCCCACCTGGATTGGTCTTCTGCGTCTTCTCTGTAGCTAAATCCTTCTTCAAATCGGTCTTGACTTGATTCCACCATCTCTGTCGTGGTCTTCCCCGGGGTTTTCTTTCTTATGGACTTCTTTTCAATTACTCATCCCCTCTGTACTTAGCTTGCGTCTAGCACATCTAATTCTCTCTTAATCTCTCAGATAAAATCTCCACTCTTGTATAGATATTTCTTTTCTGTTTTATACTTTCTTCTCCATCTTATTTGCTCGTATGTAGACCCATTGAACTACCGTAATTTCTTATAATCATACTTTGAAAAATTTGTCTCCTCCTGATTCAGTTGTCATGTGTCGCATTCATGGAGCAGTACCTACTTGGTTATTTATTTTTTGTACAATCTAATGTTTTTTTTTGTGTGACAGGGATTAGGAAGAAGAGAAGAACGCTCAATCGTGGTCATGAAGATAGAATTAGAATTAGTCATTCTCTTCTTGTTGTAATCCCGCGTATCCCAACTGATTGTTTTGCATGGCCATAATTTTAACCGAAGTTAACAACACTTCAAATCCCAGGACGACGACGCTCGCTGATTTCGCCGTTTTCTCCGCGCAAATGATGTCGAGATTAGAGAAATGGGGGATGGTACCCGCTGGCGAGCAGTGACGACACTAAAAGGAAAATGCTCGTCGCTAAAGACGTGGTGTGCTCCTGAGAACGGTGCCATTTCCGATCTCTTATCTTAATGGCCGGGGTCGCTTAAATCCGCGAAGAGCCTCCTTGTGGGGGTTTGACTATTTGTGCTTGAGCAGGCATGTACGATGTTGCAGTGCATCGACTGTTATCTCTCCGATATATCCAGCTAACCATGCTTAATATTGCGTTGAGTCTTCAAATGACGTAATGCCAAATCAGTTTTAATTAGTGATCAGACGATATGATTTAGAGAATACGGTCAATTGATTTAGTTTTATGAAACACCTGACCCAATCCGTCATCACGCGACAAGCTATGTTTAGCTATAAGTGTGATATAATTGGATTTATTGCTGTATACGACGCGATATAGTACACACTGCAATACGGAATCATGAAATATGCGTCGTAAAATGAAATTCGGTTTCATACATAATAATTCAAACCCATCATTCCATTTCCTTCAAAAATCAAAGAGCTTATGACTTCTTCTATGCCAATAAAACTGGCTGTCTTTAATTGCCAATCTTGTTTCCTTTAGAGCCTTCGCCGCCCATCGCGACTCCGGTCCTCGGAGGCTAGTCATTAAAATTTCGCGGTTATGTTACTGAAGAATATGAGGGTATACCAGCTTTTGCAGTACCAGCGCCTTGTTCAGACTCCACTGCTAATAGATGCGGCTCTTAAACCGTCAGCTTTGCCATATTTACACAATAGAGACTGAAGCATATTCAACCATGGGCATGCTATCACTATTTTACTCGAGCTAGGATCCTTTCTGAAAGGACTGCCTTGAAAGCCAGCACTCCGCTGTGTGCAACTCACCACTAGGAGTTATGCATATATGCGGTGCCCTGATCTATCTGGACCCACTCCTCTGTAAAAAAAGTTTTGGTTCTCTAATATTCAAAACCTGGAAAGAGAATGCCATGCCATAAAATGTACCTCAGAGCTTGTTTATTACTACGTGTAAAGTTGTGGAATAAAAATTTGTTGTAGAAATAGTTCTCTTCACACGATTGGATAAAAGGTACTATTTTTGTTTGAAAAATCTGAGCGGTCATATTTTTGCTTCCAGTATTCTGTAACTTATATCCAACTAATTGGCGACAATGGCGTATAAAAGCCAGGTATATTTTGTAGTATCATTGTGTAGAAAATGTTTTGTTTTTAATAAAAAATTGCACAAGCTGTTTAAAACAAATTGTGAAACTCTGCTGACATCGAAGCGAGTGGATCGATATAAATATGAACGGCATCGTAGTTTATTCTATAACGTCATCGTTATGAATTATTATTATTAAGGTAAATTACCGGCAATGGTGCGCTGAAATGTAAATGATAAACCCCTTTTATATTCTCGTTCGAACATCTATGTTTCTTTCCTCATCTCATCGTGCTTTCTACCCTTAATCATATTATCAGCTAAATATAGTCTATTTCTTCTCCGCATCATGCACTCATTGAAGAAAATAGTTATCTATGAGTTTACATGTGTAGTTTACTTCCGTGAGATGCATTTGATACCCTCAAAAGCGTCGCGAATCTAAAGTAAAATCACGATGCGATATTGAAAATTGAATGTCGCCCACCCGCCGTCCCCCTGTCGAAGCGGCTTTCGAAATCTCCCTAATCGGGGCTGGATGTGATTTTCTCTCGCACTTTCCCCACGCTCCCCGATTCATTTCCCAGCCAATCCCTTCCCATTGACCTCCCACGCGACACACTCTGCTCATCCTCGCTCCAAAATTTGTCGTGCTTCATCCAACCCTCTGAAGATCATCGGGGCCGCTCATTATCTCCCGCTGGCGCACCTGAACCCCCCTGTCGCTCTCCTTCACCTAATCTTCATCACTCCTCCCCCTTCCAGTCACTATTCTCCGCTTTCATTCTGCCTCCTCATCTCCACCTGCCCGGGAACGGGGAATACGCTTTTTAAAGCTGACTTTTCCTGGCGATTTCATCCAGCAGTGAGTAAAATTTTCTAAAAATGGATTAAAATACGCACAACTTTCAACTGATTCCAATGACCTGTGATTGCGATCTGGGTTTTGACGTGTAAGATCATGATCTGATTATGTTATCACACATCGCAGCCTAGGTGAAATAATAACCGCAATTTAAAGTTAACGTTTCAAGAATCACATTGTGAAACTTGCTTTTCATGGAGTGATTTTTGACTTGGCTTATTCAACACATTTTAGTTTAAGTGATGAGGTTGTGGATGCCGAAACTATGGTGGGCGGAAATCAAGAAGTGTATTTATTTTGAGTGAGATTTAAAAATATATGTGGGGGAAAATGCGCATCATTTCGTCGTGTATTATGTTCTAATACCTCGCATTATCGATCGGAGCACCAAGATTTTTTAATATAATTTCATGAAACTCATATAATGGCTACTTTCATATGAACCATTAAACAATTCTTTTCTTTAGCTTCTCTCAGCATTAGGTCTGGAAAACCGGCTTCCATTTTTAATTCTAGCTACCTAGCTACCCTATCCCCGAAAATCTTTTTTCTTCATCATATTTGCATTGCTCTGCACACACTCTCTATTTGTTAAGACTCATGTTTTTTTCTCCTCGCAAAAGACTCCTCCACTGGATTCACCTTTGCCTCCTACGCCATTCTCTCCATTATGATTATCATAAACTTGTTTAGCTATTCGACTCTTGGTCATTCTTTTGGTATGACCAGACTAACAAGGTTCGTTATTTTCAAATAATTCCACCAACTGATCATCTGTTTCTCGTTTTCACATCACCCTACCATTCCTAACCCTATTCTTCCTATTTTTTTCTTTATGGCTTAATCATGTATTTGAATGTTATCCTAGTAGTGCTCTCTGCAGTAATATGTGCGGCTGTATTACGAATTCCAAGCTTACAATGAGTTTTTTTATTTTTTGTTTTGCCTGTCATGATTGTATAATTAATTCGATTTTGTATATTGAGTTTTATCACTGTATTATTAATCTAATTTTTGAATATCAAAATTGTATTAATTTGAAAATTGTACTTCATTATCTCAGGGGCTAAGAGTATCCCACGATAATAAACGTTGTTATTATTATTATTATTATTTTACTTTGACCGTTTTGAAATCTCAATTCTTTAACCAGCCTTAATGTATGCTCTTTTGGAACGTTGCTCCTGAATCGATAGCTTATGAATAGACATTCATTTCTTAGAAATCTGTACTTTTCCTCGTACCTTTACCTTTTTTGCACTTTTTTAAATATGTTCTTTACATTTAGATACTCCTGTGTATTTAATTTTATTCGTGAGAGGAGGGCAGAAGGAATCAGGCTCACAAGGCACCCTTTAGGACCACCTGTAAATACTGTTATAGCATTCAGTCTCATGTGTAATTCAACTGACATTTCTTTGAAGCCCTCTTTTTCCCTTGGCGTGCCACACGTGATGGATGCCAAGGGCGGCAGTTGCTCCCTTTGGAAGGTTATTAGTTATTTGTATCGTACTTATCCAAAATTCCTGTCCTTATTCGGAATTCGAATCTAAATTCCGCAGGATTAGGACCTTGTTGTAACTTTTCATGAAATATTTTGCATTTCATTTCATGTCATCTTATGCCTATTGTCACTTTTCATGCGGGTAATAAACAGCGAAAATATTTTTCATGTCACTCATTCCTCTCTTGTTCTCTAGCCTCCTCGTTTTGGGTTTATCCCTGGACTTCTCTACCGCTTACCTTTTGCAAGATGCGTTTATTAGTGACGAAGATACATGATTGTCTCCTTATTGGTTTCTTTTGTCCTCTTTTGAGGTCAGAGCGGCGCTTTTTCATTGTAGTATTTTACCCGTTCCCCTTCTTAATTTTTTTCCCCCGCCGTCGAGAGGTGCGGAGGTGGAGGGCGTCGCTGTCATGTTACTACCTTCTTCCTACTCCCCTCCTGTATATTGCTGCCCTCTGCCCAAGTTATCGTTTTAGTTTCCCGTCCACCCGTGAGGGAGTTCTAGTGTCGTCCACGGATTTGCGTGCGTGGGCTTCCGTGTGTGGCTTCTGTGGTTTGCTTGGGAGGAGGCGACCAAGGCTTTCTTCGCGTGCAAGAACGTTCACAGGAGTGTAGGGGGGATGGATAGGGCGAGTACGGGGGATGGTGATATCTCGTTTCCGCCTTTCCAATCCTATCCATTCATGACAGCACCGCCACGTACCCAGTTCGCTGTCTTTCTTTAATTTTTTTCATGTACGTCTACGTATCTATAATTTGGTTCCCATAGCCATAGATAGCTGAACTTATTTAAACAAACCTATCGAAAAGGGCTAATGTTCAATTTATCAAGAAACCATTTCCTAGCGATCCTTTGTTTATATGGGTTTATATGGGTTTAGAATATATGTAGCCTGGTACTATAAAGAATACGAAATGTTGTAAAGTATTACTACTGTTGGCCAAGTTTTGAATATTGGCTGAATAGATTTGTCTGAAATATTAAATACAATTCTTTTCTTAAACTGAGTGCTTCTTTGTAAAGTTAATGGCACTATCATTATTGTATTACTAATTCAATGACTTTTTTATGAAGTATCAGATGATAATGTTAAATATTGTGTACCATATCTTGTTTTATGATGGCAATGTGTTTGTTTTTGATGAGAGTTGCCTCAGTACAGGTATTCCTTAGAGGCAACCTAGCTTTCATGTGGATGAAATGTGAATTCAACATTTCAAGTTATTGTTGCTGAAAGCAGCATATTTACTTAAACTTTTTTCTTTACTTTACTTTAATTACTGTGTAAAACGTTCATGGGTCCTGTAATGATGCGTGGTGCAGTGATGTGGATTAGAAAAATACATCAAAAGAATTATTACAGAGACTCTTAAGATAAGTCATAATGTAAATTAGTACATGAAGTAAGTAAATTTAAGGTGAAAGCGATACAACCCTGACGAAGCTCCGTTGAGGAATTAACTTCTTGTAGTAAGACACATCAAGTTGTGTAGATTACATGGGGCTGGGCATTTGATTAGAATGGGTGATATCAACATCCCAAGGAAAGTAATAACGGCATACCCAGAGGTGAGAAAAGATGAAGAGAAAAGATGCCTTGTTTTCAATGGAATGATTGAGTGAACGGCGACAATAGGCTTCTGGGTTTTCGAAACTGTTGAGTTCTAATGCAGGTTATAAATAAATATAGGAAAACTCTGCAGGTTAATAGAATTCAGTATTGCACAATATCTTGTAGAGCTTCAGAAGAAAATGCTCAATATAAACTATTCATAGTCTACAACATGGTCATTAACCGTAGTTTTATGTCGAGTAAAAAGTTAAAGAGCGTTGGACAGCACATTAACATACTATTTGTCCCTTGTACATGTTGTTCCCTTAAAATTTGAGGCATTGAGTTTCTGTTGAAGTAGCTGTCCTAATGAGTTTAAGTTTGTGAACTTCCCCCTGTTGTGGACTGAAACTCAATGATCGTAAATGAGAGAATTTTTAGATTTTTAGCTTTCCCTGCGATAGATAGTGAACTGTTATACAGCCATAAAACAAGGCGAATAATGTCAAATAAGCTTATCGTCAACTGTTCGTATTTTTAAAAATTATGAGACAAAAGATTAATGTTGGACGATGCTGAGGATCTCCAGATTACAGAGTTAAGGTTGCTATTTGTAGGGACAGTTATTTTGGAAGGAAGAGAAATGTAATTGGAGTTTATACGGAGATGATGTGGGATTATATTTACGTTGGAGGATGATTTGAAAAGGAATTTAGCGAATTTTCCAGGATTTTGGAAAGTGAATTTCGCCATTTCCTGAATGTTTGTGGATTTGGACTTATGGGTTTCAGCCCTGCTAAATTCTTTTAAAACCCCGATGATTTGCGAATTGTAGATTTATTTCTAGTTACTGCGGTTTATTTTATATTTTTAGTGGCCTGGTCCAGTTTTGTTTGAAAAGGAATTCAGTGAATTTTCCAGGATTTCGGGAAGTGAATTTCTCGATTTCTTGAATTTTTAGTGGCGAACGATGAATTACGTGACTATGAATGAGATCAAAAATATTCATTAATTTCAACCTTAAATTCGTAAAAATTTTCCGTACTTCGTAAAAAAATTTCCATACTCAGGAATCAACAAATATATTGTAAAATTTACGTAGAATATTTATTGGAGGGCCGTTTCGTCGAATAGTCGACATCATCAGGGCATTGTCGAAATTACCTGATGACGTCAACTATTCGACGAAACCGGTCCAATAAATATTTTTAAAGTATAAATACTTTTTTAATAAAAGTTTTTGTTAATTACTGAGCTTTAGAGATCATGCATATTTTTAAGACAGAGGCTTTTGATCTTTTTTATTCCTACTTGTAATGGTGTGGAATCATTTCACCAGTTTCAAATATGATGATAACTGGAATGTAGATTTTCAGGGACAACTAACGCTTTATCTGAAAGACTACGTCATACTTTTGATAGAGGCTCAAAATAAGGTACTACCCTGCATCTTTTAGCCTATAGAGAAGCAATTGGTATGCTAGCCTCTGGCGCTGAGCGCATCAACCCAACTAGTTTTCTAGTTCTAAGGGACGTGGAGTACGTGACTTGTTCGCCAATGTCATCATTTTTGACCTTCACTTGTAGAGCGGATCCCAACGGAAAAATGAGGGAGGGTTTACTGGTTCGTAGAACTTAGGTTTCCAATGCGGGACGATTCATGCTATAGTCATCTTTCACCCTTCTTACCGTCGGTACCGCCAATTTTTTAATTGCCCAGTCGCACTCCTCCCGAGCATTGAGTCGATACCTTTCAGAATAAGTGATGCAATTTCCTTCTCTCATCCTGTTTCAACTTGCCTAAATATGCGATAATTTCCACCAAAAAAGTTCATCTGGACCGGCAGTTAAAACATGTACTTCTTGCTTTCTGTCTCGTAGAAATTTACGCGTAATACATCGCCAATACTCTTCAGGATGAAACTCATACTTTACTGAGGGTTAGTTAAACGCTTCAGGAATACACCTGTAAATACTGTTATAGCGTTCAGTCTCATGTGTAATTCAAGTGACATTTCTTTGGAGCCCTCTTTTCCCTTGGCGTGCCACACCTGATGGATGCCAAGGGTGGCAGTTGCTCCCTTTGGAAGGTTATTAGTTATTTGTGTCGTACTTATCCAAAATTCCTGCCCTTATTCGGAATTCGAATCTAAATTCCACAGGATTAGTATCTTGCTGTAAACACCACAAGAACTTTATCCCCCAACCTTTTCTTCCAGAGATGATAGGAATTTCATTTTTCCCCGTAGTGAATACACAGAAAATTCCATCTAATATATAAATTCCATAAATACTATGAAAAAATGATGAAATAATGATACAAAAATCTGTTTAAGAGGTAACTTTAGGCTTCACTTCACTGTGAAAAGGACCATGTTCATTGCGAACAATTATTACCTGCTTGCTATTATTTCATTCATTCTATACGACGACAAAGGCGTTAATACACACGTATTTTATGCATTGTTTATATTTGTTGTTTTGTTGGTGTGGCTTATTTAATCTTCTTATTGAACGTAGTGTGTGGAACCCCTTTACTATATAAAAAGTAATTGTAAAAATTGTACTCAGTTAACAACTATTACATACAGAAAACATTATTGGTATAGTATTAAACGGAAAAGTTCGACTGGTGAAATCCGGAGGGATGACTCTTTAGTTCAGGTCTTGTGACGGTATGGATGATTGGTAATTTTGTCACTTCTCTTTTAGGTACGTAGTAAATCAATATTCAGCCTCGTTTTACTAACCCGTGAAGTCAGTTTGCAAGTCTTGCCCAGTTATTGCCATTACACGGTCCTTTCCGATGACGGCAATTCCGCTCGAACGTTATCTCTGGGTCGCTTTTCGCGAGTCCTGATTCAGGAGGCTCACCTTTTTCAGCACGCCCCCAGCGATCGTTTCGGGGACTTTGCAAATTGACCCGTATCTTTTGAGGAACGGGACCCAGGTGGGTTATTGTTGTTCGCGCGCGTAAACAGCACGGCCCGGCCGAGCTGACACACCGCGCGCTCATCCGGTAGGCCTGCGCGCGAGAGAGACTAGCGCCCCAAACGGGTAATTCAAGCCGTTTCGTTCGGGACAGACTTGTAGGGCACGTGCGGTTTTCGCGTCCGCATTTAACCGTGCGCCGTTTTGCCCCATTTCACTCGCCTAGGGTTGGGTAGTGGCTGAAACGGCGGATTTAAACTACTTGCATTCAAACGAGTCCCCTCTTCCCTTCGCGACGTCAGAAGAACGCGTCGTTAGGAAGCATTTGACGTCTTTTGAAAAGTAGAATTGTCTATTCCTGGGTCAAATAAAAATGACTTTGTTGACTCCGCTAGAGGTTTATTAGCACGACCAAGGTTTCGACACTTCGTGTCATCTTCAGGAAGAAAACCCGACCCAGGTCGTGCTAATAAACCTCTAGTGGAGTTAGCGAAGTCATTTTTATTTGGTCCATTATGGATAACTACCCCAAAGTAGAGCCTACAACCATTTCCGTTGTCTATTGTTGGAGTTATACACTGGTTAAGGGGAGCTCAAATTGAAGAGAGAAGTGAAAATTCTCTTGGTTTTTAAAGGCGGAGGTCCCTTTACACGAATTCTTTCATCATCTCAGCGTACGTCTGTTCATCCACATTCGTGAAGCCTCAACAAGAATAGGTGTTCGCGGTAATGACGGAACTGAACAAAACATAATAGGAACAAAGATGCCCTGTGAACTCTCATGTATGTTATAATTCATGAAAATATCAACTCTTTGTTTGATGAAGTCATTCGAATTGCCACATGAAGAAGAGGAAATGAAAGGGCACGAGCTCAAAGAGGATAAAAAATATCATTCCACCCTTATTCACTAAGCCATCGTAAAACTGCAAACGATTGATAATTTCGTATTTTACGTCGTGATATAGTTTCATGTCGCACCGCTTCCAACTTTCCAGTTAATTAGTAAATGTTTATTCCACGAATCTATCATTAACAGTCCCCTTACTGCAGTGTTGTCACTTGCAATTCCTCACCCACGTTTCCCTTATCGTCTGTCAGTCAACTATCCGCTATCCGCTTTATGAACAGATTGCTTAAAACTTTTAATTTGCGTACTCATTAGTAATACTTGTGGATAAAAACGACAAAAATTACCTACATGTCACCGATTTGGTTTTTAGACCGTGAAATCTGTTTTAACATGTAGCCGAATGGCACTTGTCACTTATTTCGAAAAAATTCGTTGACATGTTAACATTTTTTATCCAAAATGCGAACACATACCTTTCACATTGATATAATTGTTCGTATTAAATTTTTTTTTACGTTCGCTTTAAATATATTTCTCATGCTTACATGTCATACACGATAGCAGATTTTTCAACAAACTTTAATATATGACCCACATTTTCATGCATCGGTCGCGATTACTAAAACATATTTCTGAAAACCTCTTTAAATTGTAAACTATGACATCACCACAAGTAGCCCTACTCTCCTCGGAGTGTATTTTAACAGGAAGGTTATAATCTAGTTCACTGTTTTTCATCCAGTGGATAGGAACAAATACTTTCTACTTATTTGCTCAATTACATCAACTTCACGTTGAAAATCTTCATGTCACTGGCTGCCACACAGCTCCGTGGCGCTATCCGATGGGTTTCCGATGTCTTACTGGTGCTTTTTATTGATCAGTTTTGAATCCACCAAGTGCAAAATTTCTAGGGAGAAATCCCTTCTTTGAACGTCAAAGTTTATCGGCAAAATTTTGGTAATTTTAATTTTAAAAAAGAACCGTGCGTACCGATAGTATTTAACCATTAGGCATGTCCCTCGTTGGCTTCAAGAATCCGTTGTAAATGCTCCATTGAACTCTAATATCCTTAAGTTATCGGCTCACACTACGTTTACCTATCGACATCGGATCGATCCGACCGAATCAGCTTGGCAACGCGACGAGCTAGTGGGGATCGGCAATGCAACGGGATCTACCTGAGAAGCGGGCCGATCAGCTCGCTTTCTCAGCCAGTCTTAGATTTCAGATCGATCTGAACCAGCGGGTCTGTGGAGCTCCTCGTTATTCTTTTAGTTTTAATTGGGAAACAAAATGTAGTCATTATTCAAGGCGTGTGTTGTAACCATGGATACCCCAGAGTGTGTTCATTGTTGTAACCAGTTGTAACTTGAGTTTTGTAATGGCGAGTGGTGTGACGTTTATGATATCGTATCACATCGCAATACTACCTCCATTTGGGCAATTTTGTGCATTCAGAATGCGACTGAAAATTTCCAACTCTGCACTTGTTTACACACCGGGTCAATCGTGGTGGTAGATTTCATTATTTACTATCGATATTTTTAGTCCGTGCCGGTAAACCATGCGATCTGAGTCTGCTCGTTTGGAACTTTCAGATCGTTTCGAGTTCAGATCGATCTGAGATCGATTGGTAAACGTAGTGACAGAAAGCTAATAACGCGAAGTAAGCTGAATATAGATTTGGGCAATCGCTGCGCCTTTGCGCCGCAGCGAAGCCCTCTCCACGGCCTTTCCCGTTCCGATTGCCGCGTCATCTCTCGGCAACTAACCGCAAAACGCATCGGAAAGAGCGACACATCCCTCTCCACTCCTCCTACTTCTCTCTCCATCCCCCTTTTCCTTCCCAACCTAATATCCCCACCGTCTATTTCATCCCTTCCCCAACCCCTCCTCTCCCGCAGGGTAATGTCACACCTTCCGTACCTCTCCCGCACGTCAATATCCTGCACCGCTCTCACCTCACTTTCACCTTCCCTATCAACCTAGGCCTCCACTCCTTTATACAACGCAAAGGCTCGTTCGATTCCATATTCCATGCCTGCAGCGGTGAGGTCTAAATTGCAAAAGTTATCTTACGCGAGATCCACGACATATACTATTTAAAGCGGTGTTTTGTCAAAGCAGTTAGATAGAGATATTTCCGTTATCATAAATGCAGTTTAGTTGTGGAGACATCAATGGATCAGAAGCATGGACAGTTGGAAAAGCTGACCAGAAAAGACTAGATGTCTTCGAAACGTGGTTCTGGTGGAGGATGCTGAAGAAAAAATGGACGGACAAAATAAGAAATGATGAATGTACAGAAGAATAGAAGAGGAAAGAAAGATATGGAATACCGTGCACAGAAGAAGAAGATGGATTGCACACACCCTGAGACGCCATTAGTTTGTGAAGAACATAATTAAAGGCAAAATAGTGGGGAAAATCCCCAAAGGAAGACCCAGGAATAAGTTCATGGACCAAATAAAGAGGAAAGTACATAGGAAGAGATACCAGGAGGTAAAGCAACTAGCATAGGGAAGCAGGGATTGATAGGGAAGGGTGGAGGGGCACAGTCAACTTATCTTAGGATTGAACGACCAATGATGATGTTAGAGACCTAAGATGTAGAATTGCCCTAGCTAAAGAAGTATTCACAAAGAGGCATCACTTGATGAGGGGGGGTCTGAATAGAGATGTAAAGAAAAACTGATACGGAGCGTGGTGCTATATGAGGCGGAGACTTGGTTATTGCGAAGGGAGGATTTACCTTCGCTCGAGGCGTTTCAGATGTGGGTTTCGAGAGGGATGGAGAGGGTGGGCTTAGAGGCGAGAGAGATGAACGAGGAGGTTTTGGATATGGTTGAAGAGGAGAAGAAATTGAGGTGAAGGTTCGGAGGAGGCAGAAGGGAAGAGTGGAGGACGTTTTGAAAGCCGACGGAACGTTGAAAAGAATGATCAATGGGAGAAAAATCGGGAAACGGGGAAGCGGGAAAAATACGATATTAATTCTGGGCCAAATAAGAAGAGGGAGCGGATACGAGGAATCAATAGGGATCTAATGGTGGAGTGGATCCATTGGAGCCAGAAGGGAACAATTTGCCTGTAGGATAGGAACTGTCCAAAAACCTTCCAATCAGATTGTGGAGTACTGCAATGACAAAATGAAATGAACAATGTAGGCCATATGCGAAGTTTATTTTAAAATAAAAGCAGTTTGTGCAGAAGTTTGAACTAAACGTGGTGACGCATATTTACATATGTTATCTTTCTGATCACCTCCATAATTAAATGACTATAAAAGTTTGAGGATTTTGCATCCTTGTTCAGAGGCTGGCAACGAGATATGCTTCAATGTATCGCATGTTTATAGGAGCATCGCTAATTCCTCTGCCTGATTTTGGAATCAATCATTAAATTGAGATAAATCTGGACAAATTCAATAAAAAAAATTATGATTATACCTTCCATCCTAGTGGAAAATAGTGTTGGCGCGTTGAGGAGTTGGTATATATTACACAGCGCGAAAATCGGCAGCCAGTTTACCCAATCACTTGGTCTATACATTCAGGTTGAAAAGCCATGCAAACATATATTTGTTCTGAAGAACCTCCAGGATAGTTGGAGAAACGTTCGGAAAAACAACCGCGCGAGGCAAGTTGCTTCTGCGAGACTTCATGCTTAGTTATTGCTTTGAGGCTCATTGGACTTGATCTCACTTAATGAATTGCTTATCATTGCCCTTTTCTTGTATCCCTCTGTTGCTTCTGTGACAATCATTGGTTGCTTCATATACGCCATCCTACTCTCAAGGCTCCTAGCATACCCTCTCTTAAGGTAGTTTGAGTGAGATAGTTCTGTAGTCAAGAAGGAGACCGTATTCTAACTACACGTTTTAATTTCAGCAGCTAGGAAGCATGAATTATATATTGCATTATTAATGGCGCAATGATATACTTTTATATGGCTAAAATTATATAATAATCCAATAAAAATATATATATTAGTCTTTTATTTGACTCTTTTTTAGCGTGGTACATTTCAAACTCTGTCACAGCGGAAGATTTTTTTGTGATCCTGGAAAAACTGCTGCCGTGGTAATATGGTTTATCTTCAAAAATGGTTGAGAAAACATACCAACTACACGCTGTCAATTTGCTACGAGGTCAACGTGTCATAAATTCTTCATTTTTTTAATAATGTCCCTCTGGAGTGCATATACGTACCATTTTCAACGTAAAAGGGCAGTTATTTTTCAACAAAAATCTCGGAAAGTAGTTCGGTAAGGGCTGATATTATGGTATCTTCAGAAGGCTGAGATATTTTCCTTCAAAAAGAGACCAAATTCATCGATTTCTAGGTAAAATGATATTTCGCTCAAATTGTTTGAAAAGTCTCTCCCACCAATGTCATTTTTTTGATCCGAATAAAAATGAAAGTGGATTACATGGTGTGAGAGCAAGGGGTAGATCGAGAATGTAATAGGTAATTGTAGTATTGTAAATTGATTTAAATCACGTTTTAATAATGAAAAAAAATAAAAACATAGTATTGTGGCCGATATTTTGTCTTGCAATTAAGTAGCTGAAACTTTCTTTTCAATCACAGAAAAGCCGTGCAATGAGAGTATAATTCGTTCAGATAAAGGGCTCGCAATCGAAAGAACTCTTATATCAAAGCGAATTCCCCCATTATAAATGTAAATATATTTAATAAATTTGAGTCCTTCTACAATGGAAATCAATTTAAATATTTATATTTTTTGGAAGCAAGTAAAATTCTATTCCTTGTCATATATCTGAAATACTGACCACTGAGATGAAGTTTATTCATTTTCTCTGGTATGAATGAGGCGAAGGTAATATTTAAAAAAATTGTAAATACAAGGTCCCAAGTGGAATAATCGAATACGTAACCAATAACTCGTAACCTTTTGATTTCACATATCTTTATTTGGAACGACCAGGGTTTCGACGTTCAACGTCATCCGATCTGATCCTCTCCCAGATATACCGCGACCCTCCATTCTTGCCCCTCCCGCATCCACGCCCTCACCTGAGTTGTATTTATATATTGATGGATGTTGTAGAGTCTTTACCCGTGGATGACGTCGAACGTTGAAACCCGGGTCGTTCCAAATAAAGATATGTGGAATCACAAAAGTTACGAGTTGTCATTATAATGTTAACAAATTCCACCAAGTTACGCCTGAAACTACCAATGGAATGATCGAAATTTACAACTCGCACTTGTTCTCCTCAATTCGGAGCGTATCAGAGCATCAAACATACCACGATAATAGATCCCCTGTATCGGCTCGCTTGTGATCACGTGAACCTCGGGAGACAAAACGAATAAATATTACAATAACGAAAAAGGTTCTGTCGTTTATCAAGTTCTAATTAACTGCACATTTTCGCTCATCTTACATAACTCTTGCGGACCAAGTTACTCTCAATCCAAGGTTTTACTTTGTAGCGATAGACATGACAAAAAATATCTTAGTATATTCCACACTTTTACTAAGATATTTTTTGCGTCATGCCTGTGACTATGTTCCACTAAGTTACGCCTTCAACCATTAATATTAATCTGTGTACCAATCTCAATGTTTTGGCTAGAGTATGTGTGTCCTTCAAAGACCTCTCCCACTCTTAACTCAAACACCTATTATATTCCTCCAATCGCTCCCGCCTCGCTCGTGGGGCACGTTAAGCCCTCTCGGGTATATTTCAACCTCCTTGAATCCCGTCATATTTCTCCCAATCCCTACGCTCCAACATCTCTCTGGCTCCAGTCCGTCGTCACTATCGGATCCCTTATTCCGTCACTTATCTCATAAGTGAAGTGGATACGATTTATTGTTCTTGATGTGGAGGTTTTATTTTTGGAGCCTGGCGGGCGACGGGCATCTTCGTCCTCGTTGACTTCACTCCGTTGTCACCGCGCAGTGCTCCAGACTCGGGAGAAAGGTGGGAGTCTTTGTGACAAGTGCATCAATACCATTGAGTTAGATTTTCCTCTGCATTATTTTCCCCATTGTATTCATTTATCTTTTGTGGTAATCTAATCCTTGGGGCGGGAGGATGGTTGAACAGTTCTACTGATTTTTTGCCTTGCGTTGGGATTCCTTTCAACGTTTCATCCGCAAATTTCTCTATAATTCTGAAATGAAACATAATTATGAACTTTACGTCTTGAAATTCACTTCGAACTTTAAAATTGAGATGATATTCGCCTTCTTGAACAGTTTTATTCCGTGACTCTCTTCTTAAAAATAATGGATTACAAGCTGCGAACACTTAGCGAATAAAATGACGGTACCGTCCATCCTCCACTCCACTCTTTTCAGCGTTTTTCAGATGAAATCCATTTATTCAGAGTTTAGGTTTTCCTACTAGCTGGGTTTAAACTCTCCTACGTACCCAAAGCCTAAGTTTTACGTATAGACAACATCCATGATTGGTCAGGTGATCGAACTATAAGATACTTGAGCCGCGGGACTAGTGAGTTCTCGATCTATCAACCGTGAACTGCTTATTATCAAACCATTAACTATCCCAGAGCCTGAGGTTCGGGTGTATCCTGCGTGTTGTTCATGTCATTTAAGGAATGTCGTCTGATGATGAATGACCTCATCATCGACGATTGCTGTAGCATCTTTATGTAAGCTCCACGATGAACCATATTTCGATAAAAAATTATGGCACTACTATTTCCTCGCCGCAGCAATCTCAAATGCCTCCTGGAACGAGGGCTACGTTAATGCTTTCGGCGATAAATTCTGAGACGGGGACTGTGGATTGCATCCGGAGAAAAAAATTCCTGAAACTATCCTAGGATGTTATTTCTCATAAACTGTTATCTAAACGCACATAATGGCATTGTTGGTGATAAAGTGACTCAATACACATGGCTCATTTTTCATTCCAGAGAAATGCAAATTTCGTCCTAGGCTATTTTTTTAAAATTTAACAATATCCAAGTGACATTTTATCGTCAGAGTAGATATTACGCGCAATCTCCCTGAAATTCGGCCAATCTATAGCCTATAGATGTCGTTTCCTTCTGTTCAGATGACTATTTTAATATCCTCTGATCATATTATATTACTAATATTTTGGTTGTTTTCAATGCATTTTATTTTTTTTTCCTGAAGAAAGTTTTAAAACTGGGTTACCTACGGCTCTGAACGGTTTCTCGTTCTCGTTGGTTGTTTTCAATGCGTTTTTTATATTTTTCCTGAAGAAAGTTTCAAAACTAGTTTACCTACGGCTCTGAACGATTTCTCGTCAACGAAAACGGGTATGATTATAAACTGTTGGATTATAGCTTTTGTCCCGATAAAGATGGATATCAATGGACTTAAAATAATTCATACCTCCTATTCCGAAATGCTATTCCATATTCCTTATCCAAATTACATTCCATACTTAGGAGTATTACTAACAAATTTATTAGTTCCGATATGGTTTTGATAAGTTTTTCATTGTTTTGTCATCATTGTTGAACATATTTTCTCTGTTGTTATAAAGCTTTTTCTGTTATCAGCATGTGAAATCATAAAGCAATAAATTATTCTTTTTTTAATTTTTATATTGCCTTTATTTATTTTTCTATTGTCACAGCTTCAACTACTTACTCCTCAGATATATGACAGTTTGTAAATGAACAATGATCAGATTTGTGGTTAATATTTTCAAATAGTTATGAAAAAATGCCTTTTCTCTCATTCCAATTAATTGCCAAAATATAGTTTATTTATAGGCGAACGGGTAACATTATAGTCTCTATCGGAGGTAAAACCCAGCCACCGTCTAAGCTAACACACTTTTTCTACAATCGTGGCACTATTTAAGAAAGCGCTTGACACTACTTCGTATTTCTTTGACTTCGCAGGTACATATGCTCCAGAGGACTGCCAAGATGTCCATACCGACGGTAGGACTCGAACCATCGGCCTTTGTTTTACCTCGGTGGCACGATATCCCTCTGGTTACAGTGAACTGCTCACATATATTCCAGCTTTATTATCATCTCCTTTCGTAAGACCGCTCATAGGTTAGCTGCGTATGGGTTTCTTAGCTCCTGTTAGTGCCAAGTAATAACCTGGGAGCCATATGAAAATCGTCGATGTTTGTGAAAGTCATTAGGAAACAGTTTAATTATATACAATATTTATAGGTATTGAGTATGTACATAACTGTAGTAATGTTTTCGGTATGCGTTAAAGGAGGATTAATTTTTGTCCACAGTGTTAATGTACGATAGAAGGGTTAACCGAAATAGTTGACGAAAACGAATGATTTTTAGACAGAATTCTTCAAACGAATGTTGGAATGCCAGTTTTTCAAAGACGTGCACTGAAGTAGTAGTATAAGAGTGGTTGATGAAGGGAAAGCAACTCGACCCTTTCAGTCAAGGGAATGTTTTTCACACCGACGTGTACTTTTCGACCAATGACTTTTTTCACCCCTGCGAAGAAAACTGCTTTCCCAAGACCAGGGTGTTCCTCTTTCTCACCCCCGCTCTCTATCTCTCTTTCACTTCTTCGCAAGTTTTTTTTTGTTGTTCATGCGCGACCCTATTAATTTCCACCGGGTTGGTCGAAGCCGAATGCGGCGGCTCGGTCTATAGACCGTGCAAAGGCGTGGCGGGGTTCGTAAACCAGACCATCGCTCACACACAAGGGGTCCTTCGCTGCCTCGGCATGAAATATTACCCGCATTTCTTAAAAGCCACAGAAACACATTTTGCCACTCAACCGTCGGTGTGAGAGTGGCAAGTGTCATGTGCCCACTGAGAGACCCTCATATTTCCCCCCCTCCTTCTTCCTCCATGATTCTGCTCCAGCCTCTCTCTGCTCTGCTCTGCGTTCCTCTTATGTTGGCTTGACCCCTCTTCCTTCTCATTCGTAACTCTCCCACCAGCATCCATCTTACTCCTGCTGCACTCCCGGCATCGGGTTGGACTTCTGAACTGTTTCGCAGGAGGAATATGAAAGGATGTGTGATTCAAGAGGAAAATTACTCTCAAGGGTTTATTTTTAGAGGCTTACCAAGGATAAAGTTGGAGGTAAGTTACGATAGGATTACATCTATCTCCACTTAGTCAAAAGTTAAGCAAAATTTAGACTTGTTGGTTCAAAAATTTGACAGACAAAACACCGTAAGCTGGATATTATAGAATTGAAAGTCCTTCTCCCTTACCTTGCATATTTCACACTCAATTGATTCTGCTCTGCGTTCCTCTTGTGCTGGCTTGACCCCTCTTCCATCTCATTCGTAACTCTCCCACCAGCATCCATCATACTCCTGCTACACTCCCGGCATCGGGTTGGACTTCTGAACTGTTTCGTAGGGGGAATTTGAAAGGATATGTGTTTCAAATTAAAAATTTCTTTCAAGGGTTCATCTTTAGAAGTTTACCAAGCATACAGTTGGAGGTAAGCTATGATAGGGCTACACATATGTCCACTGATGGCCGGTTGCAAGAACATTTAGTCATGGAATTAATAGTAATGAAATCCAAAAAGTTATAAATCTCTTAAAAATATTCGGCTTACAGGAACACATCAAATTGTTACATAACTTATTTACCAATACTTAATTGCTTATAATATTTGATCTAATCTTCTTCCACCAGATAAAATTTATGAAAGTTTTGCCAATGATTAATTGCAAATGCATTTAATAATTAGTCAGTAAGAGTAAACGAAATGGTCATTAGTCTCGAACCAACTCTTTTATTTAGTAATTAAATCACCAAGTGAAGCTGTTCATTGCGTATCCACCATCTTGCCTACTGAGGGAACTCATAACTCCATGCCATAAGTGATGATACCAATAAATTAATCGAATCTTTCTGCAATACTTATTGTATAGTTGCCATGGTTTATGGGTCCCATAAATTTATAGAATACTTATGTATCGTTCCTGCAGCTGGCCATTAGTCAAAGTTAAGCAAAACTTAGTCTTGTTTGTTTCAAAATTTGACTGACAAAAGACCGTAGACTGGATACTATAGAATTGAAAGTCCTATTCCCTTACCTTGCATATTTCACCCTTAATTGATTACCTCTCTTTCCACGCTATACTCGCGTCACTATCAAGAGGTTAACAAAAAAGAATTTTCCGGCTTGTCTTTTATCCACACTCCCTCCCTAAATTACCTCTATGTTAGATTAGATCCCTGGCCGTGGCCTTGTTTCTATTTACTATTATCGGTGCGTACTCGTCCCCAACACCGAGTCAAAATACACCCCCCCCTTTACGTTCATTGTTAAAGTATCATCCCCTCGCTTTTACCCCTTGGTAGTGACGCGCGAATATCATTGAACTCTGTCGAGGTACTCAACAGAGAGTGAATTACACCGAATATCATTGCTTATATTTTTCATGATGTCATAATTTCGCATTCAACATGCCTGCTTTCATTTTGACCCTTGACAGGAGGTACATTGCATATATTTGGGAGATGATTATAAGGAATAGAAAATTAATTCGCAGAAAAGTTGAGTAAATGGTGTAATAAGATGGGGTTGGCCGAGGAAGTTACAGGTGAATGTGGTGGAAGAGTCTTTAAAAGAAGGAATTTTAGGGGTCATATGAGTTGGGGAGAGTGTTAGAGAGACACCTCACCTCAGAAGAATGTTTTCAACTATTTATTACAGAATGTACTTACGGTTTCGTCTGTTGTGCCATCATTAGCTAGGCTGAGGTATATCGTTGGTGAGTAAATATTTAGCTACAAAAGACTTAGGGGTAATGGTGAGGGTGGGAAAGGTAGGATGGGATGATCTGGAGGAGGGGGAAAGAAAGAGGGTTGAAGGTGCATTATTGAGGGAAAAGCCTGTGTGTCATTACGGGTTTGGAGGGAAGATTACTAATAACAAGGGAGAAGGATTGAGGAAAGTTATGTATTGCAATGCCGACATTCCTCCTCTTGAGACCATCAAGTTTTGAATGTAGGGGAGATAGTTTGATGCAAATCATGGGTGTAGGAGACGTAGAAGTGGCATGCAAGATTAGGGCAATTTGAAGGAAATTAGTCAATGAGAGTCAGTTTTCTAGACCTTACAGCAGCATAACCAAAACTTTGTTCTCTAATTTCGCCTACCTTGAAGGGAAAGGCATTTTGGGAACGTTGCTTGGTCAAACAAGCTCTTGCGTATTAATTTTGATTCTCCAAAGAGGTATTACCTACGCTTTCTAATCAACTCATCACTTCACTTCTCAGAACGTCCGTATTTCTTGCTGCACCCAATATATATATCTGCCTCGAACTTCGTCTCCTTTCTCAGCATTCCTAGAGGACAATACATTCCTCTCGAGAAATTAAATTGAAGCACCATCGGCATGCGTGGACTGGAAGTTCATCATATATTGCGTGATCAAACGCTATGAGCCTATATCTGTGCTTGTGAGTAATTTTATTATTTCATCAGAGGAACGGCAGTGCAGTAATGAATTTTTCGTTTCATTGTGCAGAATGTATCTACATCTATGTAATACCCTGCGAGCCACCACGAGGGTGTGTGGCAGGGGATGAAGATGTATAATCAGTAAGAAACATTACCTTTGAAAGCTGAGGTTTCGATTTCGTGGAACAGATGGAAGTAGTTCAGTCAAATGCTACTTATTACTGCTATAGTAGTAGTGGTGGCTGCAGTGCTTACGCTGTATGCTGTAGACGTCATGACCAATATTTAGATAAAGCAATCACATTGTCCTCTTCCAGTTAAGTTTTTGATTAATAAGCTACTTCTAATTAGATGTTGACGATTTGTTATCAAAAGCTGGAGAAGAAGAACAGAAAGGAATTTCTTTTCGCCTAACTAAACATAGAGAAAGAGTCGCGTGTCTCTATCTGTTTCGGCTTGGAGTTATTGGTATAGGTGACGGGTTTTGGCAGTGGCTTGAATACTGGCTTCTCTTAGATGGCTAGAATTCAAATCCCGGTAGTTGGGTATTGAAGCACTATGTCCGTCAAATGGTACGTTAAACTGTGTTTACCGATGTTCATTTGAGGATTGTGTCTTTGTAATGAAATTTTCCATGCTTGTCGGTTGTTTCGTTTGATCAAACAACCCCTTGTGTATTAATTACGGGTTCCCGTGTAGCAATCACCAGCTCCTTCTCATCGACTCATGTGCTTTGTGGCACTTTCCGCGCTACACCTAGCCTCCAGTTCGTGAAACAGTTTCATCTCGTTAAGTCCGGTTTCCCGTCGTTGCGACTGAGTTGATGTATGGGACTCGTCTGTCTCGTCTCCAGTTGATAAGCACGTTAATCATTCGGCCCTCTATAAGACCTCCCTCCATTCCTTTGCGCCCTCTCTGTGACCTTCCCCCTACTCTCGACAGCCCCCTCCCCTCTCAGAAACTGCCTTCCCTCTCAATAACAACCTCCCCAATCAATAATATCTTAGCCGTTATCCGTCACTTTCTCCCCCTCTGCGTCGTATCCATCTTTTCGTGCCCGATAGCTTTCTTTTTCCATGCCGATAAAAAAATAACTTCTGGTACGACTGCGTTGGCGTTTCAAATGTTTTATCGTCGGTTTATATGCATCGAAGACGTTTCGTGTTGCGGAACATGTCGTGAATTTTTCTTGCTTGTGGAATTTAGATTTTACGTCTCCACTGAGCATATACATCGCTGTTTTAGAGGCTTGATGAATTATATTTTGTAATTACTACAGGAATAATTAACGTGCCTGCTGGTAAAATAACAAGGGACTCATCAATTGGGAAAGTTGTAGGGAGGATAATCCAAGGGCCTAAGATGTATTTTATTGAATATCTTGACGAGGATTAAAAACTACGCATGGGAGGCCGGGGCTAGTTTTGATAGCTGTTACATTTTTCGATTTTTGATAGAATATTGCATGAATTAAAAATGCAAATGTGAATATTTATAATTTTGATACCCTCAACAGCCATTTTCAGAGTGTCAATTTTCAACTGTTAAATTAATTTAGCGTGTGGACATCAATTTTCTACCACTGTGGGACTCGTGACTAATTGTCCCGACAAGAAGCAAGTTGTGACGTGTTTTGGGGACGTAAAGATATATTTGACTACAATAAACAATCGTGTTTACGTAGATTTTACTATGTTCGACTTATTTTTTAGACGAAGTACAACTACATTTTGAAAATCATCGGACGCTATTTGTTCGGATATTGATGTTGAACAAAATTTAGTAAATATAAGAAATACATGCGGATACAGTGGCTTTGGGTTTCTCAGTGGAATGCTACTGATATTCAAAGGTTCCTAATTCATATTTTTTCATAACTTATAAAGTCTTATGCTGTTTATATTGCCAAAGTTTGATATAAATCCAAAAATTATTTCAATTAGTGTTAATGCAATAAAAATGGTGCTTAAATGAAAATTGCTCACGTATTTCCCTTTCAGGTCAGCACCAGTATAAATGTTTAATTCTGGGAGGTAGGCCTGAATATCAAACAATTATGTCAAAACAAAAAAAATCTTTCCAAACTTTAACGATTTTTAATTTTTACGAAATTAGTTGCTTTGTGAAGGAAACGAAGGAAAGACCTTCATGCAGTTAGGGATATCACAGGCAGAATTGCCCTTGCACATACTAACCATTCATTATGTGGATTTTCAATGAAGAGTAAAGTGGATACTGCTAGGTTTAACCTGGTGTAATTGACTCATGTAGATAAAAGTTAGTTAAAAAGTAAAATTTTAAAGTCCATCAAATCTTTATATAATACTGCATAACCGGTTGCACCGGTATCATTTGGTTCAATATGCCCTAACGAGTGAAAGTGGGCGAAGATATTAAGAGATATTGTGGAATGTACAAAGTTACTTTTTATTGAGTTTTATTTTGTTCATTGATTTTCATCATCAGTGAAGATTGTTTCTTCCTCGCATGCCGCAGATGCTCATTCCTCTTTCATGTTGCCTTGTTTGTCACCTCGTGGTCCCTCTCAGCCGAGGCGTGCGGGTATGTGTAGCCGGAACTAGTCCAACGTGTGTTCGTCGCGGAAAAATGTTCAGTTGCTGAAGTATGCACAACCGGCATAGGAGAGAAGGATTGCAAGCCGTCGCTTGCATTCGCTCTTCCGGTGTCACGCTGTCCTCTCGGTTGACACATCCTCTCTGTTTCCTCTTTGTCCACTCCCCAACAGACGACACGCGAGTCTCTATTCCTTCCTCCATCACCTAACGACCCCCCCCCCCCCAAACTCCCCACTCCCCAGCCGTGTTGCCGAGAGCGATGACCAAACTGGGAAGTCATGGTGACGTCTTGAACTTTGCACCTCGCTGCATGCACAAGCTGCTCGCTGTCACGAGCGAGTTCAGGAAAATGGGGACGAATGACCTTTGGTCTTGCGTCGCCGGAGAAGGATGGGGTTCCAAGCGGGGAGGGAATATTCCATCAACCCCTCACTCCAGATGAGAGAGTATTGAAGCGTGTCCGTGCCTCCATGCCACAGCGTGGGTGCTGCATGGTGGGTGTCTGAATTCAACGGCAATAGCGACGCCAGATTGGTTGCATGAGTCAAACTTGGAAACTTGTCGTTCGCGACAGAATGTGCCCTACGGCGAAGATGTTTTTGCCAGCATCTAGTTTGTTATGAGACTTTTATTCAATAAACTTCTTTTATCGTCATGGGCCTTGCTGGCCAATGAGATATTTTTACATTGACAATACGTTGGAATTTATTACAAAAAGGACATTAGTAAATAAGAAAAGTATAAAAAGAAAATTTTAAGTAATAAATTCAAAAAATATACAGTTGAATCACATTTAGTGTGAATTCGCCAGTATTCAGCTTCAAAATATGTATATACATATCACGTATATTGAATCCGTTCTTATTACGTACAAATTTACCCAATATTTATTTATTTTATTATTATTTGTGAACACTGCCATCTAAGGTAGGCTGTAAAAGATAGAAAAAATTCCTCCTGATTTTTACAAGCGAAAATCTCTATCGACCCATACAAGTTTGCGTCCTTCTTTGTGTAATTCTTACCTCTCTTCATCCCATCCATTAAGCCTGCTGTATTTCATTCCCTTCCTCTTTTACTCATCATCTTCCTCTCCATCATGGCTTTAAGAATTCTTGCCCCTCATCACATTTTCCAACTTCCTACTTTGCCTGCTCATTATCTCCTTCGGACGCTTCCCTTCCCTGCCATCGCGCCTTCTCTATTCATCTTACAAACGAACTGAATCTACAACTCCAGAGGATTCAAAACTGTGTGAGGTATATCTTCACATATTATTAACACGTGAAATCACATATTAACACGTGACGCCATATTTTTAAAAACTCAAGCTGGCTAAAAAACAAAATAGGATCTTACTTAATAAGGCAACATTCAGGTACAAGTTTATAACGACAGAACTTCTCGCATGTTTATACCGGAATGTGTAGTACAATGCTAGAACAAATAAACGTTCAGCACGCCTCATGGGAGAACTTAACATACCACAGTACCGAGCATTTGCATACACTAGGTCTTTCCGTTTCATCTATAGCAAAATATGGACGCAATAGTCAGAAGACGTAGAAAAACAGAAAATGCAAATAAATTTGAAGTCAATATCATGAAATATTACTTCCAGTGAACTTAATATTGTAATCGAAATAAATATTGTGCTACAGTGTACAAAATCTGATTTATTGATATTAATTCTTATAACTTTGCCGTTTTGTTAGATATTATGTGGGATTCTGTGATATTAATACATCTTGTATCTCTTGATATTGTAATACGTTTGACTCTAAAGATATGTATAATCATATATGTTTCTAAGGGATTCACTTATCCCGGACTAATAAATTTAGTTTTCTATTTTATTTTGATTCTATTTCTATTCTCCCTCGCACCCACTTATGAAACACCTGCTTGATTTTTAAGAGTACAAGTTTCTTCACCATGCAACGCAATCCTGAATAGTTAAATCTTCATCCACCACTTCTTTACGTCCTTAACACAAGGTCCAAATCATCAGCTCCCTCTTATTACCTAATGATTATTTCGCCAGTTCCGTTCTTCTTGTGATGTCTTTGCTGCCGAATACATTTTCTTCTAACATATTATCCAAGTAATTAATTGCACTTTGAAAAAATAAGCAACTTCCTCTGTGATAGGATTTATTACGACCGGTTTCAATTTTTACGGCATCAGGTAACAAATATCATAAGTGCTCAAGGTTAATTAGGGAGGCGGGAAGGTACATCCGGTATTAGCAAACCCTCAAGCATCAATGATTGTCCATCCTCCTCTTCTTTTTCCTTATCCCCCTACCCTTCATCCGTTACTCCGTCTTACCACCCCCTCCTTACCGCCTGCCTATATAAGCGTGTTCACACATGATATTTGTTACCAGAAGATGCTGTAAAAAGCGAAACCGGTCGTAATGAATCCAATCACAGTGGAAGTTGCTCATTTTTTCATAGTGCAGTTACGTTCCGTTTCCACTCAATTAGGCCTGAAACCACAGTTTATGTTCCAAGTAATTAATTTGATTTGATTTATTTGATATGAATGCTCTAGTCAAATTTTATTAACCTCAAGAAGTACGGCGGCTACTCAAAAATGCAGCGTTTACTCTCAAGCACGGCATGCCAGTTGAGAAATTTTCTCATCTCATGACTGTGGACCAAGATAATATTCGATGCTGGACATATCCATTCACTGAATTCTCTGCTGAATCCACTTCTAATGTGTGTTTGGATTTTACATTGATTCTCTTGTTATCCTATCGTGTTGCAGCTTTGATTATTCTGTGTATTTGTTGAGGTATTTCCCTCTAACAAATCCTCCAACTTCAATGCTATTGCTATAGCATTTGGGACACTTGTAGTCACATCACAGATTAAAATTTGCATTTGTAAATGAATATATGTTATTTATTCATATTTCTTATATATAGCCAATAGCCATATAGTTATATAGCTTTTTATTTATATCCTAGAAAATGACAATAAGAAATATTCACACCATGTATTAATGTGTGATGATTTATTGTTTCTATATATTATATGTGGACCCCAGAAGTCAAGGGGTCTAAGTGACATTTTTGAAAAAAATAAGTTAGGTACAGAAATGGGATGTGAAAATATAAATCTTTCAGGTGGTAAAGGGATCCAAGTGATTTTCTTGACAGGTGATGCTATCTAGGGTAATGCCTCTAAACTACTTAGTGGGTTGTACCGAAAATTTTCAACTTTGACTTAAGTTTTCTCAAACAACGATTTTGTTACTTAGACCCCTTGACTTCTGGGGTCCTCATATGTTCCCAATTTTTCAAACTAATTTAATATGTAGTTTATGAGTTCCATTACTATATTGTATTTTGTGTGTGTTATTAGTTGACGGTTAATGTCCAAGAACAATAAATTATTATACTTTACTTTGTTATTACCAGGGCTCCAATGTGCTGGCAGAGCAATCGTAAGTTGTGTTGAGCGAGAGTAGCGTCTCCCTCTTTGAACACAGGATCTCTGATGTGTCCACCTGTGTACAGAAAAGTGCATAGCAATTGTGTAGGTAAGTCTGTGTGGGGAGTAATCGGAGAGAGGGAGAAACGGCCAATGACCTGTGAGGGAGGCACCCATAGACCAGCAGCGAATCCTTACAAACCCGGAGGTGTTATGCGCTATTATCCTGTGCTGTAATGTTTGATTTTGCTTTTTCTCGCTTTCTGCCCGCAAATTCGATCCAATAACATGCTCCGATGGTTTGAAACGGAGAAATGGATGACAATACCTTCAGCGAAATGCGTGGTGATGCGATTTGTTGCCAAGTGCTTCCCCCTACAACTACGACAAATTTTGTTAGTTCAAGGTGTTGCTCTAGCATTCAGGACACCTGTGGGAGTATCATATTCTCTTTGCAAATGAATATGTTATTTATTCATACTTCTTATGTATAGCCAAGTTTATTTCTCATAAGAAAACTCTCAAACAGGCTTACATAATGCTGTGTGTACTAAGTGTAAGAGACCATAAAAATTCCGCGAAACTCATCCTAATTACTAACAAAAACCACCAGAAGAAGACGTCTGTGTTCATCCAATACAGACTTGTCTTCACATTTCTATCGACCGTTGACAACATTGGCATCTGGGAAATTAGCAATGCGCATAAAAGCGTCTGTACTCAATGGGCTTAACAAGCAAATACTAGGACGTAAAGAACAGACTAGCAAAGACGATTTATGGTGTCTGTTTTTTCTCCAAAACTTTTACTTTAACGATGCAAGGTGGCATTATTAGAGAGTTAATTAAAGACTAAGTTTGTCATAAGTCATTTGCTCTTTTTTAATTGCATTATGGGTGGTCATCATCATCACGATATGCTAAAGGGGATCTTTCTTGATATAGAGACACGCTAGAAGTTAGTCACATTTTCCGATATCTATACCGTCAGTCCCCTTTTCACTTTCAATAATGTATCGTAGACTGCTCGCATGCGGTTTTATTTTGATGGTCCATTTATACTCTGCTTATCCATCCTGTTTCCTCCGTCTCATTATTATTTTGAACAGCATTTTTCAAAAATGAAAACGTATAGGTATGATACTGATCCCTTTGCTTACGTTTATGATACATTTTTGAGCGTATTACGTAGCCATCCATAGCCATTGTAGCGATGATGGCCTTGTAATACGCCGAAACTATAGTCGTTTATGTAAATAAATTGGACAATTCAATATTTTTCACTTTGTTCCCTCTTCATTCCAGCGTACTTTCATCCCTTCGCTTTTCAAATACTCATGTACTTCACTCCAATCTTCTACGCTCTTTCTACATTATTCAGTCTAGAAAGTGGAAAACAATTTTCACTGAGCAGAAGAACGATCTTTCCTCCACTAAAGGTTGAAGCAGAAGAGATTACTCATATCCAAAGACAAGAAATAATGTGGACTATTGTTTTCTCTGCGTGAATCACGGCCATCATCTCACTGTAGCGTTGCCAGTCAGCTATGGCTTTGCATTCCATTGATCCTGGCCATGTCTCTCTGGTGGGCGCATCCATCCTCCTCCTGTCTGGGATCGAGTGCACTCGTCATGATTCCAACTTTCTCCGCCCTTTGACACCGCTTGAAACCATATTGATATTTTTATGACCTTGAGCGTGTCTCTCATCAGGCTAAGGTCAAGGAGGCAACTTCCACGCTTCGCTGCCATCGCTGACAAATGCAAGAGGAAGTGTGTGTCCGCCATCGCACGATTTCTAAGCTTCGGTTTCTTTTCAAGTTTTCCCGGTTGACTGAGCGTGTGCTCGTGTCCACGGAAACACAGAAATGATGTGACCACCACCTGCGACGAATAATTAATTAATACAGTGTAAACTAAACCTGGCATAAGGTGATTGGAGCGATTTGGGTTTAGGTACAGATTTGCGTGAGAATTTTCATACGCTTACTCACAAAAATGTCAGTGAAAACGCTAACTGAATGAAAAACTATTTATATTACTTAGTATTTGAAGAGACGATAGATAATATGGGATGTATCCTCTCGTTTGACCCAGTATAAATAAAACTTTGGTAAGGAAAGAAAACTTAACTAAAACAATTAAGGACTGGGAATGGAATGCCATAATTATATCTACCACGCCGTCCTGTTCACAGATAACGGATCACTTCGGGTGAAAAAGATCGATGCAAAACAGAGTCAAGAAAGCAAGGGGAAACGGGAAAATATAGAGAAAAGGATATTTTTAAGAGTAGGTATAAGTTCACTGAGGTGGCACAATTGTACAGATTTGCGTGAATCTTACGCTTGCTCATAAAATGTCAGTTAAAAATGCCAATTGAATGAAAAACTAATTTTTTATTACATATTATTTGAAAATACACTAGAATGAGTAAGAGCCGCATTTGACCCAGTCTAAATAGTACAGAAAGTAAAGTTAATAAAACTAAACTTAAACAAATAAGGGCTTGAGATCAAAAGCCATAACTATAGCCTCCACGCCATTGCGTTCTCAGTTAACGGATCACTTTGGGTGAAAAAGATCGATGGAAAACAAAGTCGCGAAAGTGATGGAAACAGGGGAAAATATAGAGAAGAGGATATTATTGAGATTAGGTATGAGGTGGCTGACAGGGCATAATAATAATAATAATAACAACGTTTATTATCGTGGGCTACTCTTAGCCCCTGAGATAATGAAGTACAATTTTCAAATTAATACAATTTTGATAGCCAAAAATTAGATTAATAATACAGTGATGAAACTCAATATACAAAATCGAATTAATTATACAATCATGACAGGCAAAACCAAAATAAAAAAACTCATTGTAAGCTTGGAATTCGTAATACAGCCGCACATATTACTGCAGAGAGCACTACTAGGATAACATTCAAATACATGATTAAGCATATAAACCGTGAGGAAAAAGGTAATTAATTATTTCAGTAATAATTACAAGTATAAAGTTGAATCATTCATGTTCAATAGATTAATTCTTCTTCAATATGTATAAGGCATCCAATTTAACATTTGTTTAATTTTACTTCGTTTCAATTTTAGACACAACAATTTAGGATTATTTATTAGGATATCATTCACCTTGGACTTGAAAGCATGGATGGATTTAATATTTCTAACTTTAGATGGTAGAGAGTTTCATACTCTAGAAGCGGTTACGGTGAAGGATTTAGTTATCATTGAGTGTTTGAGAGTGCCCTATTGAAGGACTAATGACAAACGTCTCTTATCACCGGTAGACGATATGGACAAGTTTCCTTCATCAACGCAGCAGAAAAAATAGCAAACCATACTTTAAAATTATTTTCCAGCTTCTCAAATTATAGCCGAGATGTGGCAGTGAAAATGACGCAAAACAAATTTTTAAATGAGTGTTAATAAAACGATCTCATGTGTACAAAACTTCGCCAGGAGCTCTTAGTTTATGCGCCCAGGGATTCGTGAAATAATTTGTCGTGTGGCAGGGCTGCGCTGAAAATGGCGTCACTAGGGAGTAGCACTGCACTTGTTGCTGCGGGGCCTCTGACCTTGGTCGCAGATAGTGTAATTTACGTTGAAATCTTGCCTGTATTGTTTTCTAAGTTCAATAGGGGTCACACCGCACGGATCTTGCTTCGATAAAATCTTAAGTTTGACAGTGAACCTATTTTAAGCGTGTAAAATAATTTCTAATTTTTGACAATATATCCGTCATGCATATAACTGTTGCTCGCCGTAGAGTTTCGGTAATTAATTGGTAATTTGACTTCGGCTATGATCTGGAACGAGGACTACCATCAATTTTGTGGTTCATGTATATTTATTGATTTGATATAGTTTCGTGACAATTAGGTAAATAGCCTGGAAGCAACGTCCAATTGAAAAGAAGCATCGAAGAAAGATTAGATAGGAATAAATAACTCAATCGTGTGAAATTCACGGTGGAAAAATCATTTGAACAGCATATTTGACTCAGTGGCGTGACCCTTAGTGATTGATTCCGTATAAGTTACTATGGGGATAGTTTTGCCGTTCGGTGAATTTACAAAACTCATTTAATTAATAATGTGCTCTTCATTGTAAATATTTTCACACCTGGGGAAATATCTGAAAAATATCTTCCCGTAGTAAATTCCATTTTGTAGCTCCTCGATTCAGGTGGTATTGGATAATAACCATGGTCTCTCTCTCCTAAATAGTAGGGTGTATCATAACTTTTACAATTCCCTCCCAAGCTTTTCTAGTTTTTTTCTATGC
Organism: Ceriagrion tenellum; assembly: GCA_963169105.1. Taxonomy (NCBI): domain Eukaryota; kingdom Metazoa; phylum Arthropoda; class Insecta; order Odonata; family Coenagrionidae; genus Ceriagrion; species Ceriagrion tenellum. The sequence continues at coordinate 54,389,283 of OY720640.1, forward strand.
TATCCATTAATCCCGATTTGTCAACATTCATTTTCCTCCCTACCGGAGATTCACTCCCCTGGGAGCCTATCATTGCTCTAACACTGTCATTTCTTTCTGTTTTTCTCCTAAGTTGAACTGATCGCTTTTCTTTCCCCTTTATTTAGCTTGATGTTTTAATATTTTTTTCGAAGATCCATAAATTCTTTGATTTAGTCCAGTATTGGTAGGATACTTGAAATGCACAGTTTCTCATTTCCTTGGAAGCTTAGGAAACTGAGGAAAATTGTTTAGCTGCTCTTTAGTCGCAAATTTTTGTTTGATCTTGGAGACGTATCCCAAAGTTTAATAAATATTTGATCTGCTATTAATGATAGAGAAGTTGGATGCTGGCAGTAATGTGACAAAAAATCTATTTTCAATGCGGATGAGGTATTTTTGTCCTTCATTAAACAAGGCCATGAATTCTATTGTTCGGTCGCTCTTTCTTTTAAAAAGAAAAGCATGGAGTCTGAATACACTCAAAGTTTCCCTTGAAATTTAGTGAGTAACTACTATGTCAGTCGTTGGGCAAGTTTCATTCTCAACAGAATAAATTATCATATAAAGTACCATTTCATGCATCATAGCTCGAAGTTCTTACTTACAAACCATCGTTAATTAAAATAATGCTTTCGAATAATCACAGTCCTTATCTATATCAATTGTTTGGGCTCATATCCTCAGAATGATGACAAGTGTTTCAATACAGATACATAGAAAAACCTTAATTATTTCACTTGTTTCTGAGGGGAAAATGTTTAGTTGTGAGGATGGATACTCGGAATTCCAAAGTTTTAACTAGGTGTGAAGGTTTTGATGCGGGTAATGACTATTTTATAACTTATCATTACCAAGCTTTTCTACCCTGATCTTGCTAGTTTTCAATTTTTCAATAAGGATTTTTCATTTTATCAAACATTTTTTTTCCTTCTAGGTATGCTGATATCTTCCCCTGAAACTTCCTCAGCCCTGCCATAGCTAAGCCTAATGCTGCCAAGGTAATTATTTTTCTCGGTAATATAACTTCTCTCTCAAAGTAGAGGGAGATAAACAGATGATAAAATACCATCCTTAAAAATTGTTGGTAAATACAATTAATTACTTACGAATTATGAGTTGACTGGAAAACTGGTTTATGATTCCGTGATTTTATTTGTTGATTGCTTTGGCTCCACTAGAAATTTCTGAAGCCTGCGAAAATAATTCCTCTGGTAAGATTATTGCTTTTATTAAAGTAAGTGATATATTTTCTTATATTGAGGTTCATTTTGACGCGATTATATGTGTGTAATATTTTTTTTATTTTTGGCATAGTTTTTGAAATTTGAAAATGTTTACTAAAACATATTAAGACTAACACATGGAGACTGACCTCTATAACAACAACGGTCTCTATGAGGCCCTTAGGGTCAGCTTTATGTGGAACGCTCTATAGGAAGCATGCCGCCGAATTTCAGAGAAATACCGCAACCGTTTTGCTCCCCTGTGCTGCCCTCTCGTGGGATTCCTCTCTCTCCAAAACTCCCCAGAGGAGCCTCTATTTTTTACCCTACCCCCTCCGTGAGGTCATCAGTCAAGGCCGCCCCCTCCCCTCCCCCCTTTGCAAGCTTTTCCCCGAAGCCGTCTTTTTCTCCTCCATCATGCCCTCCCGTTCTGCCCGCTCCTTGCCCATCTCCCGAGATGCTCTCCGAGGGGAACAGTGGCGCTGTCTGAGAGAGAGAAAAGGAACACTTTTTTTGTTACCGTCCCCGACGTACGAGAATGAAAATTGATTGTTCCTTTCCATCCTTTCACTTTATCCCACCATCTTTCGAGTGGTCCTCCTTTTTCCCCGCCGCTCGCCCCCCCCCCCTCCCCGTCTTCCATCCCAGGGGTTAATTTTCCATTGTTTCCCGCGGTGTGAATCGGTGGGGAGAGCTCAGATATACTTATTTTCTGTAATTTTTTGTAACCCGTTTATGAGGGCAGGGGGGTAGTTTTCGTCGCGTTCTTGATGGTTCTGAGTGGCTTATGAGCGGAAATCAGTGCGCCTGGATATCTGCCTTCATTTAAGGATCATGCCTTATTGTAGTTATTTTTTGCCAAAGCCATTTGAGTTTCAAGATTAGGTACTTTACCTCGGTAGGTAGTGTGAGCCAGATAGTTTTCTAGTCATAATTGAGACCATATTCGGATTATACGTTTTAATTTCAGCAGCTCTAGGAAGTATGAATTAAATTTTTCATTTTTTATGGTGCAATAGTATACTTTAACATTTTTTCTTTTTCTCCTCTTTGTTAATTATATTGTATCTTATTATTGCTACATTTTATTTACATTATTATTCACAAAAGCCTATCTACAGGTAATGACACAACATATCAGTCCAGTATGGCTCCTGGTAAGGTATTTTTATATTAGATTGTCAGCAGCTTCCTATTTTGTTCTCATAAATATTTATTGTTTTTAAAGTCATGTCTATTTAATTTTATACGGTAGAAAAAAATGGGATCATAAACTCTAAATGCATAATATTAAACAGCCGAAGAGTAATTTTTTTATTTGTTTTTTTTCTTAACTTCACTTAGTTAGATTTTTTAAAGTATTGGGCATATTATTGAATATGATAGGCACTTTTACCGTCAGATTTCTTTCTCCATGCAATGTTGAAGCGCGAGAATTTTTTAATTATTCTCATGATCGTTTAATTTTGGGGATCGTTTACAAGGCTTACTTAATGGCTTTGTTTCCCTTTTGCGTGGAAATTGCTTGACGATGGACTTCAGTTAGGGGTCATGCTCCCGAAGATTGTTATTAAGCTCTGCCGTCTGCTTGTTAAGAGTGCTACTCTTAATTGCCTTGATGACCTCTTTCGTATTATTTCTCAGCGAAATATCGCTCCCTTAGAGGACTTTAAGTGTTGTTACCTCTTTATTTAGGATACGTAAAATTGAATTGATTGTTGTATTATTATCGTATTTTATACTAAACTGTCCGTTTTAAGATTCATCTTCCATCAACCATTATCAGTGTTGGTTCAGTTACTGAAGGCCATTTTTTCTAATATTGTCCCATTTGGTCTTCAAATCTATCCTATGATTGTTAATCAGATATACCATTACGTTAGAAGTGAAACAATAAATTAGAATCGAAAAATAGGAGACGTTGAGTATATGAGCATGGACGATAATTTTATAACCGCATCAGAATACGTAGAAATCTTAAAAACAATGTGCTCTGAATCCCACTATAGGATTTTAATTTGTTTCTAATGCTTTAGGAAAATGTCTCCTGTAGGAAGGTAGATTTCTTCCTTATGCTTGTCCTAGAGCAGGACGAACGGTTATCGTGAGAGGGTTGCAATTTATTGCGGAGTAAAGTTTTATGTTGTAAGAGGATAGCATCTCTCCAAAGCTTCCCCTTGCTCGGTGAGCTTTATTAGTTAGTCTACGCGAGCTCCATCAGACGAGTTTCCGCTTCCGTTGGTTTTTGTGTGAGGCAAGCATGGCTCACGGCTTCGCCGTGATAATCGCATCGACGTTTACGAGAACAAACAATTTGTTCTGGGAGCTGCCTTGAGTCACGCAGATCTCGCACGTGTGCCCTTTTCGATGAGCGAATGTTTTCTAAGAATCTCGATCGTTCTTTGGCCTCAAACTTTTGAGCGTGAAGTCTGTTTTGCTTCACTACCGAAAAAGATCCGTCCCAGTAGAGTTCTCGGCCTTCTTGTGGTGGTGAAAAAATTGTAGATTTAAACGAGGAAATTTGGTGAATCATGCATTTTATCAATGGTGCAGACCGAATTTATTTCGGGGCGGAGGGAGGGTAGTACCCATGCTTTGTATAAGCAGGGGAAGGGGTAACTTATTTTAAATTAGGAGAAAAATTGTGAGTTCGCGACTAAAGTGCAACAGCCGATCCTACAAATTTTGTTGTGCAACTTTCTGAAATTTATCAAGATCCACGTTTTCTTTAAAAAAACAAACTCTGTATGTAAGCAGGGAGGGAGGGGAATTTCTTTTAATTAGAAGGAAAATGGTGTGTTCGCGACTGCAGTACAATAGCCGATTATTCAAAATTAGTTGTGTAACTTTCTGAAAATGAACAATATTCACTGTATTTTCTTTTAAAAATCCGAATTTTAAGAGTTAAGATGTTGTTCACTATAAAGATAAGGTAAAATGAAAATTCTGCGGAAGGTGTCTGGACCGCATGGACTAGTTTCCGTCGCCTATCACGCCATTATCTTTCGGGATCGGCACATTAAAAGAACTTAGTTTTTGCTGAATGATCTAAATAACTAGCTACCTTAATAATTTCCTATATGATACCCTATATCCTAGCTTACCTCTCTCGCTTTTCTACTGTCCATCAAAGTCAATTGCATCTCACTCTTTTTTACTACTCTTGAAATTGCGGCGCTCACATTAAAGCTCGGAAGCCCTAATTGTGCAGCCACTAATTTCATCTTTGAAACCTTATTAAAGACTGCTTCTCGACTCTTTTACCCTCGTAACTGAACCGTCCTTGGTGTACATTTTGGACTTTTCTTATAATTAAGGCCAATTTCCGTCGATTGATTAGCTATTGCGGTTAAGGATTATTTGGCCGCTCGGGATCAAAGAGATTTAATCCGTGCTTTGAACGTGTTCCCCTTTCAATTACTCGTGAAAGTACTTGCCACCTGACTACTCAAGTTTCAGATCCCATCGATGATGATAGGGTTAAGTGCCATTAATTGGTAGAATACCTGTAGGAAGTAGTGTAAATTAGATCATTTTAGTTTCACATTGAACGTCAGGTAATACATATCTCATTACTGCTTTACTAAAATATATTCCTATCTAATCTCTCTGCTATTAATGCTTATTCCTTTCAGTGTGTTAATTTTCAGGAAGAGAACTATTGCAGTTAGATTAGTTTTATTTATACATAAATCAATATTTCATTATCAAATGGCTGTAAAAAAAATCAAAGTAGGAATTTCATGACCGCTCTACTTCTCTCGATTTTTTTTCGTCTATGGACCATTTAAAATAGCCTAATGCATTCATAATCGTTCTTTACTTTCATATCTTGTCTTTTAACGTCATTTTGTGAGTCTACTTCTGTCCATTTTCCTTAAGTGGCCATGGAACCTAATTCGCCTCTTCCTAATCGTGTCATATATTTTTCACTTTCATCTTTCTTTTAGAAATCTTCATTTTTCCCGTCTAAAATCGCCGTTTATTACCTTAAGTGGTCCCAGGACTTTACTCAAAATCTTTCTTTCCGTATTTTCTACGCCTGCAAGTGGTTTTTTTTGTAGAAATTCGAAATATATTCTATTTAATGAACCTTTGTAGAACTCGCGTGGCGGAGATAGAGACGGAGTTTCAGTGAATGAGAAGGATGCAGTTCAACATCTTTTGGCCTCAGGGCATGACATGATCGATTCACCGTATCGAAAGCGATCACAAAAAATGTCATTATAATAAAAATGAAAATTATATTAGGCATTAAATGCTTCTTATAAATGATCGTGCTTGTGTTATCCCGCTATAACTGGAGTTTGCTGGCAGCAAAAGGATTACTAAACGTGCGCGAGTAAATTATCCACTGGGTATTGTGGGGTAATCTTGAGCGTGCTGTATACCTCTGACGAAAATGCCCTTTTAGTGAACAAGATAAAATGTGTGACTTCCACAATTTATTAAAAACTTACGACCGATCGGGCTGTCAAGCCATCTTCAACCACCTGAAGATGGCTTGACAGCCGAGACCGCTCGTAAGTTTTAAATAAATTGTGGAAGTCACAAATTTTATCTTGTTCATTATGTCGTCCTTTCACCAAGTGAATGCTTCTCGTTTTGATATTACGCCCTTTTAGTTCTGGCTTCTGCCGCAGCCGTAAAGAGATCTTCGTCTTCCTCTCCATTACCCGCCCCGGACGACAGCACCACTTATGACATATTGGAAAATGCGTTGCAAGGATTCAGGAGGATTTTCACTGTGACGTTATGATACGCAATTTAAAAACTTTTGATGATTCTCCATAGAAATGAATAATTCCCATTTGCAACGGTTGTGCAACCGTAAGTGCAACGGTTTTCATAAATTATACGTCGTACGCATCGTAGCAATCACCTGATTTTCGACAAATTCACGCGATCGAAATAGTTATGAACAAAGCATAAAGCGAGAAGTTACGACACTTATTTTTATTTTTCATCTTTATTCCAGAGGCCTGCGCAAACAGATTCACTTTCAACAGCAAAGCTGGGTCGTAAAATAAAAGCGCGTGGCCAACTGTGGGATCGTTTTCGGCCGTGGTATAGAGTCATCTTAAAGGTTTTTACATCTTTTTGATTCGCTCGAGGATAAAAGTCAATGTGGCCTCCTAGGTTCATTTCGCGTTACACGCAGCCGCAATCCCATGGCCTCCCCTCACCCAGTCCACCTACATCCTTCCAAGTGGTAAGGGGGGAGGCGGTTGCATGGGAGGGCATTCCTCGGGGAACAAGCGAGAATTCCGGCTTTGTCTCGGAAGTGGGATACGGCAGGCCTTCGCAGATGAGCGCCATTCCTTCGTTTTCGCCCCGGAGGTGACCGATTGCCATCACTCGCATTCTCTCCCACCGGAAGGTCAAACGCAGGGATACGGAAAATAACGCACACGTTCACATCTCGATCACGCCCACACCTTTTCTTTCACCGCAAGGAAAGGACAAACAGTGGGTTGCACGGAAGGAAAAGGAACGTTTTTTTGTTTATCCATCGTCTACTGAAGCTTTCTTGAGGGAGTCAAAGATGTGAGAATGTACTGCGGAAGGGTAGGGGAGGATACGTTTATAGGTGTAGCAAAACTTGGTGTCTCTCAGTTGCAATGAGAACGACTCTTGGGCAGGATAGATTTTATAGGTGTACCAACACTTGGTTTCGCTTAAGTGCAACGAAGGCGACGCTTGAGATAAAAACATGTAATAGGCGTGAGACCAAGAGATCCGCGAGAGATCACAACAAAGTCCTTAGTAACACCTATCGGTTCATCAATGCTCACATCATCCTAACTCTCTTGAATTCAGTCTCTACCCTGTACGTCTCCATCAAGTTTCGCATTGACTCTAATGTATATAAAATGGGTCGTTGCGAAATTGAGTGGAATTTGTGCCAAATGTAGAAATAAAACGACCAATTTTCCACAGAAATAAATTTTACTTCGACCCTGGTTTCGACTTAAAATCACAATCTTACGGTGATGACCTTTCTCATGACCCGAAGATGATAAATCTACTTTTAAACTCAGGTCGGATGTAAATTTTATTTTTGTGAAATTTTGCATATATTTTCCTTCATTGTATCTATACGGGGAATGAGACAGAACAAAACTCGAATATAATTATCACATCTATAAATAAACACTTGCATCGCAAACCTTGTGACATGGCATCATTATATTACGTTTAAGGTTTTTCGGGATTTCTTCCGCGTAGTTCCATGACGAGGAAATTTTCTATGCCATTACAGCTACCTTCTTCAGGTCTGAAGTGAGGAAGCTGGTGTTCTCGTCCGCCAAATAAAGGGTCTGTTTTTACCGCCAATTCATCCGGGTGTGTTCTCAATGGTTGTTCGGCCAATATGGAAAATATAACCCGGTGGAAAATCTGAGGATTCCTATTTGAAGTTTGCTAGGGAATCACAAGCTCTAATATCTATTTTATTACTATGCGTATCCTGTAATGGAATGGCATGATAGATATATGTTAAGCATCGCGTAAAAGGTACCCGAATGGTGCATATAATCTTAGCTGTCACCTGAATTTAAAAAAACACTCTTAATTTTTTTATTTTATTTGCCCCCCCCTCATGCGTCGTAATGTCTCTCAGTCCTTCCCGAGATAATTTCTACATTGGCCGATTTAAAGATAAGACGCCAAAAAGGATATGGACCCCAACACGGTGCTGAATTCTCCAAACCGGCTAGAGGGGAAATGGGATATTTCAGGCGGCTGCCTTAGTCGGTTCAAAGGGTGGGTGGGAGAGGTTGGAGGAGAGGAGAGCAGTGTGAGGCTCCAATCGGGGAACAATTGAGCCTCTTTTGTGCTCTGATGTGGCTGAAGGCGGGCAGTGGGGTGAAGCGGCGGAGTTCGTCTTGGTTGGAAGGGAGGAGAAGAGGAAATGTGGAGTGTGGGTTTTTTTTTTTTTAAGGGTTATACGTTCGTAAGTGAGGTAAGCTTGGGGGGGGGGGGTGGATGGGGCAGCGCCCGAGGCTATGGTGGGGCGTTGGGGATCTGGGAGAATGGGAACCGGGCCGGCAGCGTTGGTGGTTTATTGGCGTTCCAATTTGCGAAGGAATCGTTTCCACTTGAGGGACAACTTCTCTCTCTCTCTCTCTCACTCTCTCCATCCCTCCCTCTCTCTCTCTGTCTTTCTCACAGGATTCAGAGCGAACGGAGAGAGGAGGAGTAGAATGGAAGAAGTTTGAATGAGGGAGATGTGCGTGAAAATGAAGTTGGCCAAAGTAGCAGCGAGTCTCCGACTGGGCGATTTTTCAAGCAAATTCTGAATCACCAATAACCGGAATCATTAGCTGTATCTTCAAGGTAGTTTATAACGGGATATAACTCCCCATCAAATTCTTTGAATTTGTCGTCATTGTAATTGTAAGGTCTAGTTTCTCCAACGTGCAAAATTGTAAGGTACACACCGCATTACTTTTCGAGATTGTCTCCATAATGAAGACGTTTTGAGATATTAGCCAAAAAATGCCCGCCATTTTCCATGGGATATGGTGCGGCTATGTTCTCCGGAGAGACAGTATTTAAAAAATCACGGATCACAATATTCAAATTATGTCATTAATTTGACTGTGTGTAGTTCGTTAACGTTCTCAATAATTATAATAATTAATTTATTTCTCTATGCATTTTTTTATAAAGCCGCAGTGAACCTTCGCCTGTGGAAGTATTTTCAACATGTGGCGTGTTAAAAAAAAAGTAAAATAGAAATTCCACGTGTTTTGAAGCTGGAAAAGGGGATTGATGAACATACAGAAAGACACAGCGATTTAAGCTTTTGGAACGATTAGAATAATGCATAACTTGGATAAGGGGTGAGATGTTAAATAAGAGCTACAGTAAATGAAATGATGACTTTGTTATTCCACGTAAATTTATTTCAAGATGGCCCGGGTAACGACAGTAACGGTGGTGGGTAATGACGTGCAACGTCGAAACACGTCTCATCCTGACATAAACGTATGTGAAGTAACTAAGTCAATCATACCATTTACAATGCTAAATAAATTCCACCAATTCACGCCTGAGACAACGGAGGTTAGCTAAGATCAAGCTGGCTGGCTCAGGTAGGAGGCGGAACTTGGTCTGTAAATATAAATTAAATATCCATTACTGAGGACTGTTAGTCAAATGCACCAGTAATTTACAAATATGAAATTAGTTCGCTTTGTAGGTTTGGCCATGTAAGAGTATAAGAGAGTGGAGAGAGAGGTGAACAGATTAGTGCTGGTGAAATGAGAGTAAATGGCAAACTGAGAGATCCACGAGTAAATATGGCGAATTAGATTCTTAAAATGAGTGAGATTTGGAGTGTTTAGAATAGGATGGCTTACATAAAGCAATGAATAAATGTCACTGAAGCGAAAGAGGCATGCCAGGAAGGGGCAGTATGGACAAAATTATTAAAGTAGATTCAGTTTCCCTGGCCTATAAGCGATACCTAAGTTCTGTAACGTTGCCTACCCTGGAAGAGAATGGCTTGATGGCAATATCTGGATGAAATTTTGATGAAAGCAGAAAATATGGACAGAGAGCTTAATGATATGTTAGTGAGCCGTCGATGAATAGGACGGCCTGAGAGATTGTTCTGAAAGGAAGGAGAGGAATGGATAAGAATAGACTCATGCGTGAAATATATTCAGAGCCGCTGAAGGAGAAAATATTGCGAGTGCTTTGTGGAAGGAATAAATGCTATCGATGCCTCGACGTCGTGCCGTAACTTTCTGGTGGTGACCGCCCAGAGACCTGCCCTTATTCAGTGGAATACCTATGGTGATTCGATACGGATGATGCAGGATTCAAGGTCGGTCTCTCCATATTCTTTCATCCAATCTTCCATTTTCAGTCGACGGAAATATCCGCGTCGGTAATGGCCAAGCAGGGGGAGGCATCCCTTAGGCTGTTGAGTATTTCATGAATGATGGAGAGTGGACGAGAAGGAGGTATATTCCTCTACGCTCCACCATTCCCAGCATCATTCTTGGTCGCTCGGCGCAGCGGAAAACCCCGGTTATCTTGCGGGCAAAATACAAATTTTCTCCCGAGATGAAGAATGAAGAATGCCAATGGGCTCCGTCTTTTATATTCCCCGATCGTCGTTCCTCGCGGCCGGGGCCGCAACACCGGCGTCAACGGATGCGTCGGCCGTCTTACTTATTTATGGTTCACCGCCAGGTTCTGGAGAACGAGGCTGCAAATCTCGGATCGAGACAGTTGATGAATTTTCTTCCCCGGAATATCAACGACGTTTAGGTCTTCGCACGGCCCTAGCCGGCCCTACCTCCTCTAGAGCACCTGTTGGCTCGGAAGCGCATCGTGATTATGAACCGCTTGAATTTCAGACATATCAAACGAGTTTTGATATGCCTCGGCAGGTATGGGGCATAGATTATCGAATATGTTTATTCTAGGAGGTTTTGTTACACTTAACTTTTTGGGCACAAAAATAATAGCCATTGGTCCTGTCCATCCATTCATTGGTCGTTCAATCCCAAGGCTGGTGGACTTCAGCCCTTTGCCCTTCCCTGACTGATGCCAGAGCCCTACTCCCTCGTAGCTCTTCCTATGAACTTTCCTCTTTATTTGGTCCGTGGTTATTCCTGGGTCTTCCTTTTGGGGCTTTTCCCTCTATTTTTACTTCAGTTACGTTCTTCACAAATCCATATAGCCTCATGGTGTGTCCAATCCTTCAGGTTCTTCATTTCTGTTTAGTGTTCCATATGGTCCTTCCCTCCTCTTCTGTAAACTCCGTCATCATTTCTTTTTTTCATCCATTTTATCTTCAGCATCCTCCTCCAGCCCCAGGTTTCGAAGAATACGGATGAATGTTTCACATGCCGTTTCCTAGTTAGTACATCAAAATAGAAATAGAATATTCAAAGCTAAGAATGTTCATGGTAAAAGGACAACTGCTTTGCTCAGATAAGATAGGACATCAGTCTTCCCTGAGCAAAGTAGTTGTCTTTTTGCCCATGAATGCTCTTTTAGCTTTGGATATTCTTCGTTTGTTGTCCGTTGTATTTCTTCCGTCCCATGTGATGGTAGTTCCGAGATAGGTGAGGGAATCCACTTGCCCTAATTCCACCCTTCTCAGTGTGACTTCTGCAATCAACATCTCTCTTCTGCATACTATGGTTTTTGTCTTCGTCTTATTTATTATTCATTTTGGCCCTGTATGACTCATATTTACAGTAATAATCGCGGTTGTTTACTTTTGACAAAAATTATGCATAAAAATTACTCCAGTGTTGGTGGACGTCATACGATATGAGTTGGCCATACCTCAAGATGACTCGCCATTATTCAGCTTACCTATCAAAGAAAGAACACAAGTTTGAATGGCAGAGAGTAAAAGTCCTCTTAATGTTTACGGGCGTAGACTTCTCTCAACTGGATTTCTTTCTTTAAAAACGACTTAAACGTCTCGTAAATTTAATAATTCAAGTAATCGCTTACATTTTTTCATCGCTTTCATTCTTAATTCACAATTATCATTCAAATTCACTTTCAGTTCCACAGATTGCGAAGGACCGAATCTACTGCTTGCAACAAGTTAATGTCCATGGTACAGCCTGCGTTTTGCTGTTAAAATAATCATCGCTCCAAATAAAAAGTTTCTTTTCGATATAAACATACTTAGTGTCCATGTTTACTCGTTCACTTTTGATAGGTTAATTCAGATAAGTTAATTTTAGGATCAGGAGATTTAGTGAAAGATAACTCAAAAATGTGAGAAAATAATTTGTGCCCTGCCCAACTAATACATAATATTTCTATACAAGAGCGATGGGGAAATTTTCATTTATCTTTAAATTATGTCCAAAAACACCTTTTATAGTTGAATGTCATGTTTGGCTAATAATACTATGCAAGTGAGTAATTCAATCGTCGAGATTTATCATACACTTATGTAGTTGTTTAACTTTAGTTAATGTATTTTTTTCGCGGGAGTCAACGCTTTAAATTGGAAATAAACTATTCAAATTCGACTGATGTTGTATAAGCTAATTGATCAAACAACTACGTTATCAATTATGATTGTGTTTAAACTGTAGATAAAATATTCTAGGAATGAAATCCCAAAGCACTCTTGTGAATTTTGCGGGATTGATGCGAGGGAAAAGATTGACCTCATTCAGTGACGCTTGCTTTCTACATGTGTCCACGGCTGAGACTTTCTCAACCTTCCATTTCTGCCAATTCTCAGGTGAAGAATCAAGGCCCAACGAGTGAAGTTTTCCATATTTTTTGTTCCATTCTCCTGCTGCATGGGTCGCTCCATCACCGATTCCCCTTTAGAACGACCGTACGCCTCTTGGAGCAAGCATTCTCCGTGTTCACGTAAGCTTTGGAACTCTTCCTATATGCAAAAATGTATGTGCGGCTCCTTGTGGTGGCGCCAAGAGCGTCATGACATGCTAGGTGCTTTGATCGAATACTTAATAGGTAACGTAGCTAACTATGCACTTTATTCCAAGCACTGTTCAGTGACTGATTTACAATTGATCATTGGTCACGTCGTTGTCTAAACGGTCTGTCGAGCGTAGAGCATTTTGATACCTCTCGATGGATGACTATCTATTTCTTGTAGTTCCAGGTCCTTCTCATTTGCAGATCTACGTGTTTAATGGTGATTCTTGAACTTTTAATCTCAGATTTCCTTCTTTTTTGCGGTTATGTTTAAACTTGCAAACACACGACTCTCTGGTAAGTTTAAAGAATGAAAATAAAAAATTCTGACCCTTTTTCGACGTTCATTGTCCTCTTCAGGAAAATAATCTTATAGACATCCATCTTAACGTATTTATGAAGGGTCTTCATTTTTTCATTATACTTCATTCATTATGCCTCATGAAGGATCACCCGAATGACGAAATATAATTTAAAATATGCCGAAGGTAGGCAGAAAAAACAGCAACAGGCGAAAAATACAAGTAGGCTCCTAATATTTCTACAGCCGTAGTGTCCTTTTAAGAGGAGGAAAGGTTTCTTATTCCTTTTTTATTTCACTTTTTCGTTGCTTAGATTGAATTGATAAACTCGACCCCACGTCAACGTCCCTTTCGAAACCATTTTATAATTTACAGTATTCCTAAGCTTAGTTCAGGAATAATGAAATTATAGAGGAAATAATTTCCAAATCTTTCATTTTAATCGTATAACTGAATTTCTTGCATATATAGGGCTATAAAATTAATATTTTTAGCTACTTATTGAGATTGTGATTAATAATATATCCTGAACGTACTTCTTCAGGTATTTTGAACCTTAAATCATTCCCTTTACTTTTCATTCTGAATAATGTAAGTTATGCTCTGAAGTAATTTTATCAATGATAAACGAAAAACTCTTTCAGTAGTTAATATTTTTCTCAATGGAACCAAGCTTACATGCACTCTAATAGCTAAAATGGACCATTGAGTCGACAGAATGATTTTATCCGATATATTTCGACTGATATTTTAGCTTACACGATTTATCGGGAATCGTGCCTTTGAACTCAAAGCTCTGAAGGTAACCGTCGTAAATTCATGAGTTTATGCATTAATTTAAAATGCTTATCCGCAGAGTAAATAGGTTCTTATTTTTTATGTTCATGTATAATTTTCTACAATCCACAGGTGCTCAAGTGGCACCTGTGGATGGTAAATTAACCGTTGTTATCAATATTCTCAACGTTATTGAATACCCCATAGGATAACGAAAGGTGATGTTAATAGCCAAATGTTTTTCAAATTATTTTAACAACTCGCCCCTCGATAGCTACGCGGGCGATATCTATCCAGGGGAATGTGGGTTCATCCCCATACGATGTCTTACAGATACATTCCCACCTTCCCATTTCATTCTCCACCTTTTTTCTCTGCCCTTGGTGCCAATGAGTGCTGATTAGACGTGAAGAAATACCCCTGATTGTTAGCCAACGCCAAATACTGAATTTGACTTGCTTTTTTTCAGAAAGAGTTATAAGGACGCGTTGTAACTTAGGGTTCTGTTCCTGAAAATTAAATCAAGGTTTTTGTTCATAGTTTTTCTAGTTTACCAACAGACAGATCATTTTTTACTGTAAACACTGTTAAAGAACCTCTTGCGGGAAACATATGTTGCTATAATGGAGTGTTATTGTGGATATGTATTCTTGATGGCAACATTTGGATATTTGAGCTTGTGTGCTTAGGTTTATTTTTTTGTTTGTGCAATTCAAATAATTTCAATCCAACCTATCCAAATACAACGAAATGCGACTCTGGCGCATTGAGGTAGACAATTTAATGAATATTGATTAATATGTTTGCATATCGCATTGTTATTTTCCAAAGATATATACACATATTGTTATTTCGTGTTTTCTCATCAATGAATATGCCTTCGAAATTGGAAATAATTGCTATATTTGGTCCCATCTTGGACAGAAGAACCTTTAAAGCATTTGGATCTCCAGAGTGCCTTTTTAGGACCTTAAGTTCATAAAATACTTGAAGCTAAACTATTTTTAATTTATGCTTGGAAATATTAGCCAAATGGAAAGTAGGAGTTGTTTATTATTTTTTCCAATATTTAATTATTACTCTGATGTGGGGCCTCTTAGTATGCGCTGCCAAAATCATCGTTTAAAGTGAGTCTGCTTTAAGCTTTAACGGTATCAGCAACAAACTCAAGTCCCGCGATGACGTCATGTGAAAATCAATTTGTCTTATATTTCGACAATGTCTTTAATGGTTTTATAATATACGTGTTCTCTCAGTTATCAGCGTAAAAAATCTGTAAGTTAGAGCCTCAATAGAACAGTTATCAGATAACCATATTTAGCGAGCATATTAATTTTATGCGTTATCTGTTTTTGAATTTCTTTCAATGATCACTGCATGACGTGTTTACACCCTCAGAAAACTTTTATCGAAGCTGAACCTCTCGTTGTGAATTATTATTATCGGAAAGGGCATAGTTTTCCCCCGCATTTCACCGTGTCTTTTGAAAATATCCTCTTGAAGATCTTGTTTAAAGATAACAACACAAACCTCGGCAGCTGCTGAGAAAATTGGAGGTTTTATTGGCACTTCTCCCTTTTACAGGATACTTTTAACGAGAAAATATCACGGGCTCGTAAAGTTTCATTGAGTGGAAGCGGCTTTTCCTCATAAATTATTCGCATCCCGCGTTATTTTTTTATGCAATTTCCCTGGTTTTCGGATAAATGTCTTATTGCGTTGGCAATCATCAGGGGTTGTTTACGGGCTCACCGTTCTCCTCCGGCCTTGCGCAGTCCGCAGTGTAAAACATTTGGTAGATTTCTTATTCCCTTCACATGGTAGAGCCAGTCTTAGTCTTGTAGCAGTTTTCCTAATATAATCACCAATTTTTCATTCATATTCATCTTCATTTCCATGGCACTCAGCATGTCTCTCAACAGTGTATGGCAGGGATTGAGTTTTTACCGATTTCTGTTGCACTATATCTTTTCAACCCGATGGAACTACGATGTTTATGAAATGGCATTCATACATTTTCAAAATCCTTAGAATTCCTGCCGAGATATGAAATTTTATCGACATGCACCATAGGTTTGCTAATGGTGTATTAGGTACGGATAGCATTGAAGTGTTTAGCAGCAACATAAATGCTCTAAAACGCAGCAAATATGCAGGAAGCAGTGTCTCTCTACGAGCTTTCTTTTCGAGATTTCATTGAATGGTCCCACATGTTCTTTGAAAAGTACCCAATACTGTATGACACGCCTTATTTATACACGCACCCTATTTATATACGCAAGTAGCTCCAGTTGTCAGTCATCGCACCCATGTAATGAACCCAACCAATTATTTTTCTGCAACAGCGTTGTGTACGTATCTCTCGCAGTATAAAATGCTCTCTGTATATAAGAAAAATGTCCTAAGAATTTGATTAGACCCAAATTGGTATCCCTCTAACGTCACCAACTCCTCTATAACCTCATCCGTTACCTTCTCGTTTGGCTTTCGCTCGCCTCACACCTCACCCATTCCATCCCTCTCCAATCCCACGTCTAAAACGCCAATAGTAAACATGCTTTTTCCCTTCAATGAGTAAAAGACCAAGTTATCGACTCCTAAAAGCAACACGCTTCATATTCCTGACTTTTTCTGAAAGAAGAAATTAGGTCTATTACCTTAAGGAAAACAAAAATAATCGATCCCATCACCACCTGTAGAAGCCAATGTTCGTAGTATGAGGGGGGGAGCATTGCTATTGATGAAGAAATTAGCCGAACCGACGTAGTCGGTGTTGTTGACATTTTCTCTTTAAAGTATTACTCTCTTATGGAAAAATCGCAGAATTTTCATTTTTGTACCAGATAATGTGTGAATTGGGAAAATTAACACGCATTAACTCATACTCATGAAACCTATGTTCAACTTCAATATCAACTACGTAGCAACCAGTCAGGAACGTTGCACTGTGCGGCCGGTATTTAATTTCGCAAACATTGGTAATGGACTCCAGTTATTTGACTGCGATCACTGAAATAATCTGCTCAAAACATGCATACATAGAACATATGCTACTAGAAAAATATCAAGCTATCCGGGACTAGCCACGGAGTTCAACTTTTACGGAGTCACCCGCAATGCACACCGCATGTGTGGAAATTCGCATATGCTACTAGGTTACGCATCGATTGGTATATTGCCTGTCATTTTTGAAAGGTTATAAGCTCGCGGTTAAATATTTGTTTTACCGGCAGTGAGCCATCTTAATTCATGGGGAAGTAGAGGGGCGAGTAATTTTTTCGTGGGGAGACAATCGCTTAATGTGTGCGAGAAATGTCCATCGCTGATCTCTTCATAAAAAATGGTAACCGTGTTGGTTGCGGTAAGCGTTGGGGAGGTGTAGAGAGAGAAGGTGTCCGAATTAATGAAAAAATCTTGCAGTGAGCACGTATATAAGGAAATAATTTTCAGCGCACGTTCACCCTTCCTTCCCTCCAGTCCACACCTCGACTCGTCCAATCCGCCGCGTCTCCGGGAGGGAAGCGGGGATTAGAATCCGGGAAACATAAAGGAATTACTCCCCCTCACTGCGGAGGAGACATGGGCAGCAGCCATCTCGAGATAATTTAATTCCTTTTCTCCCTCACCTTCCCATCTTCCGTCTCTCACGGTCCCATTATTCCCGTTTCCTTCCCTCCCAGCCCGCCTCCCTCACTCACGCTCCCTCAATCCCGGTTCTTCTCACGCCGGGCCCAAATTATGCCCTCATCCCTCAAAAGGGCCTTCATCCGCCCTTACTACGCACGGACTCCTCCTTCCCATCCTCTTCTACTCAAACCATCTCACTACGGTTTACGAAATGGCCTACAGAACGACCACGCTGTCGCTTTAACACCAATCCAGTTGGGCGATATTCACGGAATCGATCTCTGTACTCTTGTTTCCCATTTCTGCGTGACTGTAGTCTGTGCCCCTAGAGTGCGACCAAGTTATTAGCACAGTTGACGGAAATACAGCCTGCTTGTAAACGTATCCAATGCTGTTTGGGGAAATGAATCGCGTGACCGAAAAATCTTTGATGTTGGCTATGAAGTTTAACAAATCAGGCGATACCTTATGGAAATTGGTTACATCTACATACTTCCCTTGTCGGCCCCGGTGGCGGCGGGTTAAAGTCCTCGCCTGCTAAACCCCAGGGTCGCAGGTTCGAATCCCTCCTGGGTAGATTATTCACTGCCCAGGACATGGATGTTTGTGTGTGTTAAATGAGGTAATTGTAAGAGAGGACTGTACAGTCCTAAGTTTGCTCACAATAAAGACAAGTTATTATTATTATTATTATCATCGAGCCACCGCATCGGCGTGTGGTAGGGGGACTTAGGTCACCAGCCGTGTAAAAATGTAAAGGATGAGATTTTTATGGCAATCGTTGAAATAATCTGCTCAAAATATCTGTAAATATAATTCATATATTATTAGGTTGTGCATTATTGGTAACTAGATGACCCGAGCGAATATTTCGCAAAGTATGCAGCTTATTTCTGTTTCTTCCTTCTTTCTTCCTGTTCTTCTACCTGTCGAATATTTCGCACAGTATGCAGCTTCTTCCTGTTTTTTCCTTCTTTCTTCCTGTTTTTATACCTGTTTCTTCCCTTGGACAATTATATGTTATTTATGTTTGTGTTAGAGATATATAACGTAAACGTAAACAGTAAACGGTCACACTGATTGCATGTAGAATGTAAACAATCTAATTAAACGATGTGTTAATAGATGGCACCTCCTACAGTCTCTTAGGCACGTAACCATTGCCAAAATATTAGTTGATTATATTGTCAGCAGATGGCGTCGTATCATTTTTTAATAAAAAACTTTAATTTTTAACAAAATCTAATTTTCATCAATATCGGGGAACATAAGCTTTAAAACGATGATTGAATCATTAATTTTGATGAATAATTATGGGAGTTATGGCGTTGCGACAAAAAAACACCTTTGAGAAATAATATACACCGATGATGTGTGGAGTCGATATACCTCGAGCGAGTAATCGACATGCAAAAATCGAAACTTTTAAGTCAAATTAATGGGTAAATAGTGAAATTTGAGATTGTATTTTTCGTCAGAAGCCGGTGATTCAACGTTTAAAATGATACCTCATTTATCACTGTAGGTGCAGTAGTAACGGAGCATATACGGAATGACAGAAAAAGACCTTTCTGTAATAATATATATGAGTTGCCTATCATTGAATAGTGAAATGTGTTATAGGTGTGTTTTTAGTGGAGCTCCGGTTTTATTATAGTCACTTATTGTCTGTAGAAAGAAAGAATTTTTTACCTATCTCTCTGGCAATGTATCTCTCTTATTGTATCGCTTTTCTTTGACCTTGAGATGTAGTTTGGCGTCAAAATGATATTCTGTGTCGCTCTGAAACACACCTACTCTAAATTTCTCAAGCAGACTAAGTTTAGCGCGCAGCCTCCGAGTCTCTAGGGGCTCCCAACCTAATCCCTCAAAAAGCTGAGAAATACTATACGTTACAGATATACTCATAATTAATTATCACTCACCGATCTAGGTTTCGACAATATTATATCCTATGTACTACCTTGAAAATGACATATCACTGTCGAAACATATGTCGGTGTGTGATAATAAAAATTGTGGAGATATAGCTAATTTTTTGAGATCATAATATATGATGTGGCCTTTGTTTGTATCAGATGTTGATTTAAAAGTTCTTAGCTTTTCGTTTCTTTCCTAATCCAAATCAGTATGTTCCGACTGTACTATCGTATTGGACGGACTTCACATGTATATAATGCCCTGGTAATCACCTCCTTGGTGTATGACTGAGGGCGAGTTATCACCACATATCCTTGAAGGCTCTTCTTTAAATATAAACATTGAATCTCCTAGTTATGGGTAAGAACCTCTGTGATAAAGCTTAAAATAATAAAAATTATGAATAATACAGCACTTTCAGTCCAAGAGAACCAATGACTGGAGTATTCGATATTGTCATAAATCGATGACGCGGCGATAGCTAATTACTCCGAGAGTAACAATTACACAAGCTTCAAGATTGCTTTGGGAGATAACAAATGATAAAATATTTACTTGAATAATTTGTTAATTTGGTAGTTTGGTGATTTTTACAAATAAGATTACCTTAGTCAAATGTAATCGTTACTAGCAATCGAATTGCTTATAACCAATAACGTCTTATCCCTTGTCATAATCCTCAGTGAGTATTCACAGCTCCCCTCTTTACCGTTCGTCACCTCTCTCGCGAAATTGAATTCGTTCCTTTTTAACGCGCGGTTTTGGACTCGACTGTGGATGGAATTCGGAAGTCGTAATTATTCCTGGCATCCACAATGACTTCCCAATCCCATTCTAAGTGTAAAGGCCTTAGCTCTCATCCCTACGGTGGAAGAGGGTGAACGTTTTAGTAAATTGTTTCCGGCGGTTCAATTCTGGAGAGTTTTATTAAAGTATTACGGAAGACGTTTTGAGTATGGCTTTGGTTGAGCATTTACTCGAGTTCGGAATTAGTTTCTTTGTGGAAGTTTTTTTATGTTTTTATTCATAGTAGTGATAAATTCGTTGTACTTTTCCGCAATACTTTATTAGCAAGACACAGTTAATGATTTTACAGCATCATCAGGCACTGAATGCTTTTAATTTATCATTAATCAGTGTAAACTCCAGCCAAACTTGACAGAATTGAATTTAAT
Source organism: Ceriagrion tenellum (assembly GCA_963169105.1). NCBI lineage: Eukaryota > Metazoa > Arthropoda > Insecta > Odonata > Coenagrionidae > Ceriagrion > Ceriagrion tenellum. Next base: position 54,409,770 of record OY720640.1, read on the forward strand.
TTAGAGATAAATGCGGATAATTTTCTCGTAAACGTATTTAATAATGCGCTATATTTGTAAATTTTGTCATTTTAAATTGCCCATGTTTTAGTATAGAAAAATATAAAATTCTCTGGAATGGATACCGTTTTTTATAACATTCGAATCTCCTATTTGAAAATGCTTCTATAAATAGAATTTTCTGTGACTCATACGTATGCTGAATTCATGGTGACCCGATTGGCCCATGATTTATTATTTCAAGGCAACAATGTAGAGTTCCAAAAATGCATACCGTATGATAAATGCTGATGCTACTTGATGTCCCTGATTGATTTGTAATGAGTGTTTTGTTTTCCCAACATATTAATATAGGCCTGTGCTTTAACAGTGCTATCTGTCTTCAAAGGGACAGTTCACCGATACGGGTACAAAAGAGAAATTTAATAAGTGTTTTTTTTTAGTTTCGTGAATTTAAGCAGGAAACAAAACTCTATTGAAAGAATTAGTGCCCTTTGTATATTTTCTTTTGTTTGGCTTTCATCTCGACTTTGAGACACCAATATTTCTAATTTTAAGTGTACAGATGAATGGAAGACTGCAAGGGAATAAAATGAACTCGTATGAAGCGTGTGAATATTTCCCTATTCCCATAATGGAAAGGGAATTTCTGGAAATGTAGACAGACCGACTCGTTGATGGAGAGAGAAATTTGCTTTTTACATTAATGATACAAACAATGCTTGAGAAACAAGTGTCCGTATGCTATCACTGCTGAAATTGAAATTTTATTTCCAGACATCAGGAGCGATCGTCTCTCATTTGTTTATCATATTTTAGCCCTTTCCTTCCCATCTCCTTGAACGGTATTGGATATGTAATCATAGTTGCTGATGATCTAATTTGCGCTCTTTTTTGTTTGAAGTGAGAAGTTTTTAATGGAAAATGTGGGATCGTAAGTGAACGCCAACCCGGAAAATCTAAGAGAAGTTGGCTATTGAAGTTGGTGTCTTTTTTTATCCCTTCATGTCGAATGAGCAATTCCTCCCCGGGCTATCTCATTTTTTAATTACCGAGCTATTAATGCTCGCACGGAAATCCGGAGAGAATAAAACGGTGAATTACGTTCGGGAAGACTAATACGATAGGATTAAACTTCGTTGCTCGGAATTCACGTTCCAATTGGTTTTAATTTTCGCATTAATCCTTTGCGTTCAAAGTTAAATTTCAAAACTTGACCGAGAGCTATGCATCCGTAACTACTCCATTATATTTTGGACCTTGGTTAATTTTAAACGGAGAGCTTTACTCGTTGGGGGAATTGAGCCATGATCCTGTGGTGCTTGGGTTACTGCATCACTGCCACACCCATTCCAACATCCCTTGTCAGCACCCATCTACCTCCTTCCTTTGTTGCGGTGTATCTTGGGATTAATATATGTTGTCTGCATGATCATGCTATTGCCTATCATGTCAGAAAAAATCATAAAACGATGTTATAGTGTCTGTCTCCCCGTTGTGCCAAATACATACGTATCCGAATCCGAAGTATTTGAGTCCCTGTCCCTCCTACTTCAGCAGAGAACAAAACATTTCAGGTACCTCATCTCCCCTGCATTTAGCGTACTCGTATGCTTATCCTGGTATTGCCAGGTTTCACGGCTAATTTAAAAAAATGGAGGCGAGGCATTTTTGAATACCATGATGAATAGGAAGGCATTCAAGTGAATTTAAGACATTGTAGACTCTTAGTTGATTTCACGACGGTATGCATCAGGTAGTGTTGAAAAAATCACATTTTACGTGAGTTTACAAGATTAACTCTCCTTTTGTGAAAACTATGTAAAGTCTTTTTTAATCAAAGACTTAGTGTAATCTACAATTGTTTTTACTAGCCGACCGAATCTTTCACTCAGCACTAAGGTAACAATTCCCGAGAATTTCTTAATGGATACTTCGTATGTGGGGCATGTATCTTCGTTTTGAAGTGGTAGGGCACTGGTTGTGTGGGAAAGTAGTGGTTTTGCCATTATGTAAAATCGAGAGAACTTTATGATAAATGTATCTTTTTCACCTATTTTAAGATGTCCAACTTTTATAATCCAATGGACGGATTTTGAACGTAGAACTGTGTGACGTTGGAATATCAGTATCGGAATCGGGATCGGCAGAGTAGGTGACAGAAGGATGTTGGGCAAGCAGGGAAGAGGAAGAAAGAGAATAGGTTTTATTGGCGAGATGAAGAAGGGTAGATCGTATACTGAGCCGAAAAAGCATATCTTAGTTCGAGATAGGCCCCTGAATGTGTAGCAAACCGGGAGGAGATTCTCGGACATTCAACGAAACCTACTTTAACCTGTAGAATACTTTCTTAAAAATATAAATAAAATTTACTATCGCAAATTACGCGCAATACCCAAGTCCTCATCATATGTAGATATGTAGAAGGCTTTGAATTATGTAGCATAATGCACTGGATTACATTTCATTGCGATTCGATACATCGTATAACCTTGAATATACGGTATCTTGGAGGAAACGTTCTGCGATACCTTCGATATCGCTGTATATCGCTGTAGTCGCGTCGCTATATCGCGCGATACTGCCCGATCGTCAGCTAATCTTACCGACTTTATCAGCTCCTCGACTTGCATTCCCTCATCCAACTTTACGCAATTTCCTCTTTGCCATTTCCTCAAGAGTACCCACATCTCAAACATTCCCAACACCCCCCCACTCCCCCTCACGTTTCCTTCTCATTATTCGCTACCAGCGTCCTTTCCTCCCCTCACCAATTACCTCCCTTCCCTCCATCTCATCTCCTTCCTCCTCCTTTCTTACCTCTCCACCCTCCCCCATCGCCCTTTCGCGGGAGGAAGAGTGCGGCTTTGCAAACGGACATTAACCCCTCGTTTACGACGCCGCCTACAAGCGCCTCAGCCGGGATTAAGTCGGACTCTGTCTCCGCGGAGGGTCGGTAAGTTGGTAGGGGTAGAGTAAAGAGTGGTGAGGATAGAAGAGGAGACGGTACCAGTGAAGGCCTTACGGATTGAGGGGGTGGAGAGAAGATGAGCTAGAGAGATCAAAGGAAATAATCATCATTATTAGTATATTAAGCCTCGATAAAATACTTCTATGATCACGTAAGCTATGCCTAGGTCGTTTTTCAATCCACGGTAAGTTGTTCTAGGCGTTCATGATTTTTCCCTTATCCAGTTATCGATGAAGCTGATATCCAGCAATATAAGCCTTGGGACCAACTTTTAATTATACAAATATTCAAATTAGAATTATGTGGAGTGAAAAAACAAATAATGACTAGAATATTTCATTATCTTCATGATCGCAAACGATAAGCTAACGTAGAAGTTATCGACAGCACTAGTTCCCACATGGATAGAGAGATATTCGGTATTGTTCAAGGCAGCCGTCTCTTATTCTTCATCTGTTTAAACGACATACGCTCTAAATTAAGTGGCATATATAGTGTGTTTGCGGACTGTGTTGTCAGATAAACTGCCACAGGTATGAAACTATTAGCTCCCTCATCGTTTCTCAATAACGTTGGCTCGTGGTGTCTAAAATTGGGGCTCAAACTTATCCTAAGCAAATTCACTGCAGTATACTAAAAACTAAAGGAATAACACCAATACCATGACATCAAAGTGGGTAGAGTTAAGACAAAGGGGCCCACTGAAGTCAAAAACAAGGAAATCATCTAGACCTGTGGCCCAATGAAAGGGAGACGCGTACGAAACGTTTGCGTCGCTTCTTTGACGAAACTAGGAGGAATCCATGCGTCAAATATTAACAAGATTGTCCGTTCCAAACGCTAATCCTCTGTCAGTCTCTATCTGAAGTCAGAATTTTGTCCTTGTTTATCTCATTAATATCCCCACGTTAAATTTTACTCTTATCTTATTTTGTCTCATAATTTATGACATTTTTTGCTGTGTAAAATTGAAATTTGTGACTTTGAAATTGTTCTTCCTCTTTACACGTTACATTGCAATGCAGTACAAGTCAAGAATGCATAATAGTTAAACTGTTTTGTGTGTTTTAACTTAGAAGTCCAATAAACATTACGACTTCAGGCGTCACTTCGTAGAAGAATCTTATATTCGAATCCACAACCTCGTACTTTTCCACTGTTATTTTATTAGTATAACGTGTTTCGCAGCCTGCTGCATCGTCAAGTCGATCATAAATTCAAACCAGAAGGTAACTGTCGAAGTTATAGGTACATTTTTACTCTGAATGTTTGTACATTTCAATATTTTATGGCTTCTTAGAAAACAGTTCGATGATTTGTTGGCTCAAGTAAAGATACAACTTGTATCTACCTCTGAATCCTAAAAAAGAAGTCTTTCTTTTCGAGATGTGATGGCCAGGGATTTCTTGAGTAGAGACGTAACAAGAGGGATGGAGAGAAAGGCAAACAAAGAGCTGCTAAAAAGGATGGTCAGGGTTAAGGAGATATCTGGTGGGGACAGTTCTGGGATATTGAGAAATGTTTGCAGAGGATATTTCAAGGGTTAATGGATAGAAGGGGTGAGGTTGAGTCAGCGGGAATGTTTGAGGAAGGGATTGAAACTAATAGTTAATTAAACAATGATGGAATACTTAAATGCTTCGTCATGTGTGAATTTACTCTCTTTTTGAATGATGATATCGACTATTCAAACAAGAAGCCTTGAGAAGAGGATTTGCTTTTTTCATCAAAACCAATATTTTGTAATGATTTTCTCAGTCCCTATAAAAATGGATGAGTCTACCGAAATGTTTAAATACATATCTGTGCTCAGTGAAAACAATTTACCTACCCTCTTGGAGTTTTCACTGAGTTTTGATTAAAAAATTTTCTTCAACTCTAAAATCAGACTTAATGCATGGTTAGAATATTTTCTTCTGACGAAATATAATTTTAAGTTTTGTTGAGAAAGAAGCTACAACTATTCCTTATTTCTCAGTTTGAGCGGCGAGCTCATTTTCGTCTTCAACTCTTCATACTTCTCTATTTCATTCTTATTAGCCACTTATATTATTTCTACTTCCGAGGTTGCTTTTTTTCCTCTTATTTACGTTTTCCCCAGTCTATTGACCTTCGAATCAGCATGAACCTTCTTTACAAAGTATTTCATTAGTAACCCAGCCACGTACTGCCCTTCAGCTACTGCCTTCCTTGTTATGTCATACATGACACTCCTTTTGGTTACATCTGTTTTCTGCCCTTTTGCATTCATCCTTCCTTAAACGATTCCGTAAAAAAAATAAGTATTGTAATAACTGAGAGACTACCGCGAGTCGGTGGGATAGTATATACCGACCCTAATGACTTCTGACCCTTTTGCTGGTCATCAACAACTCCAATCAACCCCTCAAGTTCATTCTTCGTCGTAGACTCATCCATCAGTCGTTCACTTATGGGATATGGAGTGGAACAAATGAAATATGAAAGTGTTTGTCAGAACTTGAAGGGATATAGATTCGATCTGAGGTTTCGGAATCTACCGTTTGGGTTCGGTTTATTCGTTTGGGGAAGGCAACTACATATGAATTTCTGTCTAGATTTTTTTAAACTTAAGAAAATTATATTTCGAATTGCTCATGCTTTAAGACCGTATTTTGGACTTAAGTATATTTAAGCTTGCGTTTAATTTTATATTTACTCGTTCAAAATAAGTACGCGGCCGATCGTCCATGAGTTGCGAGGTTTGCTTCAAAAATGTCGAATCTCTTATCATGTAGTTTGTTGCAGGAATCTTGAATATTACAAATTTAGTGATTGGAAATGTAGTACTTACGTTTCGTTGTTAATAGCGTATGGTAAAAAGAGTTTGATTTTAATGAGCAATACCTCGCCAAATTTGCTGTCAACCAATCTTAAATATAACTAAGAGGCTTCTTGTTATATAAAAGAGTTTTAACTAAACTTTCATTAATTTCTGGAAAAATTGATATTAAACTAAGAAGTTCTTAAAAAGTCAGATGCTTCCGATAACCTTCAAGGCAACTACCATATGATACTACACGTCCACCATATGATATGAACTCTTTCCCTCATTTTTTGCTTTGTACCAAGAAGTGGTTGCACCTTCGCGGTAGCCTTACCTATCCATCCGTGCTGAAGTTCATTTTTTCCGTCTAGAGTTAGGGGAGGGAGGGGCATTTCGTGAGGGGTCTTGGCTGGAGGGATTTTGAATTTGGTTGAGGGAAATAAAGTGGGGGCGAAGAAATGGGGTGTGGCGGAAGGGAGGGAGGGCAGAGAGTTTTCTCCGATGCGCCACCACATGAATGCCGAAGGGCCGCTGCCCACGTGACGGATGGTCGGAGCGAGACGTGCATGGCGGATGAAGAAGAAGCCGAAGTGGGGTTTTATGCACGGTGCGGAAGGTTGGGAGGCTGGGACTCGCGCGGGGAAGTCTGAACCCTGTGGGGTTTGATTGGTTCGGAGGCTGAAATGATGATTTTCCCCGTGGAGTGCCCTTGTTCCCAACCCAGCGGTGTTACAAACTTTTCAGTGGCAGTCCAATGCCTTAAGTTCTCGCAAAAGATCGTGGCAGTGGGCTCCGAATTCGGGACGGAAACAATTTCCAAAAAAATCAAAGTAAGTTTTGCTTGAAAATCCGGCGGGTCCATTTCTTCAACTGCATCAAGCTCTTTTATTTAATTCAATTTTATAAACACATCTAAACCATTCTTTAGAATATTGAATATCAAGCGCAGAGGATCTGTGAAGAGTTAAAAATTGAATAAGTATAATGAAGACCATGAAGAGAAGGAGAGATAAAAGTTTTCGGCATGTATTGCGACACAATCTCCTGTATAAAACAATAATGAAAGGAGAAATGAATGGGAAAAATTACAGAGTAACTGAGGATGACTAAGAATAATACATTTTGGTAAACTTATCAAATTACTTAAAAGCTTCATGGTGTGAACTGGTTTTGTACTGAGATGGCGTATTGCAGGGTCTATCGAGGTTTTGTGGCTATATCTGTTGCATTTGTTTTAATGGCGTTTCTACCATCTGTGGAGCCCCTGACAAAAACGGAATGGGTGGCGCCCACCATCCCTTAAAACCCCTACTTTTATAAACTTCTCCATTTTCTTTTTTTATATTTTATATTCTATTCATCCCGCCACCCATAACGTTCACCAACGATATGATTACATACTTTAACTGTAAGTACAGTGAAACCTGAATTAAGCGCCCACCACTGGACCCATGAAATTATGACCGCTTGAGGAGGTGACCGCTAGATGGAGGTAACATGTACATTGGTTACAGGGGAAGTTCAATCATGAAAAATCGGGCGCTTAGACAGACAATCATTCAATTGAGGCGGTCGCCAAGGCAGATTTCACACTACCATTTAAGGAAAGTCGGACGACTTCATAAAGATACACGGAGGGTAGCGTAGGTATATTATGTTCTTAATATGTAAATTAGCAAGGGACATCTTTTATCAGTTGCATATTTTTTATTCTGATTAGTCACGTCCTAAAAATGTTGTGCAGATTTGACAGTGACAATACAGATTCTCGGTATCTTTTAAGGAAAGTCGGACGACTTCATAAAGGATATGGAGGGTAGCTCCAGTATGTTATGATTTTTATATGTTGATAAGCAATGGATATCTTAGATCACTTGCAGATTTTTTATTCTGAATAGTTGAGTCCAAAAATGTTATGTAGATTTGACAATGACAATGCAGATTTCACTGTATCATTTAAGGGTAATTGGACGATTTCATAAAGATATTTATAGGATTGCGTCAGTATGTTATGTTCTTTACATATTGATAAGCAAGGGGCATCTCAAGTCAGTTGCACATTTTTATTCTAAATAGTCACGTCCTAAAAATGTACCCCAAACAACGTAGTATTTTGAGATAGAAAAAATATCCATACTTTCGGATCGAGCTTTAAAATACCTAATACAATAAGTAAACTGAACTCTCCGCGCGGACGTGTCTGTTTCAGGCATGCTAAGCAGCGTGCCGTGGATGGAATGCACTGAAAGAGGTGTGAATATTTACGCTCAAGACTGGTAGGTGTTGATTTTCCGGTGCATGTGTTTCAGTCACCCCTTAGCGTCCTGTGTTGGACTCGACAATATTTGCGGGTGGTAAATTCCAGTGCGCGCGAGCGACATTATCATTCAAGTTAGCACTTGACGCCCGGAAACCGTTTCCAACAGCTGATCGCTCCCGGTTGTCGGCGACCTTGGCTGGATTGAGGGGGCTCTGGCTAATGTGAGTCATGACGAGGCCTAAATTGGACATTTTTATTGATTCAGTTTGAAAAATCCTGCTGTAATGGGTTACCTATTGAAAAAAAATCAAGGCGCAAATCATGCAGATAATTTCACGAATTTTTTTTTAATGAGCGCATTTGTCCAGCCATAGGAGCCGACTTCATGTCTTGGAATTATCTTAACTTCTGATATATCTTGGGGAACACGTACAAAATTTATGTGGCACAGCATTAAAGAAACTAGGTTTTTTTAAGCGTAAAATGGGAAGGTCCTCAGATGAAAAAGTAAAAGAGAGATGCTATTTCGCTCTGGTTAGGCCACACCTCGAATACTCCACGAGCATTTGGGACCCTGATCATAAATATTTAACCAAAAAAATTTACAAAATACAAAGAATAGATACAGGCTTCGTTAAAAACTGCTACGAGCGAACATACCCTGTCTCAGTACTAGTGTTGCCGCGAGACTCGTGACTGTCTCGTCTCGAGTCTCATCTCGAAAAGGAGACGAGACCGTAGCGGAGAATCCGAGACGAGACTCGAGACGAGACCGCTTTTTGACGAGACGAGACGATACCACTTCCACGAGACTCTCGAAAGTCTCGAAATAAAGATATATGTGATTTATTGGTATTTAGTGTTACATTATCCCTAAAACTTCGTCCTTCGGCTAATACGAAGTCAATTTTACGTTTCCCTAAAGTAATAAATTTGAAATATGATTCAGTTATAACTCTGCGACAAATTAGCTATTAAAAATTATTATTTACCGATGCTACTGATTGTGATGGCATGAACGTGACTTCTGGAGCCAAATAAAGAAGTGCTATTGGCTTAATACTTTTCCCTATTACTTACTATAAATACCTTGGAAAACTTATCCAGCAAAAAATGTACTATTTTCTAAAGCAGCATTTTTCAGTGCTCACTTCTACGACAAAAATATAGTGGCTTATACTCGTATATGGTGTCAAGTATCGCCCAGCGGCACTAGCAATCCTGCTTTTAGCTTGTCTGCTAAGAAAAAGGATACCGCAGTTCCAAATTGCGCATCACACATCATCTCTGCGAAACGATGGGCGAAAATTAAAATCACAATGTACCTCTTCCTGCATAATACATTACTAGGTTAGTGATGATGTTAAGTATGATGCCGTTAAGTTGTCTCAAGGATGATACAAGAAAAAATAATGACTATAATTGGCTTTCTTTTCCCTTTAATTGTTTTCATTTGCTTTTATTTTGCAAACCAAAATTCCATTCAATCAAAAAGACCATTACTGGAGCATCTAACCGGCATTTATTCATCAGCCACTCATTCTAATTCCATTCATCCTACTTTTTCCACAAATACCTAGGAGGTACTCCATTTTAGCTTAATTCAGTCCATTCTTAAAGGGGCAGGGTACCTCGCGAAAAAATCTGTTTGCAGACTATCGACTTTTACTCTGCTACGATGGATTGGTGGCAGAAATAAATGCTACAGTTTTCACGATACACTGTAAAGATGCAGCTATGTCGCGAGTTATCGCTTTTGTATGAGGTTCCTACGTTATTGAAGCGATTAAACACGTTTAGTAAGTTTTAATCAAATATGTTTCAACCATTCTGTTGATTTCAATCAATTCCATGCCTCATAAGTCTCTCTATACGAAATTTCTCTCACTAAAAGTACAATTAGAGTAAAAAAATATCTGATTACCTATAAGAGTGAAATAAGAGAGAATTTTTGTTTTAATTTCAGAATGATGATGGAAATAATGACTTCGGAAATGCAATGGTTGACTGGATGGGGTAGAAATACCTCTCTTTCCAATTTCTTTATGATGATGATACTCAAAATTCTTTCAAGATGTTGAATCCCACCGTTACATTCCCTAAAAGAACAAAATTGAGGCAGATGGTACCTACCTTACCGTTATAACAGGATGCAGAAGGCGGTGCTGCATTAGCTGAAACAAAATAAATCCAACCTGTCTTTCACCATAAATGGCGGGACATCCATAGCTGGAAAATCGTACTACAGAATCACGACTCATTTCATAGATGAGAAGTGGGAGTACCAATCTCTTGTTATTGACTTTGTTCCATGAAATGGTAACCACACAGAAAGAGATATCGCTGAAGTTTTTTTTTAAATACCCTAAAATCCTTTGAACTTGAGCACAAACTGCTAGGAGATAACGAGATAACTCCTTCGCAAGTACTATATTCATGGAGAAACTCGGCAAGATGCTACCAAGTTTTGATATCGCAGCACTGATCAGCATTTTATGTGCATGGCCCGTATACTTAACCTTGCAGTACAATATCTTTTAAGAATATTGTCTAAATTTTAAAGTTCTGATGAATAAATTAGGAGAAAATTACGTTACCCTTCCACTCGTTACCGTTCCATTTTACTTTTTGTTGGATAAGCTAGAAAAAATGGTGGAAATACTGGGCAACAAGCCTGGAAGAAATGAAGGTGATGAGCAATTGTTGCTTGCCTATCAAGCTGCTCGGAACAAGATGTTAGAGCACAACCGCCTGACGAACTAAATTTATTGCGCGGTATTAACATTAGACCTTCGTCATAAATGTGAAACTTTCTCCATGTCACCATGGGGAAAAGAGATGGAGGATAAGTTCCTATTCAAATGTGAAGAATTGTTTAAAATCTGTCACTTTTTGTATTCCACTCGAATGCAGTCCGCTCAGTCAATAGATCAAGAGAATCTTGAGAGGTCTGCTTTGGTATTAAGTGATGAGGACGACTTACTATATGTATATTCTCTGTATGGGCAGGCACGACACAGTACTGAGAGGTATGATCTTTCGACTAAACTTATCCCTTTTTGATTTTACCCCTTTTTGATTAATTTCACTTACCATAACTATTTTCACCATTCAGATCAGAAAAATTAAATTTTTCTCTGAACTTTCAGTAAAATGTTTTTGACTTTTCAATAGAGTTTTCACCCCTTTTTTGTTATCAGTTAATGTTTTAACTAAATTTACCCCAAGTCAGTCATCCTAGTATGATGAATGGAGGTAGAACTTGAAGACTATCTTCAACAGCCGAGATCCCCTAGTAATGTATACATATTGACTTGGTGGAAGACAAATGAGCCAACTTTTCCAGTTTTGGCAAAAATGGCGGGTGACTTCTTTAGCATACTCGTTACATCTGCTCCAGCTGAAAGATTGTTCTCACGGGCAGCATTGACAATGAGAATGCATAGAAACCGCTTGGGCGTCGAGTCAGCCGGAAGTTTACTCTGCGTGAACTCGTAAGTGACGTGCCATTTGGCAAGTCAAATAAAAAAACTCATCTTGATTTAACTGTTTTAAACCTAAAAATTATTTTAACTACTCCTTAAAGCAAAAATGTTAAGTCCTTTTTTAACCTATTACATTATTTTTACTGTTATATTTTTTTACCTTCTGTGGATTACTCTGAACTAACGCTGTGACTATATGGCCATTTTTCACCATTTTTATGTTTCATATTTGTCGTTTATTAATTGAGTATCAATAAAATAATTGGTTGTACATGCATTCTGATGAACTCGGTGTCCAATTTAATATTAATTTTAAATTCATACAAATTTCATTACTATTTCGAGAATACCGATTCAGCAATTACGTACGCAAAGAAAACCGACCTTTTTATGGTACTTCATTTTGGGGGAAACGAGACGAGACGAGACTGGGGTTCACGAGACGAGACTCAAGACGATACCAGCGTTTAGAAAAGGAGACCGAGACGAGACTGGCTCATGTCTAGTCTCGTCTCGTTTCGCGGCAACACTACTCAATAATTTTCGAGGAATTACGGTGGGAGCCCCTAGATTCTCGGAGGCTGCACGCTAGGCTTAGGTTGCTTGAGAAATTGAGAATTTGTGTGTTTCAGAGCGACACAAAGAATTTCATAATGACGACTCACCACATTCATAGCTCTGACAGAAGAGATAAAATAAGAGAATATTTCCGAACAGATAGGTACAAAAACTCTTTCTTTCCGTGCACAATAAGCGACCACAATAAAAACTGAGCTTCACGACATACACTCCCATAATACACGTCACCATTTCACCTCCCGAAACCTTCCATTTTTACTTCGCTGGAGTCCTAACACACCCTGCCACACGCCCATGCGGCGGCTCGCAAGGTAGCATGTAGATGTAGACTGTATTGCCACTTTCAAGGAACTGACGAATTTCCACTTGAGTTACAGCACTAATTGGCCAATAGCTTTATATAATTGACGGTAAGATGCTAGATATCACCAGTCATTGAGATTACATTTTAATAACTTTTCAAAAATGTAGAAGCAAACTCTTAACTTAAGATTATCTGTTTATTCGGTGAAAAAAAACCATATGTGTAGTAGTATAGGTGATGCTAAAATTATGTGTATTTTTTTTTATTTCGTCTAAATTCATACACAATTACGACTTGGATTTACGGCGCAACATTCAAAGTTTTTAGCGAAAAAATACGTGAATGCGTGTTTTCAACTGGACGTGATGCCTTGGTATTTTCTTTCCGCCATTGTAATCATAAGGAATGTATAATTTCGTGATTAGGAGAAAATCTGTACATGCAAAATCAAAATATTTCGAAATATATGTTAAGTTAAATAAGTCTACGTGTTAAAATTGCATATATTTGCCAAAAAACAAAATCGGTAATGTGCATTTTTTTCACTTTAATCTGTACGTATTACTAATAAGAACACGTATGCGTAATTTCAAGCAAATCTGTTCATAAACGAAAATTGCTCCCTCCACCGTTAAAATGTCTCAGTTCCCAGGACACCTCCTGCCTCAAAGCCTCCTCGAAATTATCATCGTAAGGGCGACGCCCGGGCTGCGTAATTGCTTCGAGCACTACTGCGATGTCGAAGGGTGTAGATTCGCATCCCATTCCAGATGGTGGTGCGTTTGAAACGTCTCGAGGAAATCCCGACGTGGCTGCGGAGTCACGTGATGCAATTACGAGCGAGCCAACAATTTGGTGTGTTTGAACCCCTCGTGACGATCTCTAGTCGCGTAGTTACGCGGGGCGAGGCAAGGGGGACACCTGTCTCCGGACGTAGAATCTTGGATCGCCAAATTATTAGTTACATAGTTGCGAATATTACATAATGAGCATTAAATTAGGGAAGTAGATTGTAGAACAGAAAGGTTAAAAATTTCGTTTTTCCCGCAACCGATAATTAATCATAACGGCTGCGTTAAGACTTTGAAGTACGTCAGAGGTAGTGTAGCTGATAAATTCATATGAACCCTAATGCTAGTCTCTAAATCTGCCGAGTTGTGCTTACACCATATTTAGCATGTTCCCTGCATGACTCTTGTGCCACGTTTACATAGTCATATTGTAGATTATTTTAGTAGTTTCTGTAGCATTTATAGATTACCGATAGTGTGAAGCTTGTCGGTGAAACTAAATATATTCACTGTAGTTCATGTTGGTGATAAGTCACACCCTGTCAAAGACAATCTTGGTGGCTTGCAGAGTAATAAGTAATAAAGGTATAGATGAATGTAATTCGGGATTCAATGTTTTCCCTCTTTAATCTACTTCCGGCGTTGTTAAAATAAAATTATTTATATACATATATGTATTATATCTTAAAACTAACATTGCTATTGGTACCATGGCACACCCCTAGGTGGTAACAAGGGGCTCGAAAACTGACATTACTCTTGGGTGCTGGTCGAACTTTTAGCCTAACGTGATATTGTTTCTCGAGTTGCAAAATCCGATTGGAGATGCCATGAACAATGTTGGGGGCTCTTTAAATTTACCACCCCGAGTTAATCAAACTCGCCAAAATGTCTAACTAACATTTATTGCACGCTTGACTCGTTAGTATGTGATTGGAGTTATCTCGAACAATTCCAAACCCACGTCTGAGGCGAATGAATTTTTTTCTGAGACTTTCCCACATTTATTAATTTTAACCTTATATTTTTCATCGCATTAAAGATGGTTGGAACAAAACTTTCTCTCGTCATAATAGAGGCCATTTCGAACTTTATTGTTCAATATCGATATCTGTAAGTAGCATAATATACATTATAGTAACCATGGCGCTAAAATGTTGCCTTTTATGACTGAGATTTTTAGCAATAAAATATATATGCCAATATAAGTCCACTTGACTAATAATTTTCACGCCGTGGGGTGAAAATCCGTTTCCAAACAACGATTTATTAATTTTTTTGACTCGTTGTATTTTGATGGAGCCTACACAATGTTCAACTTATGACGCAATCTTAGCGTAATAAATTCCTGTGTCTGTGCCATTTACTATGACAAACGGCTGGTGTTTTTTGCAAATAACCCAAGGTGCTGCGGTTAAATGGCTAATATTTTATTATTATTATCATTAGAAAGCGAAAAAACTTTTCTTTTTCTTTTGTTTTTGGAAATTAAATCTCTCTCAAATTCTCCATATTCGATTCCAATACCCTTCCTGGATTCAAGGTATTTCCGATTCAGTCGCAATCAACCAGCTCGTGAACGATTCGTGTTGCTCAGAATTTTAACATGCGAGACGGCGCACAAACGTGCGACAGAGGGTGTTATGACGCATGCTTGGAATAAATGACTGGATTTAAATTCCCTTTTAAAACCGTTAAGCGGCAACAACCTGAAATTGCCCTCACAAATCCCCGGGAGTTGGTCCGCTATCTTCTTGGAAGTCGATGAGTATTTAATCGCTTCGTTTCCCGATTATTCTTGAATGTAGGTTGCACAGATGCACAGTTCAATGTGCTTTCGGCCTGGGAGGTCGATCCTGCAACGTGTGCGGGCAGTTAATCGTCCCTGTTGCAAGCCCTTGTGGCAATGTGCTCAGTGATGTGAAACTTAAAGTTATGGTAAAAGATTGTTGCCTCTTGAAGTTAAACACACGTGTCATAAGAATTGTGCTTGAACTAGTTCTGTCATAAAATAGAGTACACCATCCTTATGCTCATGTTACTAAAAACGATGTAGTTATATCACGCCTCTTAACTACAAATCATTTTGTGGCTACTTCTATAGCGTTCCGAAGTTTTAGTACTGTAAGTTGTATGCGTGCATAATTTGATTGCGCCAGTGCCGCTATCTTTAATGTAACGACGCCATAGATTAGATAACTAGGTAATTTTGTAGATTACACGTGCCTTGAGGTCCTTATGTTGGGGAATGGGTCCGTTTAAGAAGTGTAGTTAACGAAATAGATCATTGTCTTGAGAACACAGACCCTGTAAAATCTTACGAAGGGCTCCAATTACTCCCTGATTTTTGTGCACTTACGATAAAATATTATTCCGCGTCTAAATTGCAATTGATATTTTTTTTTATTATTGTGAAAGCGCTGTCTCTCTGAATATGCTTTTTTACTCCTTGATTTGAAAAACACTAATGTTTTCCATTTTTTCTTACAGTTTTTTTCTTGTCTTACAGCTTACATTTTCTATATAATGTTTCTCTAAAATTAAATCCTCAGCTGGTTTCCAAAAACGTCTTTGTTGATCAGCTGAAACTATTTTTCCAGGAATCGTTATATACTCTTGGCACCTGAGGAATTAAAGATTTCGCCAATCCTCTCACCTGTTAAAATTACTGCGTTATTACTCGAATAAAATAACTTTAAGGGAAGATCAATGTAGTTAAAAATTAAAAATACGCAAAAATATGGGAACGAGTGACAGTGATCGTGAACACGAAATAGAATGTTCCCTCCCTAATAACCGCCATAAATTTTTCGGAGAAGTGCTCTAGGAAAAAATATTGGGAGAACGTTTCAGTTAACAGAGCGATGTATATTTTTCTCCTTTCCGTCCTTATCTCTTTATCGTCTCAATAAAAATGGCCTTTTACATCTCACGAGCCTTGCAATTTATCTCCCTTATCTTCCTTTTGTGTCCCATTCCTACCCGATTCCTTTCGGCCCCGTTACGAATGATACTTTTTGACTTAACTGTACTAAATATTTTTGACACGGGTCTTTCCTTGCAGCTTTATGTCTTTGTCTGCCTTTTAAATGGAGGAAATGGGAGGAGGACTCCACGACGGACGGACAAACGACTTTATTGGGGGCGAAATTGAGATCATCAATTCTTTGTGTCATCCCGGTCGTTTCCGTGGAGGAGCAGAAAAAGGAAGTGGGTTTGAAAGGAGGAGGCGAGGGCCGTGGGTGGGCAAGGGCGGAAGACGAGGGAGAGAAATGTAACAAAAAGAAGACTGAAGACCTTCTTGCTACACGCGTGGAGGTGGGAAGAGAGTGGGGGAGAGACAAAAGGAACAAAGGACATCGTACAGGGGAAACGTCATAGGTAAACTTCCGATCGGAAGATACACCTGTAATGCCCTCCGTAATTGAAACATGCGAAAGAATATTTAAGTCTAACATACAAATATATGCATTTCGTCGTTCTCTTTTGGGTTTTGTCGACAGTGCTTAATTGTTGACGTCAAACGTAGGGAATTTGCTTCGGGTGTAGCAATTTTCTCATTAATGCCCCATTCCGACAAACTTCTTTTACTTACAACTCAGTAATGCATTGCTTCAGACACGCTCTTTCATTCCCAGGACTCTAATCAATCCTGCAGAGCTCAGCTATCAACCTTATACCAAGAGAACTGTCTACAATATTTTTTGTTATTTTTTTCATTACTATCAAATTATTTCATTCATCTTTTGATCATAGTACAGTGAAGCATTGCTTCGTACACGCCCTTTTACCTGAGGCTTAAAATATTTCCGAACTTCAGAGTTTATTTCACCGCATTCACCCATGATTTTCTTGGTCCACCCTTTCCTGTCACGCCATTCCCTTCACTATCAAAGGAAGTCGACTCTCATCTCGGTAATAATACATCTCGGTAGGGTCAGACCAACAAAGCCTGTCCACTACTCTATCACTATTTCTTTTACCTACCATCGTCCATCCAATTCATGTGATTACTTTCATCACCCACTCATATGCCGACTATTTTTATCGTTAACTCTTTGAAATATCGAATACCTACTTCGTTTTGTTTACACTTTTGATCGTTTTATCAAAACCAAGTTTCACTGGCATAAAATAATGTAGACAGGGGTAGGCTCTTGTGCATTGCAGCTTTTGCATCTTTAGGTTCAGCTTCAAATCGTGCCGAAACAGCAGAAATTAAAACTAAGCTGGAAGAGGAATCTGGTGCAAGTGTCTCGACATGTATGCAATGGTTTAGTAGAGGTTACCTGCCATGACTGAGAAAAATATAATTTACTCTGAGCTAGGAACGTCATGAGCTGACGTAATAGCCGGAGATGGTCATTAACTGGTCATTTGAGTCATGGTCCATTTAATCATATGATCGTTTAACTGCTTTCATTCTTTCTTTACACACCTAACTCAACCCTCTTCTTTAATTCACATCATTCCCAGACACTGTGAGTTAGTTCTCGGTATTTGCCCTTTCGTCTAACTCGTCTCTGATGCACACTTGAACCTAATAAACGTGTTTATTAGGTTCAAGTGTGTTCCCAATCCATCGCGCTACAAGTTCAGAGCGATCGAGTTGCAGAGATCTTTAATCGGGTTCTTTACGATGATTTTATGAGGCGAAACTCGTTGCGTTTATAGTTTATTATGCAAAAAATTGCCACGTAAATTTTGAAATATCAAGTAAGGTTTCAAGATTGCTGGATAAGTAGAGCTGGGTTGTAGTGGTTTGATTGATCTTCAAAAAAAGACGAAAAACAAATGTTGGCCTCAAACGGAAGTTAATCTGGTATTGCTCTATCACCATAAAGAGAATGTTCGCTCGATTAGAGTTCGCTTGAAGAAATCGCCTCAAGGCTCCCGAATCGAGCTAGTGCAGTAGATTCTCGAATTATGGAGCGTAAAAGAAACGGAAAAAAGGAGGATGGCTCAAGTTTCATTCATCTAAAAATAGATAAGCAAATGAGGGCATCCAAGGAAAGTTCTATGGCGTGGCTTGATTGGCGTAAGATTGATACATAAAGAGAGAAATGTCTTTGTTCTTGGGGTGAGATGGAGACTTTATACTCCCCTCTTTCTCCTAACCCCGTGTATACATTGTGAAAAACAGTAATTTATACAGATCACAATATGATTCCCATTGCTGATTCAGCATGCTAGACAAAAATACAATATATCAATGAAAAGGGATTGTTTGATGAACTGATATTATACATAAATATAAACGATGTGATCCGATGTCCAAGTAATTAGTAGTTGCCATAGCTAGATTGAAATAAACAATACCTATCTTACACTCAAAAATACATACCATTACCTCGGAAATTTTCAGGATAATTGGTGGGTATTATCGAAAAAAATACCCAAGTTGGAAAACTCGCAAATGAAGTCAGATGTGAAAAACATGGGAACCTACCAACAGGTTCTCATTAAATCAGAAACTAAAGACTAGAGTAGGAATTGAAATCTGTGTTTTAGGGAATGCTACGTTTAAATATAAAAGAGATATAACTCAATATTCATAATGCTGTTTGCCTTGGTTTATAGCTTGTATAAAGCAGTTCAAGAATGTTGCAGAGGCATAGAAAAGTGTAAAGATATGGTACCTAGAAATATCTTTTTTGATAATTCTACTAGTTAACGCCTATAATTAAGCTCTTTTGACAGTGAATACCCCATGAGGTGATAGCATGATAGCTATGTATGCAAGGGGTAACCGATCCGAATGTGATAACTAATTGAATTTTGTTAATTATTTAGAAGTTATTTGTAGTTTGTAAATTCTACGTGTGTCGAGAATGAACGATTTTTAGTCAGATGACATACATTTCAATTTAAAAATAACAAGGTGTTAAAGCGACTGACAACAATAGAGAATAGTGAGTGAGTAGGCTGGTTGAGAGTAAGGGTAGAATAAAGGCGTTTTGGACGGTTTGAAGGGGTGGAAAATATTTTAAGATTTATAACGGATCTGTCAAGGCAAAAATGATGGGTAATCGTTGAATATTTTACGTTGATACCTACGAAATACCCCGTGAGTCCCTGCATGGGAGTGTGGTGGAGTTTTTGCACTACAGCCATGAAAAGGGAGGGACATATGTACCGTAATCGGAGGTGGAGTCAGTAAGCGGGCTGAAGATGGTACAAACACGAAAATAGACAACTTTAGCAAAAATCCTCAAGTCGCAAATTACTATGACTAAAAATTGCGCTTTAATATCTACCTATATAACCGGATATCCCGCTTACCTCTTTCCTCCCTGTAAAAAATATCAAATTACGCCCATGGCAGTAGGATAATAGATCATCCTCCAGGAATCCTTGCGGAAGCAATCAAGACAATCGCCACCAAAAGATGCAATGAAGGTTGCATTGGTTTTGAGAAGTGGCCAACGCAGTTTGATATGTAAAATTTAATTTGCGTAGAGAGTTGCAAAGGCGTTTTTCTCTTTCAAAGAATTTATAGGTGTCCACCATGAAATTGAATGTGTGAGGTAGAAATAGAGGCCAATTCCTGCGAGTTTTCATCGAAAAATATTGGTTTTTACATCTCACCCCACTTTGCAGAATGAAGGTAGTACAAAGTTAACACATTTTTTCTAAGCTCAGAGAGGCAGGATTGCTA
Organism: Ceriagrion tenellum; assembly: GCA_963169105.1. Lineage (NCBI taxonomy): Eukaryota > Metazoa > Arthropoda > Insecta > Odonata > Coenagrionidae > Ceriagrion > Ceriagrion tenellum. The sequence continues at coordinate 54,429,603 of OY720640.1, forward strand.
TAATCCATGCGTGAAACGATTTAATTGATAAATTTAGTTTCCTATATTATATAATCCAAAGTTTCTTGCCGTATTGAGTGGAATCTATGCAGAATGATTATGCAGAAATAAAAATTTTCAATTATCCACAGACATGTATTTTACTGTGACCTAGGTTTCGATGTTTATACAATATTAATTTACAATGTTACAAATCACCTGATAATGATGTGAAGACATCGAAATCTAGATCGCAGAAATGTTCATTTCTGTGGGTAATTGCAAATTTATTATTTCTGCATCATTTCGTTACATGTCATTGAAAAAGAAAGAAAGGTGAGTACAAGAGATCTAAAAAAAACTCAAAAACTGTATTGGATACAGGCCGGTTTACGGTATGTAAATTTCTGAAGTAAAACGAAAGAGCGTATGCTTGGTTCAGGTTTGCTCTGAGGAACCCCCTCCCCTCCCCCCCGCTATAAGGCTCGCGAATCGTAAGATGGAGGAGGAGAGGGAAAAAAGGGAAGGAGATTGAGGACTCTTGAGGGGCAGGGAAATGGGGTCGTATGGATGGAAGTGGGAAGACGGGGAGAAAATGAGAAGCAGACGAGATAAGGTAAAAGTGGTGGCGGTGTAGACCGTGGCCGTGGGGAGGAGGGGAGGGTGTTAAGGGTTTTTGGGAAGAGTAGCAGGGCCTGCTCCAGGTGACTTCCAATTTATTTCCACCCCCTCATCCCGTCAACCCCAACCTCCTCCCTACGTCTTCCCTTTCCCGCTCCCTACGTCTTCCCTTTTCCGTCTTTAAGTAGGGGTTTGTACGGCCGGAGGCGTTGGGTTTCAAAGGGTTCTCCCTTCCCTAAGTACATCTCTCCCCCCCAATCCTTTCTTCGGTCTCAATCTTTAAAGCAGAGCGCCGGGGAGTGTGTGTGTGTGCGGGTGGAAGCGATACGGATTTACTATTTGGGGGTGGGAAGAATTGAGGCTGGATTCCCTCTTCCCCCTCTAACGCGTAGCAGATGAGTGATGATAAGTGCCGGCGGCCGAAGAGTGCGGGGTACGCGCCGGAGAGTTCCTCACCGGAGATCATCATCGATCCATGGACGCGTCGAGAATAAGGCAACGCTTTAAACTACAAAAAAGTTTCCGACTGAAAAGATGTCTTGAAGTAAAATAAATCTCCCTCAAAAATGTTGGAAAATGCGGAGGATAGTGGAGAAAGTACAATGGACGGAAGGAAAGACGAAAGAGCAAATGCTCGGCATGGTGGGTGAAGAGGAGAGACTACTGAAGGAAATCAGTTGGAGGATAAACTTTACAAAAATTGATCATTAAAATGAGGGATTTTTATGTTTGGGGAGAATTTGTGAAATGAGAAGTTCCACGTAAGGGACACGTTTCACCGTTCACGGACAACGTATAATGGTCGTACGATGCCGTAATAAGTTTTTCTCTTCATTATGCATATTGTCCTTCCTGACTGATGTACCCCTCCCAGTGGTCCCCTCCCGGAGATCCGATTGGGGGATTATTTTACCTCCGGAATATTCTACCACCCCGAGTGAATCAAACTCGCCAAAATGTCTAACTTATATTTATTGCACCGCTTGACTCGTTAGTATGTGATTGGAGTTATCTCGAACAATTCCAAACGCACGTCTGAGGCGAATGAATTTTTTCTGAGACTTTCCCACGTTTATTAATTTTAACCTTATATTTTTAATCGCATTAAAGATGGTGCAATTGGAGCAAAACTTTCTCTCGTCATAATAGAGGCCATTTCGACCTTTATTGTTCAATATCGATATCTGTAAGTAGCATGATATACATTATAGTTACCATGGCGCTAAAATGTTGCCTTTTATGACTGACAATGAGATTTTTAGCAATAAAATATATGTGCCAATATAAGTCCACTTGACTAATAATTTTCACGCCGTGGGGCGAAAACCCGTTTCCAAACAACGATTTATTAATTTTTTTGACTCGTTGTATTTTGATGGAGCCTACACAATGTTCAACTTATGACGCAATCTTAGCGTAATAAATCCCTTTGTCTGTGCCATTTACTATGACAAACGGCTGGTGTTTTTTGCGAATAACCCAAGGTGCTGCGGTTAAATGGCTGATATTTTATTATTATTATCATTAGAAAGCGAAAAAACTTTTCTTTTTCTTTTGTTTTTGGAAATTAAATCTCTCTCAAATTCTCCATATTCGATTCCAATACCCTTCCTGGATTTAAGGTATTCCCGATTCAGTCGCAATCAACCAGCTCGTGAACGATTCGTGTTGCTCAGAATTTGAACATGCGAGACGGCGCACAAACGTGCGACAGAGGGTGTTGGGTGGGGATGTACCCATCCCAGTAGTCCCCTCCCGGAGATCCGATTGGGGGACTATTTTGCCTGCGGAATATTTTACTGGGAGGAGTGGCATCACGTCATATATAGTAATTATTCAGGGCTGCCTGCATCTTCTAGGGAGACTAATGTGATATTTTCCCCGTTGACTTCCACATCGCAGTACTCCGGCCGATTCTGTGAACTTTCACTCTCGCCCGAAGCTGTGGCTGTTGATACCGATCCGATCTCCTTGGTCTGCGCCATCAATGCCTTCTGCTGAGACTCTTGCCTCTCAGTAGTGCAGTCAAATTTTGGTAGCATGCAAAAGTTGGCAAGCCAGGATAATTTTAGGAGCGGTTTAATTAATTAATAGGAGCAGTTTTCCCAAATGTTTCTGTACAATTAAAGTTGCCGTCTCTAGAGGAGATCCAATGGGAATGGGGTGGTAGAATCGGAAGTGATTAACCTGAATCTTTAGTCGAAAACGCACCCGCGGATGATGGGCGGGTGAGGGCCCGCGTGTCAATACGCCTCCGAGCAGGGAGGTTTCCCGAAGGGGTCCGTGGTTTCTTTCGCACCTTCCCCCTCCCCGCTCCCACCCCTCTCAAATCGTATGGGCTGAGGAGCGGGGCTCGTCTGATGGTGCTTGTGGGAGAGAGTGGGGAGGGTGAATGTGCGATGGGAGATTAAATCATCGTCTGGGTGCGGTGGGATAATTTTATTTATGGGTCTGGGGCGAAGGCGAAGGGGGTCGCGAGGGTTGAAGTATGTTGGTGGTGGAAGGGGATTTTGAGCTCCTTTGTTCGCATAATTGGGTTTTTGGGAGTTTGAATCTTGGATGGAGGAAGAATCCCCGGCGAAGACGTGAGAGGTTTGTCGATTTCGCGGTGGCGTCTTCTTAACGCCTTGGCAACCCCACTCACCGTTGGAGGGTCGTTTGGAATTTCCCGCGGGAAAATAAATCCCACAGGGGTTTGTTCTCGGTCCTCCATTTTATAAATTTTTACTATTATCGTCTTAAAACAAACTCTTTAATAGAAGCAAAAAAACTTTTAAGATGTAAACTTGCAATTGGGTATTTTCTATTTTTTGCCAATGCAATTTGTGGTTGTAATATCATTCACTTTTGTACGATATAGAGTAATTCAACCCCTACAGCACACACTTGAGTTGACTTAAAGGGAATTACGGAAATGTAGATGATATGCACACAGCATGATGCACATCGGTTGAAATTTTCTAACTCTCCTACATTAACATGGTAGGCATTTGAATTGTAGTTTATATTTATTAACAGAGAGTAGAGGTGGTGAAAACCCACACTGCACTATTATAGTTAGTTAGGACGGTGTTCGCGGTCTCAAAAAAATAAAAAGCTGTAAGCAACTAAGTTTTTTTAAAGGCTGATTGGACCGAAAAAAGAGTGTTGCAAATGTAAGGAACGTAGTAGTAGGCACTAGAGATGTGAAAATCTCCAAGAAATGGTCTAGAAGGAAAAAGAAATGCTAGGAGACCCAAGAAATAATGGTCGAAATATACTTGAGGATATTAGATTGGTAAAGGCGGAAAGCCCGCAAGAAGGGGAAGAAAGACAAAATAGGTATCCATTGAAATGTTTTCATGAATATCTTATAATTTTATAGCAGGCATATAGTCCACAATTTTGAAATCCCAATCAAAAGGCAGAAGTATCATTATATTAGTATTTAAATCCACTATCACAATTGCTAATCAGCCCTGGAAAATGTTGATCGAGGCCTGGAAGAAGTTGGATGTAGGAATAAAAGTTTGGAATGGACCGAAATAAGAGGACGATCAAGCATTGGTAAGGCCACCAACCAAGGGACTGCATTCGATGATTAGCGGGTCAGAGATGCGCGTGGCTTGGTAAGAGAAAAGTTAAAATGTTCGTAATGTCATTTCCTCGGAGTTGGAATACTAGAATTAGCATTAGAATCGGCGGGGCAACACAAGTGTTAGTGGGATAGTTTTCATATCAGGAGAAAAATCTGCATGTGAATGGATCCGGAAGTAAATGGATAATCTTGAGTATTCCATACCATTATTAAGAAAACATTCAGTTCAAATCCGTCATTTTTAGTTAATCAATTTCATCGTCTTAGGGTCATTTTATAGGTATGCAGACCGCTGTGTATGCTGGTCAATGTCTCTTAAAATGATACAAAAACGTTGAAATCGTTTGGGTTAGTAAAAATAATGGAACTTCACTGTGTTTTCTAAATAATGGTTGATATTGAACTCTCAAAAGGTGACGCCTCACTCCATCAGTATAATTAAATATTTCAAAATCAAATTAGCTACTTACAACTGCTTGGATTAAAGAAAATTTGTGCCAGAGCGTTAGAAAATTTTGACTTAAAGCCCAACAATGGAAGGTAGCTCTGCAAGATTGAAACTTGGTCGCTGTGAAAGTACGATGAGTATAAGCCAAAATCGCTCGGTCGTTTTCCGCTAGCATGTTTAAGGATGGTGGCTATAATAGGCATCCCGTTCCCTTTCTCCATCATTTGTTCCTGTCGTGTTTACTTTCCATGAGACGCGCGTGAATGGAACTACAGCCGATCAAAGCACGCGGTAGCAAAAGGGGAATGTGGTGCCACGAGGGAGTGTTGATCAAATGAGAATGGTAAACATAGTGCAAATGATGCTCATTATTATAGCAAATATGACCTTGTGATAGGGAAAGAGCTCTGTCACTCTCTTCAAAGTTGAAAACCTATGGATCGAATGATCCCTGGACTTGTTCGTGAAAAATGACCGTATGATTCAGGCTTTACATTAAAGCCTTTTGCGTTATGAATATGGTAAGGCATGGCTCGGGGAGTTGGCAAGAAGAGGAAACAAACAAAGAAGTTATAGATGTGTATGCAGAGGAGAGGAGGCACATTAGAGGGAAGTCATGAAAGTGCGAATGGTGCAGCATAAGAGGTCGGAGAATTTACTAAGGAGTAATGTTATGTTAAGGGTAGGGGTAATTTTAAGAAGGGAGAAAAAAGAATCTTTATACGGGAGAGGATTGATAGGCCTCTTTTATTTTGGAGCGTACCTAATTAACCCGTTGAGTGCCAACCGATTTTCTAGGTACTATGCTAAAATTGCCGTAGCATTTTTGCTTTAACCTTCTTAAGTAATCTGCATTTAGGTGCCATCTGTGAACAATCAGTGAAATACCAGCATCCGAGAGTGACATTGCAGGAGGAGCGCTGTCGCGCTCCTGGCACTTTTCACGAGAGACAGGAGGAGCGCGATAGCGCTTCCCGGCCCTCTAAGGATTAAAGTTTTGCTCCTCTTCTTGGTTATCCCTTGTCACAGTTTTAAAACCCTGTATAAAGCCACAATAGCTAATAATTACAGTTAACATTATGATCTCCATTGGTTATTTTCAGAGTAAATAGAATTCCTAAGTTCAAGAGGATTGTTATACACATAACTAAGCATAAATAATGTAAAACAATGTGAAATTTAATGCCACTATCTATGAATAACATGATTCATAGATAGAGGATATAAGTTACACATGTTGTGAACAATGTTGTGTTAATGTAACAAAAATGTCAAATAACATACATCAAAGAAAACGTCCAATTAAGAAGATGCCGTTAAAAATCCTGCGAAATTTATGAATAGATTAGCTAAATAAAACCTTCAATGTACCCATGTACACTCAGAATAGAGTTAATAAAATGAAAACATGTCAATTAAAGCGAGCACATATGTCAATCTACATAGGGTAATTTTCCAAGTATATCGATTAGAAAGACGATAACTGCTGCGGAAGAAGAAGAAATAGAGTTGTGGATAATTTGAGGGGAGGGTTATGTAGTTAAATATTTAAGAAGCTATATATATAGTGATAATAAATGGCTCTATGAAGGAAATACATGATAGTGATTCTCCCACAGGCTCAATAAATATAAAGGACTGGATTGTGTGGGGGCTTCACAACTCAATTGTTGGATAACCGTTTTATATTCTGATTTTGGGTGCTGGAAAAGAATGCAGCGTGGGTATTGCGATATGTCTATTTGTGTGCATTGAATATTAACTTGTACCTTTACCATTGATTAGTGAGGGCCATTTTTTTCTTTGAAAGCTTTTTTCTGCTAATGTCAGTGCTTTGAGTTGATTGGATTCAAAGGTCACCTCTCATTTCGAATCATGATATGACTAAATTTGAATAGTCAGGTTCTATTTTAATCGCGATGCTCTATGTTCAAGGAAAGAATAAAACAATGCTTTACTTCGACGTAGCACTTACATTACTCAATAAAATATTGTACTTGACCTTTCAGCGAAATTTTAAATTTGATTGTATTTATTACTCGCCGAGGGAATAGCTCGGCGTGGGAGATTTCTATTTCGCTCAGTTCCAGTTATTTATTTTATTTTCATATTTTGTAATAGCTATTTGTTAATACAGTACTTTTCTTTTTCTTCAGGCATCCGTCAAAGAATCCATTAAGATTATTTTAAGTTCTTTAGGGAAACTTCGGGAAATAGTCGGGCAATGAAAGAATGTGTAATGAGGCCTTGGGATGGAAGCAAAGTATGTCTTTTTGTGGAATCGATGAGTTTTTGTCTGAAATAAAGCATCAAAAGAAGGATTTTATAGTGTGTGTCTATGTGTAGCTATAAATTGTCATAAACAAATAATACCTTGTGCCAGTCCTTTGTAATATGTGTACCCTTCTTTATGAAATTTAGTTGGAGAATGATATTTCGACTTATGCCTATTCTTAAATGCATAACTTACGCTCTGGACGGAATCTTAGTCACAACTGATACTCATCCCAATATGTGTGGCATTTCTTTGGGAGAAAGAGAGTAAATAGAAATTCTAAGCAACCTATTTTTGTAGTGTGTAACTCTTTAAAATCCAGTAATCATGCTAGGAGAAACATTTCAGTCGATTCACTTTCATAATGTCGAAACTGGCTTTAGAAATTATCGGAGTCACTAACGATATTTATCCGAAATGGTTAGTGTTTTTGCTTATGAGGAGCCAGGAATATGAAAAATTCTTTTTTAATCCCTTTTTTATGCGCATATCATTACCAGATACAGTTATCAGTTGAGTATTTTTCATACAATTCTCTTTTAAGACGTCGTCTCATTCTCTTCTTAATGGAATTTTTCTATTGTGACACAAAGAAAAAATACACTTTTCAAATTCAACAAAAAATTTATTTTCACTTCCGACCGGTTTCGTCACTGAGTTGCTTGTTCAGAAGTTACGTCACCGCTCTGTTACGAAACTGGTTGGAAGTGAGAATAAATTTTATGTGAAATTTGTGGTGTGTTTTTTCTTTGTGCCACCATTCCCTTTGCATGATTGACAAACTTTGGGTTTGTTACAAATCGGAGTTTCTAACGGTGTATAGC